>CM053758.1:47804742-47912099 GCA_028658305.1 Pachyuromys duprasi
GTTTTAGATCCTCGCCATGCATGTTCCTTGGTTGGGATATCCATCTCTGCAGGGGCCCCAAGGTCCAGGTTTGTTTGTTTGTTTGGTTGGTTGGTTGGTTGGTTTGTTAGTCTCCTTTTGGAGCTCCTGTCCCCTCCAGATCTTTCTATCTCCCCTTCTTTCATAAAATTCCATGCCCTCTGCCCAAAGTTTGGTTATGAGTTTCAGCCTCTGCTTCAATACCTCTATCAAGGTAGAGTCTTTCAGAAACCCTCTGTGGTAGGCTCCTGTCCTGTTCCCTGTCTTCTCCTGCTTCTGATGTCTATCACATTTGCCCTTCTGAGTGAGGACTGAGAATCTTCCCTAGGGTTTTCTTTATTGTTTGGTCTTCTTTAGGGGTATAGATTTTAGTATGTTTATCTTATATCTGGCACTTCCTCAGAAAATTAGGAATAGTGCTACGTCAAGGTCCAGCTATACCACTCCGAGGCATATATCCAAAATATGTTCAGGTATACAACAAGGACATTTGCTCAACCATGTTTGTAGCAGCTGTATTCATAATAGCCAGAATCTGGAAGCAACCTAGATGTCCCTCAATGGAAGAATGGATACATAAATTGAGGTACATTTACACAATGGAATACTACTCAGTTATTAAAAACAAGGAAATCATGAAATTTACAGGAAAATGGTTGCAACTAGAAAAGATCATCTTGAGTGACATAACCCAGAAGCAGAAAGACACACGTGATATATACTCACTCATAAGTGGTTTTAGACATATAGTATAGGGCAAACACACTGAAATGTCAGTTTTATAATAGTAAGTTCAGCATAAGCTCCTTTGCACATAGATGTATAAAGCTTACTTGTGTCCTGAATAACAATAATAAACTCACCTCATTTAGGTAATCTTTCCATCAGTACTCAGTGAAAGTTCTTTGAGTCAGTGCTAATAGAATTATGTGCCCTACAGGCATATAGAGTACAAAACAATCTTTCTGTGAAGTATTCATGGAAACCCCGAAATGTGCAGAATGCATGGTGAACAGGGGGGACACTATATCCCAAGCACATTCCAGGGGTTACTTAGTCCTCAGAGATTCTTCATTACTTATGTCCCCTTGTCATTTCCAGTTTTACAAGTAGAAAAATGGTTTAAGGAAATGTGATACCTCAGGCGACTAGCACACAGAGTAACAACTGAACCCAGTGCCAACTAAGCATTCCAGTGACTGAAACCCACTCAAGAGAAAGAGTGGGAGAGAGGAACAAGCAGAGTGATGAGCTTGTGTACAGCTTCCAACAACATCAGAGGAACATCCAGAAATGTCTGGAAACAGCAGAGGAACATCCAAAGCCTCAGAGGAACAAACAGGGTGCTACTCAGCTTACTGAGGAAAAAGAAATTAAAGAAGCAGCTTAGGAATTCATTGTCATCTCCACTAGCTGTGAATGAATCACTTAGGCTTGGACGGTCACTTTCCTCAAACATGAAGTACTGCTATTAGTCTCCTTGTTTCAAGACTGTCACATGATCTAATCATGTCATTTAGCACCTGTGACATGACTTCACCAGGCCTTTATTCACTGTCAATGATTTATGAATGATGGAATCCATAAGTTAAGAAGAAAAGGGCTATCAAGTAATTCATGTATGTATATATGTGTATCCATACACACACATATATAATGTTTATTTGAATGTTTAAACATACATGGAGGTATACATACATGTAAAGAAGAAAATACAACTTTGAATTCAAGCATCTTCATTAGCCATGGCTTACTTCTTTCCTTGTCTAAAAGAAAGAAAGAAAGAAAGAAAGAAAGAAAGAAAGAAAGAAAGAAAGAAAGAAAGAAAGAAAGAAAGAAAGAAAGAAAGAGAAAGAAAGAGAAAAGAAAAGAAAAGGCTGAATTCCCCAGGCATTTGACCATCTGTGAATCTTAAACCTTCTGTGACACATTTATAAGTCCAGTGTTTTTGTCCCCAAAGCCCACTCTTTCTGCCTGAAGTGGGCAGACAAGCTGCGCACAAGGCCTGGCGGAGCTGAGGTTCGCTGTAGCTATGGGAAAGCAGCCTGCAAAAACACTTAGGGAAAAAGCATTGCATCCAATCTTGGAAATTAATGTTAACTTCAGATGTCCAGATTCGAGCGGGGAAGGCTCTGGTCTACTTCAGACAGGATCCAGTTATCTCCCTTAATAACACAGTCGTAAATCTGAATAAAATTAAAAAGAGATCAAACCCTGTAGACAAATGCTTTGGCTAAATGCCCTCTCTTGTGATCTGAATACCAACGACTGCGTTGTATAGTCATTTATAAAGGGGCTTGGAGGTAGGCAGTAGTGGGGGGAAAGGGTCATTAATTTCAGCCCACCCAGAAAGGTGCTAACTATGCCCCATCCTTCTGGCTAGATGATAATTAAGCTGCCTCTTTTGTGCCTCCTCAGGGGAGGCACATATACTGTATTACTCTACAGCACAGTTAGTACAGTGTGATTGCAGTGAATCAAATCTTGTTTATCCTACGGATGGGGTGGGCTTGCCCAGCTAGGGGTTTTATTTTTAATTGGGGTTCACAGCAGACTGAACACCCTCTTAGCTGAAATTCTGGATAACTCTGGGAACACATTTGGTTAACTCTCTCCCTGCTGGTACCTACCACCCTTCCCAGAAATTGCTGAATTTCATCCACAAAAAAACAGTTGCATACACAAAAGACACACTTACTATATAACAGAGAGTCTGTCAAATCTTTCTGAAGAGCTTATAAAAATTTCAGGAAACTCTCAGTAATCTTTGTGATTTACTTTTGTGACTTTGGGATCAACTGAATTGTGTAGTGTTTAAAACTCTGCTGAATATTTTTCAGACTCATTTTGCACACTGGGATTCTGGGTCTTGGAGATATTTTATGACTCATCTACGATATGAAGACATTTAGTAAAGAAATATAGCATAGGTTCTGCCCACACTGGAAATACGTGATTCTGCTCTGATGATCTCCACACAGTTACAGGAGAAAGGAAAATTGTGTGTCATGGACTTTACTTTTGGCCAAGGCCCTTTGGTAGTTTCCTGATAGATATCATTTGGAACTGTAGGTACTGTTTATTTCCTGGCTGAAGTGGGCAGACAAGCAGCCTGGCACATGTGAGACAGCATCACAGGGAGAAGGTCTGAGTTTTGTAGGATCCTGGTCCTCCCAGGATTTCAAAGCCTCCTCAGGGAGTGACTCTAGATGGTAGACTTCATTGTCTCTTCATTAAGTGACTCATGAGGGATGCACCAGAGGGAAGAACAAGGGCTCTGAAATCACAGCTGGTTCAATTCATTCCTGAACTCAGTGTGATTTTATGATTGATGAAACAAATACAAAGCTGGGGTAACAGATGAATTGATCAAGTTCCTGCTAGAAACAGGTCCTGTGTTCTGTCACCGAGTACCTGGGTAGCACATACTCATAATTCCTGTAGTGCAAGGCAGAGGCATGAAGGTCTCTGAAGCTTGCAGGCCAGACAACCTATCCTGTTGGGAGCAAACTTAATTCCAAGAAAGACCTTGTCTAAAATAGATCATGCCACATCTAGTCACACAGCCACATAGTTGCACACATGTACGTGTGCACTCACAGACACACACACACACACACACACACACAGAAACAGACAGATAATCAAAAGAACACATCAGTTTAATCAGCACTCAGTAGTACCTCAAATAAAAACAAATGGAAATTACCTGACAATCAAGTACACAGTTCATACCACTATTTCTTATCGTCTTCACTTGTGAACACAAAGCCTACATCTTACTTCTTCCTTATATGCAAATGTTTTGAAGGAAGGGATGTCACAGATCTATCTCAGATACCTTCTTTTGAAGAGCTCAATGAATGTTTACTGAATTAATGCCAGTAGCCTAAATGGAGTCTAAGTAATGTTTCTTTAGAAAGCAGACTTGGCCAGAAGATACCTTATACTGTGAGTGATGATGAAAGAAGAATCAAGGATGGTCCATTTGTTATCAAAATGCAGTAGAACATGTTGGCTTCTGGGTTTAGAGTGTAAACTGACTAAGAGGAGATTGAATTGTTGGCCATGATGGAAAAGCAATGAGTTTGGAAGAATAGAGTAAGTAATCCATGGGTTTGAATAGGACCAGAGTCAATGAGTAGCTTTCATCTGGAAGATAAAAATACAGGAAAAGTTTTGTGTTGCATTCGATTTTTAAAATAAATGGAAAATAGGAAGATGCATGCAAGTACCTTAGCAAGCAAGGTAAGGTTTAAATATAAGCACTGTCACTCTCTGCACCTCAGAGAGGTGACTGTGAGTGGTCCCCCAAACCAGACAACTGACAAGCAATAACGCCCGTCAGTTCATGTTTTAAAGCAGATTTAAAATGGGGATCCTTATGTATAGAATTTATACTTTAGTAGAGATGCCACTGAAACTGAAGTAGATGTTTACTCTTTATCACCCTTTTCTGCTTCTCCATGGGGATCCACAGACTCACTTTGCCATCTTCAAAACTGGGATTTATTTCCAAGTTTAAATAGCAAGTAAACACAATTAAAAAACAACAACAACAAGAACTGGAAGCCAGTAAAACATTTAAACCTCTGCCTAACTATAATAAATATTTGAATCTCAGTATCTCTTAAAGCAAAATTCTTTAATTTATCTGATAGATTTGAAAACATGCACATTTGAGTAAACCACCAACAATCACAAAGTGGCTTAGAAGACAGCAATGAATAAAAGAAATCAAACTCAAATCTCAGGGTTGGCACCTTTTGGTGCAACATGCTAATGGAGATTGGGTTTTAATGTTTCCGATTGGAGAGAGGAATATATGCTTATGCCACAGGGAGACATCAGTCAGACCGTCACTGACTGTGCATGGGAGAGAGAGGACACCCTAAAAGAAGGGAAAAGAAGGGACTGCCTAAAGCAAGCTCAAATTTTAATTGGCACGAAACAAAAAGAAGAATTATGTGTGGGTCAAATCAGGCCTTGGAAGAAATTAATAAACGGAAAGGAAATTTGAATGCTAGTGGGATGACATGCCGCTAGGCTTGCTTCTAGAAGAAAAGATATGTGCGTGTCTTAAGAATAACAAAGTGTTTCCTTTAAAAATGTACACCCGAACAAAAACAATTTCTTCAGTTGAAAAAATAAAAATAAAAAGCAGAGCAACAGCAAAGGGGCAAGGACAGCAAGAGTGCTGACCAGGACCTGAAACACATTTAGTGATGAAATCTCTCTGGACTATTCAGGACTGTGGTCTCTAAAAGCCCCACGAATGAATCTAGATACCAGGAAAGCAGAATCGGGAAAAACTCACCTTTCTTTTCATTTAGATTTGTTTCTGTTGTTGCTGTTCTCTTTGCCTTCATTATAGAATTGGGCTTTGCATTTATCCCCACTATCTCTGGAACTAGCATGGAACATGGAAAACAAGTTTTACATATACTATACAGTTGTATATCTACTATAAAACCTAAATTCTAACATTTTCCCTTTGTTAAGTATATAACTTTGTGTACACAATTCAGGAACAGTTCATTCATGGTAGAGAATCTTTATTTGTGAACTTGACATCTTCCCCAGTAAAATTCTATTAAAGTCTAACTTCTTCCTTCCCAGCAGCTCCTGGCAACCACTATTCTACTTTCTATTTGTTTGAATTTGACTACATTGCATGCATCATACCAACACATCCACATAGCATCTGGTTCTTTGTGGCTAGCTAATTTCACTCAGGATCATGTCTTCAAGGTATATCTATTTGGTAGCATGAGTCAGAGTCTTTTTTTCCATCTAAACGGTGAATCATATCCTATGTTCTACATTTCATTACTGATTCATACTGCAGAGGATATTTGGGTTATGGAATATATTTTCTGATTGAACTGATGTATGAATGTTTAAAAAAATCAACAGATGAGTAATGACTAAAGTGTAAAGAACCCATACCTTGGAAGAAACAAGCAGGTCAAGTCTGGTCTCGCATCATCAGCTCTGTAAACTTGGCTAGAGTACTCTTTCTTTGTGAAAGTTATTTATCTGAGAGGAAGGAAGGGGGTTAAAATAAAAAGTCAATCCAAATATAGTTAATGACCCTCGTTCGGCCAGGGGGCAGAGGGAACCGAGGTGAACATTTCCTTCAGGCCACTCTCAATGAGGTGAAGACAGGGCACGAAAGAATTCTAATTACCCGAGTACACTCTGCCCCCTTTCAAACTCTACTATCATCCACAGAAGAGACACAACCCATGGACAGCAGGCATAATAATATTTCCTTCAGTAAAATGGCTCACATTCTATTTATTTGCTATTTGACAATACAGTGCTTACAAAAAAAAATGAGCTCAGGGAAATATATCTCAAGCTCCTGGCTTTATACATCCATGGCATTTCTTTCGGGTGTGCAAGCTACTATTTTATTATGGAAAAGTGAATGAAAAGTTTAAGTACATGGCAGACCTGTGATGCCCAGGGAACCTCCTAGCACCATCCTATAAGTAAATGATATTCTGTTGCCCAGAAGTTGAACACAGTGTGTACCTGGGAAGTTTCTCTCTTTGAGACTCAAATTCTTGACTATTTGTCTCACTATCTTGGTCCAAATATATTTTCTGTTAATTAAGCAGCCTGGGGTAGCCTCTGTTTAGTTGGAATCAAAATAGCAGCTTTCTTACAAATGGGGCAGACAAGTATTTAGGATTATTTTATCCACTCAGACTTCTGCTTACTGCTCGAGCACATCTAAGACAGGCAAGACACAGCCAGCTACCTCAGTTTCCAAATATGTCAAATAGAGCACTGGTCTTTATTGCAACAAGTGCCCCATGAGAAGCAGATGAAAGGTATTCTGAAAGCGGCCATATTTCTTATTATGATTTTGTCATTTGTCATCACCAAAGCCCTCAAATGTTTTATGTGGTTGCCTAGAAGCAGGGGTTCTCAGTCTTGGCTTGAAAGGGGTCTACAGTACATAAGTAGTTAACCCTTGCCCTGCTGAACAGCTGAACAAGAGCACTCTGATGCAAACATTTTCTCCATGCTGCTGAGCAAAGATGAGCAGTTATTTTTCCTTGCAAGGACTGTGCTTGAAATCAGCTTCACCTAAAAATCAAAGTGTTGCAGAGATTATAGGTGAAAAAACTCATAGGAAAAAAATAGCTGGACTTACAAAGTTGATCTCATTTCGCAGAGCCTCTTTGTAGAGTTTTTTTTTTTTTTAATGAGTCCTGACCTTTGAACTACTGGTTAGTGTAGTTTACAGGAAAGCTTCTACTCATTTGGGCAGTAACTCCGGAGAAAGAGTACTTAAAATTGTTCATGCTGGGGCTATAGTACGATGAATATTTCTGTTTCTAAATTGTCCAGCTGTCCCTATGAATAAACAATTCATAGAGTTTTTCATTTTTAAAAAATATAGATGATAACCCAGAATGCAAAACAACATTTACTATAGTCTTCTTGCTCACTGTGTTAGGTTCTTATACTTACCTGCCCTTAGATTAACTAGCAATGATTTGGTAACATCAAATTTTACCTCCTCCATTTTTCTGTAATAAGTGAAAGAAATAAATAGGAATATTAGACATGATAAAGAAGAGAAAAAGAAAAAAATAACAGACAAGACAGCATATTTGCTAAGCCTAAGTGAGATGGCAACTTGATCTTTATAGATCTGAGAGTTAAAGATATATATATATAGATATATATAGATATATATAGATATTTCTTTCAGACTTTTCAGCATAATGTTAAAAATGAAGCATTCAGTTACTTGAGAGTGAGTGGTTTTCAGAGAAAAGGGGGTTATAATTTAGTAATTGGAGAAATAAAAGATGCCTTTCCAACCTGGCATTAAAAATCTCTAATAAAATAGAGAAAATGAAGGTCTAAGATGACAGTCTTTATCAAAGTGTTTATAGAGACATTATATGTTCCCGTAATTGTTTAGGCCAGTGAATTAATGAATCGTTGCTGTAAGTCTCCATTTGAAATGATTTTGATGGTGTCTGCTGCTCGGCTGCTTTGGAAAAGCCTGTTGTCTGCCGCTCCCGAGAAGGGCCTTGAACCCTGCCATTCAGTCCCTTTCAGCCCATCAGCTGACTCTAATTGCCAGAAAGCGCAGGAGACCCCGGAGCCTGATTGTTCCTCGACCTCCTTTGAGGTTTGGAGGCATGAAAAGAAAAAGGGGGAAAAAAAGCTCCTTTTGATCTTCTGTCTCTCTCTCTCCCTCGCCCGCTCCCTCTCTCTTCCTTTTCTTGTCTGCCCACTCCTACTCTAAGAATGACACATTTCTTTATAAGGCTTCTTCTCCTTCTTCTAAGGACAATAATTAATAAGGCCTTTATAAAATGAGGCTTGAATTGGTGTCACCTCAGGGGTGGTCCAAGGCTCTGAAGTGAAACCTCGGTGGGCCCAGGCCTTGTCTGGCCTCTGCACAGGTCAGGTTTAAATACCCTGACCCCAATTTTCAGTCTCTTTCCCTAATGAGGCGATTCACACAAGGATACAAAATTATACGAGAAGCGAAAACAGACAAAAGAGCCAAGGTGTAGCTGACATCACACTGGCCACATTTTTATTATTGTCTTTGTGCCCGTGACATCACAGCTGTGTATGGCCTTCTGGCAAAGCTCTCTCCCTCGGTTCCTATGGTGAGCTTCAGAGAATGACTTCACAGACCCCAGCAAGTCGCCTGCCGCTTGACAAGCTCAGAAAGGAGTGGCCCCGGCTGCGCGGGGTGACCACTGGCGGGTCCCATCTCCAACTCCCTGTTAGGACAGGAGTCTCCCGAGTTTCTGCACCAGCGGTTTCTGTCAATCGCTTGGATAAAATGGCATTATTTGTATCCATATAATTTTACAGGGTTTATCGTGTTGACATCAAGAGTTTAAAACGTTCTACTGGGCATGTTATCTGTCCTAAATCTGGTGAGCAGCCGGCTGCCTTTGAATGCAGCAGGATGAGAATGCAGCCTCACCATCTAAGAGGCTTTTAGAATAACCGAGTGACCTTAGTAAATTACATGAGTACTTTGTTCCAGAGTTACTAATAGGGGAGATGACCTGATGAGTTCTATCTTTTGGCTCATAACATTAAAAAAATTAATAAAACGGTGGGATTTTGTATAGAGGAAGGCAGACAGCAAGCTGGTAGTTTTCGTAGTAACACAGATCAATCAGTTTCTCCTGGTCAGTGTGCCTTATTATTGCACGCTATTTATTCCTATTGATTTTAGAAGGTTCCTCTATTCAGAAAGAATAAAAAAAAAAAACAAAGAAACACCTACCTTTGAATTTGATTAATAAAAATTTCACAGCCAAGTTCCAAACAAACAAAAATAAACTAAACTAAAAAGGGTGTTAAGTGGGTAGATATTTTAAATTTTTCCTTATGAAGGACAGAATTGGATACCAGCAAAATAATCACCAATACAAAAGGATCCACATATATTGACTTCATACAAATACAGGTAATTAAATATGCCCAATAAGTACTACTGCCTAAAATAATGAAGGAATAGAAAATATTATAGTAGGAGATTTTATAATAACATAGCTGATTCTTAGTAACATTTACATAATCAGAAAAGCAGCCCAGCAGCCCGGCTCTGGTTAAACTGCTTTATTTCAGAATTCTGCTCACCTGTGTCACAGTGATCAAGAAACCATTTTGAAAATAAGGAAAAAAAAAAAAGAAATGTCAGTGCAAAGATTTTGAGGAGAAGAAAATAAAATGGTAACAAGGAAAGTTTCAGAGGGAAAGAAGAGGTCTCTGCATCCCAGGCACGAGGAAAGAGTGAAGCATTTATTTGCTGGAGTATGTCCCCCCCTGTGACAAGCTATGACCCATGAGCTCCTAAGGAACAGAGTGATACCTGTCACCTCTGGATCAAACGCATCACAAGGACAGGATCTTCAGGAGCTCACTCTTTCCGATGTGACCGCTGACTGTATTGAAGGTTGCCTTGCACGCAGTCTAGGTAATTTTAGACTTGCAGTGGTTCTCAGCCTTCCTAATGCTGAGAATTTTTACCATAGCTCTTCATGCTGTGGTTACCCCCCAACAATAAAATTATTTTCGCTGCTACGTTTTAACTGTGCTTTCGCTACTGCTGTGAAATGTAATGTAAATATCTGTGTTTTCTGATGGTTTTAGGAAACTGCAGTGAAAGAGTCCTTTGATGCCTATAGGGGTTGTGACCCACCAGTGTAGAAAACACTGTTTTAGAGCTAGCTGCCAAACGAGAAACTGGTAAAAGGAAGAGCTCTTAACATAACATAATATGCTAACATAATGCTTAACATTTTGAAACATAAAGTGATTAGGGAGGGTTGTTAACTGCTGCAACACCAGTCTATACTTACTCATACATAACGAAACAGAACAATCGCACTGAGGATTGAGCGGAGACAAAGAGCCCTGCCTCACCTTGAAGAAGGAGAAAGGTCCAATAAGCCCTGCCTCTCCTGGCTCAGAGGTTGTTTGCTAGTGAGTTGTAGTCAGAGGTACATATGTATAGATGCCAATTGAAAGAAACAAGCAACTAAAAACCAGACACCAGAGACCTAGAAACAGCTTCAGGCTTTATTATTAAAAAAAAAAAAAAAGCTAGCTTAAGCTATCTTTTGCTCTGTTCCTGGGCCTTGGGCCTTGAAGTTGGAAAACTATGTCTTCTGAGCTACAGCTCAAATTGTTGGGATTGTGATCGATTTCCCCCTCCTCCCAGGTCTGACAAAGGAGGAGTTTTCAAGGTACAAGCCCTCTCACTTCTTCTTTCTTCACACACCCAGCCACTGGAAAGGAGCCTGACCCTTGGCCCTATTAGTGAGACACTAACCCAATGAGCCACCAGCTGCACTCTGAGAGCCACCACGTGCACTCAGGCTACGTATTTGTCTCATTGTTATAAGCCATCCCATTCAAGTCCAATCATTCATCAAGATAGCGGCATGAGTTATTATTTTGGGCCATAAAAGGTTCACTGAAACAATTAGACTTTTGAAAATGAATCATGGTTTGACAGTGGCTCTTTACCCTGAGATGTTTATAACTTCTTTGATTTTATGGGTTTTGGTCAAAGTTTACATGACACTAACGATTCTAAATTTTAAAAACAGTCCTCTTAAGTCTCCACATACATTCAGCATCTTCTCTGGGAATCGTGGTAGAAGAGAAAGATCACTGGATTTCTTGGTTAATGACTTTTCCGGTTGTACTGTGCCCGTGTTAATAACACAACAATGCCACTGATTGAGCTGGAGTAGGTTTGAAGTTCTGCTTCTTTATCTGGTAGCTGAGCCTCACTGATGCCACTTACCCCAGCCCAAAGTAGGATCCAGGGCCAGTTTCTCAGTGCTTACTAATTTTTTAAAGAACCTATAAGTGTGTTTAAAAGCATTGATCCTAGAAGGTGGAATACCATCAATTAAGCCAAAAATTGACTCCCTTACAACTGCATCTCAAGCAGATAAAACAAAGCCCAAGATGATTGGGCCTAAGAATGCTTCTGCTATGATAATCTAGGAAATAATTATAGAATAAATTTATTTGCAATTCTGGAAGGAAGAGGCTCTGGGGGAGTATCTTGTGCTACCAATAATCTGAGTTTTACCTGTCTTCTTTATCCCTTCTCCTACATAGCCTGAAAGGGGAAAGCCATCCTAGAAAAATGAGCAGTTGTGTCTGTAGATGTAAAGTTTGGGCTGTTTCCTCACTAGTTAACACCTCAGAGAAGAATGAACTTCAGAAAGAACCACCCATTTCTGTAGATAGGCCTGCTGATGAAGATAATTAAAAACAACGACTGACAGATTAGAAATCCTTAGAAGTATCAAGATGAGGTGAAGAAAGTAATCAAAAGGCTGATGATGACAAAGCTTTCTCCTTTTTTATGCAGGAGGCCCCAAGGTTCAGTTTCTAGGGCTATAGAATTAATGGATGATTGAATGAATAAATTAATAGTTTCTAAAGACAAAATTTTGTGAAATATTATTTTCCATGCCTGTAATTCTAGCATTTGAGAGCTGAGGTAAGAGGGTCATGAGTTTAAGTATAGCCTATATACATAGCGATTTTCAAAACAGACAAGGCTACAGAATAATACTATGTCCTAAATATAAAGAGAGGAAAGAATGAAAGAGAACAAAAGATGGAAAGAAGGAAAGAATCAGAAGAAAGAAGAAAAGCAATGGAAAGAAAGAGAAGGATCAAAACTGTATGGGTTTGAAGCATGCCAGGGTCCATCAGTGAATGAAGGTTGCCATCACACATACCCACTGTCCTTTGCCTGAACTGGTGAGGTCAAATGCGATCAGTAAGTCTGACTGAAAAGAATATGGTAGCCCCGGCCAGTAGCATGTATTTATTCATTGACTAACTCCATTAATTAACTCCATATTTCTTATACAAAAATATGGTTACTCACTAAAAAGAGAAGAGATGTGATGACAGGCCCATGGTAGCAACTGGTCAAGCCTGGTCATATCACAGATTACAATAACTCTTGCAGCTTTGTCTATTTTGGAATTACACAAGATCATACATCTTTAGTTACTTTGTTGGGGATCATGGGTACCACTATATTCAGAACCTTTATTACGTTTTGAGACTGTGTCCAGAGCTAAATCTGGGACACAGGCCACATTAAGAAGCAATCAAGTCCAACAATAATAAAACCCACAAGCAGTTGAACTGACCCTAAGAAATCTTCGCAGAGGGCCTGAGAGTCTAAAGTTTGTAGGCACTCCAGTACCATGAGTATGGGCAGTAATGCAAACAGCAGGCCTGTTGTCTTCCAGGCAGTGAAAATTGCACTTCCCAGTCTACTACTTGGATAGGGTGAGGGGAGTGTTCCCCTCATATAAGATACATATAACATTTCTGGAAATGTTTTCAGTTTCACATAATAGGGATAAATGAATTTCAGAAGACTATTTATCTTCAATACTTGTGTTGCATGGCTTATCTGGCAGACCCATACATACCTAGTTATGACATTCACAGCAGCAACAGACTGAAAGAAGGATTCCATCCGAGTCTAGGTTGGTGAACTAATGAGTTTTGGGGGGTTTCATACAGGGTTACTTTCCAAAAGCTAAACCAGAGGAAGTACACTGGGTGACTTCGTGCAGTCCTTCAAAAGGCCCACCCCAATCAATTGTTTACATGTTATATTAGCTGATGGAATCTTAAAAGGGGAGGGGCGTGTTCGTGTGGGTATTATGACCTCCCTCTCTCCAGGAGAGAATGTTAATTGGCCTAGTCTGGGGAGGGTCTCCTGTGGGTTTTCACAACTGACCTGCTTTAAGGCCGCACGGTCATGTGCAACCTGGAGGGAACACACATAGATCCCATGGGTTGTACTCATTGCCACAGACTTGTGCCTTCAGCACTTTTCAATCCCTTGCATTTTAACAGGACCCACTAATTTGTCTGAAATTTTAAAAAGTATTCCTGGTGCACCTTATACATGTCTGTGGTCTGTTGAATGCAACATGATTTTATTTACTTTACTGTGCGATACATGCTGCTTACATTTCTAATATTCTTGCAGCATGCAGTCATAAAGATACCCTCTTTGAGGGAACTGGTGTGTGTTGCATGTATGCACACATGCGCTTTAAAGCATTTATTTCTGGTACCAAAAGACAAAGAGTGGAGTGCAACAAGAATATATATAAGAAAGTGCACAAAAGATCGGGGAGGTGTGAAGGACTATTAACTATTAAGATTTTGAACAAACTTCTCTTGGTTTTACATGAATTAATCCCCCAATGCAAGGTTACTGCTACTATATTATTTTAACAAAAAGAAATCACCCTGGTGTCAAAGTACAAACTTTGTAATTCTCTCTTCACCCTCACCAACTCCCAGCAATGGTGTCAGACTTAATTGACTTGTGGCTTAACCACAGTTACAGTGTTCCTGGGCCAGTTTCTATTAAACAAGTGACTCAAAGCCAGGGTCAAAGCTACTTTTCCTCCCCTGAGTGAGTCACAGAGAGTACTTTTTCTGTGTGGGTGGACATAAAATCAGTGAAAATATGCAAAGTCACTGATTTTGTGATGGCTTCTCTTCAAAAAGAAAGGTTTTGAAATGAGTTTTTGACTTTTAGCTTCCCAAATGAATATGAGAGCAATGATGGTAGAGGCATAGACTGGAAAGAAGTCAAGCTCAGTGGCCTCTCTCCCTTTGTGCTCAAACACAACAGAAATAATGCAGAACCAGAGCTTGAGATTCTAGTCTGCATTGAAGTGCTTACATGAGGGTGTACTCTAGTGGAAAGTGTTATCATCAGGATGGGGGTTCACAAAAACAGTAAATGTTTAATTGTATGCCATTTGCTTTCCGTTAAGATATCGATATGATGACCCTTCAGGGGAAATACAAGGGCTATTGCAAAAGTGAAGATATACAAATAAACTTGAGCTGTAATTCTCCCATTCAAGGACACAATTTCCTCCCATATCCACGATCCCTTCAGAAACCACACTGCTAATGGCTGAATGCTGATTTCCACCAGTTTATAACATACAGTTAAAACTTCCATAAGAGTTCACAACTCTTATTTCTTGTTTCTTTCCCTTCCTCTGATCTAAGCTATAATAGAAGTTGTGTTTTGTGAGCACAAACAGGAAAAACAGACGACCACCAGCAGCAATGGTGCAGTAATGAAAACATTTGTAACTTCAGTTGTTTTCACAATAGAAAGGCGGTTAAAAGCACAACTTGAAGAATTTGATGGTTTTGTCACCGCTGTTTAATTTGGGATCCAGAATTCTCTATTTGACTACAGATAAAAATATCAGATAGTAAACGACTTGCAAAGGCTCTCAGGATATGGAGGTTGCATAATAAAGGGACCATGTAGAGAAATGTACCAAGGAAGTGCATTGTGAGATGGGCTGTGGTCCCTGCATGAACAATGGTTCATTTTGAGAGGATGCATTTAGGATCGTACATGTGTACCCCCAGAGTAAACACAGAGCTACCACCAGGAAAAAAAAATCCCAATACCCTGTAGCTCCTTGTGAGGTCACCCACTGCTAATGAGTACTGTAATGAGCAGAGGGATTCTCACAGATTAGGCATCAGCCTGCTAATGCTTAGCCACCAGGGTCCCCTCCAGGGAAGCTACTTAGACCAGAGCCTAATAAAGACATCTGTGCGTGACTCCACTCACACACAGCTCCTAGAGAAGCATTCCTTTCTAAGGACTCCCTTTTATATTCCATGATGTTCTCACACATTAATAAAAGGTCCAAGTATTTGTAAAGGATAGCATTTTCACATTTTCTTAGGATGAGTCTTTATCTGATCACTTAATTTTTGTTAATTTTTCCAAGAACTGCCTTAAATTCAAAACATAATGTTGCACCTTTGATCGAGTGATATTTGAACAAAGGTAGTGTCTTTGGTTGTACTCACAAGAAATGAAGCAACCATATCTCCATGTTGAAATATTCCACCTTCAAAATATTGGCTGCAATGTGAACCTCACCTTTGGACACACTGAAAATTGCCTTAATCATTATGCAGAACCAACAACCCAAATTTTTCTACATTGATGTGTTGAAATAAGCTGTGAATGTAATTTTAATTGTATTTAATTGGAAGATTACATAGGCGTTTCCTTGGAAAATATACAGTCATTTATTAGAGTATACAGTATACAGCATTATGTGTAAGTACCTACAGAGTTTATCCTGCTTGAATTGCATGCACAGTTAATTGAGATTAGCGTACTCCTTAGGCTATCTTCTTTCAACTATGATCATCACTGCACAAAATGGAAGCAGGCACAGTTCAGTTCAATATCAGTGATCAAACATCAACATCAAATTGCATGGGGAATGATGCATAGTGCGCAGAGCAGAGGACAGGAATGATGCATCTTAATGAAATCTGCTAGCTCTCCAGGGGCAATCAGTCATGAGTGAGTGGATGAATAAATGAATGAGTGAATGAATGAATAAATGAGAAACCTGAGGAATATATGCATTTTTATTTGGGTCTTGTCTTAGCATTTCAATAAATCCAAAGTACAATTATGTCTGAATCTGAAATCCTTAAGAAGTAACTCAGGATTTTAGTAAAAGTTTCTTAGGGGCATGTTAGCAGTGCAAACTAGTTGGATTTCACATGGCAGCTTCTTAAAATTTTTTTTATTGATTATTCATTACAATTCATTCACTTTGTATCCCTGATGTTGCCTCCTCCCTCATCTCCTCCTAATCTCTCCCTCACTTCCCCTTCTCCTCCTTTGCCCCTTCCCTAGTCCACTGATAGGGGAGAATCTCCTCCCCTTCCATCTGACCCTAGCCTATCAGGTCTCTTTAGGAAAGGGCTACATTGTCTTCCTCTGTGGCCTGGCAAGGCTGCATCACCCATGGGGAGGTAATCAGTGAGCCTGACCCTGAGTTCATGCCAGATACAGCCCCGGTTCCCCTTACTAGGGTACCAACTTGGAGACTGAGTCAATGGGCTACATCTGAACAGGGGTTTTAAATCCTCTCCATGTATGGTCCTTACTTGGAGTATCATCTCTGCAGGGCCCCCAGGGTCCAGTTTTTCTGGCTCTGTTGGTCTCATTTTGGAGCTCCTGTCTCCTCCAAGTCCTTCGATCTCCCCCGTCTTTCACAAAATTCCGTGTACTCTGCCCAAAGTTTGGCTATGAGTCTCAACCTCTTCTTTGATTCCTCATCATTAGCATCTTTCAGAGGCTATCTATGGTAGGCCAACCATGTTCGTAGCAGCTCTGTTCATAATAGCAGAATCTGGAAACAACCTAGATGTCCTTCAACAGAGGAATGGATACAGAAATTATGGTATATTTATACAATGGAATTTATTCAACTATTTAAAACAAGTAAATCCTGAAATTTGCAGGCAAATGGTGGGAACTAAAAAAGATTGTCTTGGGTGACATAAACCCAGAAGCAAAAAGACTCACATGGCATATACTCACTAATAAGTGGTTATTAGACATACAATATATGGTAAATATACTAAAATCTATACTCCTAAAGAAGCTAAACTACAAGGGAGATCCTAGGTAAAATGCTCAATCCTCATTCCGAAGGACAAATGCAATAGACATTGGAAGCAAAAGACAGGCAGCTTTTCTTAAAACCTCTGTGTAGATATCTCTCTCCCTAGTGTCATCCTCCAAGTAACTCTGATTAACTGAAAAACTCATCTCCTCCAGCTTCCAACCTTGCTGTATTTAATCTCTCTTCTCTCCTCTTTTTTGCATTCTTTCTCTGTCTTCCCACTGTGCTCCTTGTGCTTTGATGGGAGCAGGTTTTTCAACTTGTTTTGACAGCTGTATATCATTGGAGATGATGGCGATGAATTCCAGGAAACTTTAGCAGTGAAACCACAGGGGAAAGGCCACCAAACCTACCAAATCAGGTGTTCTGAGGTATCATGATCCAATGTTTTGACATACAGGACTTGATGAGTGTTGATGAATATATAGTGTCATGTAACTTCTGTCCTCATCAATTATGCAACTTTCAGTATACAGAAAAATCGGCCCAGGCTTCCTTGGAGGAATTTCCTTGCTCCCCATTGCCTCTGCAAATAAACTCGCTGGTTTGTTACTATATTGTGTTGTGTTATTGTTGTTTCTTTGTTTGTTTTGTTTTGTTTGACTAAGTCTGCCATAACAATTTGAAAACAGCTGGTTGGCTCAAACAATAGAAATGTGTTTTGCTCCCAGTTCTGAAGCTGGAAGTTCAAGTTCAAGGTGTTAACAGAATTGATTCTTTCTGAGAGCTGTCAGGGAAGGATCTATCACAGGCTTCTCCTTGGGGATTGATGTGTTTTGATAAATAGGGATCTATAAGAATATCAGGGACATTGGGATAGGGCTGGTCTAATGACCTTATTAGAATTTGATTATCTCTGTAAAGTCCTTATTTCTACGTAAGGTCATAGTGTGATGCATTGGGGACTCAGACATCAGTATAAGACTTTGGAGTCATGACTCAAACCTATATATCATAAAAATCAATGTAAATTGCAGGCTTTTCTTTCTGGATTCTCTCAGGTACCATTTCTTTTGAGAACGTCCAATTTTGATTCATACATCAGAATTGTATTCCATTTTTATCACTAAATAATGAACTACAATGTAGATGTGCTAAAATTTTTATGAGTTATTATTCTTATTTTTTAAAATCTAAATTAAGTATGGATGTAAGTGTGTGTGTGTGTCTTTGCATGCACACACATCCCTTCATGAGTTTTTGTACACTCTGTCCATGGTGGAGGCCACAGTAGCCTGAAAAGGGTATTAGATTCCCTGCAACTAGAATTCCAGTCGTGTGAGCTTCCATGCAGGTGCTGGGTACTGAACCTGAGCCTTCTGCAAGAGTAGTAAATGATCTGAGCTGCTAATCTATCTCTCTAGCACAATGGGTTAATATTCTTAATAAAATAAGTTATTTTTATAACTATTCTTATCAGATAAAATAAATTAATAATAATAGGTTATTATTGTAATAAAACTGCTAGCAAAATTGTGTATATGTGTATGTAAATGTATATATATATATATATATATATGTGTGTGTGTGTGTGTGTGTGTTAGTATATATGTCTGTGTATATGCCTTCACCAGTTTATGTGGAAGGGTAGGATTTCTGGATCATATAAGTAAGTGTTAGATGTTATAAGAGACAGCTCAACTATTTTTTAAGGTGCTTTCCTTATTATCTATTCCCCTTAACAATGAAAGTGTATTACATGACATCACAGAGTCACCAGAACCTTGTATGGTCCGTTTTTCTTAATTTCATCATTGTAGCAGATGTGACATGATATTTCATTTTGCTATTAATTTTATGAACAACTTTTGATGTGTATATTCTTTTGTTGTGCTTTTATTGGATTCTTAGCTCTTTTGTTGAGAAGCAAGGGCCTTTTCTAAGGTCTGGATACAAAGCTGTTGAAGATGCAAGCTTTCTTGCAGCCTGTATTTTTTTTTCATTTTTCTTAATATCTTCTATAGAGAAGAGGAAGAATGTTTTGTTCTTGTCACAGAAAGAACTAGAAGAAGAATGTAAGGTCTTCTTTGTAAATGGTCACAATAAGCTTTATTAATTCTCACTGTTGTTTGAAATTTTAATATGAAGTATAATAGGAATTTTGTTTGAGTGAACTTTATATAAGGCCCAGGATTCCTAAGATACACAGAATGTCTGCTCCCAGTTGTTTGATTGCCATTAAAGTCATATCACATTAACTCATTTTAGGTTAATTATTTGCCTCTCTAGCATCTTTTCTTTCCTTCCCAGACACTGCCGCCACATTTACCAATCTGACCTAGAACCCACTATGTAGCCAATGTGATCTTCAGATTTTTAGCAGTCTTCCTGCTTTAGTCTTCTTGGTGTCCAAGTGTTGCGATTATAGACCTAAGCATGTGTATTTACCTCCTTTCTTGGGCAATGGTCTCTTGGTCTCTTCATTCATAATATCTCAAGAGCTGAGAAGGTAGCTTGGTGGAGGAGTACTTGTCTGGTATGCATAATGTCCTGAGTTCAGTCCCTAGCCCTGCAACGAAAATAGACTTTATTTGTAAAATATCACCAACCCTTTCTGGTGGTCAGGTCTCTAAGTCTGTATCACATGCTTCATTCTTTCATCTGGCTCTCTTTCAAAAGTATACATTCAAACCTAAAATAATTGAGAATATCAAGATGGCAGTGTATGATATGAGGCCTCCCAGAATAGGCTCCCTATATAAAGCCACCCTGTTTATCAGTATTGTCTATCCATGCTTTAAACAGCATGCTCTCCTCTAGTTATTTCCTTTTTAAGCCCTAAGTTCCCCTTCCCCCTTCTTTATACAGCTCAAATGAAGCCTTGGCTCATTCTTAGTCATATGTTTTAAGTAGAATCTATTCTCAGCTTTTTACTCATAAATAGCAATCATCATCCTTGTTATGAATAGCAAGGTTTTAACATGCATAGTATTCCTGTATATATCACGTGAAAGAGATAGTACACCCTTATTTGACAACCACTTAGGTTGTTTGCATACCTCACCTACTCTGAAAGTGCTATAATGGGCATCAGACAGACATTTCCTTGGCTCATTATCATTGGGTGTAAAGCTAGTAGTGGGACTGATGTCACTTCCTGTGTAACATTAGCTGACCCTTAGAAATACTATAACATGCATGAAGTCGTTCACTCTCACATCTAGGAGATTTAGCCCCTCCTTAGGCTTTTCAAGCTGCTTCTCCCCCTCAGCCCCATCTGACAAGAGCCCCTTCTATACTTACCTCTGACCCTCCTGCACACACTCTAACTCAGCTTGAGTTCAGCACTTCTGGGACAATCTTATCAGCTTCTTCTCTGTGTGTAGTCTTCCCTTTGCCCTGTTACTGCAGGTGTAGCAGAGTGGGCTCCTGCCTTGTGCAGCAAGATACCAAAGAAATCAAAATTAGTTCTTTGGGTTATTGGATTCAAGTTTAAAGCACAAGACTGAACAAAGGCCAGACAGGTAGAGACTTATCTAGCCACCTGCGGGGAGGAACCAGCCTTACTGCATTCATTTCCTGCCCACTAAAGATACAGTTTCCAGAAACTGGCCCAGATAGTCCCTTTCCTCTAAGACAGCCAAACAAGGGAAGTCAGACCTTTAATGGTTTGGGGGTCTTCCTATTGCCAATCAGTTCAAAATGAAACATCCCCTTTTGTGTTTCAACCAATAGACTCTTGCCAGGCTGGAATTCCCCCTGCTTTGCTGTGATCTTTAAATCACTCATTACCATGAGGATGTGATCCAAGCTTTAGCTTGTAACAAAAAGATCCCATGTGTTTTACAAGGGACTCCACTCCTGGCAGTCTTTTGGGGTCTCACGAATCAGGCACAACAGCTCACCCTTTCTCTGTGGCAGTGTGCTTCCTGTCAGCCATGTTCCATTTGTTTGCCTCATTAGCAATAGCTAGGTAGAACTTAGTATCATTACTAAGGACCTCCACCAGTGTATAAGAACTATACCCCTTAGGGGGAAAAAAGTCACAATGTAACAGATAAATAGAATTGCATAGACTAAGAAATTGAAAAAGGGCTAAATTTCTGCAAAACAAATCTAAAGTAACCAATCAAAAGAGAACTCTGAAATGCTACAATGTGAATTCAAAACAAGTGACCTAAAATGGAGACCTAGAAGACTCTTACTTTATTTTATTTTTCTGAGCATGTTCTTTTTTAACTTAAATCTACTTTTTGTGATTTATTAACTTTATATCCCAATTGTAGCCCCTTTCCCCACCTCCTCCTGGTCTCATCTTGCCTCCCTCTCCCCCCTATCTTCCTTCCCTATTCCTCACAAAGGGGGAAACCTCTTTCTCTACCATCTGATGCCAGGCTATCAGGTCTCATTAGAACTACATGCATCCTCTTATGGCCTAGAAAGGCCGCCCCACCTGGGGGAGTAGAAATCAATCTGTTGCTTTTTCAGAAAATTGGGAATAAGTCTACTTCAAAACTCAGATTTACCACTCCTGGATATATACCCAAAAGATGCTCCACCATACAACAAGGACATTTACTCAACTATGTTCATAGCAGCTTTATTCATAATAGCCAGGCTTTGGAAACAACCTAGATGTCCCCTAACAGATTCGTATTTTAAAGTCACTGACTTTAGAGTCCCCACTTAAACACTCTAGAATATATTCCCCTGCCTGGAAAACTCAGTCATAACTGCAGATATTTCAACCACCATCAGTTTATGACTCTGTCTAAATATTTTTATAATTGTGTATGTAGCTCTAATTTTGAAGTTATATTTTCATAAACAAACTTTTTGTGACAGTATCATCCAGTCTGTGGCTCTGTCACTGATCACCTCCCAGATTTACTTTTGCTCAAGGCAGACGTGCATTTTGGGTGCTCTGGCCTCTGTAGGAAGCACAATCCCACTGAGTTTGGAGAAATATGTCCTTCTGGTCCAGCTACTGTACATGGTACTTATTTGGAAACAAGGCTCGCAATGCTACTCAACTGCTGAAGAAAATGTCACAATAAATTTCTCTGTCACCTCTTGGCAGAATTTGATTAATTTCCAGAGAAGTAATTGTGTCTATAGGAGTTATTGTAGGTAAGTGTTCTGGCTAGTTTTATGTCAGCTTGACACAAGCCTGAGTCATTTGGGAAGAGAGAACCTCAATTGAGAAATGGCCTCCATCCATGTTGCCAGTAGGCCAGTCTATAGTTTCTTTCTTGATTAATGATTAAAAGGAGAGGACCCAGCCAACTCTGGATAGTGCCACTTCTTCACCCATGCTACTGAGGAACCTGAGAGTTGTAAGATTAAATAAAGGCCAGTTGCTTTGTTTGTTTCCTTGCTTTTGATCATAGCAACAGAATTATAAGGCAATAGGTTATCTATCTTTCATTTCTGATGAAATCATCATTTAGCGTTAAGGCATAAGAATTCTGATATTTCAATGGTATTAAAAAATATCTCTGTCTCCATAACTCTTTCTGTCTCTCTGTTTCTTTGTTTCTCTGTTTCTCTCTCTCCTTCACACACAAACACACGTGCACACACACACACACACACACACACACACACACACACACATACACACACACCACATTCCAAAATATAGAAAGTGTACTGATTTCAGAAATGCTTCTGATGTCTATGTATTAAGATATTTCTCTCCAGCCTTGTTAGAAATAATGCAGTCTTTTTTTTTATTTTCCAAAACAACATTTCTTTGTATAACCTTGGCTGTCCTGAACTCACTCTGTAGACCATGCTGGCCTCAAACTCTGATTCTGCCTTCATGAATACTGGGTTTACAGGTATACACCACTATGCCCAGCTTAATAATAAGTATTATATATAGCATTTCCTAGAAATATTTTGCTTTGAAAATTTCCTGGTAGAGCATAGCTCTGGTCTCTGACAAGAAGAAAATAAGATGGTAAGAAATGCGGTATCGAAGGGATTCATTTCCATTTGTAATAAATTGTGGAACAAAATATATTACTTATGACTGAGCAACAGCTGAAAAGGAACTTGCTGATTGCCAGTATCACTCTGCACAATGGCCATGATATCTGTGGCAGAAGACACAGAGAACATGAGTGGGTCTTTTCTATTTTGTTCTTCTAGGTGTCACTGATAGAATGAACCATAAAGAAATTGATTACACAAGAGTGTAGATGCTGGAGACAAATGCCCATAATGTCTAATGATGTCACTAACTATATGTTCTTATGTCTAGAAACATACTCTTCCTAGATCCATATAAAATAAACAGGACAAGGCAGGGATATTACTAAATCACTGGGTCAGAAGCAAGAGGATCCAATGGGCAAATCTCTGAGCAGCAGAGAGATAGAGGGATTTCTGACTGCAGAAACAAAGTGTGGAAGGTGGTTCTCATTGAGTGCCTGAGAAAGCTATTGCTCCATGTGTGGCAATTCTGGTACTAATGGCAGCAGCAAAGAGTCAAGCTGTGGTCCTTTCAAAGTATTATGTGCAAGTAGAAGGTGTCAGGGTAAGAGCAGTTCATCAGAGTAGCTGTGCATCATACAATGAGAGCAACAATGGAACTCATATTTCTTGAATAAGCCACTGGTCTTTCTGTTTGGATGTTGTCTGTTTTTCTACTTTCTTTTTTCGCAAAATTTTAGTGTTTTTAAAAAAGTTGTTAAAACATTTTTCAGTGTGTATTAATTCTGCAGACAGTACTGTTTCATATATTTGGTTCTAAGTATATTATATACTTTTACCATATTCACTTCTATTGTTTCTCTTTAGTGCCCCATCTTCCTGTTTCCTGGACTCTAGCCTCCCTTTGGCTTTCATACCCCCAAATAATATAACTAATTATTATAATATAATACAATACGATAAATGGTATATTATATATAATATCAATACAGCAAATGATATCAGTCATTTTATTTATGTCTAAATAAAACACCATGGTTAGTGTGTACCACATTCTCATTGTATATTCATTAGTTGATGGACTTATTATGAGTCTTTAACATAGCTATTGTACATAGTACTACACTAAACACAGATCTGTATATGTTACAATCATTCCGGTATATGGCCTGCAGTGCTTTCCTAGGCCACAAGGTAGTTACAGTTTTAAGCTTCTTTATTTTTCTTTTTGAGGAAAATTCGTACAAATTTGTCACTACTGGCTCATGTGCATGCTTTACATCAGCGATCTGTATGTGTTACCATTTTTTTAAACATTCTCACTAGCATTACTCAATGGTCACTCTTCTGATGGAAGTGAGATGGAATATTAATTTAGTTTTAATTACCTACATGTTTCAGTTAGAGTTTTTTTTTTTTTTGCTATGATTAAACACCATGACCAGAAGCGACTTGGAGAGAAAGGGGTTACTTGAGTTTGCATGTTCTGATCACAATCCTTTAGGAAGGGAAAAAACTCAAAGCAGAAACCTGGAGACAGGAACTGCGGCAAAGGCAGTGGAGGAGCCCTGCTTACTGGTGGCTCTGCCTGATTTCTTTACCATTCTGGACCACCTGCCCAGAACTCATACTGCCAACAATGGGCTGGGCTCTCCCACATCAATCATTAATCAAGAAAATATCCCCACACACTCGCCTACTTGCTAATCTTTCAGAGGCATTTTCTCAATTAAGATTCCATCTATCATCACTTCTTGCCCTCTACCAAAGGCTTGATCGCGAGTCTTAATATCTGCTCTAGTACATCTTTACGTTGACCCCCCTAGAGGTCCTCCTTGGCATACTCCGGTCCTGTTGCTTGTTTTCTCCTCCACTCAATGTCCATCCCATTTGTTCATCCAAACCAGCAGTGATAATATCCACCTGGTTCCTCCTTCCTGTATATCCTCCCTCGGGGGGTTGGATGGAAGGGGAGGAGGTCCTCCCCCGCTGGTGGACTTGGAGTGGGCGGGGAGGAGATGAGGGAGGGTTGGGGAGGGTGGGAGGGAGTGGGCGGGCTGCGCATGGGATGCAAAGTACCTAACCTGTGATTGATAACAAAAATTAAAAAAAAATAAAAAAGTAAAAAAGATTCCATCTATGCAGATGTGTTTAGGTTTGTGTCCAGTTGATAAACCCCACCAACATGTAAAGCATTTTTCCAAATGCTTACTGACAATTTGTATTTATTATTCTTTTGAGAACTTTCTTTCACTGCCATAGCTTACTCATTGACTTCTTGAATAAAAAATATATATACACATATGACATACACACAGACACACACACACAACGTACATAATCTGGATTATAAAATGACTAATTTTCTAAATACCAGTGATTTTTAAATGTTAAGTTACTGGTTCAAATATTTCTTAGAGCCAAATAATAGTATCTACATTTACCTCCAACTATAAAAATTTGGCAATATTGCTCAAGAGTGATAAAGAGAAGTTTTTTTGGTCCATTCATTGAAAGACAAATAATAATACATACAAAATTATTATCTCAGCAATATTTACTGTAAAACAAAACTAGAAATTTCTTTAAAAGTTAATAAACAATAATAGTTAAACTGTTAGTGATAAGTTATAAGATAAAATATTATATGTATTTAAAAAATAATAGTCAAAAAGTAAATGTATAATGTTAACATGTCTTTCATGTCCAATCACTGTTTATTTTCTTAAAACATTTATTATTTTTTAAAAAATTAATATTCATAACCTTGTATGCTGACCACTCTGACCAGCTACCTCTTTAACTCCATGTCCGTCTCTCTCACTATTCACAAATCTCATTCATGTCTGCTTAGCTTGTTTTATGACCCAATATCCTTATCCATTGTCACAGATTTGACCATGGGTTTGGAGCTATCTGTTGAAGCCTGGTAGGCTTAGCTGAGGATATACAACTAACTAAAGACAGTACTTTTCACTCTCCAGTATCTATGTGATGCCAATAATTCAGAGGTAAATAGTAAGACTTTATGGCCTGTTCCACTCGTTTGACTGAATTTTTTTCTTTTTTCTTTTTTATAGACTGGCCTTAAGTAGATGCAGCTCAGACAACTACAATTGATGTAATTTAATGATTTCAGTTTCTGAATGGAGTCCAGAAAATGGTGTTTTCTAGCTCTTCATTCTATTTTTGATTATTTAAGCTTGTATAATATCTATTGTTTTGTTTAATATATTATATTTCATTAGAGTTAATGATATATATTTCTATTGAGTTTATGTTTATGACTATGTTAATATTTAGTTATACTTAAGTATACTACACTTATCCCACCTGCATAGTTCAAAACATTTTAAATGGACCTACTTTCTCCTGATCTCCTATTTTCACACATCTCCATAGTGCAGTTGCTGATGATAGCTATTATTGCTGCTGCTGCTGGTATGAACACTACTGTGCTTGGACTTTTCACACATGTACGTATAAATGTAAGTATGTCTTGATCTGCACTATACATACTCATATATTGTATTAACGATGGCACTGTCTATATTGCTGCATTTATTTAAAGATGATACATATTATATAATAAAATAAATCAAAACACGGTGCTATGCCTGGAAGGCATAAAATAGGTACAAACACTTGTTGGGCTGCCTGACGTCCTGAATTCAATCCCTGGGACCCACACAAAGTTAGAAAGGGAGAACTAAAACCTTAATGTTGTCCCCTGACCCCCAAGTATATGCCATGGCTTGGACATACTCCAAATACATATCATATATGCACAATATATTCCCCCCCAAAATTTGGAGGCACATTACAAGTTACTAAATATATACTTAATATGTGTGTCCAGATATACTGAGTCTTTATTGTGATCTAATCCCATACTATACATCCGTGAAGAGCATATGAAACTGGAAATCACACTTGGAAGTTGTGTTGGTTTAATCACACATGATTGTTAGTGTATATCTGTTTAGTGGTAGAATTCATGTTAGTCCTTGGCAACATCCGCACTTCTCACAAACTCCAGTATCAGTAATCTAGATATTGATGATGAACAATGCAACACACACAAAAACTATTTTGAATTTGCCTGCACAGAAGAAAACAATGAAGGATCCTTCAAATGGCAAATCATAATGTCTTTACAAACAACTGAGGAAAATAGCATTTCAAATGTTTGCTAACAATGAGACGCAATTACAAAATGTAGTGAAGATTTCCCTACAACGCATTAACATGTATGATCCCAAGGTTCATTGTTATGAATGTCTTCATTCAGGCACATATTAATTAGATTCCTTTATATTTCTTAGTTATAACATGCATTTTATCAATATGCTTTTGAGATCAAATTAGTAAAACATCCATTTTATTATGAAAGGTTATGTATTTTAATTTTTAATCATTCTATATTTCTTATGTTTCTCATTTGTAAATCTTATGATTGCTTTGTTTAATTTAGCCAAAGGTCAAAGTGAAAGAGGCATAAAATTATTCATGCAGAATTTATACACCATGGAGGATTTTCAGAGAATTAGACTTAAGGTCTGGAGATAATGAGTTGAATTTTATTCCTTACCATAAGTGTAAGTTTTAATATAGTGAAGGAAATAATTTTGTAAAGTTTGCTCACATTAATAAATTTTGAATTTTCTTTCTCTGCACATTGGAGCAATATCTGAGTGGGGGCTAAAAAGAACAACCATAGTTCTTTAAACTTGGTCTTATTTATCTTGATATTCAACTTTCCTCAAACAAGCAGCTGTGGATCCATGCAAACAGTCTCATGGGAAAACTGAAGCTTATAAAAGTAAGCATGTAAATCCCTGGAATGGTACCCAAGAATAGTGAAAAAATGCAGAATATTAAATAAGAAAACCTAGTAAAGCATTCTAGTCAGTGTGTCAGTTTTTAAGGAAATGTTGGCCCAGCCTCCAATCCCATCTAAGGAATGGTGGTTCTAGTCCAGATGGGATAGTGAAATATTCAAGGCTCTCCTCTATCCACTTACCAGTTAAAGGGTTCTGGTATCTTCCACATTCTCTTTACTTGAAAGGATGCTGTGGTACATTCTGTGTATAATATATTAAGAAAGAAAAAGGAAAGAGAAAGAAAAGGAAGGAAGGAAGGAAGACAGACAGAGAAAGAAAGAAAGAAAGAAAGAAAGAAAGAAAGAAAGAAAGAAAGAAAGAAAGAAAGAAAGAAAGAGAAAGAGATGTTTTGGGATACTGTCCTATGAACATGACATAGTCTTCACTAATTTACTCACACAACACTCCCTCACTATGATTCTCTCATTGAGGCAGTAGAGGCTTATGAAGCAGTAAATGAGAGGTGTACAGGGTCTCACGAGCAGCTAAAGGGGTGGTCCACAGAGTGCTTCACAGATGCATGTGGTGGCACATTAGGAACTCACGAGTGGCTCCAAAGTTCGTGCATGTGATGTATCAATGAGGCATGAGGGATCTCTCTCCCAGGCTACAGAACTAGTTCGCAACCTCTGTGTGAGCTCAGAAGGCTCGCTGTAAGTTTTCCATTCTCTTAGAAGTTAATCCAGTTAAATTCAATGGTTCATCAAAGAAGACACAGATACATATCGATGTGAGATTAAAAGAATAAACTTTTTGAACAAATGCTTTTTAGATGGTAATGTGCTTGTTCGGGCTGTCTTTGTTTCTGATATAAACTAGATGCTTGTCTATATAACTTTCTGGCAGACTGTTTTGTTTTAAACAGCGATCAGGTCTATAAATTACTAAAAACAGTGATCTAATTAAATTTAGGCTTCTTTACAATGATATTATATGGACTATGTGTGGAGATGATTTTGGTCACAGAGGAAGTCTTAGTTGTCTGTCTAGTTTATCCTCTTCAGAAGCAATCGATATTAGGGTTTATCTTATTGCTTGAATATACAGTAGATTCCTTATAATTGCTTTTTGCCACATAGTACATTGATTAAAGTGACCTTTTAGGCTTAGCTTCTCCACACATCATTGCAATGCAGTCAGTATCTACTCTATAGCCTTCTTTTTTGTGATACAAATAACTCTCAGTTGAGTTCTGGAGCTTGTAGCCTGAGAGAGCAAAAGTGCTTTAATACAGGGTACTCCTTTACATGGAAGGATACTTTCTGCAGCTTCTGCTCCTCAAAGCTGGCTTGTTGTGTAGAGGAACAAAGAGAGGAAAGGTCATCAGTGTCTCAGGATTCTCCATACACAACATTTAAGATGCTATAAGAGAGAAGTGGGCTCAAAGTGGGTCATCCTCTTTTCAAGGCAGGATATGCCCTGCTAGATCTGAGGGATTTGATCAACATGTAAATCAGGTTACTCAAAAGTGAAAAACACAATGGAAGTCATAATATGGAGCTAACAGGTGATGGGCTTATCCTAGCCACCTGAATAAAAATATACAAGAATTGTGTCAAGTTAGAATTTCCATGAAACTGATTGAAAGCCAAATCCTGTATTTGTGAATATTTGATAGCCTCAGCGTCTATAATAATTCATCAAAGTGGTGAAAAGAGTGGAAAATATAGAGGCCCATGTGATCCCCACATCTTCTCTGGGCTGGGAAACAGTCAGAAAGTATGGTATTGTCCTTCCATACATTGGTGTCTAGAATGCAGAGTTGAAGTTTACATATTAATCTTGCATCTGGTGATATTGCTGAACTAATTTTTTAATTCTTATCAAAAAACCAACTTTCTAGAAGAGGGAGGGAAGGAGAGTAGGATGGGGAGGAAACAAGAGGGGGACACAGCCAGGATACAAATCTAATAAATTGTAATAAATGATAATAGTAATAATAATAATAAAACAACTTTCCTAGAGTTCACCATTTCTTCTTCAGTTTCAGGTTCTTGTAGAGTGTTGTAACCTTTCAATACATTTTATTTCATTTTGTTATAGTTTGTTTTAATTTTGAGACAGGTTTTTATGTATCCCAAATACACTAGACAAGTGAGGGTGAACTCTTGTTACAAATGTAAGACCCAGCAAGAACCTGAGAAACATTGACACCTTCATGCATTGCTGATGTAATTGCAAAGTAGCCAGGCTGAAAAACAGTTTCATTTGAAAGAATTAAATACAGTACTGCCAGTTCTCCTGATGACAGCCAGGAACCAGAGATGCAGATATAGGAAGAATCGATGACAACATTTAGTCCCCAAACACATGCTCCAAGGGGCCTTTTACCATGGCATGAAAACTCCATCATGTCATGAGCCCTTTAAGGCATTAATTCATTTTCTGGTTCAGAACCCTAATGATCTCATTGTCTCTGCACATATCCACAATGACACACTCACAGGTGTATTTTACTACTATCCTAGACATTTCATTTACATTAAGTTGACAAGTAACCATCACAGCAGAACAGAAGATCAAGCCAACCACATTTCCTTAAGGGAAAGGCTAATCAAGAGAGAAAAAAACTGTCTTCAACATGTATGAGAAAACCCAGTAAGCTGAAGAAGTTTGAGACCCTGGCAGAGGCTGGCTCACAGCTTTAAGTACAAAGGACTTGACTGAAACATCAAAGGGCAAGAGGAAGCAGCAAGTGCTGATGTGTGGTCTCTAGCAAGTTATCCCTAGCACTGAGCTAAGATCATGGAGGGAGGTGACCATGCTGAACATATTATTTTACACAAATGAAACAGCTTTGTGGGAGACATTGTCACCTAGGACTTTTGCATCCAGAGGAGTGAGTGGACATGAAGAAATTAAAAGAGCTGAAATTATGAGTGGATATTCTTAACATTAATAAAGTGTTATGATTTTTACTAAAGTTAGCGGAAAGGGTACTGATTTTTACAGAAGAGCAAAGAAAACAATTATTTTCATGAGATGATTCTGCTCTGGCTCTTTGTCACGGGCATGAATTCCTAGGCACATTGGGCCTAGAGAGGTCAACATACTGGTTGCCAGAAGCTGGGTTTGTCGCAAAAGCTATGTGACCCACAGGGACCCTTCAAGAAGCAGGATCTCGACCAGGAGATGAAGTTGATAAGAGAGTATGGGATCTGGAACAAATGTAAGGTGTGGAGGGTCAAGTTTACTTTGGCCAAGATCGACAAGGCTGCCCGGGAGCTGCTGACACTGGGTTATAAGGACACATGGAGTAATTTTGAAGGGAATGCTTTACTGAGCATTGGGGTGCTGGATGAGGGAAAGATGAAGTTGTATTACATCCTGAGCCTGAAGACTCAGGATTTCCTGGAGAGACACTGCAGACCCAGGTCTTTAAGCCAGGTCTGGCTAAATCTATTCACCATGCCCGTGTGCTTATCGGCCAGTGTAATACCAGTGACTGCAAGCAGGTGGTGAATATCTCATCCTTCATTGTCTGTCTGGATGCCCAGAAGCACATTGAGTTCTCCCTCTGTTTTCCTTACGGTTGCCACCCATGCCAAGTGAAGAGGAAGAATGCCAAGAAAGACCAGAGTGGTGTTGGAGAAGCTGGTGATGATGAGGAATAAGATTAAATTAATACCCTCCTCGACTGGACTAGTTTTTGAGTTGACTAATAAAACAGAATTGATGCTTACAAAAAGAAGAAGGAAGAGGAGGAGAAGGAGAAGAAGGAGGAGGAGGAGGAGAAGGAGAAGGAGAAGGAGAAGAAGAAGAAGAAGAAGAAATCTGATTTGGGTGAAGAGTCACTGAAGCCCCAGATGATATTTTTATCAATAAAGTATTTTAACATTAAGGCATTTGCATTTGGAGGTGTGAATAAGAAGACTGCCCAGCAGGTGAAGTGCTAAGCATCAGGACTAGAACTTGGATCTCCTAAAAAGAGACATATAAGGCAGGTAAGCATGAAAGCCTAATTATAATCCTGGCACACAGAGAGAGTTATAAGCTAGCTTCAATTCTCAGAGTTCCAGCTTTGGCTTCAAAAAAAAAAGACCATTCTTTAATATGTAAGGTGCAAAGTGATCAAAAATGCACTCAATATTAACCTTGGGTCTCTGAATGCATACCCACGTATATGCAAATGAACATGTACTTGTTTGTACATGTTCATTTGATATACATACAATTCAAAGAAATAGGACACCTTGAGGCATACTGATATAGTGTAACCAAAACTTATAAGTACTGGGCAACTAAAAACAAGCTTGAACATGGCCAGATGATTAGTTTTATTGTTGTTACTTGAAACCACGACCATATGATCTCCAAGGTGAGCCTATGTTTTTATTAAAGCACTCTAATGGGTGCATGTAGTGTACTTTATTGTTTTAATCTGCACTTTCTTCACTAATAACAGTGTAGAACATCTTTTCATATAGTTATTATCGCTATAGTCTCTTTGGTGAACTGCTGTCTTAATGCTGTTGCCTACATCATTGGCTTCCTATTGTGTTTCCTAATTTTTAGCTGAAAATACTCTTGATATGTTTGAGATGCCAGTCCAGTCTTGGATACATCATTTCAAATATTTTTCCCAGCCTCAGGTTTCTCTCTTTGATTATCTCAACACTATTTTTTTGCAGATGCCTTTTTAAAGTTTTGATATAGTACATTTTATCATTTTTTCTTGGTCACACATCCTGCAGTAGACATCATGTCTCAAAGTTCTCTGCTTAACCTTGGGTCATGAAGTTTTATTCTCGTATGTATTCTTTAAAATATTTCAAATTTTAGATCTATGATCTAAAACCATTTGTTGAAAGGCTAACTTTTCTCCATTGAGTTCTTTTTACACTTTTGTCAAAATCAAATAGTCATACATGTGTAGGATATTTTTGGACAATCTATTGTGTTCCATTGATCTATTTGTCTATAGTCTCACCAATACCAGCCTGACCTATTATTATAGTTTATAGTTATCATAAATCAAGTAACATATAATCATTACATTTTCACTTTATTTTAATAACATTTCAATTATTCAATTTATTTTGTTTTCCCATGCAAATTTTAGAATAAGATTGTTTTTACAAAAAAAGTTTTGCTGAAATTTTTAATTAAAATTGTCTTATATGTGTATTAAACAAGTTTGATATGCAATTAATTATAGGCTGATAATTGTCAAAATGCCATTGATTTGTGTGTTTATTTCATATCCTAGACTTACTTATTGATGTCAGGATTTATGGTGACTTACATAGAGAGTGATATCTGAAAATAAGAATAGTTTTAATTTTGTGTTTTCATTTGAAGGTTTTTTTGTCTTCTTAAGTTTTTAATTAATTACACTTTATTCACATTGAATCCTCCTGTAAGTCCCTCCCTACTCCTTTCCCAGTCCCACCCTCCCTTCCCCTTCTCCAAGCATGTCCCTCCCCAAGTCCCCTGAAAAGGGAGGTTTTCCTCTCCTTCCTTCTGATCCTAGTCTATCAGGTTTCACAGAGTGGTTGTATTGTCTTCCTCTGTGATGTCCCACTCAGGGGGAGGTTATCAAAGAGCAGGCCAATCAGATCATGTCAGAGACAGTCCCTGTTCTCATTACTATGGAACCCACTTGGACACTGAACTGTCATGGGCTACGTCTGTGCAGGGGTTCTAGGTTATCTAGGTACTTGGTTGGAGCATCAATCTCAGAAAAGACCCCTGTGCACAGATTTTTTTGGTTTTGTTGCTCTCCTTGTGGAGCTCCTGTCCTCTCCAGTGCTTAACTATTTCCCACTTCTTTCATAAGATTCTCTGCATTCTTCCCAAAGGTTTGCCATCAGTCTCAGCATCTGCTTTGATACCTGCAGGGTAGAGCCATTTAGAGGCCCTCTGTGGCAGGCTCTTGTCCTGTTCCATGTTTTCTCTGTCTTCTGATGTCCATCCTCTTTGCCTTTCTGAATGGGGATTGAGCATTTTAGCCGGCGTCCTCCTTCTTGATTAGTTTCTTTAGGTGTACAGATTTTAGTAGGTTTAGCCTATATTATATGTCTAATATCCACTTATGAGTGAGTATATACCCTCTGTGTCTTTCTGCTTCTGGTATACTGGAATCCAATAGAAGACCCTGAAATAAATCCACACACATATGGACACCTGATTTTTGACAAAGACGCCAAAACCATTCAATGGAAAAAAAGACAGTATCTTCAACAAGTGGTGCTGGTCTAACTGGATGTCTACATGTAGAAAAATGCAAATAGATTCATACTTATCACCCTGCACAAAACTAAAGCCCAAGTGTATCAAAGACCTCAATATAAAACCAGACACACTTAACTTGTTAAAAGAAAAAGTGGGGAGGTAATATGATCTGGAGAGGACAGGATCTCCACAAGGACCAAATATATCTGGGCACAGGAGTTTTTTATGAGACTGTTCTTTCAACTAAGGACCATGTATGGATATAACCTAGAACCTGTGCTCAGATGTAGCCCATGGTAGCTCAGTATCCAAGTGGGTACCCTAGTAAGGGGAACAGGGACTATTTCTAACATGAACTCAATTGCTCTTTGACCTCTCCCCCCCCATCCCAAGGGAGGAGCAGCCCTGCCAGGCCACAGAGGAGGACTTTGCAGCCAGTCCCAAAGATACCAGATAGTCCAGGGTCTGATAAAAGGGGATCCTGGATTATCCCTGGATCAGGGGACTTGGAAAGGGGCAGGGAGGAGATGAGGAAGGGGGGTTGGATTGGGAGAGAATGAGGGAGCTGGATACACCAGGGATACAAAGTTAATAAACTGTAAAAATAAATAAAAACTAAATAAAAAATACCAAAAAAGAAGAAAAAAGTGGGGAAGAGCCTTGAACTCATTGGCACAGGAGACAACTTTCTGAACAGAACACCAATAGCACAGGCTCTAAGAACAACAATCAATAAATTTGACCTCATGAAACTGAAAAGCTTCTGTAAAGCAAAGGACACATTCATCAGAACAAAACAACTGCCAACCGATTGGAAAAGGATCTTTACCAACCCTATATCTGACTGGAGGGCTAATATCCAGTATATATAAAGAACTCAAGAAGTTAAACAGCAACAAATCAATTAATCCAATTAAAAATGGGGTACAGAGCTAAACAGAGAACTCTCAATAGAGGAATATCGAATGGCTGAAATACCTTTAAAGAAATGCTCAAACTCCTTAGTCATCAGGGAAATACAAATTAAAATGACCCTGAGATTTCACCTTACACCCATCAGAGTGACTAAGATCAAAAGCTCAAGTGAGAACACATGCTGGAGAGGTTGTGGAGAAAGGGGAACCCTCCTCTACTGCTGGTGGGAATGTAAACTGGTACAACCACTCTGGAAATCAATCTGGTGCTTTCTCAGACAATTAGGAATAGAGATTCCTCAAGATCCAGCTATACCACTCCTAGGCATATATCCAAAAGAGGCTCAAGTACACAATAAGGACATTTGTTCAGCCATGTTTGTAGCAGCTTTATTTATAATAGCCAGAGCTGGAATAACCTTGATGCCCCTCAGTTGATGAATGGATACAGAAATTGTGGTGTATTTACACAATGGAATATTACTCAGCAATAAAAAACAAGGAAATCATGAAATTTGTGGGTAAATGGTGGGAACTTGGAAAGATCATCCTGAGTGAGATATCTCATTTGAAGTTTTTATTACATTTTCTTTACTTTTTTTGTAGCTAAAACTATTTGAACTTGGCTGAATTTAAGTGCTAAATTGAAGTGTCATTAAAGCATTCAGTCTTCCCCTATGAATTATTTTTGTTCATTTATTTATTTAATCACTTTACAACCTGATGCCAGTCCCCTCCCTCCTCTCTTCCAAATCCCAACTTCATGCCCTTCTCCCCCTACTCCTTCCTGCCCTTCTTCTCAGAGAAGGGGAGTCCTCCAAGATGTACCAAACCACCCTGTCACTTCAAGTCTTTGCCGGAATAAATGCATCATCTCCCACTGAGGCCAGACAAGGCTGTCCAGCTGGGGGAAAGGGATCCAGAGGCAGGCAACAGAGACAAAGACAGTCACTATTCCCATTGTTAGAGGATCCACATGATGATCAAGCTGCATATCTGCTACATAGGTGCGGTAGGTCTAGGATCAGTCTATGTACGTTCTTTGATGGTTCAATCTCTATGAACTCCCATGGGTCTAGCTTACTAGGTTTTCTTGTGGTGTTATTGACCCCTCTAGCTCTCAATCCTTCCTCTCACTCTTCTACAAAACTTCTCAAACTCCCTTATTGTTTGGCTGTGTATCTTTTCATCTTCTACTGGATGAAACCTCTCAGAAGACAGCTATGCTTGGCTCCTGTATGTAAGCATAGCAGAATATAATATTGACAAGGGTTTTCTTTTTCCCATTGGGTGGGTCTCAAGTTCGGCCAGTCATTGATTTGCCATTCCCTCAATCTCTGTTCTATCTATCTCTACAGTTCTTAGAAGCAAGACAAAATTTGGGTTGAGGGTTTCACAAGTGGGTTGTTGTATCCCTCCCTCCACCATAAGTTCCTGGCTACAGGAGGTGATGACTCAAGGCTCCTTAACTTCCTTTGGTAGAATTATCAGCCACAGTTACCCCCACAGATTCCCAGGAGCCTCCCCTGTCCCAGAGATGCCTCCAACTGATTTCTGTTTTCTCTCCTGATCCGCCCTATTTTCTCTTGAATTTTAAAAGTCCTTTATTTAATCAGCTAAAAGTTTTTTGTCTACTGAACACTTCACAAATATTTTCTCCCAACTCGTTATATCTCTTCTCATTCTCTTGGCACTGTCTTCAATAGTGTAGGAGATTGTAATGTGATGAAATCTAGCATCTCTAGTCTTATGTGGAACATGTCTTTAATGCTGCGTCTAGAAGTCATTATTGTAGCTAAGGCTATGTTTTTTCGTAAGCTCCTCTTGTTTAAAGTTTTATGTTTGGACTAGTGAGGTGGCTCAGCAGGTAAAGGTGCTTGCTTCTTAACCTGAATACCTGAACTCACATGATGAGATGAAAGACACAACTACAGTGAGTCATTCCCTGACTTCCATACATAGATCATAGTACAACACACACATAAACACACACAGACAGACACACACAAATAAATACATCATAAAAATACATACAATTACATATCTTAAGTCAGTGAATTTTCTTAAAGAAGCTCATTCCTCTGGAACTCATGGAGGGTCATTGATCATTCAATAGCTTAAGATGGCAATTCAGTTATTTATTTTCCTTTCAATTGTCATCTCCATTATTCTCCTAAACAGCGATGGCATGCTACACAGTTCATTATTTGTAATGTTTCCTCTCCCTTTTTTCTCACTGTTGTTTTTGCTCATGTATAGCTTCTCCTCATAAAAATCCAGTGGCAATCCATCTCTTTTGGTACAATAACTTGCTCTCTAGCAGCCTTTGTTGTTATCTACATGGATGAACGACTGAAATACACATTTTAAGAATTAATTTTTGTTTTTAAGGAGGGTTTTGTGAAACATATTTTAACATACAAGGATCATAATTTTAAGTAATATTTGTTCTACTTATCATCCCTGCGACTGTTTTTTGACCCTCCATAAAAATATATATGAGAAAGGTTAGATTGTAAACTGCATGATAATGCGGGTCTCGGCAGAAGCTAAAGGAACCCAACCATGATGTAAGCTATAATTGAATCATTATGTGATTTGTTTCAGAGGAAATGAATTTGCTGAAAAGAACAAATATGATAATTTATTTGGAGTGTTTTATTTGTTTGTTCTTGATGTATTTCATGGATAGTTCAAATAGCATTTCTCATACCATCTTCAAGTAGACACAGTAACTGTGTTTGTAAGTTGCTATGAAAAATTCTCTGAGGACATCTACTTTAAACTGTATCTCACCTTGATCTGTTGACTCAGGTTTAGGTATCAGGTGGGAGTGTATAGTATGTCTAAAAAATCTTAGAAGGAACTTGCCATATTAAGGAAGAGAGGAAGGAATGATCCGATCCTTATTCTTTTCTTTTCTTTCTTTCTTTTTAAGACTAAATAGCTCTTCTTCAAAAGTAGATTGTTCTAAGTTGCAGAGGTGACATCACTTTCTTTGTGATAGATCTTGCTATTATATCTCTAGAAGGGTCCCAGTGTTGATAAGTACACTCAAAGACAGCTGAGGAAATATTTGATTGATATACTTCCCAAGAAAATAAGGGATGTGGAGGCAGTCATAGCTAATGGATGTAGAGGGAACGGAAAGTGCATGACTCCTGTAGTTTGAAAAGCCTAGAGTTGCAACATTGCCCTAGCTAGATACAGTAATCATACCCTTGTCCCAATATGTCACCATCTTAACAGAAACAAACCCTGTTCAATTCAAATGGCAACAGTCTGGGGAAACTGATCAGATTATACTGTTGTTATTTCAGGTAAATTAGCAGGTTACAAGATTCCTCACTTTTTTATGACAGCATGAAGTGTGACAGCCTAAGCTTGAAGTGCAAAAATGCATGAAGATGATTTGCAAATAGCCTTTCTACAAAGTTTCCCTTTATCTAAAATGTTTCTACCTTGGTGCTCTAAAGCCAAGGGGAGCTTCTCACTTCAGCAGTCTAATGTCACCTGACCAAAACTTCCAGAGTACTTGGAGTAGTTGATTATTGGGTGTAGGGCTTGTGAAGGTCACCCTAGTCTTTCCAACCCATCACAAGCACATGTGTAGGTTGCTGATTTCTCCCCAGGACACAAGTGTTATAATAAATCTGTCTTCTTAAAGGTCATGAACTATAAACTCGTAGAGTAATTATTTAAAGCTGAGCTTTGGGTGGAAGTATTTAGAACCAGATGAAGACATGGCTTCCAAGGAATGTGTAAGCTCTATACTTGTTCCATCTCACCGATTGATGCTCATTGAGATATTAATATGTAACAAGACAACCTTGAGTCATATGTTGGACTTCTCAGTCTCTACAACCATAAGCTGAATAAATGTCTACTCTTTATAGGTCACCCAAATTCTTTTTTATTTTGTTATAGCAACATAAACAAATTAAGACATATGATCTTTCAACATTACCATAAACAACAGATATATTTAAAAAGAAAAAAAACTTGAATGACTTACTTGGCACCATTTGCTTAAAAATAAAAGCTCTAACCAGGAAGGTGGGAAGGCAATGTCTCCCAACCCACAAATTAATTCTCTGTATGTAAATGCACAGTTAACTTAATCAAACACTTCCTTGATCTCTTCATCACTGTTTTGTTGTGTCTCTGTTATGTATTTCTGATATCTTTAGTGCATGCCTGCATGTGTGTCCATGTATCCATGAGCCACTGTGTGGAGAGAACAATTGGTAGCATGCTGTTCATGCCTGCAAGTTATGTGCAACTGAAGTTTCCTTCTATTCCTACCTTATAACTCATCCCATAAAAGTTAAGCTATCTCATCATTTAACATGCATATTGTGACCCTCATCTAGACTGGCCCAAGTCTAGAGTAGTTGACCTTTCTCTCTTATAATCTGGAAGTGCTAAGAGAGTATGTCTCCCTCTAATTCTTTCTATCAAAATCTCAGTATTTTTTCATCATCAAATAAAAGAAATTTCTTCATCGCCACATGTTCAAATCTACAAATACTACAAACCTCTAATTCTGAGCAAAAAAATAAAAATAAAATATTATAGAGAAGTTATACGTAATGCATCAAAAGTCTAGGCATGGGGAAGTCTTTACAGAAATAAATTGCTTACACATTTTGGTACCCGTGAGGGTTCTAGAGATACCTCTCTGTCTACAGTTCACCCTTCCAACTGTTGGATGCTCAGAAACAGAGCTACATGCTGAAAGGATCTGTGGCTTTAAACTTGAAAGCTTCTTTACTGGTTTAAACTTCTGTAACAATCTGTCTTCATTGTCTTAGGTGGTGGTCACCTGTCTTCATGAGGGTGCTACAGAAAGCATGTGGTGAATATAGTTTAGGCAATAAGAAAGCAGGTCATTGAGAGGGATAAGTAGGAAGATTTTCGTAAATCATATTTTATAATTTTCTGCTTCTAATCTTCAGTTTAATATTTCCAGTAAGTAAAAAATTTAAACCTACTATGAAATACTCATCAGATCATTGCTGAAATAATTCTGTAGCCAAAAGATGCTTCATATGCATATTAAATATACTTTAGGGCCAAAGTCATCAGTTATGTGTACCTAACAGAGTTGGATAATGATACAAGAATGAATATTCGGGGTGAATATAAATAATATCAGTCTGTCATGTAGATTTATCAAGTTGGTATGAAAATCATTACAAATATTAACAAAATTTTAAAGAAATATGGACAACCATGCTGAGATATTTTATACATATAGATAATATTATATGAACTAAGAAAATTACATTCATGTACTTAAGACTGAGTATATATTCATGTATAATATACATAACAATAATTAAAGGAGAAGTGGTCAGAGGCCATGAATTTGCAAAGGGAGTAAGAAGGTATATGTGAGGGGTTGGAAGATAGAAAGAGAAGATGCTGTAATTGTAATTTAACTTCAAAAATAAAATAATTTTAAAATTGAAAGGAATGAAGGTTAGATGATTTTGGAGGGAGACCCAAGCAAGTTTCACAAGGACTTTCAGGGAGAGTGAGAGGGATGTAATGGCAAAAATATGCTGTGTTACATATGACATTCAAAAAATGAATAAAAACATAATTTTAAAAAGCCTATCAGCAAATTTTCAAACATTAAAGATAAAAAGAAAAGCATGAAGAAACCTTAGTTATATTTTAATTAAAAAGGACTTCTAATTTGTTTTATTATCCTTATTGGTACATCTGATTTTATTTCATTTAATATTTTTCTCATATTCTCATGAAATCTTTTGTTCTTTCCCTTCCAATTTCAGCTCTGCATTATTTTATTATCATTTCCAATCGTTGCTATACTTGTTTATTTTTTTCTATCTTGGAACTGGAGTATTAGTTATGTGCTAACTTATTCTTCAAATGAGTGAATTCCTAGATTAAACTCAGGGTAGGATTATCAACAAACAGGAGTGAATTTAAAAGTATTAAAATGAAAAGAGGAGATAGAAATGTACAGATGTTCTAAGAAATAGCAAGGTATGTGTGGACCTTCAATAGGACTGAGTCCACTTTTTAGAATTTAAACCATTTTGTACACTGGAGGTTTTGTGGACTAATATATGCCTGTGTTTTTTAGTGTTATTATTTGCCAGCTCTCCTTTAATAGTCTCCAAAATCCCTACAGCTCTTAGAAATTCATTAAGAAGTGCAAAGGATGTGAGAATTTTACTCATGTGGTTTTCAAATTAAAAGTCATACCTTAAGTTTATTAGTTCTGATCCTCCTGGAGCAGAGGCAGAGAACATTACTCACAGCACAGCAGGCAGTGCCAATTCCGTGTTCCTGTTAGTTGTCCCTGTCTTTGCCGAGCTCCCAGTGACTCTTGTGCATGATGTGGTAGACCATGAATGAGACACACCGGCCTCAGGAACCCCTGATGTTATATTAGAGGAATGGTTGCAAACTATCCTCAGATATTCTACTGTAGAACAACCAATTCTTCCTTCTCCGTGTTCCATGGCTGTTCTCCACACAGAAGTCTTCTTAAAGATAGTTTAAAACAAGAATAGGTGCTTGATAGTAAACATAGATTAGGCAGAAAGTTAAGAAAGACAATGGAAAGTTCTCTCCCAATCCTAATTTTGATGCGATGAATACCTTGACTGCTACTATATAGAAAGTAATGTTTCTTCTGGTTTTCCCAACATCTCCTGTCATGACATGAATGTAGGGAACAGAACTAGAAAACCTACCATTCCTTTTTAATTATATTCCTCATTGTTAGAAGAGGAAATACAAACAAAGCGATAGAGCAAATGAAAAACTTACGTCTCCAAAGAGTGCATCAAAGCACTGGGTACTTTGAGTACTTAGTTTGAGTTTCCCCTTAAAAACCTCTATCTTAATCCACAGAAACCTTCAGCACATTGATATTACCTTGGCAGTAGGTAACATATGTAGGCTAAGGAGCTACCAATGGTTGAATGCCACCATTTTCTCCTGAGAATACCTTTGTAAATTGTCTTGCAGATGAAATGTGCAAAAAAAAAAATAGCTTGATTAATGCAAAGGTGGGTCCATTGGTGAAGCAAATGACAAGAGTTCCTGAAATGATCCATGTTTTTAGCTAAGACCAATGTCGGCCTTGGCTTGTTAGCCCCCATATTTATTCACCTGAACAGATATTCTCTGGTACATGTCATTTACTTCATAATTCTCCATTTTCCATTTATTTACTGACATCTAATAGTCAAATTTAAGGCAAGCATGAGATAAGATAACACTTGCTGTGACTTTTGCTACAACCATGCTGGATTTAACTCTATTTCTGAAATATTACACTAAAAAATAAAGACGAGCCGTTAATAAAATCTTATTTATTAATTCACTAGCCTAGTCATTACTTATTAATGGTCTTGTATTTTTAAATTTCTTTCTACTACAATAAGACGTCATTTCTTCTTTTTATAGTATTTTGTTCATTGAATTTTTCCTAATATATCCATGATCTCTCAATGGGTTGTTACTTTGAAATGCCAATCCTTTTCAAAATTGTTTGTGGCTATGTGAATCTAGGATCATCAAAGTGATATTAAACTAAGATCTGAATATCTACAGGTTTAATGACATATCTTACACTAAAATCAATTAAAGCCATGGTTATGAGTGACATGCTTGAGATTTTGACAAGCTAACAGATCTTCCGGCCGCTTCTTTTCATCACATATACAAAGGCTGGATGCCCCAGCTGTTTCCCTAATTCTATAGACGTTCTCTAACTACCACACATATATATGTGTGTGTGTGTGTGTGTGTTCACCATATATATAGTGAACATCTACATTTTAAAAAGCTTGTCATAAGCTATGTGCAATGGCACATGCCTGTAATCACAGCACTCTGGGAGGCAGAGGCAGGCAGACCTCTGAGATTTCGAGACCAGCCTGGTCAACAAAGCAATCCAAGACAGCCATGGCTACACAAAGAAACCGTGTCTCAAAAAACAATTTGTTTTATCTGTAGAACCTGGGCATTTATGATGAATTGTGGATTTTGGTATCAGTCAAAAAGAAAATAAACAAGATTATTTGCCTTAAACGGTCCTTGCAGGGTAACCTGACCTTCCTGGGAACCTATTATGTGATCTGAGCACACACCCTACCTAGTTCCCGGTAAATGTCCGATATCCTCATTCCATTCCTCACCTGCTTTTTTAAGCAATATTTGTCCTCAGTTATAGGTGGGACGACATTTCTTCTGTAACAAAATACTTTCTCAGCTCCATGATGAATTTCAGTAACAATTTCTAAAATGTATTTGCCCACTGCCAACATGGTGGCGACTGTCAGCAAAGCTACAATCCTTCTAGAATCAATGAAAGGCTAAAGCACTTGATCTGAAACAAATGCTCAAACATCCCCCATTACTTTCATACATGTATTTTCAAAAGTATTTGGTACCTTTAATGAAATACATGTACTTACAATAATCCCCATGATCAGCTATGTTTGCCGTGTTCTTTTTGTTACAGAGACCATGCAGGGTCCCTGGAGACAACCCAATAGTCATTCTTCACTCCACAGAAGCCAGTGTCCTAATGCTCTGAGACTAATATTGATTGTCTTAAACATATGTTTTAGTTTCCAAGAAAAAAAGGGGAGAATTAATTTTTCTGACCTCTAAATACACATATTTTTCGGTAAAAAAAAATCAACTTCTTAATAGAAGTAAGGAAGAGCCCTACTTGATAACAGCTTGTTCCTCATTTAGTTAAACAGGAGCAAACCACAACATGAGAGCACAAGACACAACACAGCACAAGAGCATAAAATGGCTGACTTGTATGAACTTGTTCACACTAATATATCATACTAATCATGATAAATGTAATTTTTGGCATAGTAAAATGGCCAGGGAAAGAAATGTATGTTTCTAAAGTAAATTTTATGGGGGTAAAACCTAAGAAAACACTGAACGTAATTCCATCACTTGAAGGGTATTCTCCAAAACTTATACTTGTTTGCTATTTCTGAAAATATAAGAAAGAAAAGAAAACAAAAACTAGCTTTATGTCTTTCAGATTTTTAAGAAACAACACTCAAATAAGGAAGGGTAGGAGAGGAGCTGGAGGAGAATATGATATAATACATTGTAGAAAGCACTCAAAGGATTAATATTTAAAAAATGAAACAATGGAAATTCAATCTTAAGAAGTGGGAAAATGAGCACTCCCTCCTCTCACAATTTTAATGAATTTCAGGTAATAAATATGGCAGGTGTGCATATTTTAACCACTAACTGAGGAAGAAGATTCTAAGTTACCTAAGTGGACAGATGGAGGAGGCAAGGTATGTACTCTCTCACAGGGTATTTTCATTTCAGCCTTTGCTCTATATTCTTTGTCCTGTGAAGCCACAATAGTCAATATTTTCCTGCTTGTTTGCTTTTCTTTATAGGGTTCCTTCTCTCCAGCTGATGATCTCTCTCATACATGTTTATGTTTATGTTTATGAAGTGCTGAGACTCTACTATTTTATTATTGTAGCTTGAAGGACTAAAGCAATATCTAATCAGATAGAAAAGAGCTGAATGAATGAAGATGAGTGAGACATGAAAGACTACAGGAAAGAGTGAACACTACAAAATCAGATAAAATCTGGTAGAAAATAATGATGTGTCCCCTCCAGGTCTTTCATCTCCCCTTCTTTCACAAGATTCCCTGCACTCTACCCAACATTTGGCTATAGTCTCAGCATCTGCTTTAATACCCTGCTGCGTAGAGTCTTTCAGAGGCCCTCTGTGGTAGGCTCCTGTCCTGTTCCTTGTTTTCTTTCTCTTCCAATGTCTATCCTATTTGCATTTCTCAATGAGGATTAATCATCTTATCCAGTCCTCCTTCCTACTTAGATTCTTTAGGTGTACAGATTTTAGTATGTTTATGCTGTCTTATCTTATAGGTCTATTATCCACTTATAAGTGAGTATATACCATGAGTGTCTTTCTGCTTCTGGGATACCTCACTCAGGATGATCTTTTCTAGTTCCCACCATTTGCCTGCAAATTTCATGATTTCCTTGGTTTTAAGTGCTGAGTAGTATTTCATTGAGTAATCGTACAATTTCTATATCCATTCCTCAACTGAGGGATATCTGGGTTTTTTCCAGATTCTGGCTATTAAAATAAAGCTGCTACAAATATGATTGTGCAAACGTTCTCGTTGCATACTTGAGCATACTTTGGATATATGCCTAGGTTTGGTATAGCTGGATCTTAAGGTAGCTCTATTCCTAATTTTCTAAGAAAGCAACAGAGAGCAACAGAACCAAAAAACAAACAAACAAACAAACAAAAAAACTGGACAAAGAGGTCTTTTCTGAGACTGATACACATCCAAGGACCATGAATTGAGATAACCTAAAACCACTGCACAGATGTAGCCCATGGCAGTTCAGTGTCCACGTGGGACCCCTAGTAACAGGAACAAGGGATGACCCCTCTGACGTGAACTCAGTGGCTAACTCTCTGATCACCTCCCCTTAAGGGGGAAGCAGCCTTGCCAAGCCACAGAAGAAGACAAAGCAACCAGTCCTGATGAGACCTGATAGACTAAGGTCAGATGGAAGGCGAAGAGGACCTCCCTTATTAGTGGACTGGGATGGGGCATGGGATGGAAAGAGGAAGGAAGGGTGGGATTGGGAAGGGTTGAGGAAGGGGGCTACAGCTGGGATACAAAGTGAATAAATTGCAATAAATAAATAAATTAAAACCAAAAATAAAATAATAATATGGCTAAATTTTCTAAAGTCTTAAATATTTATTTATTTTTAATACAAAACTCGAATTTTAAGGTCAGTTGGATAGAGAATGACTTTAGATAGGTGAGTATAGACTACAGTTTTGGGACCCGTGCTGGAAATTTGGAAAAGATAAGATCATATGGAAACCATGTTTCTATAAGACTGCTACAGAGGAAATGGAATTTCCCACCAATGTCACTCTGTGGCATGCTGGCAGGTTGCATGTCACCTTGGCACAAGCCTCCTTTGAGAGGAGGGACCATCAACTGAGAAAATTCCTCCAGAGGATCAATTGAAGACAGGCCTGAATGGCATTTCCTTAGCGATTAATGTGGCACAGGCCAACTCATTGTGGGTGGCTTGTTATCCTGGGTTCTAGAAGTAAGCAGGCTGAGCAAGCCACAGCAAGCAAGCTAGTAGCAAATAGCACCCTCCATGGTCTCTGCATCAGCTTCTGCCTCCAGGTTCCTGCCCTGTTTGAGTTCCTGTCCTGACTTCCTTCAGTACTTAATAGCGATGTTGACACATAGGCAAATAAGTTCTGTCCTTCCCAGGTTTCTTTAGTAATGGTGTTTCAACATAGCAGTAGTAACACTAACCTAACTGAGCATGGCAGCAGACATCTTTTATATATAATTTTTAAAATTTTTATATTAATTACAGTTCATTTACTTTGTGTCTCAGCTGAAGCCTCTCCCTCAATCCCTTCCCATCCCACCCCCACCCCTCATCTCCTCCTTGCCTCTCTCTAAGTCCACTGATAGGGGAGGTTCTCCTCCCCTTCCCTCTGACCCTAGGCTATCAGGCCTCACCAGGACTGGCTGCAGTGTCCTCTGTGGCCTAGCTAGGCTTCTCCTCCCATGGGGGGCTGGGGAGGTCAAGGAGCTAGCCATAGTGTTCATGCCAGAGATAGTCCCTGTTCCCCTTACTAAGAAAGCCACTTGGATATTGAGCTGCCATGGGCTACATCTGAGCAGGGGTTCTAGGTTATCTCCATGCATGGTCCCTGGTTGGAGAATCAGAAGAGTGCTTCCTCAAGATCCAGCTATACCACTCCTAGGCATAGATCCAAAAGATGCTCAAGTACACAACAAGGACATTTGTTCAACCATGTTTGTAGCAGCTTTATTCATAATAGACAGAACCTGGAAACAACCCAGATGTCCCTCAATGGTGGAAAGGATGCAGAAATTGTGGTACATTTACACAACGCAATACTACTCAGCAATTAAAAACAAGGAAATCATGAAATTTGCAGGCAAATGGTGGAACCTAGAAAAGATCATCCTGAGTGAGGTATCCCAGAAGCAAAAAGACACACATGGTATATACTCACTTATAAGTGGATATTAGACCTGTAAGATAAGATGGCATAAACATACTAAAATCTGTACACCTAAAGAATCTAAAAAAAAGGAGGACCCAGAATAAGGGCAGCAGACATCTTTAATTCCAGCATTCAGAAGGCAGAGGCAAGGTCAAGCTCTGTTATTCTGAGACCAGCCTGGTATACATAGTGAGTTATTGAAGAGCCAAGGATACATAGAGATAACCACTACTGTCCCATCCCCCACAAAAAATCCACAAAATAAACAATAACTAAGAAACTCATTAAAAATAATTTTATTTACCAAGAATAGTTTCTTTGTGTTATCTGATGTATTAATAAATGACTACATATGCATGTATGTATGTATGTATGTATGTATGTATGTATGAATGAATGAATTTGTTTTTCTTTTAAAGGAACAATTTTAATTTTGCAAATGGCTTACTCAGAGTTCTCTAGTGCATCTGTGTAATAAAATGAATGTATATATGTCAATAAGAAAATATTGTAAAATCATTTATTTTTAATTACCTTTATGTCTCTTTTTCTATGTAAAAGAAAATTTTTATCTTAAACAAAATATTATATATATATATGAGACTACACACATATACACACATATGAGTGTGTGTATACTATATATAGCCTATATATGTATATGTGTATATATCAGCTATTTACATAAATATATATATTGTGAATGTGTATATATGCTGAAAATATAAAAATGAAGTCAATTGTTCCTGAGGAGAGCCTGTATTCTATAAAAAGTAAGTACAAAAAGAAAAACGTGGAAGTTCAAATGATTAACCTGAAACAAATCTCAGCCTTTAGAAATCAAGAGGATGAGAGAGAATTGGAAACAAATGACAAAGAAGAAAGTGTGATGCTTTGTAAATCAAGTTCACTTGACAGTTGTTTTAAGATGACATCTTTAGTTGCGTCAAATGGTTCCTTTCAGTGAAGTAGGATGAGGACCAAGAATTTCATTCTGTGCTTAGCAGTAAGGAGGTCGCCCGTGACCTCATTGAGACCAATCTAAGTGAGTTCAGACTCAGTTTAGCAAAGCATGGGGGTGTAACGTTAGAAAGAAAGCAGATACTTTTGTGAAAGCATTCTGCTGAAAGGAGATTAGAACAATGGGTTATTATTGTGGACATTAATTTGAAAGACAGTATATATATGTATATTTTATTGTCATAAAGTTCATATTATTCATTTGTTACTTCGTTCTTTGCATTATTTTGCTTTTTAGACAAGAGAATGCATATCCCAGACTGACTTGAACTTTCCCTTTAACTCCAACAGGGTTTGCACTTCTGATTCTCCTGTGTCCACCTCTCAAGTGCAGGAACTGTAGGTCATGTTATACCATGCCTGGTTTTATAGTAATTATTAGTATTAATTTAAAGATGCATGTGTACAAGTGTACTTTGATATCAACGGGGATGAATCAAAGCGAAAAAGAAAAGTGAATATAGGAGAAAAAGAATTTGGAGCAGTGGGCTTCATTGACTATAAGCTCAGCAAAAAAGAGCATATGCTGTCTCAGTATCTCAGGTCCTCCCTTGTAACAAAGAAGGAATTAGAGTTTGTGGTCCCAGGTGCTATAAAGCACAAAATAGGTTAGTATTCGAAGGCTATAGCTGCTTCTAGTTTTTCAGTGAAAGAAGGGGCAAGCTATCAGTTCAATCTGATTGGAGGATAGAAATCTTCCAAAAAAGGAATGTGAAACCAAACCTAGAATCTTGCTGTTATATGTGGCACGTGGACCTACAAGTACTGTACTGAGAATGACTGTAGAAGTTCATATAGAAGTTCAGACTCCCATCGCTGGGACACTAAGCTATACCCAACACTTAAGAGAGGATCTCCAGGTGATCCACACATGAAATGAGATTTGTGGAGCACTGCTCTCAGAATGGCAGAAGATGATAGAGCAAAAAAATCACACAACAGAGAGCGTAAAGTTTCAGCGCTGTCAGATAACTTGGATGAACTTTCCACCACTTGAAAAAGATGTGCGTGTATGATTGTGAAATGTAAAGGAGGATAGATTTAACTAAGTAAGGTTTTGTCAGTTATAATTTTAATAAGATGGACTCAGAAGAGTTGAATAATAAATGACTATAATTATGTTTCATAGAATTAAACATACGTCTGAAAAGTGGAACAAAAAATGAAAACAGAGAAGATCACTTTCTAGTATGGTTGAAGGATAGGTACTGTTGGGGAGATGGAGGTAAACTTAAAAAATGGTAGCCTAGAGAGTACTGTTCAGAATTAAGGGTGGCTAACTAGTATTAATGGAAAAGTGAGCTGTCAGAAGAGTGAAGAATTAAGTTGGATGAAGAATCAGATTTACAGCAGAAGTGGGAGTCAATAGAAGGTCTGGATTGAGTCTACATCTATATACATGGGCAACAGAATTATCAAGAACTATGACAATGACCCATAGCTAAAAGCAGCATCTCAAAGGATCAAACCGTAGGCTCAAGATTCTGTCAGTGATGACAAAAAAGGTACCTAGTTAACACATGAGACTAATGAGTGTATTCAGAGAGGTCAGAAATGTGAAATGAGAAAGACAGCTAACTGAATCCCAGAGTAACATGTGAAGGAGGGAGCACATCTCCTTAGACCCCTCAGGACAAAGTGCTTCAACAGCTTCAACAGCTCTGAGTGAATCAAGAGCAATAGTGTATAGAAGCTATAGGATTTGTGAGGAGGTGCAAAAGATGGGGAAATATCTCTTCTGAGACCATCCCACCCTTGGCTCTGTGGAGGATAAGCAAGAGGAATCTAACGAAGTTCTAAAGTTAAGTCCTAGTAAGCTAAGGCTGTGGTGACGACCTTCCAGATCAGAGGTGGCTAAAACGATACACATTTATTTCTTGCAGTTCTGGAGTCCGGAAGCTGAAGACTGTGGTAATGGTGGATTTAATACTGGAGAGTTCTCCGTTTTTTTTTTGGGGGGGGGGTATGCAGACGACTGACAACGTTCTTCTAGTCCCTTCCTTGTGAGAAAAAGCAGAACACAAATGTTCTTAAATCACCTCCCCAAACCTTACCTCTAAATAACATGATAGTAGAGGTTAGGATGAGGTTAGGATTTCAACATATTAATTTTTGGAGGAAAGAACAGTATATTTCAGATTTTTTCCCCTTTTTTCACATTGATTGATAAAATATAACCCATAGTGACAAAAATGCTGCATTTTCATGAGGTGAAAATATTACTTTAACCAGTACTTTGGATCAGTAGTTCACACATCCTGTCTGTTTCCCATTCTCTTCCAGACACTACTAAGCACCCAACAAACTACTATGCTGTTCTCACTCCACAGAGAGGGTTTCTGAGTTCCCTCTGGACATCTGCCGAAGGCTACACAGGATCAGCCAAGGGCGCGCTCACCGTGTGTATGCACTCCTCCCTGGTTTTCTTTTGAAATACTGTTAGTTAGCACAATGGCCAGGCAAGAGATAAAATTGCACTGAGATACAGGATCCATGTTGAAAATTGATCATTAATTTCTTATATTATCATATTTTTGCCCATTAAAATAATAGCAGGAGTAGTAAATGTTGCATTTATGTGTTGACCTAGTTCCTGCCAACAGACACAGACACACACACATACATCTGACTTATCATTATCACCATTATTATTTATTTCCCATAGTTTGATTTCATGCCTCTTGTGTGTTATGTAATTTCTAATATATTTATTAGGAATAATTATAAAACCAATGAGAGAATCAAGAAATTTTCGGCTAAAACTTGTGTTTAACCCAATCCTATGCTCTGCTCATGCCTTCATACATACATATTTTACAAAGCTGTAGATTCTAAATATTGCTCACAAAACTCAAAACATGTAAACTGATTTGTAACATAAAATTGGAAGAATGGTGTTTTTCTTAGTAATTTAGATCTATCTTTATTTGATCTCTTGCCTAAGGTCCTTCTACAGGTGACAAAAATGTGCTAGTTAAAAGTCTGCCAAGAAAAGAGAGAGAGAGTTATTTTACAGTATTGTGGGGGCAAAACAAGAGTTAGATAGCATCATTTCTATTTACAATATTTTATTTTGGCTGAATTTCACAGAACAAATCTGGAGGAAAACTGGTGCCTAATAATTACAGGTGAATGTATTAAGACACAAACCTGTTCAGTAGGTTTCATAACAGTGAGAATTAAATCCAAAAGCTTTTGACTCAAGGGTATGATTGCTGCTGGTTACAGCATTCCATGTCTGAAACTCCCTCCAATGTATTTCTAAACCCTGTGGAAATGAAACCTTCTCACTATCAAGATCAGTAAATATGCTTAATTAGTTGTTTGGATAAAGGAAGTGTCATGGCATTATGGGGATTTATGTGCTACAATCATCAGATGGAGACCCCAGGACATGAGAAGTAGAAGAATGAAGATTTATTGGCTTAAATTAAAAAAAATGAGCCTTGATGTGGACCTTTATTCAATTATTTTCCTAACTTCTCAAGAAAAAGATTATAATAGTTTAAAATAGTATGTGGATTGATGACAGTGGTTTCTAATAATCTTTCATAGTAACAATGTTTTCCCAGTTTACTTCTTAATTCATTCCATTGAGCACTTCTTAAGTTCTGCTTTTTCAAAGACACACGTTTACATACTTTGTTTAGAGCAATGAAGAAATGCTTTAGAGTTTCCATTCTCATTGAGTTGATATTATCACACAGAAAAATCCCTATGCTCTAACAAATACCTAATTTCAGCGATCACCTTTCAGTTATTAATTTTGTCTTTTTTTTGTAAGTAGTGTGTTCCATGTTATAGTTTCAAGGTTTCTTTCCCACATCAACTGGAATAAGTTGGCCAGAGCTCAGGTAAGTGTTAACATATTCATAATATCTGGATAAGACTATCAGAATGTTTCTGGAAGGGACTAGCTAATGAGCTAATAGATCCAGTTAGCAAGGCTCACTCTCACCAATGTAAGCAGGGATTATTGTTTCTGTTGAAAGCCTGAGCAGAAAAATAGGTGGAAAAGTTGATTTTTCTCTCTTCTTGAGCTATGCCATTCATTTGCTCCTACCTTGGACATGAGAGTGTTTTATTCTGGACTTTGGGCTCAGAGAGTTGCCACATTCCTAACTAGTGCCTCATTACTTTTCAGGGAATATGTAGCTTTTCTTAGTAGTGCACCTCTAAAGAGCCCAGACTAAAACATGTCAGTGTGACTCCATATGTGTGAAAGATGCTTACTATCTCTCTTTAGGTGCACACATGTTTAATGATGAAGCCATCCTCCATGATCTTCAAGCTAGAGATAAGAATTTCTTTTGATCACTCACCGTACCCCAGCTCCCAACCATCAATTTTCTGCTGTTAGTGACTCTGCCACTGTGAATTGACCTCTTTTCTCCATCATCACCAGCCTTCTACTTCCATTCATACCGGTCATCATTGTTCCTCAAACAGACCACTAGCATAGATGCCTTGGCTTCTAGACACTTCTTACCTTCAATCCATTGTGCCCATTCCTCTCAGAAATATTCAGACCTCAAATCTCATATGCTGTGGTTCTAAGAATTTCATAAAGCAGTCTACAAATACTATGTGTGAAGATAACAAAGATGATGGTGTTCTAAAGAACATTCCATGTAACTCTTTGTATTTCCAAATAACCTCGTGAACCAGACAGAATGCTCCATCTATTTGAAGAAGATAATGGCGATTCTCAAAAACTTTAATGTGGATCAGAAAACTCTCCCTCTGAACTTTGTTTTACTACATTTGCCTTTTGGTCTTAAAATACTCAGGTACTAGACAAAACTTTAATGATTCTTAACACACCTACCTTTCTCTTTTCAGTAGGAATAGTGGATTTATTTGAAAATTCAATGAAATCTATATACTCTGTCAGAGGAATTTTGAATTGTGTATATGAAAGTAGGTCTTTCACAGGATCATAGAAACCATGGGAGCATCCACTCTAAAATGACCTGAAAAGATCCTTTTGTTCAGGGCGAATTAACGTTCATTTCTCAAGTCAGTACTATCAGCCATGTTTGAGCTTCTGAACAAAATTTAATTTGAAGCCAAAAAATCTTTAGGATCAATTTTTTCTTCTCTGTTGGTATTGGATATCTCATTTCATTGATAACTTTCCATTATATTTCAAAAGAAGTAAGAACCATCATTTTCTTTGTGAACATATTTCTTTGTTTGACATATTCTGTTTGTGCTCCAGAATAAAAGGTGACCATCTAATGGGCCAAAGACATTTTTTCCTCAAGAGAGCCCTGGATTGGGCCTGTATTCCTCATTCTGGAGCAAGGGGGTTACTTGTCAAAATAAACTCATGATGATGCCATGGTCATGGCTCCTATGGCCGTGCAGCCTCTGGGTCTTCCTCAGTGGGGACAACATGTGAGAAAAGAGTCAAAATTTATTTTCTTTCTTCTGATTATTGTTCAACATCTGGAAGAGTTTCTGATTTTTTATCCTTATCATTATCATCAGTTTACCCATATACTGGTATGTTGTGATGTTTAATAAATATTGATCAAATGTAAAAATTGAACTCACATTATTTATCTAGAATATCCTAGAAAATGTTCCAACACCAGTTTTTCTACCCTGTGTTTTCCTCTAGAATTCCAGGTATTTTCACAGCCTGTTGAGTGAGGTAGGTACATTTGTATGCATGTCAGGTCAGTTTTGGAACCAAACTGATCTGGAAGCTGGAAACTGGAAACTGATTCCCTCACCAAGGTCATCAAGGGCACAATTCTTTGGAAAGAATACCGGACTGAAGACTTTGCCATAAGTTACATGGCATTCTACCATTCTTCCTAACAGGCCAAAGATCTCCTTTCCTTGCACGAGCCCTGGACTAGACATGCATTCTTGCTTCTTAAGCATGTCTTCTCAACAGAGAAGATGACTAGGGCTGCTCATAATTAGAAGCAGAGAGTCTCTTGCTGTTTCTAAGTATTTGCAAAGAACTAGGACTTGAAAACAACAATCTCCCACCTTCAGACTGAACTATTTTCTTCAGTGCTATATAACCAGCCCCAGCCTCACTGCCTCTAAAGGAATAAGGCCTTTCAAAGACCAAACTTCCTATAAGTGAGCTTGCCAACGGCAAATTGTAAATAGAAAAGTAGTGTTTTCTATTTTCGTTCTACAAGGTGCAATGGTACATGAATTCAGGGCCAAATAAAATTGTATACAAGCAAAATACATAGCTCAGAGGATTATGTACAAGCTTAATGACAAAATAATGAAGGCTAAACATTGTTTCTGAATTAGCCAAGAGCAGCGGGGAATCTCTAAAAAGCAAGTTAAATTGGTGATAATGAGCCGACCTGGGATGTATGCGGTTGTTCCTTTTCTAAATAACAAGAAAAATATTCCATGTTATGTAGTTTTTAAATTTACTTCTGCATGTTTTAGATCAAGAGGAACATACCTGTTGTACAGACATTCACTGAGTGTATGTATGCATACACACACACACACACACACACACACACACACAGAGTGTTTCTACTGTATCCAAGTACTTAGTATGTGTGGAGAAATAGAATAGAAATGCTTGCCTTAAATGAATTAGACACGCTTTCTTCACAATAGTGTTCATTAACAATACTAACAATTAAAAGAAAATCTCATGTTCTTAACTAAAAAAATCCAACATGTTTTCATTTCATTATTGAAATAAAATATGTGTTTCCATAAGTCTTAAAGAGAAATGAATTTTTTTATTGTGCCAACATGCTAGATGTAAAGCTATGGGAAAAAAGAAAATAAATAAGTGAGATATGGAAATGAAGCACCAACAGTGCACGGCTCACTTTTATAGGTGAAGAAGTGTCAGTCTAAAAATTCTACCATTTTCTTGACAATACTCCTATCCCTACCACTTAATTGCAGTGTCACAGGGGCTGTAGTACCTTAGTCACTATGCCAAGAGTCAATCCACATTATCTCTGGAGATGTCACCCCTACACTTTCACCAATGAATCATTTCTTAAGCATTGGTTCTAGCACCATTATGCTCTTTCCTGACTAGACGCTTGCTCTGGCTAAGGAACAAGTTGTACTTCATTTAATGTGTACTTCACATCTATTTAAGAGCCAGAGGCCTTATGGGTCAGTTACCAACTAGGATAAGTGCCATTGAGGCGACAGGACATGAAAGACAATAGAGGATTTCTGGGTGCTAATACTGAGTTAGAAGTGGAAGGAACTTGGGGTGTCAGTAGCTAGTGACAAACGTTATGAAAGCACCGAGCTCCCATTACTCTGGTGTCCCATCAGTGCGTGTGTTGGCTTCAGGAGTCCCACGTTCCCCACTCCATCACTGTTAGCTAAAGGGTCTGATTTTGAAGTGTGTTTCAAGGTAGAAATTGAGTTAGTGCTTTGGGTGTTAGGTTAGAAAGGATGACAAAAACTCCTTCTCTCCACAGCTGCTGACGCAGTTACAGAGATCTACCTCTGCTTTATTAAAGCTGTGATTTTTGCCTATAATTCTGTAATGGAGAGAGGGCTAGACTTATGTCAGTGAAGTTAAATAGGTATTAAAACTCTAGTGTGAAAGCTGGTTAATGAAGAGTATACTAACATGGTTTCAAAGTGAGAGACCTCTTATTAATGGATAAAGGAAAAAAGACACCTGCAAAACAGTAAAAGTAGTTCTCCAGTGTGCCTCCTGCTCCAGTTCCCTAAGAAAGACACAAACACTATAAATATATATATATATATATATATATGTGTGTATGTACATATATATTCATATATACATATGTACATATATATTCATATATATGTATATATATATATATGTATGAAATTCCAGCCATGGAACTTGAATCAAATTCACAGAAAATGTTCTTACAACTGCAATTTGGGGCAAGTTTTTTTATATTATTTGGTTAAGATTATTACCATGAGAAGGAGAAAATGCTAAGAAGATAAAATATATAACATGCTCTGTTTAAATGATAATTAAAATATTTGGTTACAAATTAAAGTTACCTTGAAAGAAAAAAATATTAACTTGAAATCCCCCCTTAAAAATACACTACATTACCTATTCCTACCATATTGTGTTATATAGCCTATTTTGCAACTGTTTTATAAATGTTGCACTCTGCTCTCAGTTTTTGTTGGTGTAGGTGTTTTTGGCAGCTGAGAATCAAACTCAGGCCTTGTGCATGAAGTCCCACTCAGCTACACATCCTGATTCTACTCCATATACCTCAGGATATTTAATTTATAAAAACTAAATACTCTGGAGTCTTCATCATCTATGTAAAATAACAAAATCTATATAGGAAGAATTTTCTAAAGTCTGTCTGTTATTCCTGGGCCATAGATTCTAAACTCATGACATTTCCTAGGGTATGAGAGTATGTATTTTTATTATTCATATTTGACTCCTTAGACCACATTAAAATCTTGTGCTGGTGAAGTCATTTAAGGTGACTCAGTTTTACAAGAACGGCTAACTATGTAGTCAAGGATTGAGTCTTAGAACACTTGATATCACTCCAGACTTTGGCAGAAAAGGTCATGTAGCAAAGATTTTGATCAGTCATAGCTGAATCAAGTCCCATTAAAAAACTGTGGACCTCTAAGCACAGATGAGCCTCCCTGTGTGACAACACTCAGTATGCTACATACTGATGTGCCAAGAGAGTCATGTGTGCCTATATAGCATGGAATGCCTGCCTTTTCTACATGTGCCTTATCATGAGTGTTTCTGAGTTATGTCTTTTTGTTGGAAAGAAAGAAAGAAAGAAAAGAAAGAAAGAAAGAAAGAAAGAAAGAAAGAAAGAAAGAAAGAAAGAAAGAAAGAAAGAAAGTGAATACTAAGTGATCACTCTCCTGGTCTTTAAGTGTCAGTCCAGAATATCAAGCCTTGGTAGCTAGGGGTAAGGGGAGCTGATCAGTAGAAAAAAATCACCCAATAACTTCTCCATGTTTCACAGTTGCTGGCTATAGGTCATCCCAGCAATAGATTCTGTCTTTAACATCTGGGGTTGGCCCAATTTCAGTTAATTGGTCTCAGAAGTCATTGTAGACTCATTGTACTATTTTTAAATTGAAATTTAATGTTTAACTTTAAAGCTCTCATAAACTTTAAGAAGCAAGGAAAGCAACCCAAGCACAATATTTACTAACTACCCATGTGTCTCTAAACGCATCCTATCAAAAACTGTGACTTATGTCATTAGATGATGAGTCAATTGATAGATTTGGTTTTCTCTGAAAGATAGCTGGGAATGACAATGGCAAAGTCCCATTTATACATCTTTCACCACGAAATGAAGCTATTGGTTGTTCCATGCAAACTGATGGTAAGGCCCTATCGCTGAAGACAATAGCCATGTAACTCATTAAACATGGTAAGTAGCTGGTGCCTGCCTAGAGCGTTCACCCTACTGACTATTACTGATGGCACTTGAAGGTACTCTGCACAGTACCAGAGGAGAAAGATAAATATAAACGCAGCTACAAAACCTCCAATCTATAGTGGTGACACGGCTTCAGGATATGCTGGTGTAACAGTGGCACAACCATTGTGGGGGTAAGCAACAACTACATCATCTGATTAAAGACCCAGTCCATGAGAAGGAACCCACACATTACAGTACTCCAGAGGGCAAGAATCTGAGTCTAAATAAGCCAGGGTCTTAGGGGAAAACTAGATATTACTGTTCTACTAAAGGAGCACAGCAATAAAATACCTTCTAACAGTATTTTGCTACATTCAGAGATAAGTGTTTGTTTGTTTGTTTGTTTGTTTAGCCGTCATTATAGAAGTTACCTCCTGCAGTAAGTGGGAACATATACCAAGACCCGTAACTGAATTGTGTGCAGAGAATGAGATCCCTTGGAACACTCTTGCCTAAATGATACATTTCCATCAAATGCCTTCCCTCAGAGTTCAGGGAAATTTACAGAAAAGGAGGCAGAAAGATTGCAAGAGTCAATAGAAACAGAAGACACCAAGGAAACAAGCCTTCTAGATGCAACAGGTTTGGGGCGTATATGAACTTACAGAGACTGTGCCAGCAAGCACTAGCCCTGCACGGGTCCAAGCCAGACAGGGTAACATGCTGAGAGGGAAAGTCGACACAAGCCCCCTTCCCATCCCAGAAGCTATCTCCAAGTGATACCACTGGCAACGGAAAAATAAATGTTCTCCAAAGGTGTTCCACTGGGTATGCAAATCACACTTAAGAGCAGGCTCCATACTTAGCAGGAGACAGCCAGCGCCAGAACAAAACAATCTTAACAGCATTTTGGGGAGGGTTTATGTCATTATGTCCTTTTGTCGTTATGATTTGTCAAGGCATTTTTCTTTTCCTTTACATACAGTTCTTTTATTTGCATATTACAGGTTCCAATTTTATGTCTCTTGTATGATATCTGTGTGTATGGGTACGTGTGTGTCTGTGTTTCTTGTGCTTTTTATTTGACTCTTTTTATGTTTCTTTTTTTTGTCGTATTCTATATTTTGTTTGTTATTAGTTATCTTTTTCTGAGAGAGAAATGGTGGTTGTGGATTTTAGTGGGTGGGAAAGTGGGGAAGTTGGGATATTGTGTGAGGAGTTAGGGGAAAACAAGAATCAGAATATAATGTCTGAAAATATTTCTTCATAAGAATTAAAATTGTCAAATTAAAAAATATTTACTCTTACAAATACCACTTTAAGAAAAATATAAAAGACTTGATGAAATGTTGCTATCAATCACTTGTTCTATGGTAAAAAAAAAACACTCTTTGTTCTTAAATCTGAATTATTTCAGCAGCATATTGTGGATTTGGGGTAAAATAAAAGGAATCCTAAGGATAAAAGTTTTAAGTTCACCCCACCTCATGGTACTTGTAAACTCTGATAGAAAGACATTAGAAGAAATGATGACAAGATGAAGGAAAGATGGAAGAAAGGAAAGAAAGAAAAAGAAAGCATAAAGGAAGTAAAACTAGAATTTTTATTTCCTTAAAGTACAAGTACAGTTCTACAATAACAACTAGATCAATGTTCAATAATTATTTATTTCAACCTTCCACAGTGCCATAGCCCACTGTCATGCGTATCCTCCTTTCCACTAAATAATGGATTTTCCTCTCTTGTGTCTTCATTGTCCATATACACATTGTAGGTAAAATGACCCTAAATAAATTTCTTAAAAGCTGCGTTTGACTTCTAGAGTAGTGATGTGTTGTGTTTCGAAATGCGTATTATTTAATCACATCAACATTTATAAGTGCATATCATTTTTTCCCTCTTTTCTATACACTATCCCTATTACAGATCTAGTCCACACCACTGCATTGTTATGTGGCTGCCTTTTGAGTCATTTCAGTGAGCAAGACCAACTCTTGAGTCTGTCTCCGGTGACAAGGATATTCCTGATAACCTGGTTCTATCCCCACTTATAGAAATTTAACTATATGCAACAGCTTAAAACATCTTAGTACTTCAGCTAGACTTTTTAATTATATTATATATCTCAGCAGACCAACATATTCAGAGATTCCACTTAAGTTTTCATCCTGAAATAGATTGTGTATTAAATTAGACTACCAGATATAACAACTTTGGGTGATGCATCTGCCAAGAATTTGACAATTCACCTAATTAGTTGGCAAAACTGAAGGTATTCTCAATTAACCCCACCCCCTTTTTTCATTGTCTGATGCATACAAGCCCATGGGTATAAGCAGTTTCTATTAAACAATATACTATCAGGCAATACATGAGCAAATGTCCTTTGTGACTAGTAATATTCATGGTAGATCTACTCTATGAATGAGCAAACCAACCAAAATGATCTGTTTTAGAACACAGTGACAGAAAACGCAGCAGCCTTATGAAGTAAGCTTTGAGGACCCTCCCTCCGCACTTTCCTCTATTTCTGTTAAACATCTATCGGTGTAACAGGGAAAACGTAAGTTTCCTAAAGCTAGCCTGAAGTCCAACTTACTTGTTTTAAAATCTCAGCTCACTAGCAACTTCTGAATATGTGACTGCTTGGAACAGTAACACACCATCAACAGAGTGCTCCAACTATGACCCAGCTCACCAGACCAGTCCCCAGCAATTTCCAAATGGACTGAACATGACACTGATTTTTTAAAGGTAGGAATAAACAAAGGCCAAGTTTTGTGTCTAGAACAAGCATTTGGGAAGGCTCACAGCAAAGGGCATGACAGACTGTAGGCCCTGATACAGCCTACAGGGCAAAATCCTGGGAGATAAGGCCACCAAGACACTTTCAAGGGATACTGAGTACAGATTAAAGTGTTAATGTTATTTACTTATTTTATTCATATAGGATCTCTCAATGTGGCAAGGGCTACCTTCAGTCTCAAGACCCCTTGCCTCAGACTCTCAGAGATAGTACTACAGATTTGTCCCCTCACACGCAGATTTGGCTTGCAGTTTGGGAGCCATGTACTGTGCTTTAATTCAAGCCTTTTCATTTGTTTATAGAGCTTTAACACCATCATGAAACACACCCAATTGGTCCTTTCTGTGATGACTACTACATCTTCAGATTCAATATTTGAGAAAAAATTGTCTATACTAAACGTGTATAACCTTCTCCATGTCATTAGTCCTGAAACAATGCATGCAGTAGGGTAATCATTTATGCGGTATCAGCATTGTATTAGGCACTATAATGTAGAGGAATGGGTTCAAAATATACAAGAAGCTATGAAAAAGTTCTGTGCAAACTCTCGACTTCTGTGTAATGGATTTGGCATCTTTCCTTTTTGGTGCTTGGAGTCCCTGGAAGCAACACCCATGAATACCTACAAACAACTATATTTTAAATCACATCTCAATCGTACAGGGTAGATATGAGATGTACGGGAAGAGAAGAAGTGGGCATAGTAAAAATTTAAAGCATGTCAATAATATTGCTTGGCAGGCAACTACAAGAAGAAAAATAAAAATTGGGAAAATGGGATATTCTGAACCTTTCTGGTATTTACTACTTAATGGAATGTTGGCTGAAAACAGTCAAATAAATATTTCATTTCATCCAGCACCACTTAAAAAGCACGTAAAACACAAGCCCTTCTGAGACAATTGCCATGGCAGTGTGGGGTAAGCGCAACGGGCTTCAAGCTGCATAAAGTTTAAGCTAATATTCCTGGGCTGAGGGTTTTGCCTCTTCTTGTCTGAAATAGTCTCTTATATGATTCCTATAGGTAAAATAATCTCAGTGGGTTTTGAAAACCAGTGTAAATAAGTGCAAGTTCGCTTTAAAGCTCCAGCTACATATTAAAGGCAAATCAACACCCTTTACTAATGGAGATGTTCAGAAAAGATAAAACAGCTCAAAGCCTGGCGCTGGGTTTGTGCTGCTATTTCATGTCAAGGCAATTACAGTGATAGTATTAGGAAGATCAGGGAGGGAGCGGTGTTGTCATATGGGGAAGGGAAAGCAAGCCTTTAAGCAATCATGTAGAGCATGCAGAACATCTTAAAGCTGGGGAAGGAACAAAGCTCTGCGCTGTCGGAATATTGATCTGCTCCAGAAGGTGCGGGGAGCCGCACTGTGGTGATTGCCTTCCCCGCTGGGTTTAGAGAGGCCTGAAAGAATACAGTATTGATCTGGCCTCACTCCTGAGACACAAGTTACAGATAAGCCCTGACTGGAGGCCACCAACCTTGAGAGCAAACTGTTGCAAAGAAGCCTCGTTTGCCACACGTCCAACATCAGAGCTAATGCCATGGGGAATGAGAAGAACAGACTTGCATCTCCACCCTGAAGGGGCTGGCCCTGTACTTCTTCTACTATGTAAATTACAGGTGTTTCCAAACCCTGAAGCAGGTGCAACAACAGAATGCATGGAGAGGTGCACTTTGCACACTTGAAGTCGCATTTGGGAAGCTGCATTTTGTCCAGTAAGGAAGATGGGAAGTAATGTAATTCTATTAGTTTACTTAAAATCATTCAGAGCCTCATTTACTTTGTGATTTGCCCTCCTTGAAGAATACTATTTACTTGTGAATAAGGATATTAAAACATGCATATGACACAGTAAATTCTAGGCACATTCAAGGACATCGGGGTAAGGGGAAGTTGGAGTTTGAATGTGTGTAGGTTTGTGGTATAGGTGTTTATGTGGTATTTACACACAAATATGTGCTGTACACATATATGAGAATACAAATGCAGAGGTTAGAGAATGAGATTGAGTGTCTTTACCTCCTGCTTTCCAACTTATTTTTGAAACAGGCTTTCTCACTGAAATGGAAACTCAAATCATTTCAACTAGGTTAATTGGTCAGTGAGCTCCGGGAATCCACCTGTCTCTGCCACTATATGGGGTTAAAAGTCGTCTTGTTTCTTTCCTAAGTGCTCTTACCTCCTGAGCTATCTGCTCAATCTCAGAGGGAACCTTTCAAAAACAAATGAGAGGAGTATCACCTCAGACATTTAAAACAATAATCTCAGGCTACAGTGATTAATCACAAGAGTGTGTATTACACATCTTAGCGGGACTAATAATGTTTGCTTCACCAAATGTACCCTGGATTCAAACTGTAAGTCACAAAACCACTCAGAAAATAGGAGGTCTTAAGAGCTGGAGCGACGGCAGCAGGGAGTGAGGGATTCTTTATCATCGACTATCTAGCTGTTAATAGTCCAGGAATGGAGGAATGATTCGGTGGTTAAGAGCAGGTACCATTTTTCCAGAGCTTCCTAGCAAACACATTGAGTGCCTCACATCTACCTGTAACTCCAGCTCCGAAGGAATCTGATGCTTTTAGCCTCCAACAACACCTGCATGTTAGAACACATACCCACATGCACTCACACAATAGAAATATAATCAAAATAAATCTTTAAAAGTAAGTAAACAAATTGTATAAGTTTTTAAAAATACCTTTTTTTTTTCCTTTCCTTCAGAGAAAGGGAAGCCTGTAACATTTCCCTTCCAGAACTCTGGGTACGTCATGTAATGAATCATCCAGGGGTATGAGCCAACTGTATTTCAAACATGGAAATAAAACACCCTCCTCATAATTTCCCATCCCATGCCACTCTGCAGCCTGCTCATGGTTTCCTGGTGGAAATTACTGTAACCACAGAGTTTTGCATGGTTTCCACCTCTAGCCACAAGTCAAAATGGGCCAGATGTAACTAAGAAGCAAGGAAACTGGGCTGTCAGTGTGAAGTTTAAACTCCAAAAGAAAAGGCTATTTTGAGTGGTATTTTAGAACACAGTGAGTTTTTTTTTCTTCGTGGTGGTGGTAATAAGTTTTTTTGTTTGCTTGGTTGTTTTTAACAATACTAAAGATATCTCATTTGTAAAGGAAAAGGGTCTTAAGTTTACTTATCACTCCTCTGAGAACCCACTAATTTTGCCAAATTACTAAATATCCTGTCAAGGGCAATACTACTGCGTCACTTAATTTGTGTATGAAATGCAGTGCTCTGATGTGGGGAGATGTTTCAGCAGCTAAGGGTGCTGGCTGGCAAGGCTGATGAAGAGTTTGATGCCTGGAACACATGTGGCAAAGAAAGAGAAGCAGAACTGACATCAGCAAGCCATTCTTTCGCCTCTCCATATGTGCTGGGGCATTCACACATACACACACACACTCAGGGAGGTGGGGTGGGAAGAGGAACATACTCATACACTAATAACCAATGTAATAAAAATTATAAAAATAAACTTAAAAGAATGCAGTGAATTCTTAAGTTCCACCTAGTAAGGATTTGTCATTCACATTAAAAAAACAAACAAACAAACAAACAAAAAACAACAATAACAAAAACCTCACAATATTCTAGCTGTGTTTGTTATATGATTTGGTTCATCTCCAAATCTTTCCAATTTTATTCATCAAAGCTCTGATGTCATAGTTTCACCCATTTCTAAAACTTATTGTATACATAGAAACTTCCATCAGACTATAGAAACAAAAACAGACTCTATACTATTTTTTTTTGTGTGGGCCTGACTTCAAAATCAGACAGGCGGTGAGCCCCAGATTCCTGAGGATTCTCTCTGAACTAGACAAAGAACTGGAACAAAGTTTCCACATGACACGCAAACCTTCAGGACTGTCGATTACGATAACAATAGCATCTTGCTGTTGTCAAAGTGCTTTCCTCCCTTGCAATGTCTGTGCATTACCTATTTTTGCTGTGGTCCAGGCCCCTGGAGGTGGGTGTGCATATTCATCCCCGCTCCACTTGATCTACCTCCGCTTGACCACTGACCGACTTTTTCCCAAGCAAATAGAGAATCCCCAGGAGAACTTACAAACTGGACAAAGGAGCTGTAGAAGTAGTTTGATTTCACCACAGTCATTTCATCTTTCTTAGCAGAAATCCCTTGGGCCAGCCCTGGAGTATATAAATTTGCCTTTGCTCACAAAGCTCAAATAGAAAGCTTCTCTTTCAAAATTTAACTCATCTCTCTGAAATGCGCCAAGGAAACGTGGCCTATGATTATCCAACCTGAATCGCAAGACATTGGATCCTTTATCGGAGGTTAATTGTTAACCTTTTAAAACTTCACGGAGGTGTGTTCGAAGCTGTAACACCATTGCGAAGTCAGAGAAAAACAATACTAAATGTACATGTTATGTGTTCCACAAGAAAAAAGTTTATGTCAAACATTGTTTATTTTTATTGTAAAAACCTTTAGCGAGATTTGCACCTCTCGCATAACAGTATGCAAAGGTCATTAAGATCATTGATTTCCTGAGATTTATCTATAACTGAAAAGCTATAGTAGCTGCCTTCCTTTCAGAAGGACATCTTTCCAAAATAACATTGGTGACAGAGATTACTGACCTCAAAAGCTAGAAATGTAGATCAATTTAAAAAGTCCTTATATGTAAAACAGGGAGTAAAAGCACTGTAAATAGGAATCCTGTACAGCAAGCACTCGGCCTATCCATGCCCTGGGTGTGTGAACACAACATGTGTTACTCATGTGGTGGTAAGAGCATCAGAGTCCTTTGTTGTCTTTCTTTCTGTCTTCCCTGGGTTTGCTTTCTAAGAGAAGTCAAGGTGAAGGGCTTAATGCCTCTGAAGCTAGGGCAAGAAAACACTCACCTTTTTCAGTGGCCAGTAAAGAATACAAGGACACAGTTAAAGCACAGCCACTGAAGTGAACAACCAGGATGCTACCAACAGGAGAGACACCCGCTCCAGGTACTCCCCACAGGGCTCCCTTTTGGTTGCAAGGCCAGGAAGGTCGGCCCATCTCCATGGCATTCCCTTTCAAGTGCATGGGCTGAACGCCAGCAAACAGGTTCCGCATGACTGCTGGTACACAGGGAAACTCCTCAGAGAGAGACCCCTGACCCACCAGAGGGGCTAAAACCAAAGCACTTTATTTCAAGGATGTGTTTGTGTGTGTGTGTGTGTGTGTGTGTGTGTGTGTTACAGTGTTACAAAGACAAGAAGCCTTTCAAATCTGGAAACACCATACACATGCATGGATAAGGCAAAAGGAAAGTAGAAAATAAAATGAGAGAAATTCTCCTTCTAGTAATCCACAAGGAATAAGATGTAGGGAATACTGGCAACACTGGACAGCGAGAATATTGTATTTTAATTGCACCCCATTGTTCTAAATAATGCTCTTTACACTATTATATATAATAAGCAGTTCTCCAGGTAAGGTCTCCCCTTAGGCACATGCTTCTCTATCAGTATTTGATACATGAAAAGCTTAACATAAACATTGCTAGCAAATGCTGCTTTGTTATCAGGGGTAGAAGATTCTTTCTGATGTGAGTGACAGGGCTGGGATCTTTAGTTCCGCTGTTCATCCAGGGCCACTCACTGTTTACTTGATGTGCAGAGCTAGTGACATTATCATGCCACATGGGTGCCACTAGCAAGTTCTTGAAGATACCACAGCCTGTCAGCACTAAATGTTTCTTGTGTGCAAAGACGCTGCAAAACTGCTTCCTCACAAACAACGCTGTTGTGGCTGAAGCTGCCTTCTACTCTCAAATAGGTCGTAGAATGTCATGGAAGAGATCTTTGCTGCTAAGTGTGGTACCAAAGCACTTAGGTTACATTCCATTTCTAAAGAAATGTCTCTGAGTTAGAGTAAATTAGAGTTTTGCTGTGATCAGTAAGGGGTGGCTTAGAGCTTGAGTCTCACAGGCCCACCATGTAATGAAGTTTCAGCAGAACACTATCACAGTGGGGGCACAGTGAAGCAAGTGTGTGCCTTACACTTACATTTGGCAAGTATTTCCTTAACTCCTACTCTATTTCAGGCTCTGACAGACTCAGCCCAGCTCTCACAGAGCCCACATGCCAGGAAGGATATCAACAGGGATAGGGAAATCAACTTGCGTAGCTACACATGCAGAAAAAAAAAGAAGAAAAAGAAAAGAGAAAGAAAGAAAAGAAAAGAAAAGAAAAGAAAAGAAAAGAAAAGAAAAGAAAAGAAAAGAAAAGAAAAGAAAAGAAAAGAAAAGAAAAGAAAAGAAAAGAAAGAAAAAGCAGTGGGCAGTGATGGAGCATCTAAGTGAAAAAATTTAAATTGAAGGCATTCAGGAGACTTGAATGCCTGCTTACAGAGGAGTAAAAGTCATTGGAAACCCATCTTACAAACATGGTATTGCTGGTTCATTATTAGGAATATCACATTTTTTATAATTTTCAGACCCAGTCCTTCAATTGTGACCCTATGTTGACTTATCTTGCTTTAGCTTTCTTAACACACTAGTTGAATTTGAAAACTTACTTTCAATTAAATTTGGAAATCCCAGAAGGGAAGGCTGTCTGATTAGGAATAGAATATGAATTATGTTTTTACATCTATAATCAAACCTTATAAAAGAGCCTCAACTGATTGGAAAACTCATACTTCAATCCTATATCAAATTTATTTTCGACAGCACTAATTCTATCCCTTCACATCCTTCTAAAATATTATCTTTATAAAATATTGGAAGTCTTAATTTTTTGAGGGTGAGATATAAGTATAAATGAAGAAGTTCCTCTTTCAACAAAATTTGGGATATTAACTTTTCATTTTATGGAGCTAACAGAAAACATCCAGTGGGTTTTTTTTTTTTTTTTGATACGGCTTAAGGTAGTTGCAGGTATAGTGTGCTTCTGAAAAAGGAAAATAAGACTTTTTAAATGTGGAATTTGAAGATAAAGTATAAAACGTTGAGTTGCCAACTTACAGCATATCAAAATGTCAGCTCAGCACCTTAAAGAGTCTAAAGGGATTATTCAGCCCAATTTTCTCTGTGCTTAATGCCATATACTGGCTTAGAGTCAGGCTCCTCTGGAAGAAAAAGCTTAACTCTTTCTGCACAAAATGGCCTCATTTCAAGCAATGATGATGCCATTTCCCAAATGAAGTTCCCATAGCCTGAAATATTTCCCTCAAACTAAAGGACCCTTGCTTGAGAATAAAGCTTACACACTGTGATGGTTTCTTTCATTCTGTGGCAAGAGCATGCTCAAATCACACTTACTTTCCAGATAATATACCCTTGAGCAAATGGCGTATCCCCAGCATTGTCTCCAAGACAGACCTTGACTTGAAGTTTACTGTAGTTTCTGGAGGCCTGTGCTGTGTACTTGAAGGCTCTAAATCTTGATTTCAGAAGGAATGGTCTATATCATGGGGTGTTTGAAAGGGTCCTGGAGTCCTAAAATATACTATCAGCATGATTCGTGAGTCCTCCCTGCTATTATCCTGATACATAGACATGACGACTCTGGGTATCAGTTATCAGAGGCCTCTCCATGTCAAGAAATTGCCATGCAACCTTGTTTCATAACTCAGAAATGAACTTAACCTTCTTGAGCTTTTCCTATATCAAGGCCACCAAAAATTACTTCAGTTATTTATACACAGAGTATCCATAGCAGCATCATAATGAAATCACTGTTTCATTTATCCAACCATTGAACATTCATTATGACTTAGAAATGGAGCACTTTTTTTTTTAAATCATGAGTTTATATACTACCATGCCCACTCTGGAAGTTATTTCTTTTGTGGAACACATTTTCTTTTTCTTTCAGATTTTAGATATATTTTATATCCTTTAGATGTAAGCCTTGAATTCCATTCTTTTTAGTTTTTTTTAAAATTTATTATAATTTTTTCACTTTGTATCCCAGCTGTAGCTTCCTCCTTCTTCCCTCCCCTCCCAATCATGCCATCTCTCTCTTTTCTCCTCCCATGCCCTTCCCCCAGTCCATGGATAGGGGAGGTTCTCCTCCCCTTCCATCTGATCCCAGGCTATCAGGTCTCATCAGGACTTGGCTGCATTATCTTTCTCTATGGCTTGGTGAGGCTGCCCCACTCCTCCGAGGGAGGTGATCAAAGAGACAGCCACTGAGTTCATGTCAGAGACAGTCCCTGTTCCCATTATTATGGAACCCACTAAGAGACTGAGCTGCCATACAGAAAGGCAAACAGGATAGATATCAGAAGAGGGATGAAACAGGGAGCAGGACAGGAGCCTATCACAGAGGGCCTCTGAAAGACTCTACCCAACAGAATATTGAAGCAGATGCTGAGACTCATAGCCAAACATTGGGCAGAGTGCAGGGAATCTTATGAAAGAAGGGGGAGATGAAAGACCTGGAGGGTACAGGAGCACCACAAGGAGAGCAATAGAACCAAAAAAATCTAGGCACAGGGCTCTTGTCTGAGACTGATACTCCAAACAAGGCCCATGCATGGGGATTACCTAGAACCCCTTCAAAGATGTAGCCTATGGCAGCTCAGTCTCCAAGTAGGACACATATTCTATGGAGGAATGAAATATGTAATAATTAATTAACTAGTTATTTAATTAATTAAGCCTCAGTAGTAGAGAAAGGAGAACACTGTGTTTTGCAGAATGGAGTGGGGAGTTATGCATTATTCTCAAATGGTTAAGAGAAGGGCTCACTTATAAGAGATAGGTGAGCAAAAGCCTGAAAGGAGTGGGCCAGATGGCGACAGAGGTATGAAGGCAAGGATTTTAGTTTATGACTCTACTATCACTATCCAGGTCTCTAGGTAAAAATGTCAGCCCTGTCCTGGTTAGTGTAAAGGAGATTGATGAACAATATGGACTGTGTTTGTTGTACAATGACGAGGAGGAGATAGTCATTTTGTGTAGACTACAGATCCACAATATATTTTTTACATCTCACTGAGGATCTTTGATCTAGTTTGCCTAGCCTTGCTCAATTAAGTGAATCACTCTTTTGTGGGCTTTTGATTTATTTATGTATCAGTCTGTACTATGTTCATCCTCTCTTGGGCATAGAGATAAGCTCGCAAATATAGTAAAAATTGGTGTTGTAAAATAATCTACAAGTCATCTCACAAGCACAAAGAAGGTCTATTGGCCCAACACCCTAATTCTATGCCTCACACTGAGATGTTTTGTTGCATATTAATTTGATGTGGGAAGGATTTCTCACCTTGCCCATGTGTCTAATGCTAAGTAGCTGTTAAGTTGTCAAACATTTCCTTCTTTCTTTCCTTCCACAGCTAAAAACTTCATGAGGAAGTCAAAGGAAGCAGTCTGCACAGGAAAGCACCATGTGACAAGTGAGACTGCACTCACTCCCATCTACAAGTTCTAGCACACAGTATAAAGCCGCAGTTTGACATTGCCATGCCTAGCAAAAGGTTAATGGTTTAGCTTTTTAAAAATTTGGATCTGTGGGTTGGTAATTGGAATAAACATTCAAATTTGAGCATCAAATTTCTCATTAGTCTCACATCAATACCTGTGCTGCAACTATGGATCAGGAACTGGGCTCTTTGCTGCCCAAGTGAGTTCATTAATCATTCTCCCCTAAGATAGCTGCATAAGTAGACAGCTGTTGTATGCATCTGTCTTCAGGTCCAATTCCTCTCATGCAGAGTGTGGGAAACCTGGTGCATGAGTTGGTTGTTGGTTTACCCAGAGATCTGACTTGTACTGACAGGTCCAGAAGCAACTTGATCTCAGGTCATTGACACGTTTTAATGTATAAATGGTCATTCTTTGGTCACAAAAAGAAAGGTTTAAAGCCATTACGGATAAGTTTCCATGTCTTATCTGAGTTACCAAGAAAAAGAAAAACAAAGCTATGCTTTTCAGGTCCACACTGCCTGAGGTGAAAAGCCACAAACCTTTCTCTAAAGGTTCATGATCCTTTCTTCTTGCACAAATGATATGATCAGGCTCTTTGCTCTCCTGATCTTCTGAATATAGATAGTTAATTTTATTTTTTCATAATTTTGGATACATTTGGCTGATTAGCGATCAGAATCAACATGCAGTTCTGATTCTCCATTATATGAAGCAAGTACTTATGTAATTAGAGATTATCCTGTCTTAATATATGCAATCAGGAAATTTGAAACAGCCTTGATGGCCCCTATAATATTTCCTTTAGATACCCTCTGATATGTCAGTGGCTATAAATTCATCCACACAGCAATGACCTCAGATGTCAACTTTTTCCCATGCACTAGAACACTTAGTAGTAACATGAGAGCCAGATTATCTCCTCTTAGGGAAAAGTGGAGCGGGGGAGTACAAAAAGAGACAACACTCATTAGCATGAACTCAAGAGCTATCTTTCTCTTGTAAGCAGAACTTTTAAGCAGTCCATTGGAGAAAATGAAGTCACAGAATCCAAGCATGTTTTTGTAGGAAGGAGGTGGCCTAAGACTTCAGGGAACCAAAGGATTGCCAGGCATAACTATTTCCTGGATATGTGTTTTAGCCTTTTCACATCATGGAAAAGTGAAGATGTTGAAAGTTCAAACCATGAACACTTCCATGTCTCTTATGAATTGAGATCAGGAAGTAAACACAGGAAAGGGAGAGAATGAATATGCTTTCTAGGTACTTTGTGCACCAATAATTTAAACAAATATTTCTCTTCTGTACCAGGAAATGTTCCTAGCTAGACAATGCATTCCCAAATGAGGAATGAGGCAATTCCAGGTTATTAACTCACTCATTCAATGTCCGTAACAAGTAAGTACTGAGAAGCTACTGAGGGCCAGGTGCTGTCTTACACATTGTGATGGAGGCAAGCAAGGCAGAAGGAAGCACGGATTTCATTGTTTACAATTAGTGTGCAAAATGGACAACATGCAAGTTTTATCAAATGTAAAAAAAAATTTATTGCAGTTACTAAAAACTCTCACATGTAAAAATAAAGTAGGATGATATCAGAGAGAGGAAGTTCTTTAAGGCTGTGTGATATTGGAGGCATCATTGAGTTCACAGGACATGCCAGCTTAGGAAAATAAAACAATAACCAAAGTACACAGAGTTGGCAGAAGTCACCTCACTTGTTCATAATTCCAGCATTTGGGGAACAGGGAAGAAAGGATTGCTGAAAGGTTGAAGCTAGGCTCGTCTGCACAGTGAGTTCCAAACTTTCAAGCATTGTACAGTCTCCTGTCTCTAAATGCGTAAGTCCAACACAGCACAATGAGTACACAAGGAAAGGTGCCAGCACCTACACCTGTATGACTGTAGAGTTCCAATCTCTCTACTTATTTCCCATTTTATAGGATCATGGGCAGTTTTATCAACTCTAAAATCAAGAAGATGGCAGGAAATATATATAAAATGGGACGTGTAGAGGAAGAATGGCCAGATAGCATGCATATGTGTCTATATGTAGTAGTAGTATGTATGTATGTATGTATAGCATTTGCTTGTAACAATCCAATCTAGTTCTGTAACCAGCCCATTTTTCCAAATAATTGCTCAGAAAAAGGAAAAACTCCATTTGTTTATAATTGTATCAGCCAGTTTATAGATGTTTTCTAATTCTTAAAATTCACTTATTTTTCCTTTAAGAGTTTTACATTCATTGATTTTGATTCTTATAAACCAATGTGGTCTAAGTGTTGCCTAACATCATATAGGCTTTCGCATGGAGGATGTTGGAACTAGATCTTTGCTTATGTACAAGCAAGAAGTGGAACGTTATGAAAACATAGATTAAAAGATGTTCATCACTTGTATATGAAAAGATAGTCAACAACTTTTGTAAACTTTGGCCTTCTCTATCCAATGAGAATATTCATGGAAATTGCTAATAAGTATTTTTTAAAGCAACAATCCATTAAGGCATTAAAACTTTCTGCTGAAAGTTTTATCTCTAAGAATCTTCTAATGTTTTCTAGACTCTTGACTCCTGGGATGTCTTCAGCCACTGGTATATGAGAACCGCTACTGGGGTTGTTTTTTTCAAACCCTCTTATAACCTCACCAGAGACTTATGCATCTATAAATATAGATGACTGAAGACTAATTCAAGAGCCAACCCAAAGTTGATAACCTCTAACTTTTAAGAGTGTTCAAGACTCACTGAAGAGAAATATGATATTTGGAATTTTCACTTTTTTTGTTCTATGCCCTTATCTACTTGTTTATATAATTGGGTGGGTGAAACCCATCAAATAAAAATGTCATTGTTATATGGAATAGATGAAGAAAATTTCCAGGCAATAAATATTAATATAAAGATGAAGACTCACACTTTGAAATATGATTTTTAATATTACATCCATAAAAATGAGTTACATGGTACCCCTGGAATGTTCCTCCTTCCTCCTGCTTTGCTGAAATTCCAAATATGGATCCCATTTCTTCTTTAAATTTGAGTTATATTTCATTCCATTGGCTTCCAACTTCAGGAATCCAACTAAAGTGAATTCTGCATATTGCATTATGTTGTATACAATAATATAGAAAGATTTGTGTGAATGAACCTGGTGAGAAAATAAGTACACATCCATAAATCACACATGCATACAATCTTAACTCTGAATTTTGTAAAATATAGTCTTTATCAGATTATGGTTTCTGGCACTTATATCCTATCAAGCTATAAGAAATAGTCACTTTCTGAAATCGGGAGTCAAAAGAAATTAAAAACACATCTAGTCTAGTTCCCCTTTAAAGATGTGAAGAAATCCAGATACTAAAAAAAAAAAAAAAAAAAAAAAATCTGCTCTGGTTTCCAGGCACAGCTGTTAAGGGTAGAGTCAAGATCTGACTGCTTTAGAAATGGCAAGAAGGGGAACATCCATTGTGCGCTCAGCATGAGATTACTTTGGTCTAGCCATATATGCTTATTTGGGGGTCAGTAAAATGAGACAATTTTAGACTTTCTTTTTAATAAAACTAACACTGACAGAAAAGATCTTGCATTATAGACTGGGTGCCTGTATTTCCCCCAAATGCGCATATACATTGAAACCCTTGTCCTCAGTGTGGCTGTATTTGGTGATAAGGTCTCTAAGGTAATGTTAAATTATGTTACAAGAATAGGACCCTCATCCAATAAGATCATTGTCCTTAAGAGGAAAAAAAACACATAGTACCAATTTCCTTCCTTCATCTCTTCAGCAATATGTGCTATGCAAAGCACGTTGTTTGATAACACCACCCACAAATTTCCAACAGGGGCCTCATAATGAAATGTCCTATCTCAGCTTCTTGGTCTTGGATTTCCTACCTTCTGAACCCTGAGAAATTCGTTCTGTTATTAAGCTAGCCCTGCGGTAGCCTGGGTAAATGAATGTCCTTAATAATTCAAGGGTAGTTTATCCAAATTCATCATGTTTGAATGAAGCACTTATTTATTAATTTATTTTGCTACATAAAAAAGAGAGAGAAACTATAATACACCTACTCTCTGACATGGGGGGCATATGACTAGCTATAATATTATGTAGTATATATTATGCACAGTATGTATTATGATACAGCAGTATTACACATATCACTACATGAAGTTTTACATACACATCAGGTTGTTTTTCTCAGAGCAATTTTTGAAATGTGACTTTCTGGGTGAAAGTATGCATTTTAAATATTTGAAGAGGAATATATTTTTCCACACAAAGCTAAGTTGACTATATACTGGCCTAATAATTAATTAGTTGTGCTAATCCATTGTCATGTTGATGGTTCAAAGGTCTGTTCAATGTATGTCTGCTTCACTGAGACCTCTCTCACACACATAAATAATCTGACATGAATTCAGCGGCTAGCTCTTTGACTGCCTCCCCCTAATGGGGGAGCAGCCTTGCCAGGCCACAGAGGAGGAAAATGCAGCCAGTCCTGATGAGACATGATAAGCTAGGGTCAGATGAAAAGGGAGGAGGACCTCCCCTTCCGTGGACTTGGGGGGCGGGGGAATGGGAAGAGGTGAGGGAGGAGGGTGGGCTTGGGAGGGAATGAGGGAAGGGGCTACAGCTGGGATACAAAGTGAATAAACTGTAATTAATATAAAAAATAAAAATTTAATTGAAAAAAGAATTTACCTTAGATTGTGATTCCCCCAAAAGTAAATGATCTTGAGGCTCATAATCTCAACTAATCAGGTCTTCTAAGGCTGCAGAGTAAATCCTTGGCCAGCCTGGAGATCTTAGCAAGCCACTGCTTCAAAATGAAAGTGAAAAATGGTCTTCAATGTAACAGTGGCAGAACTCCTACCCAGCACACAGTAGGTTCCAAGTTTGAGTATGCCTGGCATTGAGGGAAACGTAGCTGCCAAAAGATTGCTAGAGCTTTTAAAGCCCATATTAGAAGATGTTCTGCTAGCTGAAAATATTGTCTCCCCCACATTTGTATTAACTAACCTAAGGCAAGTCCTTTGAAGAATGAAGACAAGCAGAATATAAATGTGAAGTGACCAAATCAAGGGATTCTAGACTAGCTTTCAGATCAAGCCTTATTTTTTTCTTTATGAGTTCTTTGCGTATTTGTTACATATGTATATAGATATACATATACATATATATGTGTGTGTACATATATACACATGTACACATATAAATGTAACATACATTTCCACATATGTGGAATACATACACACTACATACATATACATGTGTGTTACACACATATATACACATATATGTACATATATGTGTGTGTATATATGTATGTGTATGTATACATATACACGTATATATATACACACACACATATACACCTATATACATGGAATTATAAGCCTCTAGTTTTCTGCAAGATACAGTTGGCATTCCCCTCATTCACCTTACCATATGACACTTTAAAAAGTATCCTCCAATCTCATCCAGTACCTACTGACAAGATAAGAATTGGCTATTTTATAACACTTCATATCAAGAAATTGTTCAAAATGACTGACACAGTTAAGTCTCCCAGGGAATGTTTGGAAGCTTTGGCTAAGAAACCTAGTCATGCTCAAAAGTCTCTCTGGCTTGTAGCTGCTTGGGAAATCTGTGAACTGAAAAGATGAGCTTTTGCATGTCTTCACCTTGACCTGGATCCAGCTGAGGCTCTGGAGTTGAAAGGCACATGGTTTGATTCTAGGTATCTCCCTCCTATAGAGCATTGGAAACAAGAGCACTGAAGGAGAGCTATGATCTAGAGGTATAAAAAGAGAAGTGGCTATTTCAGGAGGAAATCCTACTGCCATAAATTTTAAAGCCAGGGTGTGAAATAGTACTTCTACTCAAGGAACACCCTCCCAGACCCTTCTCACTGCCTATCCCTTAACTACTCTGAAAAGTTAAATGTAAAAAGGAGAGAAAGTATATCATAGAGAGAGACTAATCCCCTAATTCCTCAGAGGAGCGAATAACCTTTCCTCTTGATATAGGAACCAAGCATTGATCTGTCACACTGTTTGTTCTAGTAGAGTTCCCAGAGGCACATTCAGTTTGAAACGTTAAGGCTAGTTCATTAGGCGTCCCTGGCTCGTTTCTCCGACAGAATCAAGATAACACTGTGGTTAGTTAATGGCTTTCTCTTGTTTCCCCCAGAGCCTGCCTGTCTGAAGCCTGCAGGCCCAAAAGCTTCTTCCTCCCTTCTCTTTGCTATTAGTCACAGCTGGTAAGGCTCACAGGAGCCCAGCCTGTTTGAAAACAGTCAGATCATGAAAACATTTGAGTCTTCCTGCTGCAAGCAACAAACTTGGCCTGGGCTGCCACCAGAGATGGAGGAGGAGAGGGGGCAGGGAAGAGGATCCGGGAAGGGGAGGGGAGGGAAGGATGATGAAAGAAGGAAAGAAGAGAGGGAGGGAAATAGCATACCACCTCTCGTGAAAAAGAAATCTTAGGGGAAGAATGGGTGGGGCCCCTTGATGGGAAAATAGGCAGGCTTTAACTGTTAAGCCATGATCTTGAGGGTCAATGCCTCCTGCCCACTGTGCATACTATCTTCCTAGGTTCTGATCTCAGGTGTATATAAGGAAGAGGTTAATGATGAGATGCTCTGTTTAGTAGTCAAGCCTTGTCTATTGTACTTCTCCACGACTAACTCACTCCTCGTTATCCTGCAACGTTTTATAGAACCTGTCAGGAGTGAGGGACAGGGAGAAAATAAAAAAATTTAGGAATTATGGATAGAGTCCAATTTCAAAGTCAACACCATAATCCTGCCTTCCTTTTTAGAGCAGATGTAATGAAGAAAGGGAGTGTTTCCTCTCAGAAATGGGTCCTTCACTAACAGATCAGTACCTCGGTTTTTTGATATATTCCTCCTAGCCAAAGCACCTCTAGGAACACAGGCTTGTTTAGCTCTTGCAGCTGATAGGGCCTTCTGAACTGCTAACAGAGTCTGGGCTGCAAGACAAAAGGCATGCATTCACAATAGATGATAATGATAACATTACTAGGGACAAATCACTGTGGCATCTCTTCCCTAGCTAGTGAGTACTAAGATGGCCTTGGGTTTACCATGCCTACTTTGCAGTCAAGTCTAAATGCAAGCTGGAAAGGTTTTCTTTTTCTCTCTGGCTGTTGTCAGGATTAATATTATATTGAGAAATCACAGAAGAAGGCTTTCCCAGGGATCGGGTTAAGCCCATGAAACTAATGGAGTTAGTTCTTCATGCCACTTCTTCTGGGAAATCTGGATGTGTCTTCACACCTTGCTGGGAACTTTTAGATGATATCTCTGCCCCTTAAATGTTTTCCTCTAAATTTGTATTTTTTCCTCTGAATGCAGAACACATTAGTGACTCACTGGCGATGACAAAGACTAGACTGTTTACAGAATTCTAGGTTCAAGCTTCATTGAAAAACAGGAAAGAACGTTAAGGGGCAACTTTCCTCTTTTTTTCTGAAAGAAAATATGTGTTTGATATTTCTAATTGCTAAAATCTACTGCAACTGTGTTTCAGGTTTTTATCCCCATTCTAAGATGATATTGAAGATCAAACAAGAAGATAAGAATTTCAATCTACTGTAACATGACCCTTTTTTCCATTGTAACCCACTTCACATAACAGAAATGTGATCACTAACAGATAACTGTTTTATTTTATGTTTACTTTTTAAAGGATATAGGGTACTGTGTGCTTATAAAACTTACTAGTATTTTCTATATCAAACTTAATATTGGAGTTATTTAATCAGTCAGGTGGAAACAACTACATCATGCAATAAAGCCAAGTCATAATCATGAGAAGATTTTACTTAGACTGGTAATTTGCAGAATTTGCTCTAAAATTTGATGTTGCACACGAGCCTATTGCATGGTATTTAGACACTCATTTTGAGAGTGAATGTTTCTCTGAGTGTGTATGAACTTGCATTAACGTTATTCATTTATTCATCAGGCACCATCATTGGTTGCATTATTTAACATGACTTGTTCTCAGCACTTTTCTTCCAGGCAACTTTGTCATTCTGATTCTCTACTTTCTGCTTGGCCTTTCTCTGGGGTGTGTTGTTTTCCACACACTGTGCATACTGAGTGTCCTTGGTCTTAGCTACAGGTCTCCTAATACATATTTTCCTTCTCAGAGAAAGGAAAGCTATGTTTATGCACAAAAGGATATCAAATTCTGTTTTAGCTTGTCTGCAGGAATCATCTACTGTATACATGGCAGTTTATTTTCTAGTCAATATTGAAATACAAAGATAGGACAGTCTGAATGCTCCCTCCCTGGGCAGATAGTAACATTTGTTAGTCAGAGTAGCTAAAAACACTTTGTTGTCTCTGTCTACACGGATGAACTCTCTGTACACAGATGAGCTCATCCAGTCTTCAAAGAAACCTTGGGAGTGCGGGTGGGGGATGCTGCCATTATGATCATTGTAAATAAAAGGAAGTGGAGACATAGAGTGGGATATTGCCCGTGTCTTACAAATAACCACCAGGTCAAGAGAAATGCATAAAGCAGTGTGCATGAGTCTCATGCAGATCAACATGGAATGTCAACTTAAGGGAAGCATTTCTGCAACTCACATGCCTGCATCTCTGAATGTACAGTGAATGGTAAATTAGCCTTGGGATTAGAAGGAAATGACAGAAGAAACGATATGAGAACAGAAGCAAAATTTAACTCCCGGAGGGCCTTTCCTGTAATCAGAAGAAGACTTAATGCATTCCTTCTGCAATAGAATATATGATCCTTATGTAACACCTTTCAGGCTCTGGGGAGGTCGGACAGGAGATAATGCAGCAAGAGTGAGAGTGAGGTAGTCTGGAAAAATTGGGAAAGGAAGGCCAGGAAAAAAATGTAGAGAATACATTACAAAAGCCTCTAAAGGAGAGGGTTTTTTTAATCTGATTATTTTATGCTATAAATAGCTACTGCCCATTTTTTTTAAAGAACGCATGATATAACTTCATCTTTGTCACATTAATTAGACCTTAAGGTAAATTTGAAAAAGGAACTTAGGGCATTTGGGGACTCTTAGAAGTTATGTAGAGGATCTCCCTGTGTGTCTAAGCATATATATATATGCTTAGAGAGAGAGAGAGAGAGAGACTCTAAAGTGAAGATGAATTCTAAAGTCACTGTCTAAACAGAGCATACATGTTAGAACTGACATCAATCAAGTTACGAAAGAAAAGGAGTGAATGATGGCAGTTGAGTTTATATACTGGCTGAGTGTTGGGGATGTATTTCCTCCTAACTGAAACACTCCTTCCTGGAAGAGGAATAGAGAACAGAGAAGTTAATAAACCTCACGAGGCTCATGGAGTTTCTCAGACATAAATGATTCACAGGGTTCCTGCATAAGATTATAGACATGATTGATTACTAGGGAGAAGATTCTCTGCAACTAGCCTAAAGATTGTGCAAGAAACTCCAGGAATGCAGCTTTCCGGAGCTGTCACCCATATCTGCCAAGGCAGCATCCTGATTCACTCCCTTCTGTAAATAATCTCTCACTTATATTCTTTTAAAGAATTCTGGCATTCTCATTGGCTCACTAAGCTAGACCTGGGTAGAGCTGTCTTTCTCCTCTGTCCTTGGTGGTCTATCTGGGGCAAATAGATACCTATTCATGTTTCCCCAGGAAAACTGATATATAGAAAAATGATGTGAAAATTATGACACTGAGTTCAAAACATCATAGTAACTAGTTAGTGTTCTTATTGAAAAGGTATGTTTGGAGGCCTGGAGATACTCCTCTGTGGTCAAGAGCACTGACTGTTCTTTCAAAGGACCTGAGTTCAATTCCCAGCATCCACATGGCAGCTCACCACTGTCAGTAACTCCAATTCCAAGGAAACTGACACCGCCACACAGACATACATGCAATACACATGAAATAAAAGTAAATGCATACAAACATACAGACATAAAAAGCTGGGTGTGGTGGCACACACCTTTAATCCCAACACTTGGGACACTAAGGCAGGTGGATTTCTGTGAGTTCCAGGCCATTCTCCTCTACAATAAGTCCAGAACAGTCAAGGTTACACAGAAACATACTGTCTCAAAAATTCAAAACAACAACACAACAACAACAAAGATGTTTGTATTCAAGCTCGACTTCTGATACCTGCAACATATCTGATTGAACATTGCAGCAGAAAGTAGAAATATGGGTTTGTTATCAGGAGAAAGCTGAGATTAAGAGTTCAATTTTTTTCATCCATTTATTTGTTTATTTATTTATTTATTTTTATATTAGTCACAGGTTATGTGCTTTGTATCCCAGGTGTAATCACCTTCCTCATTCCCTCCCAACCCCCACACCCTCCATCATCTCCTCCTTGCCCCTTTCCAAGTCCACTGATAGGGGAGGACCTCCTCCCCTTCCATCTGATCCTAGCTTATCAGGTCTCTTCAGGGCTGGCTGCAATGTCCTCTTCTGTGGCATAGCAAGGCTGCTCCTCCCTTGGGGGGTGTGGGGGGTGTGGGGAGGTCGAAGAGCCAGCTATTGAGTTCATGTCTGAAATATTCCCTGTTCCCCTTACTAGGGTGACCCACTTGGATACTGAGCTAACATGGGCTATATCTGAGCAGGGGTTCTAAGTTATATCCATACATAGTCTTTGGTTGGAGAAACAGTCTCATAAAAGACCCCTGTGCCCAGATATATTTGGTCCTTGTGGAGCTCCTGTCCTCTCCCCCTTTCTTTCATATGATTCCTTGCCCTCTGCCGAAGGTTTGGTTATGAGTCTTAATATCTGCTTTGATACCCTGCTCAGTAGAGTCTTTCAGAGGCCTTCTGTGGTAGGCTCCTGTCCTGCTACTTGTTTTCTCCTACATCCAATGTCCGTCCCATTTGTTTTTCTAAGTGAGGAATGATCATCTTACCCTGGGTCCTCTTTCTTGTTTATCGTCTTTAGGTGTATAGATTTCATTATCTTTATCCTATCTTATAGGTCTATGTAAGTGAGTATATACCATGCATATTATTTTGCTTTTGGGATACCTCACTCAGGATGACCGTTTCTAGGTCCCACCCTTTGCCTGCAAATGTCATGATTTCCTCCTTTTTAATTGCTGAGTAGTATTCCATTGTGTAAAAGTACCACAATTTCTGTATCCATTCCTCAACTGAGGGAAATCTGGGTTGTTTCCGGGTTCTGGCTATTACAAATAAAGCAGCTATGAACATAGTTGAGCAAATGTCCTTGATGTGTACTTGAGCTTCTTTTGGATATATGCCTAAGAGTAGTATAGCTGGATCTCGGGGAATCACTATTCTTAATTGTCGAAGAAAGCACCAAATTGATTTCTAGAGTGGGTGTAAAAGTTTACACTCCCACCAGCAATGGAGGAGGGTTCCTCTTTCTCCACATCCTCTCCAGCATGTGTTGTCACTTGAGTTTTTGATCTTAGCCATTCTACAGGTGTAAGGTGAAATCTCAAGGTCGTTTTGATTTGCATCTCCCTGATGGCTAAGGACATTGAACATTTCTTTAAATGTTTTTTTTGCCATTCTACAGTCCTCTACAGAGAGTTCTCTGTTTAGCTCCCTACCCCATTCTTTAATTGGATTACTTGATTTGTTGCTTTTTAACTTCTTGAGTTCTTTATATATACTGGATATTAGCCCTCTGTCAGATATACAGTTGGTAAAGATCTTTTCCCAGTCTGGAGGCTGTCATTTTATTCTGAAGACAGTGTCCTTTGCTTTTCAGTTTCATGAGGTCCCATTTATTGATTATTGCTCTTAGAGCCTGTGCTGTTGGTGTTCTGTTCAGGAACACCTGTGCCAATGAGTTCTAGGGTCTTTCCCACTTTTTCTTCTAACTGATTTAATGTGTCTGGTGTTATGTTGAGGTCTTTGATCCACTTGGACTTTAGTTTTGTGCAGGGTGATAAATATTTATCTATTTTCATTGTTCTGCATATAGACATCCAGTTGGACCAGCACCATTTGTTGAAGATGCTGTCTTTGTTCCATTGGTTGGATTTGGCTTATTTATAAAAAATCAAGTTTACATAAGTGTGTGGGTTTATTTCTGGGTCTTCTATTCGGTTCCATTGATCCACTATTCTTTTTCTATGACAATACCATGCAGTTTTTATAACTATTGCTCTGTAGTACAGCTTGAGATCAGGAATGGAGATACCTCCAGATGATCTGTTGTTGTTCAGGATCGTTTTGGAAATTCTGGTTTTTTGTTTCTCTATATGAAGTTGAGAATTTTTCTTTCAAGTTCTGTAAAGAATTGTGTTGGTATTTTGATGGGAAAAATGTTTTAAAGTTGGTTTAGCTTTCCAGAAAATTCTATAGTAATAAGGACAGTTTCCATACACCATAAACTCAGGTTCTGCTCTTGTTAACATCTCAAGTAACTATTGTACTTTTGTAAAAATTAAGAAATAGCATTAGTTTTGCTTGATGACATTTTTTCTTTCGAGATAACTGTCCTAGATACTAGATTATATTTAGTAACTCTGGGTCCTGAGGCTTCCCTTGCCTATCACTGTATCTCAGACTTTCCTTAGTTTTGACAGTTTTGAATGAATGCTGTTTATTAAATTCCTAGAATGTCACTTCATTGAAGTCCCTCTGTTCTCTTAAGCAAACAGGGAATCACACATCTTTGGAAAGGGTCCACGGGTAAAACTATAAACATGACTATAAACATGTGTGTTGACTAGAAAGAAATGCTTGCTAGATACATCCTGACCCTCCCCCAAGATGGTAACTCCCCATACTCATTTTCCCTGCTCTTCGGGAAGAAGACACTGTGTAGTCTACCCCTCAGGAGTCAAGACTTGTACTAACCATTCCCGAGAGAGTCATATCTATATCAAGAACCTGGAATTTTACTGCACATGATGTTAATTTATGTTCCCCAGTTTTTAAGTTATTTATTCACTCAGCTATTTATATCTGTTATCAGCTTTGAGATAGTCTATACTTTAAATTATAACCCAATACAATATTTAGTATATTTCTTTTGTCTAGGTCACTAGGAAATTCCTTAAAACAGTAATCAAAACAAATCTTCCTTCCTTATAAAGTATGTTTTTCAGATAATTGTCACATGCCCAAAACAAAGGTAATATATTGTATATTGTGACTGTTGTTCTTTAAATGTTATAGCTTTCATGCTCTTTTAGATGACAAATATATATGTATGCATACACGTGTGTGTGTTTATGTGTGATACTAACTTATATACATGTGCATAGCCATAGTATTTTTATATGTAGTCATCTATATCTATATTAAATAAATGTTAGTTCCTTTGATTTTTCAATGTGCTAATTCATTGGAAAGTAAATCCTAGTCTCTTCCTCATGCTCCTTTAAATTCACATTACAGTAAGATACCTTGTTCCCATCATTACCATTCTCTTACTCCCTTGTTCACTTCCAGTAGTCAGGCCCCCAAACATCAGAATTGTTAACCCAGGGCCAATAATCTTTTCTACTAGAATATAATGCTTATATGTACTTTTTTCACTTTGTTTTTACAGACCTATTTCCAAAGTCACTTAGGTCAACATACCCCCCACAGCCTACTGGAACACAATATTTAGATGCATCTTTGCACAGTAAATTGCAGATGTCAAGAATTCTGATGAGTTTGCTGCAGAAATATCAGAAACTGGCATCCAAAGAGGAACACACTTAATCCAGTCACTCCCTTTTATTCCAGTAGGTCTAGGAATACCTCTTGAGTACATCATGGATATTTGACTCATGAGCACATGCATTACAAGTACCTTAGCCCTCATTGTTCAGCCCTCAGCCTGATAGCAGTAATGTATATTATCTTCTTTGAGAACTCTTTGTTTCATTGTTCCCTCTTTCTTGATTCATCAACCAAACTTAACTTATTCAAATTCCCAAATCTGGCTTTTGCTTCCAATTTGTAAAATACTCAATGATATATCATTTAGTTATTTTTATTTTAATTTGCTATCACTCAGCATTGTCATGAGTCCTTAGTTATTTCACTAGGAGAGGGAGAAATCTATACTGGTGTTATGAATCACTGACTTAGCTCCAGCAGTAAATGTGGAAGGAGGTAAAGTGGCTTTTCCATTCTGGAGCAGCTCTGTAGGATAAACATGGAGGGATGTGAGAACACTTGCAAAGTTATAGAGAAGAAAGTGTATCACTAAGAAGAAACTGACTTAATAATTATGGAAGACAAATATGCTCAGCTTTGAATAGAAACTGCCAAGGGAATGGATGGTGTACTTGATGAGTCACAAGAACTTTTGGTGGTGGGACTGTTATTGGGGTTCTCTTAGATTTAACACAACTTAAACCCCAGGCCAATGCAGACGACAAAAGTTTATTGTAATCAAGCTGCTATTGATTGTTGAGGGCAACAGAACAGGATCAGGAGGTGCCAAGCTATAGTTACACTATTCTCACCAATCAGGATTCAGGTATAAGGGCTTTCCTTGTGCGGTTGATCTATGACAACTGACACAAAATGTTGGTTTCATAGTCCAACCAATCAAATTCATTTGTTCTTTTCTGGTCAAGAACGGTAATTATGTTTTGGGGAGCAAAATATGAATAACAGGAGCTGTGGTTAGGAACAGTCATTATGTTCTGGAACAGTCATGTTTGGGGGAGCTGAAGATGAATGACAGCAGCTGTTCAACTATTGGGAAGTCCTCAGATTCCCTAGAACCTGGAACCTGGAGCTCAGTTTTTCCCTATTATTAAATGGAATCTGAAAACAAATGGCAATACTTAGGATGTTTCTTTTATTTGTTTCCAACAGGACAGGAAAAGGGCATCCACTGAATTTCTCTCTGCTGCAGGTTCCATTCAAAGGCAAAAATACATGGTATCAAAGGTACCAACTTGAAGCGAACCATGTGTTCGCCATTGACTAGCTGGATAATCCTCATACACGACTCCACCGAGCATCACTGTACTGTATGATAGTCTTTTAATGCCAGCCTCTTGCTCTGTAATTAATATATGGTACAGATTCTGGTGGGTGAGTAAAAGAATAGAAAATACAAATTTCAGGTTTTGGGTTCTGAACCAATATGCAAATAATATTCCCATTAACTGAGACAGGAAAATGAGGAATTGGGGGGAGGGTGCAGAAGTGAGGTTTGCAGACAGGAGAAATCTAAGAGGCCTGTGAATCACCAAAAACATTTCAAGGCATTGATCTGGGTACATGTTACATAATGGTCTGGCCACAAACCAATCTGCTTTTAGATATACTAAGCCAAAATAGGAAGCTTAATCACTTTATGTCTTATCTCACTTATGTTTAATCTTAATATATGTCTATTTTTAATCTGTGTTTAATTTTTGGTTGTTGGGTATGTACCCCACAACCAAATTATAAAATGTTAAGCAGACAAGTACTTCCAATTGTTTCCTTTTAAAACTCTAATGCCTGGCACAGTGGTTTCAATTTTATTGACAGTGATGAATGAGTAAGTGGAGGAATAAATTAATGAATGAATGTGTCTAAGTGAAAATGGGAATTAAACTTTCGGTTCTCCTAGTTTGGGTATCACATTTAAAATTAGAAGTAAAAAGCAGGATTCATGCACACAAAAGTTAAAGCAATAAGAATGTGAATATGTAAGAGCCAAAGGGGGGAAAAGATGAGGCGACATTGGCTAGGAAAAATAGAGACTTTCCCAGCACCAAGAAATATCTTGCGTATCTGGGGAAGGGTCAGCTTTGAGCTATATTGCACATTTCAGAAGGGTTTTTTATTTTTTCTGTTCTGCCTCTCTCCAAGAAAACATGGTCCTTGCCCTGCTTCCAGCTTCCAGTAAATTCTGTCTCAACTGTGCACTCTACCATGCCTTGAGCAAAACCCGAGGCATCTTGATGTTGATATATTAGTGAAGAGTTGCCTTCAGAGTTTAAAATGTAGATGTCTGTATTTGTGTTTGGTGACAACAAAATAATGTAATTTTTAAAGCAGAATTTTAAGCTTCAGTCCCAGCTTTTCTTTTTTTTTACTAAGCACAAGTTATTTGCTGTTTGTCTAGCCTCAGTGGGAAGTTACCTATATGTACTTGAATATAAAATGTCTGTTTCCAGAAGAATGATGACCAAGGATATCTTTGATTCCATTTAAATAGAAGCGTATCTGTGCTATTTCAACATAAGGGCTGAGCCCCTGATTAAGATCTCACAAAATACTCCTAAAAATACATGCAGACTGATGTCTACTCAGCAGGCAGCAGAGTTAGATCTCCATCTTAGGCTGTTTCAAAACAACAGCATCCCTTTAACCCCTGATGTTGTCAAGAGACCAGGGATGGGCTGGAGAGATGGCTCAGAGGTTAAGAACACTGGCTGTTCTTCCAAAGATTCTGAGTTCATTTCACAGCAACCACATGGTGGTGTGCAGGCAAATATGCAGGCAGGATGTTGTATAAATACTAAATAAATAAATCTTAAAAAATAATTCCACTTTTAAAAAAAGAAAGAAAAAACCACAACAACAACAGGAATATAAAACTCTTCCTTTGCTTTAAGGGACCAACCATCAAAAATGCCATTTTATCCAAGGAATCTGTGACCGGGAGTTTTAGATGATTGGAAATCATGACAAAGAGAAGAAAGCAAAAGTTGTGGATATTCAATCAGTTTAGCAATTCACTCTCTGAGGTTCCTTATGGCTTAATCAGTATTGCAACTTGACCAGGAATAGGTAGAAAGGCAAGGAATGTCTTCATTCTAATAGCTAAGATTTCTTTGGTTCTACGTATAAAAAAATAGTTCCTATATTTTTCTGGACAGGAAAGTTCATGATTGAAATTTGCATCCATGAGAAATATTATTTTCTTAAGATCTTTACTAAGAAAATAAGGCCAGAAGGAGCAGTTTTGTGAACATCAACCTGCAAGGGTTCCTGCCTTTTAGAAAAGCATTTTTGAAAAAAATGTTACTGCTCAGGTATAAATTGTTTTCCTTGGTGTATCAAGGGATATGACTAGATCATATCATGATATTCTACAATTTGGGGAATAAGAAAATGCAGAGTAAAGAATTTCAGAAGAAGATGTTTAAATAGAGCAAAGGCAGATTGAGTCACACAGAATAATTTTAACTGAATGGTGCAACTGAGCTGAGGGGGCTTAAGCTTGACAAATCCTTTTATCTACACCCTTTATGCTCACTTCTTAGACATAAGCAAAGCAAGACGGTAAGAGCCAATTTGAAACAACAATGAAGGATTGTCACCTTAGGTACCCATGAAAGCTTCATTTCACCCCAGAAGAATCTCACAAAAGCATGCAAATTCTTCTTCTCTCCTTCCGGTTAATGCACTCTTCCATTAAACACATGGTGTAGCACCAAGGTTACTCCAAGATGCCGTTAAAGTCAGTCTTGAATAATGTATTTATATTTGCTTTTGGGGATAGGGATTGCAGTGGGTTGTATGCAAACTTCTGAAATAAAACTTAAGAGTGTCTGAAAGAACTTCATTTCACATCTGACCTTTTACAGTAATTGGATCTGAATTATAATCAGTCACCTGAATCCTGAAATAGATAAAATAGTTTTTTAATGTTAAAAAGTTTTAGCCCTTCGTTGATTATCTATCAGTGCTTACAGTCCTGTGAAAATAAGATAAATGAGAAATTTGGTCTCTAATTAGACTTCACTAGATTTACAGCTTTTAATTTATACGCCAATGCAGCTCAGGCCGGCACTAACGCACATAGAGATGGAGCCACCATTTTCAATTGATTTAACAATTTAATTGCAGCATTAACATCCATTAACATTTAACTAACCTTTTAAACTAACCTCAGGCACAACCTTAAAGACTAAATGAAGTAAAATTGCATATAAAAAGGTACTAACATACAGCTGTAAGAAGCCAAAGTGAATCTTGAGGGAGATTTAGCTAGGCTTCCTCATATCAGCAGGAGGGAATCTGTTTACCTTCTTGCAAAATTCAGTAGGGAAGCAGGCTCTAATTTATAGGAAAGGAAAATAGGCACACTTGATAGTTATTAACTCTCATCTATGTCTTCTTGTCTATGGAGATATCTGAAGGACCCTTTCAACGGAGAATAATATAACCTGCAGGAAGAATGAGCATCCAGAAAATGGACCCAAAGAAGGATTCAGTAAAAACCAAAGTCTTGATATTAGGCTGGAATGTAGTGAATTTCGTAATCTGCTGCATTCAAGAAACATATCAGAATGCTCAAAGTATAGCTAGCAGAAATATCCTTTCCTGTTTACTTAATTGTTTAGATTTGTTTCTTAGGTACCAGGGTTAATGTTTCCTTTAAAAATTTTTAAGCATTTTAGTTTTTATTTTTCCATTTAGTGAAAGGAATATTGGTGGACAACTGATTACATTATATATATATTTTTTTTTTTCTGAAAACAAACTCAGGGTTGTATGGTCAGATTGGGTTTAAAATAAGGGTAGCGTGGAGAGGAACATTAAGATGCCATCCTTTGGCATCTTGCTCCTATTAGAAACATAAACTGCTCTGCCTTTAGGTACCCTCAGAAAGATGACTGTTCATGGAATATTTCTCCCACTAAGTTAAGTTCAGAAAGTTTCTAGAATATACTGCTTGGAGAGATTCTACAGACAATATAGAAGCATTGTCCCTTGGTCATCCGTATGTGGCAGTATAATGAAATCCAATGCATCGGCTTAGTCTCCAAAGCACTCTCTTGATCAAGGCTCTTGAGGGAGATGCTTGGGATGCAGTTAAACCTTCTAGATAGCAGAGTCACACTACTCTCCAGGCTGATAAATAATCCATGCATCAGCTCAATGGTCCAGGTATTAATAGTCCATAATTGTAAGCATGAACATACTATATCATCACTGCATGCCATTTTCATGCTTCTTGGCACTTCAGCTCCAATTTATGGTGTAGTTTTCTGAAGATCCAGTGTGTTAACATTGTACTTATCCAAGACAGATGAGAGTATTAAAGGCAGGCTTGCCTTAGACATTCTCTGGTAGCACACCTCAAGAAAGGCCTTTAATTAACCTCAGACAACATAGAGAAAAAGTGATCAGAAAACCCACCAAGGACAGAACAGGTTATAATTACTCTTCTTTTCCTTCATATTTGGTTTAGTAACTCCTTGATGTGTATCATTTACTTTATCGTAGCTAGATCTGAATCCAGTGCAGAACAGGGAACATTGAGGTTAAACAGCATGAATATACAGCCTACCATCACCATATGCTAGCTTCATGTCCAAAGCAAAATCTTGAGATTGTAATACATTGTATATAAGTTAGAAATTCTCAAAGAAAAAACAAAATACATATTATCTATACATGTAGCATTATATGGACTCTGAAAGTTATATTTATATATTTAAGAATATACATATACTTTATGTGCATATTAATATATACATAATATACATATGAATTAAAGACAGAGAACATCAATTTGAGAGAGATCAATGTAGGAATTTCAGAAAGGATAAGAGGGAAAAAGGGGGCTACTGTAATGATATAAATATATATTGAATTAATAAATATTAAAATTATTTAACTTTTTCTCATTTGTTGAGATAATAGTGTAATTACATCATCTCCTTCTTCCCTTTTCTCCATCAAAACCCTCCATGTACCCTCACTTACTTTCTTGCTCTCTTTCAAACTTATAACCTCTTTTTCTTTAATTTTTATTATGTATATTTGTATAAATACAGGTTTCTTCATCCATAAATACAACCCGCACAGTCTGAAGAAGAAGATGATGGTGATGGTGGTGGTGGTGGTGAGGTGTGTGTGTTTATGTGTATTAAGAGCTGACTAACCAATTGGGGTGCTGTTCCTGGGGAAAACTATTTCTCCTGTTTTCAATGTTTGTTTTTTTGTTTTTGTTTGTTTTGTTTTTTGTCCTTGTTTGCCTATAGACTTTTGTCTAAGATTGAGTCCTCATGATCCCCCTCTGCCAATCCCAACCTAATCCACATTATCTTGTCTATTGGTGTGGTTTTTGTTCAAGTTATATTTTGGTAGTCATGTTGGTGAGAGGGCACAATCTCACAGCAGATTTCCTAATTCTGTTACATGAGTGTTTTGTAGGTGTATCCATTGGGACTGAGCTCCACAACATTTTGTTTTTTGTTTTTTGGAATTGGTTGTGGATTTTGGCAATTGTTTCCTTTTGTTGCAAAGAAAAGTTTCCTTGATGGATACAAAGATTAACTTATAGGTGTACATGAGGACAGTTGTTAGAATGTTGTTGAACATTAGCTGTTTTAGTAAATATGTGGTTGTTGATCACCCCCACATTAGCTCTAGATAGCTGGGTAGATATCCAGTACCATCCATAATTTGCTTCTTATGGTTCTTAAGGTCAAGTAGAGAGCTATTGGTTACTGTGGAGGTATGCATGACACTACTGACTTTTAAGTCTAACATGTCATGCTGGTTCTTATTGTGATTCATAGTTGTCACTGCTGGATAGGACTGTCAGTTGCTTCCATCTTTTGGATACTTTCATGGCTCCTTCTGTTACCAGGAGGAAATCTAGTCTTCAGGGAAGGAGCATCCAAATCAGTTCTAGCTCAGGCCTCTGATTTCTGTGTCTGAAGTGCTTGGTACCCTCAGCATTGCACACTTTTCTTCCACCTCTGGAGATCAGCAAAGGTCAACAGCAATCATCTATAACATTTTGGGAGACTTGGACAACTTTGGCCAACAGCTCAAAAGAGGGTTTCTCATGCCTGCTTCTGGGGCTTTTGTTAAATGCTCTGTGGCTTTGGAGGAAGGCATTCTCAGCTCAGATGTATTTTATATATATATAAAATATATATATATATAAACTAAATACATATATAAACTAAATATAAATATAAACTAAATTTAGTTTATATATATAAACTAAATATACATATATATATATATTTATGTATATATTTATATGTATGTTTATATACAGACTTATGCAATTCTAGGTATTTTCGATAGATAGAAGTATGATTGTTTATGACTTTTACAGATTTCCTTTGTGTTATTTAGACCTGCTCAATTCTTATTCTGCAGTTTGTCCCTCACTCTTTCATAACTGAAGCCCGTAGAGGTATGCTCTGCTATTCTCCTCTCTCCTTCCCTCTCTGCTATGTACTCATATATGAATATCTGGAGCTAGGAATCAAGGATGAGCAAGTTCAGATGCTGCTTATCTTTCTGGGTTTGAGTTACATTACAAAATATGATATTTTCTAGTTCCATTCATTTACTTAGACATGTCATAATTTTATATTTCTTTACCATTGAATAGTATTCCTAAGTGGATACATACCACATTTTTAGTATCCATTTATTAATGGAAGGAAATCTAGGATTATTCCATACATTAGCTCTTGTGATAGAACAGCAAAGAACATGGCTAAGCAAGTATCCAAGGAGTGGGATGTCCAGTCGTTTAGGCATAAAGGAGTGGTATAACTGAGTCATGTCACAAATTTATTCTAAGCTTTTTAAGGATTCTCCGCTAGGATTCTCCACTAGGATTCAGTAACTAGACCACCAACAGTGAAAGAGAGTCCCTTTCCCCACATCCCCTTAAGTATTTCTTATTCGGTGTTTCTTTGCCATTCGATCTGAGGTAAAATTAATTTTCTAAATTCTTTTGAATAATATTCCTCTAATTACTGGTGATGATCGGCATTTTGTGAAATATTCCTTAACCTTTTTTTCTTTCTTTTGAGAATTATTAGTTTAGATCCCAGGCACATTTTTAATGGGACATTTTTTTCCTTGGGATTTTTTTTTGAGTTCTTTATATACTATGAATATGAATCCCCTCAGATAAATAGTTGAAAGAGAGTCTCTCTCATATTTTTTCTTTAGCTGTGCAGGAATTTTTTTAGTTTTATGAATTACTGCTCAACAATTTTTAGCCTTAATTCTTAAGCAATTGAAATCATATTCAGAAAATCCTCTTCTACATCTGTAACTTGTCGGGTGCTGCCTATGTTTTCTTTCAGTATTTTCAATGTTTTTGATTTTCCTTTTAGATACCTGCTCCATTTGGAGTTTGTTTTATACAAGATGGTAGATAAAGGTCTATTTTTATTCTGCAGGCAGGCATCCAGATTTCCCAGCACTATTTGCTGGGAAGATGTGTTCTTTTTCACCAGCATAGATTTTAGAATTTTGTCAAATATTAAATGGCTAAAGTTATGTGTACTTATATTTGGATCTTAATCATCTTCCATGTGTTCATATGCCTGTAATTTTCTGCTAGTATGATATCTTTATTGCAATGTGTCTGTCATATATCCTGAGCTCTGGAATGATAGTCTGTCCATTATCTTTCTTTCTTTTTTTTTTTGTTTTTTGTTTTTTGTTTTTTGCTCAGAGCTGTTTTGAATACTTAGGATCTTTTACAGTTCCAAATGAATTTTAGGATACTTTTTCTATTTCTATGTACTGTGGGATGGAGATTGTGATTGTGATTGTATCGAATCTGTATAGGAATTTGGCTGAATGGTCCTTTTCACAATTTTATTTCTACCTACCTATGAGAATGTGATATCTTTTCTTTTTCTTTTCTTTTTCTTAACTCCTTATCTTTTTCTTCAGAAGGTTAATTTTTTTATTATTGATGTCTTTTACTCTCTGTTTATTCATAGATATTTTACTTTCATTGAGGCTGCTGTGAATGAGAGTGTACACATTATCTCCTCTCTATATTTGTTGCGGGTTCACAGAAAAAATATTGATTTGTGCAAGTTGATTCTGCCACTTTGATTAAGTTGTTTATCATTTCTAGATGTTTTCTGGTAGAATTTTCTAGGATCTCTTATAATATATAATATCATATCATCTACAAGTCCAAGTAATTTGACTTCTCCTTTCCTTATTTATATTCCTTTAATTTCTTGCTTTTGCCTAATTTTTACAGCTAGTGTTTTGAGTACAATCTTGAAAAGGAATGGTCATAGTGAAGGCCATATCTCTTTCCAGATTTCAGTGAGTTACTTCAAATTTTTCTCCACTTAGAAAATTATTAGATGGGGTTTCCAACATATAATTTTCATTATCTTTAAGTATATTCTCTCTAGTCCTAGTTTCTCTAAGACTTTTGTCATAAAAGAATGTTAGATTTTTTCCAAAATTATCTATTGATGTGATCATGTGAAATTTTAAGTCCATATACATGGTTTGTTACATCTATATGTCAAACTATCATGCACAGGTATATGTTTCTTAAAATTTTTTTATTAATTGCACTTTATTCACATTGTATCCCCCTGTAGCAACCTCCCTCTTCCCTTCCCAACCCTTCCCTTCCTCCCCCTTTTCCATGCATGTTGAACCATTTCTACATTTCAGTGATAAAACTAACTTGGTCATCAACTTGAGAAAGAGCAAGGGTGTTAGGTGGTGAAGAGTTGAAGGAAGGAAAGATAATGAAGAAATGGTTTTCTACCTTTTAAATGCAAAAATACTTAAAATTAAAATTAAAGACAATATTTTAACATGAAAATAATTCCTTATTTTCTATGGAATGGTTGTGAGTGTTGAGTACTTCTTTGCAGTATGTGTATTAAGTATAATAGCCAACAGGGTATCTTTATTTCACATTGTTGGTGGATAAAAGAGGGATAAAAGGAAGAAAGAAGAAAGAGAGGGTGGAATAGAAGTGTGCTTCTAATGACTCTAAACATATGAGAATTCTGTCAAAACATCATTGAAATAATTCTTTTTTGTTTGTTTTTAATCTTAATTTTTATTAATTATACTTTATTCACTTTATATTCCTGCATAAACCCCTCCCTCCTCACCTCCCAATCCCACCTTCCCTCCCCCTTCTCCACACATGCCCCTCCCCAAGTCCACTGATAGGGGAGGGGAGGTCTTCCTCTCCCTCCTTCTGACCTTAGCCTATCAGGTCTCATCAGGAGTGGCTGCAATATCCTCCTCTGTGGCCTGGCAAGGCTGCTCCCTCCTCAGGGGGAAGTGGTCAAAGAGCCAGCCACTGAGTTCATGTCAGAGTCCATGTTCCCCTTACTAGGAAATACACTTTTATACTGAGCTAACATGGGCTACATCTGAACAGGGGGTCTAGATAAAATCCATAAAAGGTCCTTGGTTGGAGTATCAGTCTCAGAAAAGACGCCTGTGCTCAGATATTTTGGTACTCTTGCTCTCCTCGAGGAGCTCCTGTCTCCAGGCCTTACTATCTCCCCCTTCTTTCCTAAGATTCCCTGCACTCTGCCCAAAGTTTGCTTATGAGTTTCACAATCTGCTTTGATACACTGCTGGGCAGTCTTTCAGAGGCCCTCTGTGGTAGGCTATTTCCTGTTTTCTCCTTCTTCCAATGTCCATCCTGCTTGTCTTTCTGAGTAAGGATTGATTGTCTTACCCAGGGTCCTCCTTCTTGCTTGCTTTTTTAGTTGTACAGATTTGTGTAGTATGTTATATGTCTAATATCCACTTATAAGTGAGTATATGCCGTGTGTGTCTTTCTTTCTGCTTTTGGGATACCTCACCTAGGATGATCCCTTCCAGTTCCCACCATTTACCTGCAAATTTCATGATTTCCTTGTTTTTAACTGCTGAATAGTGTTCCATTGTGTAAATATACCACAATTTTAGTATCCATTCTTCTGTAGAGGGACATCTGGGATGTTTCCTGGTTTTGCATATTATGAATAAAGCTGTTACAAATATGGTTGAACAAATGTCTTTATTGTGTACTTGAGCACTTTTTGGATATATGCCTAGTGGTGGTATAGCTGGATGTTGAGGAAGTACTATTCCTAATTGTCTGAGAGAGCACCAGATTGATTTCCAAAGTGGTTGCACACGTTTACATTCCCACCCAGCAATGGAGAAGGGTTCCCCTTTCTCCCCATCCCCTCCAGCATGTATTGTCATTTGAGTTTTTGATCTTAGCCACTCTGATGGGTGTAAAGTGAAATCTCAGGGTCATTTTGATGTGCATCTCCCTGCTGACTAAGGATGTTGAACATTTCTTTAAGTGTTTCTCTGCCATTCTATACTCCTCTACAGAGAATTCTCTTTTTTGCTCTGTACCCCAGTTTTAATTGGATTACTTGATGTGTTGCTTTTTAACTTCTTGAGTTCTTTATATATACTGGATATTAGCCCTCTGTCAGATATAGGGTTGGTAAAGATCCTTTCCCAGTCTGTAGGCTGTCCTTCTGTTCTAACGAATGTGTCCTTTCCTTTAAAGAAGCTTTTCGATGTCATGAGGTCCCATTAATTGATTGTTGCTCTTAGAGCCTATGCTGTTGGTGTTCTGTTCAGGAAGTCGTCTCCTGTGCCAATGAGTTCTACGCTCTTCCCCACTTTTTCTTCTAACCAGTTTAGTGTGTCTGGTTTTATGTTGAGATCTTTGATTCACTTGGACTTTAGTTTTGTACATGGTGATAAGTATGGATCAATTCATATTATTTTTACATGTAGACATCCAGATAAACCAGCACCATTTGTTGAGATGCTGTTTTTTTCCATTGTATGGTTTTGGCTTCTTTGTCAAAAATTAAGTCCCCATAAGTGTGTGAGGTTAATTCTAGGTCTTGAACTTGTTTCCATTGATCCACCGTTCTCTCTCTATGCTGGTACCATGCTCAAACTAATTTTTAAGTGAAGAAATTGCTTAAGAATATATTTAAATCTATACACCTAGGGAAGATATACAAGAAGGAGGACCCAGGTTGGTATGATCAATGCTCGTTTAGATGGACAAATGGGATGGACATTGAATGTAGGAGAAAAAAAGCAACAGGACAGGAGCATACCAAAGAGGGCCTCTGAAAGAATCAATATAGCAATGTATCAAAGCAGATATTAAGATTCACAACCAAGCCTTTGGCAGAGGGCTGGAAATAATAATGAAAATAGAGGGAGTTAGTAAGAATTGGGGAGAACAAGAGCTCCACAAAGACCAAATAGATCAGGGCACAGGGGTCTTTTATGAGATGGTTTCTCCAACCAAGGACCATGTATGGATATAACCTAGAACTCCCGCTCAGATATGGCCCTTGGTAGCTCAGTACCCAACCGGAGACCCTAGTAAGGGGAACAGGGACTATTTCTGTCATGAACTCAATGTCTGGCTCTTTGACCCTCCCACACACACGCCTGGGAGTAACAGCCTAGCTAGATCCCAGAAAAGGAGATTGCAGCCAGCCCTGAAGAGACAAGATAAACTAGGGTTGGATGGAAGGGGAGGAGGTCCTCTCCCATCAGTGGACTTGGAGGGGAGCAGGGAGGAAATGAGGGAGGGATGGGGAGAGTGGGAGGGAATGAGGGAGGGGACTACGCCTGGGATACAAAGTATTCTGTGATTAATATACCTGTGATTAATATAAAAATAAATAAATTACATTTTTAAAAAAGAATATATTTTATGTGCCCTAAAGTAGACATCCCTCATGTTGAAATTGCATGGTGGAGAATATAGCCAATGTGAAATCAGTGTTTAAAGGCATTAACTTTGAATAGTCAGAAAAAAATTCCTCCGTTTGCTTCATCATAAGAGAAGGAATAGCTGAGAGAAAATAAATAACTTTGAATCTTCTAAGTAATTTTTGAGAGAATGATAGCCCTTGCTATTGATTCCATTGCCATAAAAACCATGTGTGTTTTGTCATCAAGCTTCTGAATTGGAATCATAATCATTGTTTTCTAGTGATGACTGTGTCAATATCTGTTACCATATGTGTTTCAAAGATGATCACAGCAGTATTTTCTATTCCATAAAGGCATCTTAACCTGTAACTCACAAGCTACATAGAGTCTCTGACTCCTTTCTTAAACCTGCTTCTACTTTGCCCAAGTGAGTGATATTGTGGAAAAGGTGAACATGGGTAACTAACACCACACCCTTTCCCTTGCTCATGGAAACATTCCTTTGGGAACACAATGGCTCTACTGTGAGCAATCCCAGGTCATCCTTGTTGTGTACCAGGCACCAGGGTCATTTATATGCTACTGATCAAGAACATGGCAATAAAGCAGACAAGCAGCTGTCATTAGTCTACTCTAAATGTGCACTGAGCACTGGTATTAGTCGTCAGGGCTTCGTTTCCCAGTCCAGTCTTCTCCCCTCCCTCCCCTCCCTCCCCCCCCCCGGAGTGTACTGCCTTTGTTTTTAAAAGTTTCTCTTGAAATCATTACTTCCAGTGTTATTGGCCCATTAAGCAAGCCATATCTTAAATCCTGGAAATAAAAGCAATTTAGAGGACACTTGATACTATGTCCATTCAGCAGAATCACAGCAATAGGTTCTCTCCTGGGACTGGGAGCTTCTAGACATGGGTTCCTGAACAGATTTACACTTGGTCGCCCTGGCATTCTGTCCTTCCTATAGATAAGTGCTTGAATATGGTTAGAAGGTCATTGCATTCCCCTATACTGTAGGGCCCATAGCATTCCTTTATCCCTAGCAACCTTCACATACTTTCTCCTTTCCATGGAAGAAATTATACTTACAAGCAGAAGTTCATTAGAATTATATATATATATATATATAATATATTATATAAATTATATATTATATAAAACTATATAATATATAATTTTTTAGCTATAAGTCACCCAGAAATCCAGAGAGGCCTTAATCCTCTATGAAACTAAGGTCATCTTCTGCTTATATTTCAAGAAATAAAAAAAGGAAAAAGAAAAACAAGACTGTTGAATGAGAGTGTTCATTAAATTAATACAAAAATTACTTAATCCTCAATGTAGTCCCATAAGCATTTTATTTTGTATAGAACAAAGAAGGGTTAGTCAGAATAGTTTACTGAAGATGACAAAATAAGTTCCCAGTGGGCATCAACATTTCAAACCATAGTCACCATGTTCCCATAGTTCTTGTTGTAATACAACCACTTTTGTAAACTCAGAGCACAAATATCCAGTGATTAAAGTCTTTCTTTCTGTAACTAATCTGGAGTGCCCTGATGGAAATTGGTGAAATAAGCCCTCTATTATTTCTGAGGTTCAAATGGCTTAAAGATTTCTTACTTCACTTCTAAACACTTCTAAGAAATATCTCATGTAAGAGCTCCTGTTTTTGTTTCAATTTGTACTCTCTACATTGTAGGTATAGAGTCACAAAAACTGAATGAAAACTAGTTAGCCCTGACCCAGAATAAAAATTTGGTGAGAGTGTTCTTTTGAATGCTGGGCACTGATCCCACCATAGTCCAGTTCCCAGATGAAGGAAATGTGCTGGAAGCTGAATGACTGTACTGTGGAAAGGTACCCCCACTTAACATGGTTCACCCCCTGCCAGCCTTTCCTCGCCAGCTGAGTTCATGATGAGATGGATCATGACAAGCTCAGATAGTGACAAGACGTGCACTCAGTAGGCAGAGTGGTGCATCTTTCCTCTTGAGACTTTACTTATTTTCTTTCTCCGTTGACTCTTAATTGGTGCCACATGGGTAAAACTCAACCTTTGTTCTTTTTCTCACCACAGAAACCAGAACTATACCACAGCATAGAGACTTCAGCCTTTTTTTGCTTCTCAACAAATGCGTAAGCAGCAACCCACTACCCATCTAAACATGACAGAATCAGAAGACTGGTTTGTGCTTGAAGAGATTGTTTTTGCTGGATTTTAAAAATTATTAATTAATACAATTTACATCTCACTCATAGCTCCTCTCTCATCTCCTCTCAGTCCTACCCTCTCTCCTCTTTTCCTTAGAATAGGAGACCCCCCTACCCAGACACCCCAGCTCATCTATCAACTTGAGCACCGAATTCATCTTCCTCTTCTCTAATCTGGTAGGCAGTCCCATCAGGAGGAAGTGATCAAAGAGCAGGCGACAAAGTCCATATCAGAGATACCCCTACTCCCTAACTAGTGGGCCCACATAAGGCCCATGAGCTACTTATAAGACCATGTATTGTCCTTGGTTGGTGTTTCAGACTCCATAGTCTCCTCTGGGCCCTTGTATCTCTTTTAGCTATCTTTTATCTGAACAGGTGAGTCATTTCTTCTTATGAGTCATTACCACTTATTATTATTATTATTATTATTATTATTATTTTGCTTTCCATTTGTTAAGGACAACTGTTCTTATTGTGTCATTTTTTGAGTGGCAGAAACTTTTATCCTTCAGCCCAATCTGAATATAGATGAAAACCAACAAAACCTTGAAGTATAACAGAAGTTTATGAATATACAGACAAGAAAAACAGATACTTGAATATACTGTAATGATGCCTCTACTATATGTTCTATAATTAAGAAGTGTTAAATGTCTTCATGGCCTGTGAGGCTATTTGACAAGTCAGTAATTAAACAAGGCTTTCAGTGTCCGTGATTAGTTTTAAACATTAAATATGATAAATAAAGGGGTTGAAGAGGTGGCTTGATGGGTAAAGTACCTGTATACAAGTATAAGGATCTGAGGTCGGATACCCACACATCTGCAAAAGCCGTAAAAGCCAAACCTTCATTGACCACATAGCTCACATACACCACACAGACACATACACACACAACACACACACACACACAAACACATGATAAACAGCAAAATATTTTAGAATATGAAAATGCTCAAAGCTCATGGAGATAACCTAGAACCCCTGCACAGATGTAGTCAATGGCAGTTCAGTGTCCAAGTGGGTTCCATAATAATGGGAACAGGAACTGTCTCTAACATTGGCCTGCTCTTTGATCACCTCCCTCTGAGGGGGGAGCATCCTTACCAGGCCACAGAAGAAGACAATGCAGTCACTCCTGATGAGACCTAATAGACTAGGATCAGAAGGAAGGAAAAGAAGACCTCCTGTATCAGTGGACTTGGGGAGGGGCATGCGTGGAAAAGGGGGAAGGGAGAGATTGGGAGGGGAGGAGGCAGGGAACTACAGGCGGTATACAAAGTGATTAAAGTGTAATTAATAATTTTTTTAAAAACAGAAAATGGTCAAAGCTAAGTGAGGTTAAATGGCAAGAATATCAAATGCCATGGTACATTTGGAAGCCCATTTGTCAGTCTGAACAAAATGTCATTAAAATGATAGCTGTGGAAATGATACTAACTGCAGAAATGTGTGTGCTAAACAAGATGATTGTATCAATATTTACAAAGTTGTGAAGATGGAAAGAATAGGCAATATGAAATCAAAGGGTTAAGTATGTGCTGCTTGGCTATAAAATGGAGATTTGTGAGAAGATGATAAAAACTTATGGTGTCTTCTGGGTTAGAGAACCTCTGAAGAATACATGCTGGGCAGGAGATAGGGAGAACTGATGGGTATCCAGTTGCACACCTAATTTTCCTTTATAAATGGGAATGCCTTACTATATATTTAAATATAAACACATGAACATACAGACAAAGGAAAATTTCCTCTGGCTTTATCAGAGTGTACAAAGGACAGTGATAGGGTCTAGAATGTAGTTCATCTCCTGGAGTGTTGACCTCCTGTACAATAAAACAACTACAGAATGGATTCCATGGTTCTTTCTAGAATGATTTGGTATAAATAAAACAGGCAAACACATCCCAGAAATATATCTTCTACCTTCATTTCTGCCTTTGTTTTGCATTTCATCACACATATTCTTTAATTTTAAAGGAGACCCTTCTAAGCACTTGCTGGGTGAGGGGTTGAAGCTTAAATCTTTGATTATTAACAGAAGAAATCATGGAAAACACATCTGTGTTCAAGGCATCATAGGACACCCGCAACAGTCTCTTAAGCAAGAAAATATAATTCTCTACTTCTGTTTTGTCGAAGTAAGGCCAATAACTCCTTATCCAGAAGTCTGTGAATGTTATAAAGAAAACAATGACAGAAAGAACACTCCTTTCTGTAGAAAAATCTAACACTTCCAGACCCTTGGTCAAATCCTTCCCACAACCCTCCTTCCTCCTTTGTTTCTCTTACATATTGTCCTTCAGGTTATTTGTGCAGTCTCTCTACACGGAAAGTTTCCTAGAGGGGTAAAACTGATTTTGAGTGAGACTTAAATATTTAACATTATGAAAATATGACAGAGTAAACTTTCCTGTTTTACTATAATTCCTTCCCTGGAGATACAAACAAGGTGTATTCTCTTGTGTAAAAAGATCATGGCAAACAATGATTACATCAATGATCACCTCAATGAACCAATGAGATTACTGGGTTTACTTGAAGAGAATGGCTGACAGGCTCATGGATAACCCCAAGACAAATTAATTGGAAAATTCTATCTAGCGCTTCTCTGTTGCTATTACTGCAGACATCTTCTGATACTACCAGACTTCTGCTTCCTCTGCCTTCCCATATGGACTGAAGACTTGGAGCTTTCTAGGCATCCTCTAAGGCTTCATTACCAGTTTGGGACCACTTAGACATTCACCTTCGGGGACTGAGTAGCTACCAGGTCTTTTGACACTCCAGAGTTAGACAAGAATTTTGGGCTACTCAGAACTCATTGTGTAAGCCAATCTCTTTAATCTCAGTTGTAATGTATAGTCATTCTATCAGCTCTCTTCTGCTAGAGAATCCTGACAGAAATACTTGCCAATAATCAAACATAACCATAGGAACTAGTGATAGCATTAGACTCAAGGTGATAATAGTTCATGTTGTTATACACTTCTATATTTTACAATCATGGTTTCAAATGTATATCAGAAAACTATCTCTCTGGAAAAATATGTTGATAAACTGGAAGGTCTGGTATTGGCATCATGGCAAACCGTAGCTACTGGGTTGTTCTTATTTCAGACATTTTGATATGAAGTGTCCGACCATGTCAAGATGTATCCATATCTCAAAAGGTGTGCTCAGCCTGTGGGGCTCTGAAGCTCTTCTATGCTTGAGTTGTGGGACCTTCTTCTGGCCCAACACTAAACCTTATGATGTACCTGCTTATTTTTCACCAGGAAGGCTCCACTTAGACTTTAGGGGAGCCTGGGAACATCACTGTCCTTGTTCATCCTTTCAGGCCAGATTAACTAGGCAAATTATATTTGGGTGTTTGCTAACTCTAATAGCCAACTTGTCAATTATAGTCTGTATTACTTTCCTAAAAAGTTAGACCATCACCAATCACATTTTAAATACATTTTGTTTATCTTTTAATTCAGAAAACTTGGATTCACTTTCTAATTCAACCTGTTATTGATAAAATCTTCAAAAACAATTTTAACTATTGAATTACATAGATATACGAGGCTTATTTTCTATCAAATCGAATAGATTTTGTTAATTTACTTCTCTGATTAATTTTGAAGTTACTACATTGCTAACATGAATACGAGACAAAATTAAAGTTTTAGACATTATCCACTACTTTAACACTTTTTTTTTTCATTTTGGATCTGTGAAAGTTGCATAAATATTGGAGTTATGCAAATTCATTATATAAAGAAAGCATTTGAACCTCAAAGAAAGACATTTTTGACAAGGTTGCACAGCCAGGCATGTCATGTTTCTTTCTTCCTCTATCTAAACATCATATCAAGATATCATCTTTAAGCCATGATCATCACATGATATTCTTTATAAGGTTCACTGGTTTAATGTCTCTCTCATTGTGTTTATTGATTCACTGATAAATCTGATCTTTGTTCCATGCAGTCAGGACAGTCTCAATTCAATAAATATAACCAGTATATCTGAAAATTCTATGATCAAACTTACTTATGAAATTCTTCATTGTTGATAAACAAGAATCTGAAGTCATTTTCTAATTGATTTTCAGGTTAACACCCAGAGAACCATCACACAGGATTTGCTATAATTCATCTCTCTGCCCCCATCTGCTTCCCCTTCCACACATCTTTCTCTCAATAGTCCTCTGTCTCTTCCATGTTTCCTACTTCTACTTCCTTGTTACATATATCCCATTAATTCATGTCTGTAAGGTCAATTCTGACCCTTTGGTAAACCCCTTTCTCGTTTCACCACACCTGTGTGTATAGGTTCATGCATTTGTACATGTGCACACACACACATACACACATACAAATTCAATCACAAGTGTATGATTATGTATAAATATAAATCCAGGTTGTTTATAGGAAATAAAATATGGCATTTGTCTTCTGAGCCTGTAGTATTTCACATTTCACAAATCATCTATTTTCCTGTAAATATTATTATTTTTCTAATATATGAATAAAACTCAACGATGTACATATGCCACACTTTCTGTATCAACTCATCTTTAAAGGAACATCTAGATTAGCTCTTTTTTTAGCTATTATTAATAATGCAGCAATGTGTGTATTTGCAATACAGGTATTTGGGTGATGGATATTGCTGGGAGAACTACAGCTGGGTCATATGACACTTCTATTTTCAAAGGTTTTTTTGTTTGTTTGTTTGTTTTTTGTTTTTGTATGTTCATTCATTTTGGGGAAAGCCTATGCTGATTCCCATAGTGTCTGCATTGGTTTACATTTCCACCAACACTACTTAAGGAAAATCTGAATTCACTTCAGTGATAAAATTTAAAATGAGATAGTCTTCTGTTACTGAAGCCTATTTTCTGCTAAATACCTGCTCTAGGTGCACAAAATGACAGTGAGACAGTAGTGAGACAAGAGTAATGGTGTGGCATTCTCACTGAGAGTGTCAGGTCAGCACTGACTGCCCTCACTCACAATGTCCTCTACACTCTCATTTGGGAAATTCATGATGATCCACTGTGGATACAACAGACACATATCCTAAGACATTACTGAGTTATTTACACATTACTGAAAAATAAATTAAAAAACAGAGAAATGATGGGGGAAGGGGGAGAAAAAGTGGGGACAAATTAAAAAAGAATGGAAGAAAATGAAAGAGGAACAAAGATATGGAAGAAATAATTAATTTCCATAGCTGATCATATGGTATTAAAAGAAAGTATAAATTTGCAATTACTTGACCTTTTTCTCATCTATATAAAGCTGTGGTATTTGTCTACAAGTTTGTGGTAGTCAAAATTTTCAATATAAAATCAACAATTTCAAATTCTTATGAAATACTTATCTAAAAATACCTTCCCATTTTCAGTTATTTAATTTGTTTTAATTACAAAATGTATGCTCAGGACAGCAGTGCCAAAGAATTGAATAGTAAATTGCTTGTCTCTGTCGGTGTCTCAGGCTTCCCTACAAGTGTTATTTTATGCCACTTGACCATAATTAAGCAATAATTTCATCACAATAACAATTGAAAATATAAAACTGAGTGGATCACTTATGTACTATACAAAAATTGATTTTTATAATGTTACAGTAATCGAAGGGTAGGTGAAAAGCAAGACAGTTGTCTGGAAAAAATTAATGTTTTTCCATTTTTAATATATTTGCAAACATCATTTCTTTCATGAATACAAAAATCTGTTGTCAATATGACTCTTTCAAAGCCAGTAGCGACATAGTTTTGCAATGTTTGTCTTAAACTAGCTACTGCCACATTTCAATAAATCCTAGCAACTTGAAATGCTATTTGATAATAATTAAAAATAATGTCATTTTAGCTAGTTTTCTAACTTCCAAATTGTAATAATGTACAGAAAATTTATCTTTCTGACTTTAAAAAAAAATCTTAGCTCAATGAAGAAATTTACATTGAAATATTTAGTCGATGATATAAAAACAGCATAATTTTTTGAAAATAAAAGAATCTTATCAATACATGTATCTAAGTAATAATGACCACATTAGAATCTCCAGTGAAATATATATATATATATATATATGTATATATATACACACACACATATATATGAATATCTGTGTATGAGTATGTGTGTTACTTTCTTTAAAGTATGTATAATATCTAACAGTTGTGATTATTTGTAATTTGGAGTCATATTTCCATAGACTTCCATAAGTGCCAGTTTGTATGCTCCAACTAAGAACCTAAGAGTGATTTGTGAAGTAAACTTTACTGTTTCTTCGGAAATGGAAAATTCCATTTATTCATATATATTTTTTTGGCTTTATAGAAATTTACTTGCCCTAAAGGTCATCTATTTTAAGTTTAAAATTAACAAAATTTACTACATATATAATTTGGACTAAATTTAGACTTTTTGTCACCTTTGAAAGTTCCTTGGGTATTTTTTGCACTCAAATCTTGCTCCATCTCCCATCTCAAGTTAACATTGATCTGCTGTCTGTCTTTATTGATTTGGATTTTCTGGAAATGTATCCTTGTGGTTTCTTTCACTCACTATGTCTCCAGAATTTGTGGGATTGTAGAGTATGTCAATACTCCATTTCACTTCATTACTGCTCCATGTACTACAGCTTATTATCTTAGTCACAAGATGAAGAACATGTTTACTATTCATAATCGTAAGTTTTTTTAAAGTAATGTTCCTATGAATATCTGTGTATAAGTCTCTGGGTAAGCATAGTTGTGGTGGCTAATATTGGCTGTTGACTAAATTGGGTCTGGAATCAACTAAAACCTAGGGATCTGGGCGTCCCTGTGAGAGATTTCTCTTGATTAGATTGTTGGAGATGAGAAGATCCACCCCAAATCTGGGCCACACCTTCTGTTGGCAGCCAGCGTAAAAGGACAAAGAAGATAGAAGCTTTTGCTTCATGCCTGCTTGCTGTCGGTCTTTCTGGTAAATTCGTCTTGATATTACTTCACCTGAATTTGAATCTTCAGAATTCCGTATAGACTGGAAAGCAGCTGAGATGTCTAGCCTGTATACTGAACAACTACTAATTGTTGGTCTTACCACCAGGAGACATCTGCTGTTGTACTAGCCTGACCACAGCTTGTAAGTCTCTCTAATATGTCTCCTGTTAATATATGTAGATTTAGACTCTCAGGTCTGTTCCTCTCTAGAGAGACCTGACTGGTACTGTAAGTTTGGACTTTCTTTGAGAAGAAATCTATGAAAAGAACAACTATTATCTTGTCTGTGCTTACAGTATTAACTTTTAACTTTTAACTATTAACTTTTCTCAATGAGTCAGTACCAGCATCAATATGTGAAAATTTCAGCTTCTCTTTTTCCTCACAACCACATGATATTTTCCATTTATTTGTTGCAGCCATATTTGCAGTGGTTGAGTGGCAGCATCTTCCTGAAATTTTTATTTCTCTATTTTACGCATTGAGCATATTTTCACATACTGATTAGTGAGTGAAAATATATTGATTATTTTGATTATTTTATTAATTATTTTGATATATTGATTACAAACATTTTTATGTTTCCTTTGGTAATGTGAATAGTCAGGCCATTTATTTAAGATTTTTATCTTCTTGCTGTTTAATCTATAAAATATTTTTATTTATTTTGACAAAATCTTTTTTCAGACACATGATTTCCAAGTTCTTGGCTTAGGCTTATTTATAACTGTAGTTTTTAAACAACTTCTTTTTTTTTTCAAATTTATGTGTATTGGTGTTTGCCTGCATATATTTCTGTGTGAGGGTGTTTTGTCTCCTGGAACTGGAGTTATGGACAGTTGTATCTTGCCATGTGGGTGCTGGGAATTGAAACCAGGTCCTCTGGAAGAACAGGCTAGAGAGCCATCTCTCTAGCCCCTACCATTTTATTTTTTAAATTTTCTTATAGGAGTTTTTGAGAGGAAAGAGCTTTCTTTAAAAAATGTTATTCAGTTGGTCAAGTTTTTACTTGACCTGGTTTCAATTCCCAGCACCCACAGAAGGTGTGGCCCAGATTTTGGTTGGATCTTCTCATCTCCAACAATCTAATCAAGAGAAATCTCTCACAGGTATACCCAGATCCCTAGGTTTTAGTTGATTCCAGACGCAATTTAGTCAACAGCCAATATTTGCCACCACAACCATGCTTACCCAGAGACTTATATACAGATATTCATAGAAACATTACTTTAAAAAACTTACGATTGTGAATAATCCACATGTTCTTCATCTTGTGACTGAGATAATAAGCTGTAGCACATGGAATAGTAACCTCTAAATACTAACCTATTCAGGCCATTTCTCTAATAAATATCTAAAATGTGGAATGTTCCTTTAGGATTAATATTAAGAAAAAGATGGGAGATCCAAGATGGCTGCCACGAGAGAACACTGTGTCTGAGGAGTAGGAGAGCAGAAGCAACGCAACGACCAGGAGACTGAACTCTGGGACCTAAAACGCCAGCATTGTGAGTGCCAGGTGAGCGGAACTCCTACGGTGAGAAAATCAAGTGGGAAAACCCTAGGGACACCCAGTTATTACCTGGAGAAATTTCCCGGTGACCAGCAGCACACAGCTCTGATCTGGATGAGTGGCTGCACTGGGTGCCCGCAACCACCATTGTAGACTGGATCACACAGTCTCGCAGGCAGTCTCGGGAGGAGCCCAGTGCCATTTTCACTGAACTGCGCCCTACCAGTGCACACTGCACCCGGGTTCTGCTTCGACCCACGGGTGTGCGGCAGGCGCGAACCGATCACAGGAATCACCACAGACAGAGTGGATTGGGGGACCATTTTGACCAGTCCTCACACTGCCGGGGCGCTAGCCAAACGCTTCCACCAGCAAAAACTCAGTCAGTGTGTGAGTCCGCCGGCAGATCTGGGAAGAACCTGAGTTCTGTCTCAACCCACGGCTGAGAGGATCCTGGGACAATCTTGACCAGACCGCACACTGAGGGCGAAAGCTGCACGCATCCACCAGCAAAAACCCCAGTTCCGGTGTCTGTCCACAGGCCAGACAGAGAAGGCCTCGGGCACCATT
>CM053758.1:47918294-47942667 GCA_028658305.1 Pachyuromys duprasi
TTTGAAAAATTATATATTTATTTTTTATCATTTATTACAATTTCTTCAATTATTATCCTGGCTATGGGCCCCTCCCTCTTCTCCTCAGAAACCCATCCTCCTTCCTCCTTCTCCCCCTATGCCCCTCCCCTAGTCCACTGATAGGAGAGTCCTCCTCTCCTTCAATTTCACCTTAGCTAATCAGGGCTCATCAGGACTGTTTGCATGTCTTCCTCTGTGGCCTGGTAAGGCTGCACCCCCCAAGGGGAGATGATCAAAGAGCTTATCACTGAGTTCATGTCATAGAAAGTCCCTGCTTCCTTTACTAGGGACCCCACTCGGATACCAAGTCTATGGGCTACATCTGAATGAGGGTTTTGGGTGTTCTCCATGCATTGTTCTTGATTAGGGTGTTAGTCTCTGCAGGGAATTTTAGCCATATAATATAGGATAAACATCCTAAAATCTATACTCCTAAAGAAGCTAAACAGCAAGGAAGACCCTAAGGAAGATTCTCAATCCTCATTCAGAGGAACAAATGAAATAGACATTGGAAGCAGGAAAAGACAGGGAACAGGACAGGAACATACCATAGAGGGGCCCTGAAATGTATCAAAGCAGAGGCTAAGACTCATAGCCAAACTTTGGGAAGAGGGCATGGAAGTTTATGAAAGAAGGGAGAGATAGAGCTCCTGGAAGGGTCAGGAGCTCCAAAAGGAGACCAAAAGAGACGCATTTCTCATAATATTACATTAATTTTCCTTCATCTTCAAATAGTTTCTAATTTCTTGTCTTTAAGTCACTGGTATTTTTTTTAATGTAAAGCTTTAATTTCGACATCTTTTTAAACTTTTCAAACTGCAGCAAATTATTTATGTGAATAGTTTATAATAATATAAATTTTAGTTTAATATTATATATTAATATTTAGTTTAATATTATATATTTTGATACTTTTTTTAGTCCAGTATTATGCTATTGATTTATATTATTCCATAGTGATTAAAGGATATAATTTAGATTGCATTTTTGTAGCTTGTTTGTTGACCTAGACATCATGTCATCTAAAGGGGTTACATGTACCCTTGCTGTGAATTCTATTATTGTAGACCATAGGATTCTAGAGAGATGACTTGTTCCTGGGCCATTTTTAGTGTTCAAGTCCTCTATAGCAATGTGACTCTCCCTGATAATTGTAGGCAAAGTTAAGATTTCCAACCATTAAAGTAGTTGAAGGTTCTTTTTTCTCTCCAACTTTAAGAAGTTGGTAGCATGTTTTTTGGAGCTTTGTTTATTGGTTGATGTACATATGTATTTCCATGAATTATGTAAAAGCATTTGATAATTTTTATGACCCTAATTTTTTTCTCTTTTTACCTTCAGTGATATCTTAGTTAGGTTTCAATTGCTGTGATAAGGACTATTACCAAAAATAACTTGAGAAGCAAAGGTTTACTTCATCTTATATTTTCATGTATCAATCCATCATCAAAGGCAGTCAAAACAGGGATCTAGGGTAAGGAACTGAAGCAGAAACTGTCGGGGAGTACTGTTTGTTTACTTATTCCACTTAGCTTGCTCAGTTTGCTTTTTTACATTCCCAAGAACCATGTGGTGTGAGATGGCACTGCCTCCATAGGCTAGGTTCTTTCATGGCAGCCATCGATTAAGAAAATACTCAAAAGCAGATGCTGAGACTCATAACCAAAATTTGAGCATAGTGTAGGGAATCCTATGAAAGAAGGGGAGAGAGTGGAACCTGGAGAGGACAGGAGCTCCACAAGGAGAGCAACAGAACCAAAAAATCTGGGCCCAGGGATCTTTTCTGAGACTGATACTCCAACCAAAGATCGTTCATGGCTATTACCTAGGACCCCTGCACATATGTAGCCCATGGCAACTCAGTATCCAAGTGGGTCACCTAGTAAGGGGAGCAGGGACTGTCTCTGACAAGAACTCAGTGGCTGGCTCTATGATCACCTCCCCCTGATGTGGGAGCAGATTACCAGGCCACAGAGGAAGACAATGCAGCCACTCCTGATGAGACCTGATAGGCTAGGGTCAGATGGAAGGGGAGAAGGACCTCCCCTATCAGTGTACTGGGGGAGGGGCATGGGAGGAGAAGAGGGAGGGAGGGTGGTATTGGGAGGGAATGAGGAAGGAGGCTACAGCTGGGATACAAAGTGAATAAACTTCAATTAATATAAGAAAATTTAAAAAGAAAATACTTTATGGGTTTGTGTAGAGGCCGTACTGAAAGGGGCATTTTCTCAGTTAAGAGTATAGACCCATTTTTAACTTTACATGCAAACATACCACTATTAAACCATTATATTTTCTTTACTGTTTGTGCTGCAAAACTCACATTATTAGTTGTATCAGAGTACATAACAAGTGGTATATCTTTTTTTACTCTTCATCTCAAGCACACCTTTTCTAATATCAGCAACAGTCAGTTCTATCTTATTTGTGATTCTCTTTGTATATCTTCCTGCATTCGTAACCTCCAACATATTTGAATCATTATTATTTTTTAGACTGTTGCTCACCATGTAGCCCTGGATGTCCTGGGGCTCATTATATAGATCACAATGGTTTTGAACATAAATAGAGCAGATTGCCTGCCTCTGCCTTCTGAGTGCTGGCTAAAAGGTACATACCCCTACAGACAGACCTACAACATATTTATATTTTTGAATTGAGTGTATCTTCTGTGAACAGCATATCATTAGGTTCTTTTATCCACCCAGTTTTGACACCTCTCTATCTTTAGTTGATTGTTTAAATCATCTATACTTAATATTATTATTTTTAATTTAATCTGTTTATTTTTGAGAATATTACACGAATCTACTTACGTTATTTAAAACCCTTTTCTCTCCCACTCAAACTCCTTTCATGTTCCTGTACACTTCCTCTCAAATTTTTAAGTTATTTTTATTCTTTTTAAATTATTTTTATTACATATAAAGACAAAATATATTTAGTTTTGCTCTTGTATACACATGTTTAGGCCTGACCGCTTGGGATTGGATAACCTCTCAGGTTGCTTGACTCTGGAGAACACTGATTCTCCCTCTGCATCTTCCTCTGTGGTCATTGAATGACTGTAGTTCCTTGTCTATGGGCTGGATGAAAATTCATTCATCCACGTTGGCATGTCAACTGCTGTGTCAGTCATTATGCAGGTCGTGTTTAGGTAAATACAGTGATGAGATTTCATGGATGCCAGTTCCCCTGTTATATCTGAAAACGTGATAACACAGCAGTTATCGTGGTTTTCTGGATCTTTCAGCTCCTGTTTATGTGTCCCCTGGCTCTGAAATTTAAAGGTTATGATGAAGGTGTGGCAGTTGGAAATAGACACCTCGTGCCACACTTATTCACTGTTGTTTGGACTTGTTGTGGATTTCTGCAAGAGTTTCTATCATTTGATGGAATAAACTGCTTGGAAGAGTATGAGAGATATGTTTATCTGTGGGCATAAGAGCAAATATATTTAGAAATTATATTGGTTTAGGAAAATTACATTGCTTTAGGAAGTACTAAGTTTTCTCTGGGTCTATGACCTCTCCCTACACAGGTAGTTGGCTAAGTTTGTAGTACCAGGTGTGAATGCCATCTGCTTTATCTGTACTTAAGTCTAATTAAACAGTTGTTGGTTATTCCAAAGATACTGTACCATTGAGGTTATCTTGCCAGGCCAAACCACTTTTATGGTTCATAGTCTTTGCAGATATTTAGGACTAAACTAGTCTGAGGTTTTATATTACCCTAATCACAATGGTTGTGATTAATAAAAGCCCAAATGCCAGTGAGGATGAGGTGGGGAGGCGGGGGGGGGAAATGCTCATTCACTTTTTTTTTTCAAAGTGTTGTAACCACTTTGGATATCAGTTTGGAGAAACTACAGAATTAAAACAGTTCTACAATATGACTTCAGCAAATACTGTAAGGGTTTTATAGATACCTACATATCCGTGTTTATTTTTGTTGATCTATTAATAACAACTAAGAATACAGAGATACTTACACATATATTTTGTTGCTGTTCTATTCATAACAACTAGTAAATGGAAACAAAATAAATTTCCTTCAACTGATGAATGGATAATGAAAATGTGTCACTGTCTTGGTTCTTGGTGAATCAACACACTCACACACACATACACACACCCATATATATGCAAATACATAGAAAGATATAGATCTCTGTGTGTGTTGTTTTATACATAATGTGTGTGTGTGTGTGTGTGTGTGTGCTATCTCTGTGTGGGGGACTTGACTTACATGCCAGAAGAGAAACAAGAAACCTTCAGGAAGGAAAGCAATAGAAGCCCTCAAATTTGCATCCCTGGAAGTTCCTGGGATATGAATGGTGGAGAATTAATATGGAGTATGTGTATGGCTTTGCCTCAGAGGTCCTGAAGTGTCATGAAACAAATATATAAGATGAAAGTATTAGCAGTCATTGAATCCTTTCCAGCTATCCTGGACAAACAGCTACAGAGGCAGTTTGCCAGAATCTTATTCTTAAATATGATCTGTCCATTTTTCATTGTCTTATTCAGTTCCTCCATGAATTATTCTTGGTTCTTACTATTACGCTAAATTTATTTAATAGCTCTAGAAGTAATTTTTTGGGTTCTTAGTACTTCCAACACACAGAGATGTATCATCTATCATCTATAAATAAGGCAGATTTATTCCTTCATTTCTAATTGAGTATCTCAAAATTTGTTTTATTTTTCATTCAGTCATTTTGCTATAGGGATTAACAAGTGTAGTTGTCTTCGTCTGCATGTGACAAAATCAAAGAAGTCCCTAAAAGATCCATGAAAGTTTGGGGTGGGGAGGAAATGAGGGAGGGGGCCACAGCCAGGATACAAAGTGAATAAATTGGAATAAATAATAACAATTTTAAAAGGTTTTTTAAATCATCCACAAACTAGCAAAGGAAACAAGTGATGTTAGCTGAGTATAGTTAAGTTGGTCAGAACAAATAGTCACGAGTCTGTTTTGCACCAGAAGGTGCTATATCACTAAGGCTGTACTTGTTACTACATTTATCTAGAGTCAATATAACCTCAGTACAGTTGTAAACACATTATACTTTCTTAAAATGAAGTAAGTAGCAATACACTGCACATTGAACTGCAAGAGCAATAGCATAATCAGACAGACGTAGAAAGAGGTTTTCTCATTTGGAAACACTGTGTTATCAGCACTGATGACAGCATAGCACTGGTATGAAGATAAGACATTAAAATGTATCAGGGCACTCTCATGTTCAGCAAAGATGCAGTGTGGGATGTGACAAGCCTGTCTCCTTATACAAAATCAATAAACAAATACCTACCATTTCTGAATTTGGCATTTCTGAAACAGTAACGTACACATGTGGCGTTTAAAAATAGTCCTTCCATTTCTAAGTGTTTATTAAACACAAATGTAAGAGTATTCTCATGAGATATCTGCATATGAATATAATAACTTAACCAAAATTCAAAACAACTCTAATCACATGTCCTTGAAGATTTGATTTAGTAAACAAGCTTTGGTATATTAGATCATATATGTTATTCAGAGATAATGGTTAAAGGAGTGAATTTTAGTTATGTGATATTCCTGGATGAATCTCATAATGGATACATTGAACAAATCTCTAAGTAGTGCACACTATTGTTTTGTACACATAAAGGCAAAACATTTTTGTTTGCCCACCAGGTCCTTTATATAACATACACAGAACTCTACAAATCAATAATTAAAATTTAATTAACCTAATTAAAATATACATTTTTGAAATTTGAAAAGACACTATACAAGGGAAGTAATGATCATAAAGGAATAGAATCAGCAGTTTGGTTTATATATTTATTATTTTATATGTATATGTAATAAATATATATGTATCATGTATGTTGATATATGAAAACTATACTTGAAGAAAAGGAGACTATGAATTTGGAAGCAACTGGTAAGGTGACAGATAGGAGGAAAGAAGTAGGAGAAAATGTATTATACTTGAAAGGAAAAAAAGAAAGAAAGAAAGAAAACTGGATGCAATGGGCTACATCTGGGCAGAGGTTCTAGGTTATATCCATTCATGGTCTTTGATTGGAGAAACAGTCTCAGAAAAGACCTCTGGGTCCAGATATATTTGGTCCTTGTGGAGTATCCAAGTTGGTTCCCTACTTAAGGGAATAGGGACTGTCTCTGACATGAACTCAATGGCTGGCTCTTTGACCTCACCTTCTCCCCACCCCCGCCACCCTAGGGAGGAGCAGCCTTGCCAGGCCCCAGAGGAGGACATTGTAGCCAGTCCTGAAGAGACATGATAAGCTAGGATCAGATGGAAGGGGAGGAGGACCTCTCCCATCAATGGACTTAGAGAGGGATAGGGAGGAGATGAGGGAGGGAGGGTAGGATTCGGAGGGAATGAAGGAGGGGGCTATAGCTGGGATACAAAGTAAATAAACTGTAATTAATACAAAAATAATAATAATAATTAAAAAAGAAAGAAAACTGTCAAGATGGCTCTGTGTAAAAGCATTTGTTTCTCCACATTTACCTTTGATCCTTAGAACCCATATATGACCTACATGTGTAATTATATATTATATACTATAATAAATAAATGTAATTAAAGTAATTTAAATATATAACAGATAATGAGTTTTTTGAGAGCAGAGACATGAGAACTTCTGCTGCAATGATTTCAGCGTTTTCCAGGGGTGAGAGTTTTATTGGAGTAAGCATTCATTTAAAACAGATCCCAGGGGACCCGCACAAGTTCTTCATTTCCCCTGATGAGACTATTATCTGTCTTTAAACAGACACCCTGATGTCATTATTATCTGCTGTCAGATCTTTTAGAATGAAATGAGGCCATAGTCTAGACTCATAAAAGTTAAAACACTTCTATACTGTAGTTTCACGTACATATGCAGTTCATGTGAAGTGTGTCATGATTATGCACTAGTCCTGATAAACCATTGATGCTTTTTAGGTTTGCTTGGTAAGGCTTCAAGTACCTCTCACTGGCAATAAATCTAAATAAATATTTAATTTGAAGAATACATATAATATGTAAGGCTAGTACACAGTATTCTTTAAGTTCAAAATTACTTTAACATCTTGCATCTGCATTAATGTTAATGTATACTGAAATTCCTTGGGAAATATACAGTATGAGTATACAAACACCAAAAGGATTAAATATGATAGATTTCATGAATTATGACTTAAAATATGGAGGCAGTAGTAAATGACACACACACCTAATGATTACCTGAACACATTCCTCACTATATTGTTCTTTCTTCAAGTAAAATTTTAAAATGTCATTTACATGTTAATTAACCGTTTAGCTTTCAGAAAATTATATTTGTAAAAATTACCTAAATTTTGAAAAAGAGAGTAGTTTTATTTACCTTTAATCAAATTCCCCTGATTATAACAAGTAGACAAACTAATACAATCAGTAAATTGTTATCTGTAAAGTGAGGATAACAGTATATGTATATTTGCTTCTTAGAGTATCAAAAATATGCAGTATATGATAGTATTCGCTTTCACTCAGTGTAAGTCTCCCAATATTTCTTGCTGATTATTGGAATTAACAATACGTCATACTTCTCTATCTTTAACTGTGATTTTCTGACACTAATTGTTCTACATTTAAAAAACTAGCTTATTAAATTATTTTTTTCTTTTTGGGACTTTTTTTTGTGGTAAGGCTACCATACATGTCCAGGCATGAGTGGGATAAATATGATTTTGCTTCTCTACTATAAATATCCAAGACTTCCGGAGTGGTGCTATGTTCATGTTAATAACACATTGCCAACCAATTTTCTAGATTCATTCTACAACTTCCTTTTCTAGCAGTGTTTACGGTCCAGGTATGCTTTTTCATGGCATGAGTTTGATGTTGCTGTTACCTTTTAACCATTCTGATATGTTTACAGGAAAACACAATGACAATTCCCCTCTTAACATTCTGTTGTCTCAACCTAGGCCCCTCCACAAATGCAGCCATTAAGTAGCTTTACTGTCATGTGGTACCCCTAGAAAGGGGAGAAGGGGCAGTCTCTGACATGGAATCTGTTGCCTGCACTTTGATCATTCCCCCCCCCACACACACACACACACGTGGTGGGGCTGTCTCTCCCCGCCACAGAGGAAGCCCTCAGTCCTTATGTCAGTCCTTATGGTACTTGATGTGCTGGTGTGGGTTGGTTTGGGGGAAGGGGACACCCCCTTATTTGAGGAGTAGGGGAGGAGGGAAAGGAGGAACAAAGAGAAAGGGTGGGACCCAGAGGAGAAGACAGAGTACCTACGATCAGAATGTAAAAGGAAAAACTAAACTAAACCCAACAGCCCCTGTTTTCCATTTGGGAGTGCCTCTCAGATTTCCTACAAAAAGCTGTTGTGGCAAGGTTTCTAGAAAGAACCACTAATAAATAAATAAATAGATGAATAAAGCATTCCAATAATAATCTAATGAAATTCTTTTATAAAGTTCTTAAAAATTCTGTATACTCGGATAATTTATATACTGAGTTTGGGGAATTTTCATCTATCAATACTCTTTATTATTATTATGTTTGTTACTATTTCTCCTTTTCTTCTTTTCACTGTTTTTCCTCCTACTTGGATGCTGATTTGTTTATTTTTCACCGACTGGGTTAAATTAATTAACGTATATAAGCGCAGGAGATATACAGAAACAAGGGGAATTTATAAATAAAAAAAAAATCACTGAAGCAAATCATACCTCCGTTACCAGCAGCCATTCAGGTTAGAGACTCATGGAAGCCTTCCCTGTCGGTGATGAAATGATGATGGTCCCACTCTTGTGCAGGCCCTGTGCTTGTAAAGAGCTGTGACAAGTTCATGAGAGCAAGGATGATATCATGTCAAGGAAAGAGCATTTTCTAGCACCCCAACCACTGTCTCTTTCTTTCTGCCTCCTCTTCTGAATAGTTTTTGGTGTCCCTTGAGCTTTGCAGGGTGTGATTTAGTATTCCCACTTAGGAGGTGAGCACCACAGTCACTAATTCTCCTCACATACACCAGAGTCTCTCTGAGTTAACAACTGCTGCCAAGTATGAAAATTAGCTCTCCTAGGACATGCGGTCAAGCTGCCATCCAAATACCCAAAGTGTTCCCATTCAGCCATCAACTCTTCAGTGCAATGTTTCTTCCTGATTGACTGAACTCTTTTTCTTTGGTTGTCTTTTTAGATTAGTATTCTAATTAATTTATTAATTCACATATATTTTACTGTTGAGCTTTGACAGTTTCTAAAATATTCCAAAAACTGGTTCTTGATCAGGAACATGCTGCAAATACCTTTTTTCTTTTCCATTTGTTGATGCATTCCAGTCCTCAAGCCATGTTTTAGGGTCAATGGAAAAATATTTGTAATTTTGATAGTGTTCACTGTGTTAATCATTTCCTTTATGGAGTATATTTTTGGTATAATGCATAAAACGTTTTAACCTAGCTTCAGAACCCAGTGTCTACTGCTATTTTTCCAAATTCTTCTATAATTTTGCACTTATTATGTCTGCAATTCTTTCTGAGGTAATTCTCTATAAAATGTTAGGCTTAGTTTAAGGTCACTTTATTGATGAACATTTACTCTGGCAATGTTTCTAAATATCTTTGCTCTGTTAAATTTCACTGAAACTTTGTTCAGAAGTGGCTCTGCTCATTTTCCTGGGTGTGTTTCTTAGTCGTCTATTGCTATTTTCCAACCAATATCATTCTATCACAATTTTGACTACTGTGGATGCTTAATGGGAATTTGGTAGGAATTTAAAAATTAACTTAAAAAAAAAACCAGAAGCCCTCCTGTATACAAAAGACAAATAAGCTGAGAAAAATTACAGAAATAACACTTTTCACAATAGCCACAAATAACATTAAGTTCCTTGGTGTCACTCTAACCAAGCAAGCGAAAGACCTATATGAAAGAAAATTCAAGTGTCTGAAGAAAGGAATTGAAGAAGAAATTAGAATATGGAAAGATCTCCTATGCTCATGGATGGGTAGTATTAACATAGTGAAAATGGCCATCCTACCAAAAGCAATCTACAGATTCAATGCAATTCCCATCAAAATACCAACACAATTCTTTACAGACATTGAAAGAACAATTCTCAATTTCATATGAAAAAAAAAACAGAATAATTAAAACACCCTGTACAATAAAAGATCTTCTGGAGGTATCTCCATCCCTACTCTCAAGCTGTACAACAGAGTAACAGTAATAAAAATGGCATGGTACTAGCATAGAAACAATCTGGTTGATCAATGGAATCAAATCAAAGTATCTACAGATACTTGATTTTTTGACAAAAAAAGCCACAACTGTACAATGAAAAAAAGATCACATCTTCAATAGATGATGCGGGTCTAACTAGATGATTACATGTAAAAAAAAAAAAAAGCTAATAGATCCATACATATCACCCTGCAAAAAACTAAAGTCCAAGTGAATCAAAGACTTCATCATAAAACCAGACACACTAAATCTGTTAAAAGTAAAAGTGAGGCAGAGCCTGAACTCCTTGGCACAGGAGACAACTTCCTGAACAGAACACCAACAGCACAGCTCTAAGATTAACAATAAATAAATGAGACCTCAAGAAACTGAAATAAAAGCAAAGGACACTGTCAACAGAACAAAACAACAACCTACAGACTGGGGAGAGATCTTCAATCCAACCCTATATCTGACAAAGGGCTAACAGGAGCTCCACAAGGACCAAATAGATCAGGGCACAGGGGTCTTTTATGAGATTGTTTCTCCAACCAAGGACCATGCATGTGTATAACCTTGAACCTCTGCTCAGATGTAGCCCATAGTAGCTCAGTATCCAAGTGGGTACCCTAGTAAGGGAAACAGGGACTATTTCTGACATGAACTCAATGGCAGGCTCTTTGACTTCCCCTCCCCCAAAGGAGGAGCAGCCCTGCCAGGCCTCAGAGGAAGACTTTGCAGCCAATCCTGAAGATACCTGATAAACCAGAGTCAGATGAAAGGGCAGGAGGTCCTCCCCTTCAGTGGACTTGGAAAGGGGCAGGGAGGAGATGAGGGAAGGTGGGTGGGATTGGGAGGGAATTAGGGAGCAGGATACAGAAGGAATACACAGTTAATAAACTGTAACTAATATTAAAAAAGTAAAAAATAGGGATTTCAGAAAAAAAGAACTAAAGAAGTTAAAAAACAACAAATCAAGTAATCCAATTTAAAAAATGGGGTACAGAGCTAAACAAAGAATACTTAACAGAGGAATACCAAATGGCAGAGAAACACAGTCCTTAGTCAAAGAGATTTCACCTTACACCCATCACAATGGCTAAGATCAAAAACTCAAGGGTTGATGCATACTGGAGAGGTTGTGGAGAAAGCAGGACCCTCCTCCAGTGCTGATGGGAATGTAAATTTTTACAGCTAACTTTAGAAATCAATCTGGTGCTTTCTCAGAAAATAAGGAATAGTGCTACTTCAAGATCTAGCTCTTGGGCATATATTCGAAAGATGTTCAACCATACAACAAAGACATTTGCTCAGTTATGTTCATATTATTCATAATTCAGGAATGTTTTTATTCATTCATAAAAGCCAGAATCTGGAAAAAAATCTAGATGTCCCTTCAGTGGAGAAATGGAATTAGAAAGTGTGGTACATTTGCACAATGGAATACTGCTCAGCAATTAAAAACAAGGAAATCATGAAATTTAAGGCAAATGGTTGGAACTAGAAAAGATCATCTTGAGTGAAGAAACCCAGAAGCAGAAAGAAACACATAGTATATACTCACTTAAAAGTGGATATTAGAAATTTAATACAGGACAAACATGCTAAAATATCTAGTCCTAAATAACCTAAACGTCAAGGAGGATGCTAGGAAAGATGCGCATTCCTCATTCAGAAGGACAAATGGGAGAGACATCAAAAGCAGGAGAAGACAAAGAGCAGGACAGGAGCCTAACATAGAGGGCCTCTGAAAGACTCTTCCCATCAGGGTATCAAAGTAGATGCTGAGACTCATAGACAAACTTTTGTTAGAGTGTAGGGAATCTATTTTGTTTAATTTACTTTTTATTTATTAGAATTTTTTCAATTTCTATCTCAGGTGTTCCTCCCTTCCTCATTCCCTCCCAGTCACAAACTCTCTTCCTCTTTTTCTCCCTTGCCTCTCCCCATTTCCACCAATAGGGGAGGTCTTCCTCCCCTTCCATCTGACCCTAGCCTATCAGGTCTCATCAGGACTGGCTGCATTGTCTTCCTCTGTGGTCTGGTCAGGCTGCTCCCCCATCAGGGGGAGGTGAACAAAGAGCCAGCCAGTGATTTCATGTCAGAGACTGCCCCTGTTCCCTTTAGTAGGGAACCCACTTGGAGACTGAGCTGTCATGGGCCACATCTGTGCAGAGGTTAGAAGAAGGGGGAGATAGAAAGACCTGCATGGGACAAGAACTCCACAAGGAGTCCAACAGAGCCAAAAAATGTGGGCCCAGGGAAGTCCTGCAGAGACTGATGAATCAACCAAGGACCATGCATGGAGAAGACCAAGAACCCCTGCTCAGATGTAGCCCATGGGCTGCTCAGTCTACATGCAGGTACTCTAGTAATGGGAATGGCAAAGTCTCTGGCATGAACTCAGTTGCCTGCTCTTTTATAACCTCCCCCTGGCAAGTTAGCCTTACAAGGCCACACAGAAAGAGGATCCAGGCAGTCCTGATGAGATTTGATAAGCTAGGGTCAGATAGTAGGGGAGGAGAACCTCTCCTTTCAGTGGACTAGGGGAAGACATAGTTGGAGAAGAGGTAGGGTGGATTGTACCAGGAGGAGACAAGGGATGAGGCTACAGCAGGGGATACAAAGTGAATAACATGTAATTAATAATAGTAATAATAATAATTTTTAAAAGTCTGAACAAAAAATAATAATGCAAATAAAGGATCTAAACATTGTACCTGGCAAAAATAAAAAAAATCTATATATGCAATTTATGCCATGAAATTAAATTTTATTAAGTTTGTAACTGTAAGTATTAAATTATGCTGTTTATACAAATATCATTCAACTTCCTTATTTCTACTAAAACTATTTATACTTATTTCTTGTAATTTTCTGCATAGGCTATTGCACAGGCAATTTTGTTTCTTCCTTTTCAAACTAAGCACATTTTACTGTTTTCCTTTGCTTTTTTTGTACTGAGTACACATCTCAGCAATACACTGAATACAGTGATGAGTAAAGACATTTTCATTATTTCTGATATTGGAAGAAAACAGTATTTTAATATTATTGGTATATTTTTGTAGACATCATTTATCAGCTGCAGCAAATTCTCATACATAATTTATGGAGAATTTTCACCGTAAGTATATACCGCGTGTGTCTTTCAACTTCTGGGATACCTCACTCAGGATGATCTTTTCTAGATCCCACTGATTGCTTCCAAATTTCATGATTTCCTTGTTTGTAATTGCTGAATAGTATTCCGTTGTGTAAATGTACCAAAATTTCTGTATCCATTCCTCAGTTGAGGGATATCTAGGTTGTTTCCAGGTTCTGGCTATTACGAATAAAGCTGCTTCAAACATGTTTGAACAAATGTCCTTGTTGTGTACTTGAGCATATTTTGGATATATGCCTAGGAGTGCTATAGCTGGATCTTGAGGAAGCGCTATTCCTAATTGTCTAGGTATATACTCACTCATAAGTGGTTACTAGACATGTAATATAGGATAAACATACTAAAATCTGTACACCTAAAGAAGCTAAGCAAGGAGGAGGACTCTGGGTAAGATGATCAATCCTCACTCAGAAAAACAAACGGGATGGACACTGGAAGAAGGGGAAAACAGGAAACAGTACAGAAGTCTACCATGGAGGGCCTCTGAAAGACTCTACCTAGCAGTGTTTCAAAGTGGATGCGGAGACTTGTAACCAAACTTTGAGCAGTGCAGGGAATCATATGAAAGAATGGGGAGATAGTAAGACACGGAGAGGACAGTTGCTCCACAGGGAGAGTAATAGAACCAAAAAGTCTGGGCACAGGGGTCTCTTTTCTGAGACTGTTTTCCAAACAAGGATCATTCATGGAGATAACCTAGAACCCCTGCTCAGATGTAGCCCATGGCAGCTCAATATCCAAGCGGGTTCCCTAGTAAAGGGAACAGGGACTGTCTCTGACATGAACTTATTGGCTGGCTCTTTGACCACCACCCCTCCCCCATGAGGAAGGAGCAGCCTTGTCAGGCCACAGAGGACGGCAATGCAATCAGTCCTTATGAGACCTGATAAGCTAGGTTTAGATGGAAGGGGAGGAGGGCCTCCCCTATCAGTGGACTTGGAGGGCGGCAAGGGAGGAGAAGAGGAAGGGAGTTTGGGATTGGGAGGGAACAAGGGAGGGGGCTACAGCTGGGATACAAAGTGAATAAACTGCAGTTAGTATAAAAAAAATTAAAATTTAATTAATTTTATCATATATAGTTTTTATCATATATATAGTGTTGAATATTTTCAACTATTTTCTGCATTAATTAATAGGGCTATATAATTTTTCTTTAATGTTTTAACATAATTGATAATAGAAATTGATTTTCAAGTATTAAATCAGCTTTCAGTGTAAAAATAAATCCCACTTGATCATGATATAAAATTTTCTACATTACTAAATTCTATTTGTCATGATGTATTATGGGTTTTTATACATACATTTATACTTATGTACTTTTCTTTTTCTATTGCTTTGTCTGGTTATGATATTGGTTTAATACTTACTTTATAAAATGAATCTGAAAATGGACCAACCTTTTCTTTTTGTAGTCGATATTATATATAATGAGTATTAATTCTTTCAATAATTTTTAAATATTTCCAGGGAAACGAAATAGGAATGAAATTTTACTTGGGAAGTTTTTGAAGTGTCAGTTTAATTCTCTTAGTACTTACAAATTTATTCAAATTGCATCTTCAGCATTAGATAGTGTGCTGGCTAGAGTTTCTTAAGTAATTGGCTCATTACACCTAAATTGCATATTATATATAAAATTGCCTTTGGTGGTCCCTTATTGACCTTTGGCAGATAGGGCATCTGTGCCAATAGCTCATGGTCTATTCATGATATTGATAACTTGTGTCCTTTCCCTCCTGTTTCGCTTTGCTCTCGGTTAACCTGGCTATGAGTTTTATTACTATAAAAGTGTTGTTTTATGGCTCCGTATACTGTAGTACTCTTAGATTTTATAAATCTTTGCATATTTATTATTTCTTTTATTTTTCTCTCCATATTTTGGGCTAGTGTCCTAGTTTGTATTATTTTTAAAATAGATGTTATGGTTAGTGTTTTTAGAGGATTTGCTTTTATAAGTTACACATATACTGTTATGATTTTTCTACTTACAACAGCTTTAGTTACACATTCCAAAGATGAACATGTTCTCATGAAAATGGAATTTTTATGTAGTTTTATCACTTGAAATATCTCTGATTCTGGGATTATTTAATATTATGATGCTTAGTTTAAATTCTGCCATGCAACTTATTTCTTTTATTTCTAGTTTGAATATGTGGAACTAGTGAATGATGGCAATTTTTTGTGATTTTTTTTCTAGAACAAATGTACCTTGATTTGAAAGTTTAGTTAAAAATTATTATTCTTGACAACCTAAACCTTATATAATTATTTGAAAGGTCAATACTCAGATTTTTCTAATATATAAGAAATTCTTCCTGAATACAGAAACTTCAACTCTGGGCTAAAGATCTCCAGCCTTTTCTTTTTCTTCTTTTTCTTCCTCTTCTTCTTCTTCTTCTTCTTCTTCTTCCTTCTTATTCTTTTTCTTCTTCTCCTCCTTTTCCTTCTCCTTCTTCCTACTCTTCTTCAAGAATCTCATTCATGAGTACAGCATTTATACAATTTCTGCCCTTCCCTGAACCCACTCTATCTCTGCTTGTGTATCCCTCACCTTCTAACTGAATATATCCTGATTAATTTTTGAATCCAGGATTCAGAATCATGGCAGACATAATCGACAACTAGCAGAATCCTTGTACTTTTTACTAGCTCTCTGATGGAATTAATGGTCTTATACTCCAAGAAAACTAATTGGATATAAATTGTGTCAACTTAAAAAAAATCCTTAAACTAAAACCAGTGCCTTCCTATGAAGACATTATAGAGGCCCATAGAACAATCAGAGATGTAATAACTGCACGATGGTAATCTTAATCTCTTTATTGAACAGGCCTGTCTGATGTGTGCATAAAGTGGGTGGGTTTGGGAGAATGGCAGTGTGTTACTGCCATGTTCCTGGCAGTGTGACCAGGTGTTTCCAATTACACTTGCTAGTGCAGATGAGATCTTGTTGTTTGGAGAGGGTTGGCATATTTTCTTCTCAGAATTCAGGTATGAATTTAGCAAATTCTTTCTTGTTATTATGTGTTACAATACATCATCAGAGAAGTTTCTTTAAGCTGGATAAAACTGCATTGCAATTTTTTTTCTATTCTTTAGTGGGTTACAAACTGTCTAGGGTAATGTGACATGAACTCGGTGGCTGGCTCTTTGATCATGTCCCCCTGAGTGGGAGCAGCCTTATCAGGCCATAGAGGAGGACAATGCAGACAGTCCTGATGAGACCTGATAGGCTAGGGTCAGAGGTAAGGGGAGGAGTACCTCCCCTATCATTGGACTTGGGGAGGGGCATGGGAGGAAAAGTGGGAGGAAGGGTGAGACAGGGAGGGAAGAAGGGAGGGGGCTACAGCTGGGTTACAAAACAAATAAATTGTAATTAATATAAAAAATAAAAAATTAATTTAAAAAATTATTTAGTTTGCAGGGACCTTCATCACCTTACCCTTCTATGGAATATCATATGATCCCCATGTATTGATTCTATTATTCAGGCAGGATAATCTTAAAATGTCATAACAAACTCATATGTTAAAGGGTAACACGCCTGACAAAATTCAAGAGTCTTTTACCCCATTGAGATATGTAGGAATCCACTGGTCTATATCATGTCAAGACATCTCTTTTAGGATTCTTGCTATGTCCTAACATAACATTTCCATAGTGCATGGTCAGGGAGGGGCAGAAGAGAAAGGGGAAGTAAAGACAGATAAAGATGACAGGGGTGATGGGGAGAGAAAGAAGAATGGGATAATCTTACTTCTTGATTTTTATAAAGACATTCATCCCACAAAATTAGAACCCCACCTTTAAATGGTCTTCAGAATGTGAATGGGAAGGTCGTAATTTAGTCAATAACACTCTTAGTTATAAATTACATTTATTTATTTGTTTCTATTTATGTGACTTTATGCATGCTTCAACATGCCAGTGGAGGTCAGAAGACTACTTGATGCAGTTGGTGTTCCCAGTCCACTATGTGAGTCCCAGGCTTGTCAGTAAGAGTAGGCAACTTCACCATACGAGCCATCTTTGGGCCCCATAATACTCTTCTACATTTTTGTTTCTAGTAACAAGAGGGCCCTGACACAGTTTATTTGCAATTTAACATGCTTGTTTTATGAGTGCATTGATAATGTGGATGAATACAAGAAAGAATGACTGAACATAATTATAAATGCATCAGTGGCCTGTCCAAGATTACTGAGCTATCAAGCATAGAATATCATGATTAAATACCAATTTAGCTTAATCTAAAATCCCATACTTACTACTATGTGTTCTCTTCTGTCAAAGCTAGTGAGAATTAAAGTGATGTATCTGAGTAAAACATAAACTACATCACGAATACATAATAGAGGCACCCATAGCTCTAGCATTACCTGCTTTCTAAAATTAACTCTTATTACCAACAAGAACCCTCACTAATTTTAAAGAAACATACATTTAGAACTGAAAAGTTAATACTGAATTCTGCCAAAGCAGTATTTAAGCTCCATTTGGAACATAGCATTGGTTTTGTAAAGACAGTTCTGTGGAATCCTAGATGCATGTAGGAAAAGGTAGAAAGTTTAGTTTGGCTATGAATGTAATATGTCTTATAAAACAGGACAAGATGCTGACTGCTTCTCCTCAGAATATTTCAAAATCATTTAGTAGTAGATACAGCAGCATGGGCCTGTACTTGATGTACTATTCTCTAGCTTCTAGAAAACAGTACAATTTTTCTCATCAATTACTCAATTTAAACGTATTAGAGACAAGACATTATAAACAAATGATGGTCTGAAATTTTACCATGTTGCACACTATCAGTCGCGATGTATCCAGTGGCTATCATAGGATGCTTTAAGCATTCTATACTTAATTATTGTATTGACAATTGACTTTTCTGTGAATTTCACCATGTATACACATTTTCTTATGAAAAGCCAGACTAAATGCAATCAAGCCTTAGTGGAAAAAAATCCCAAAGGTTCAGTTGGGTTGAACAAGTAAGTGTGAGAGTCCACACCAAAGCAAACATGGTACTAGGAAACAAAACTGCTATGGGATTCCTTTCTTCATAGGATGCATCTTCCTAGTTTTGCTTTGTGAAAGAACACATCCAGTCTAAAATCTGACATTTGATCATCCATAACGGGTTTAAGTTGTTCCAAGGCAAGGGGATAATTTTTTTATTGGAGAAAACATTTGAAGAAGGATAATGTAGTCATACCAATATGATTGAATAGCTGAAAATTAACCATCTTTGATCACTTTTAAATTTTAACTTTTAAAATATTATTTCAAATTTTTTGACATGAGCCAACTATATTAATAGAGTGTCATGTGATCTTTTTCATTTGCTTCTGCTCAAAATGAAGGATTTAGAAACCCATCAATCACACTATAATAGATCAAATTATACCAAATGTTTAAAAAAGTTTTTTTTAATAATAGCAAAAGTCTCTACCTATGAACTATGGAGCAACACCTTCTGCATATATAAAAGCAATATTTTCTGTTATTCCAATACCTTTTTTCTGTCGACATCTATAATAATGAGTTAGTCTTACTTTGAGGGAAGTGACTGCTTTTTGTACTTTAAAGTTTTTATAGCTTTCCTTTTTTTTTCTATGTCCCATTACCCTCCCACCCCATGGGATGCGAAGTTATGTTTTCTTCCTTCCATAGAAAGGGAGAAGTGAATGAAAGTCTCATCCATACAGGATGTGACCTGCTGGTACAGAAGGTAGTTTTGTTCACATCTTGTTTGATGTGAACCCAGCTATAGAGAAAGTCAATAGAGAAATAACAAAGTCCCTTGTTATTTTGTTGACAATTTTTTTTCCTGAAACCACCTTTTCTAAACCTTAGCCTCAACAGTTACTCTCAATCTGTGCCTTTGTCTTGTTTCTCTAAAACCAATACTGAGCCCAGTCACATCAATCAATGCTGTTCGCAGACTGATGATAAAGGACTCTCAACTCTCTTGTTCAACAGCTTATTCAACACCCATTGCCTTCAGAGACCTTTCAAGATCTACACTTCCTGACTTCATGGCCTCCAATATTCTAAGGTGAAGAAAAAAAATAAAAACAGGGTGAGAGAGAGAGAAAGAGTTTAACAAAAAAGGAGAATGAGATTTCTTCATGTCCATAACCGCAGGAGAAACAGTTGTGAAAAGAAAGATCTTATTCATCAAGCAGATTTGGATACTTTCAAAGAGAAACACAAAGTATGAAACCTTTTCTTGTTGGAGTAAAGAGTTCAATTAGGGCTAAGAATTTAGCACCTTGCTAGTCTGAAATGTGCAATAAAAAAAGATGAGGGCTAGACTGAAACATTCTATGCAAAAAAAAAATCCATGCAAATTTGTCTAGCAAATTATCAAGGTACACAAAATGGTAGCCAAGAATATTTGTTTAAGGCAAAGGAATTCAAACAATAGAGGAATGCATTTATTTGCAGATAATGACAGAATTATTTGCATATGCTACATGAAAATCATGAGTGCTACCTCTCATTTTGGAACTTTTTTTATCCTAAGTGACCGTATGTATGGGGAAAATAAAAGATATTGCCATGCTGTTAAAAAATATAATTCTGTCAATTATTAAAACACTTGAGATACTTCTGAATTAATTTAAATAAGTACCTTTTTATTATGTATATATAATGTTTCTAAGAAAATTGATTACATAAATCCACACATTGCAAGAAAAAAATCTATTGATTCAGAACCAAATGCTTCTACTATAACCTTTTCTTTTTTAATGCCATCAACAAGAGCATTCTTTAAGACACTGTACCACATGACAAAGAATCATGTGACTCAAATAACTGGAGACAATACCAACAAAAATTTATTCTACATCATATATTAATGTGGATATTTTTACAGTGTGCACAAATTAGGTGTTTTATTTATGTTATACAAATAGAATAAATGGGTTAATAATAAGTAACTAAACAAATTACATGGTTTATTTTGTTCATTGATAGTGTCAAAATTATTTTGCATATATTGACATCATCATAATCATCACTGTAGTTATTTTCTATAACATTTTCTGTATATATTTCTACATAATGTATTTTATATCTACATATTTCTCTATTACAGAAATATATTTTATTTTTTTCAAAGCTCACAGAAACTTAAACTCAAGTGTTTTTTTTTTTTAACAAATATCTGTTTTCAACAGTTGTCAAGGTTAAGGACATTCTCAATAATTGGCAATATTCTGTGAGATCGTTATTTAAATTAAAGATTCTTATTTTAGTTTTGGTCAGTTCATCATACAAACAATTCAAAAGGATTTCATTGTTATTTATTCAGTGAGTATATTTGAAACTCAATGAAAGCCTCCCACCCAGCCACTTCCATCCACTTGAGATTTATGTGCCTGTGACCTGGGTTACCTCTACTTTTTTTTTTTACTGAAATATCTATTGTACAGGCTTAGGGTTCCCTTCATTCTTCCACACCATCCCCTTCAGTCACTCTTCTTATGTTACTTCCATTCCTTTGTGGCTCCTCATTGACCCACAGAACCACTATCCACTAGGGGTCCCACAGCTGACATACTTGGTGGAACCCAGGTACACTACCTGTACTCTTCTTCCCATCCTTAATTTAGGTACCTCTAGAATACTCAGACCTCATCTGTCTGACAGCCTTAGTCCTACCTCATAGCCCATCATCCAGACTCACTGTCACTCATGGCCAGAGACAGTTCTGGACTAGTGCTCTCTCTGCTACCTTTCATGGAGCTTGACCTGCATCGTGGACCCACACCCTACTTAAGAGAATACCAGAGTCAGTATTCCTCCCCTATTTGCTATCCTCTCACCAACAATACCTACTTCACTAGGTATTGTTTGGAGGTGAATAGAGTTCCAACAGGAACTTTAGGTCTTGGACTGGTTAGAGTATGAATGCTAAAGCCCACAGTGACCCCCAAGACTGAAAACTAAGCACCACTCTTCTATTCTATAACCATTCAGTTTGAAGCATCAGCAACCAAAGAACCAAACACATACCTAGCATAGAAATACCGGATATCTATACCAAGAAATACCACAAACTTTATAAGCCCAGAGAGCATATCAACAGCATGAAAATGAACAAAGAAGAGAACATGCCTCCTCCAGAAGCAAGAAACCCTTTGCAATAGACCATTGGTAAAGCAAATTAGTTTAACAAAAAGACAAGCAAAATAGAAATTATGAATTACAAGATCTTTAAGATCTTGTGATTAAAACCAAAGACCTTAAAGAGGATATGAATAAATGCTATAATGAATATTGTGAAAACATAAGCAAACAGTTGAATGAGACAACAAAAACTATCCAAGACATGAAAGAAGATAGAATTAAACAAGGAAATAGAATCATTAAGGGAAATCCAAACAGAAGTAAAACTGAAAATTAAAAAACTTATGAAGTCAAAACAAAACAAAACAAAACCTCAGAATTAAGCCTCATCAACAGGTTGAATGTGCCTCTGACATGAACTGATTGTCCTGCTCTTTCATCACCTCACCCTGATGGGGGAACAGCCATACTAGGCCACAGAAGAAGACAATGCAGCCACTCCTGAGGAGAGCTGACAGACTATGATCAGAAGGAAGGAGAGGAAGGCCTCCCCTATCAGTGCACTTGGGGAGGGGCATGTTTGGAGAAGGGGGAGGGAAGTGGGATTGGGAGGGGAAGATGGAGGGGTTTATGGGGGGATACAAAGTGAATAAAGTGTAATTAATAAAAATTAAAATAAAAAGTTTAAAAATAAAAATATTTAAAAAAGAAAAAAATCTTCCCAATCTAAAGAAAGTAATTTCTATCAAGTTACAAGAGTCATATCGAACAATAAACAAACAGGATGAGAAAAACAAACAAGTAAACACCTCTCCACAACACTTAATCAAGCATTAAATTCACAGAACAAAGAATGTATATTAAAAGCTGGGTGAGGTATGCCAGAAGCAGAAAGACACACATGGTATGTATTCACTTATAAGTGGATGTTAGAAATATAATATAGTACACATACTAAAATCTGTAAACCTAAGGAAGCTAAGCAAGAAGGAGGACCCTGGGTAAGATGATGATTTAACACTCAGGCAAACAGGATGGACATCAGCAGAGGGAGAAAACAGGGAATAGGACTGGATCTTACCACAGAGGGCCTCTGAAAGACTACCCAGCAGGTTTACCAAAGCAGTTGCTGAGACTCATAGCCAAACTTTGGACAGAGTGCAGGGAATCTTATGAAAGAAGGGGGAGATAGAAAGACCTGCAGGGGACAGGAGCTCCACAAGAAGAGCAATAGAACAAAAAAAGTCGGGGCACAAGGTTCTTTTCTGAGACTGATACTCCAACTAAGGACCATACATAGAGAAAACCTAGTACCCCTGTACAGATGTAGCCCATGGCAGCTTAGTATCCAAGTGGGTGTCCTAATAAGTGGAACAGAGACTGTCTCTGACATGAAATGATTGTTTGGCTCTTTGATCACCTCCCCCTGATGTGGGAGCAGCCTTACCAGGCCACAGAGAAAGACAAAGCATCCAGTCATGATGAGACATTACAGGCTAGGGTCAGAGGAAAGAAGAGGAGGACCTGCCTTATAAGCGGACTGTGGGAGGGACATGGGAGGAAATGAGGGAGGGAGGGTGAGATTGGGTGGGATGAGGAGGGGGCTACATCTGGGATACAAAGTGAATAAATTATAATTAATAAAAAAATAAAAAGAATAAAAAGGAAAGAAAAAAGGTTGTAAAGGGGAAAAACAAGTTAGGTATAAAGTCAGACCCATTACCATATCATTTGACTTTTCAAAGGAGATGTTATGAAATACCATAGATGCCAACTGAGACTACTATAACCAGCAAAACTGTTAATATAAATGATAGAGAAAGAAAAACACTTCAAAGTAAAAAGAAAATGAATTTAAGCAATTTCTGTTCAATAATCCAGTTCTGTAGAAGACACTAGAAGAAAAAATTAGTATAAATGAAAGCTTAAGTATACTCAAGAGATCCAAGATGGCTGCCACGAGAGAACACTGTGTCTGAGGAGTAAGACAGCAGAAACAACACAGCGACCAGGAGACTGAACTCTGGGACCTAAAACGCCAGCATTTGTGATTGCCAGGTGAGCTGAACTCCTACGGTGAGAAAAACAAGTGGGAAACCCGTAGGGACACCCAGTTATTCCCCGGAAAAATCTCCGGATGACCAGCAGCACACAGCTCTGATCTGAATGAGCAGCCCCGCTGTGCGCCCGCACCCACCATAATAGACTGGATCACACAGTCTCTCGGGCAGTCTGAGGAGGAACCGGGTACCATTTTCACTGAACTGCACACTGCGAGCACACACTGCACCCAGGTTCTGCTTCAACCCGTGGGTGTGCTGCAGGCTCACACCTATCACTGGAACCACCCCAGACTGAGAAGTTCAGGGGACCCTTTTGACCAGTCTGCACTCTGCGGGCACTCACCGCACACTTCTGCCAGCAAAACCTCAGTCCCTGTGTGAGTCCGCACGTGGGTCTGGGAGGGACCCGAGTTCTGCTTCAACCCACTGGTGTGCAGCAGGCGCACATCCATCACCAGGGCCACCCCAGACTGAGAGGATCCAGGGACCGTCTTGACCAGACTGCACACTGAGGGCTAACACTGCACTCATCCGCCAGCAAAAACCTCAGCAAAAACCTCAGTCCCTGTGTGTGTCCACGGGCCAGACAGAGAAGGCCTCGGGCACCATTTCAGACAGGCCTACATACAGCGGATGCACACCAACCCAAACCCACTGTGTGTGCCCCAAATATCATCTCAGACCGTAGTGCACAGCCCCTGGCACAGAAAGAGGTGCCAAATCTCCATTCCAGGGGAGAGCCCTTAGCAGCAAGCCCAGGACGGAGTGCATAGCCCCCAGCTGACATCTCAAACCTGGACACTC
>CM053758.1:47943167-47963931 GCA_028658305.1 Pachyuromys duprasi
ATCATTACTCTCGCCCTCTGTCAGAGGCTTGATCTCGAGTCTTAATATCCGCTCTGATACATTGCTACATTGACCACCCTCCCCCCCAGAGGTCCTCTTTGACATGCTCCTGTTCTGTTGCTTGTTTTCTCCTCCACTCAATGTCCATCCCATTTGTTCATACTCACTTATATAAACCTATAGGATAGGAAGTTCAAGCTGAAATCTACGCACCCAGAGAGGATATACAAGAAGGAGGACCCAGGTTGGTATGATCAATGCTTGTTTGAATGAACAAATGGGATGGACACTGATACGTGTTTAAAACACAAGGCTGTGACATAGAAGAAAGGGTTCTCCTGATAATGTGTTTAAAGCACGGGGTTGTTACCTGGAAGAAAAGGCTCTGCTGATATGTGTTTAAAACATGGGGCTATGGCAGAAAAAAAGGGGTTCTATTGCTGTACATTTCAACATAGGGCAGTGACATGGAAGAGGTGTGAGAAAAACACTTCCTGTGGCAGAAATGTAACACAGAGAGGCTATAAAAACTTGGAGCAATCTCAGGGTCTACAAATGAGCCATTGTTGCATCAGGAGCTTCTGGTGAGGATTGAGAGAGGCTGACCTTTGTTAGACTTTTCTCAGAACATATTACTTAGTCTTCAGGTACTCTATTTTAAGCAAGTATATTACGTTTTCTTTTCACATACATAAACACAGAGAAACACAAGTAAATATGTGAGATAATAAATATACTAATTTGATTCATATTGACAGCCCATTTCTACAATCTGTATGGCACATTCAGTAAATATGCATAATAAAAACTTTTTTTCGTTTTTGAGACAGGGTTTCTCTGTGTAGCCCTGGCTGTCCTGGAACTCAGTCTATAGACCAAGCTGGCCTCAAACTCACAGAGATCTGCCTGCTTCTGCCGCCCAGTACTGAGTTTAAGCTATGTACCACTACCACCCGGGGAAACTTATTTTCTTAAGTCACTGTAAACCTCTGGGTAGCCAGGCCGTGTTTGTGGTGGTTTATGCCTTTAATCTCATCACCTAAGAAGTTGAAGCAGAAAGAGGGCTGTAATTGTAAAGTAAGAAAGCCTGGGCTACATATTGAGTTCCAGGCTAAGCTGAACTGCAATGTAAGACCTTGTCTGAAAAAAAAAAAAAGAAGAAGAAGAAAATCCAAAAATCTGTGTACAGACTTTTGTGCGGACTTGTATTACAAGTTATCTGGTAAATATTACATATAATAATCATATGTAAGTATATTTATTGTTTTATATCAACCCTCCAGTGCAGCTGCACTGTTTTTGTTAAGGAGCTTTTGCATTCCTCCATATTTCCAAGAGCAGCTGGTGTTGCCAGTATTCTGAATTTTAGCCATCCTGATAGGATTGCAATGACATCTTTCCCTTATTTGTTTTTGTGTATGTTGTGTGTGTGTCTTGAAATTGTGTGCAAAGTTTAATTTAAAATTTCTATCATTTTGATATGAAATTCTCAATTTGAATAAATAATCGTATTGCAGCTCACACAGCTGGATGAATTTCTGTTCTCTGCCAGAATGGGAGGAAAGCAAAACCAGCCTGATTTCTCAGTAGTTAAATTTGGGGTAACACACAAGAATCACCAAGGGAGAGAAATTATTTTGATATATTCTATTTTCAGGAAAGAGTTGTGCTAAAATAAAAAATATGCAATCAGAAAAAAATAAACAGAAGAATATATGTAAATTTACTTTAGCCTATCATTTACATATTTGCATACAAAATGAATAATATGTATTATTTGTGTATGTAATGAAATTTATTCCTAATGTGTTTGCATGTATAACTACACAGTTTACAATTTAAAATGGCATGTTCTCTGTACCGGCAAAACGTCATGTGTCACCAATGAAGAGTCTTAAAATAAAGTTCAACTTCCTGACATTGCAAACAACTTTACAAAAATATTTAAAATAACAAAATTATATCCTGGGCAAACAATGGCATTGGTATTAGAGATAGCTAAAAACAGATAAAATATCTGAATACATAACAAGTATAACTCTTCTGTTTACTACATCAAAATATTTGGATAATAAAGTAAGCCTTCTTAAAACATGTGCAATAAAACGTTATTGCTACAGTTTACAAAATGTTTTCAAAAAGAATTACTACATAAATCCATGAAAATGGTAGAAAAATCTGTATCATACGTATTTGTTAAATATGTAGAATCATAATTATCCTTCACATTCCAATATGAGATCTCTCCTCCAAGAACACTATACAGACTGCATGGTCACACTGAAGTCATTGCTCCCAGGATGTGGGAAACCGGCCCAAGAGTGCTGAATGTGAATTCTGACACAACTAAAATAACCATGGGAGGCAATAGTGTGAAACGTAAAACAAAGCCTGCATACTCGGTTTGTAATGAACACCTCAGGATGGTGTCAGAGGACAAGGAAGCCACTTTTGTCTGCTGTGGGTTTGGAAGCTTTACAGCCTTCTCCTTGGAGAAACCATGTAAATAAGTGGTGTTTAGAGAGACCTTGGGGAACTTGGTGAGTAATGGGATGGAAATAGCAGAGAGTGTGCACTCGAGGAGGGACCATCCTGGTAAATTCTGAAAGGAAACTCAGGCAGATTGCCAAAGTCCTTAAAAAGGCAGGTTAGAAAAAGCTGATCCTGGGTTAGTTTTGTTGTTGTTTGTTAAAAGGAAGGAGACACTGGCAGTTTGTTAGTGTGATGCACCTGGTTGATTTTGCATATGCAAATGATCTTCTAAATTAATCTCTCAATGAATTAAGAACTTGCCTATCTCCCCAGCCAAAAAAAAAAATGGTAGTTCTCAGTTCATATAAGAGTTGAGATGCTCAGCAAGAAAGTTTGAGAGAGAGAGCTAATGTGTGCTGATACACCACACTTGGGATCCCAGCCCTCCCACTGAGGCACCAAGATCAAGAGTTTGAAGCCATCCTGGTATTTAGAGTTGAAAAGGAGGGAGAAGAGGAGAAAGAGGGGTAGAGAAGTGGGGGCAGGAGGGGATTGGAGGTAGAAAGAGAGAGGAAGTGGTAAGGCTTGAGAGAAGGTTGGGAACAAAGAAAACTTTCCACTTTTACCATCCCAGTTTGCACTTGGTAATAATCCCCAGCAAACAAACCACACTTATTCTAGTTCCTTTACTCATAATTTAAAGTGCTATTATAATGTATATTATGATACATGTATACATATTATAATGTATACACACATATATGGCTCAGGTAGAAATATGCTTGCCATACAACCATGAGGATATGGTTTTCAGATCCCTGGCATCCAAGTAAAAAGCCAGGCACTGTGGTGGAACCTTGTATACTGTTGCTAGTGACAAACCATCCTTGGGCCTTATTCCTTAGTTGCACTAAACTATACTGGTAAACTTGAGGTTCAGTGAGAGATACTCTCTCAAAGAGCAAGGTGGTGTGCTTCCAAATCAATCAGACCATTAGTACACATGCACGTGCACACACACACACACACATACACACACACACACACATAAACATACAAGAGTGAGGTAGAGAGAGAGACAGAGATAAAGAAGACAGAGATAGAGACACACAAAGATAGAGTCAGAGAGAGAGACACAGAAAGAGACAGAGACAGATTGAGACACACCGACTCTTCATTCATGATGACAGCATTGACTTTGAATTTTTTCTTGTTATATGTTTTATTTGAACACATTTATATGATACATACACTTCTGTGTTGAAAGCCTGGTCCCTAGGCCTGAGAAATGCAAAACTTTGAAATTGATTAGACATAAGAGTTGAGATCTCATAATAGATTAATTCATTGACAGTTTCATTATTGAATGAGTTATCAGGAAGAGAAAAATATAAGAGATGTCACTTAGTTACAGAAAATAGGTCCCTGGAATACAATGTTTTGCCTGCCCTTCTTTCCTACATCTTCTTTGCCTCATGACAAGTATGAGTTGAATGTATGCTTAAGGCAATCCACCTTTGGTAAGGTTCTACCTTACCAAACCAATGGTATTCAGTAATCACACCACTGAGCTCTCTAAAACCATGAGTCTCAGCAGACCTTTTCTCATTAAACCATTTGACTTTTTTCTTTCTGTTTATTTTCTCTTCCTTTGAATTTTTTTCTCTCTCTTCTACTCATGTGGGTTTTTCCTCTCTCCCACTGTCTTTCCTTTCCTTCTTCTCTCCCTATTTCCGTTTCTTCCCTCCATCTTCCTCTTCCTTCTCTTTGAATACAGCTATCTCACTTATAACCCAGGCTAGTCTCAATTTGATATTTAGCCAAGGCTGGCTTGATGTAATAGTGACCCTCATGGTTCAGCTCTTTACATTCTGAGATTGAAGGCAGGAGATGCCATATCTGGATCTTGACTAAATTTTCGAACATGCTCACTAACACATATATGTAGACATGAGGAAGGTTGTTAGACAGATGCAGAGATAACTATATAAGGCAAATGAATGGATAAATGTGAAATAAAAATGAACATTTTAGAATTCTGGTTAAAAGAAAAAGTAAGGCGGTGAATGATTGAGAAAGATGCTCAATATTGATCCCTGGACCCCAAGCATACACACATGAACCAGTTGAAAGAGACAAGAACTCAGAAAATGTCTGTAATCTCTAACAAAATCCCAGTTTCTTCTATGTCAACTGAAGATGACTTAAGCTCACTAGGATGCACAATGGTATTTTTAAAAGATCTATCACTAGATATTTGTACATCAGGCCCAGTTGCAGGTGCAATTGCCAGAAGGAACATGGCTCATTCCAGCAATGTTCTAAAGGCTATGGCAGAAGATGGTTTATGAAACTGCAAGATTTTAGAAACAGCTTTATCCAAAACCAAAATGCAACAATGAAACCCATCTGTCTTACTTAGGGTTTTATTGCTGTGAAGAGACATCATAACTGCAGAGACTTTTACAAAGGAAAACATTTCATTGGGGCTGGCTTACAGTTTCAGAGGTTTAGTCCTTTATCATTTGGTGGGAAGCATAGCAGCCTGAAGGTAGACATGGTGCACAGGAAAGACCTGAGAGTTCTACATGTTGATCCTCAGGCAGCAGAAAGAGACAGAGATGTGTTGGCCAGACTTGAGCTTCTTAGATCTCAAATTCCACCCCCACAGTGACACATTCCTTCAACAAGGCCACGCCTCCTAATAGTTTCACTCCTTATGAACCAAGCATTCAAACACATGAGTCTATGGCAGTCATCCCTATTCAAACCACCATATAGTGTGAATTAATTCTTCATAGTTAAATTAGATTTTTAAAGAAAAAAAAGAAAAAAAAGATAAGAATAAAAAGAAATGTGCTCCTAGGAATGTGGGACAGCATACCTAAGTATCAACATACAGACACACCCTTGTGCTCTGAGGGGTGGATAGAAAATAAGTTATTTTTCATTACTTTGACCAGTTAGCTAGATCATGAATGATGTACAAAATTTACCTAGGTACAGGGAGTTGGAATGCAAGAGTACTGTTTCTCTCAGATCAACATTATAGTGAAATGCCTTTCCTTCTTTCCAATTTCAGTGAAGATATGGCATCACATAAAGAATGGATTTGAGCTAAATTTAGACTGGATTTCTTAACCAAATTAGTGCTGTAGAAAATGCTAAGGGTAACTTTAAAGGGTCAAGTACCTCCTCTACAGAGTCACTAAATACCCAGAGTCTATCTATCAAGAATTTCTCAGTGTAAGTGTCTTACCAAATACATACTCCCAAATAAGAGTTAAAGCAGAAACGATGGGGATGAAGATAAAGGGAAACTCATGCTCTCAAAACCATCATGAAACACCCCTTGTTAGTTTTCTCTGTGTTTTTTTTCCCCCATGGGTCCATATTACCATTTGAACAAATACAAGCGTCTCAGTCCTACTTTCTGTCCTAGGGTCTGTCTGTCTAGTCCCAACCCTTTTCTGAAGATCTTGCTGCAGTAAGGCCAAAGTAAAACTTGTTTGCCTTCTTGTTTTTACTCTGCCATCATCGCCCAATCCAGATGGATGTTCTGAGGCCCTTTAAAGACTGTAGTCAAGTTCTACACGCATGTTGTAGATTCAACACAATCCCTCCAAACTTCTTTACTGACCATTGCATCTGTCAAGTAGAATATTTTTGTCATTGTTTGTTTGTTTGCCGGCTGGCTTGCTTGCTTTTTTTTACAAAACCAGTTCATAGAATGGATATTTCTAGAAACAGATGGTTATTTGGAGATTGACTGGGGAAGCCCAGCCACAGAGTTGTACAACTGTTGGATAATTCACTGCTTAGAGTGTGGCAACTTGTTAAATTCTTAGTATTTGTTCACTTACCACTTTAAAATCCTGAATTATTTACACACAGGAGGGATTATCCTGCATAAGTATTATGTACAGCATTTACAATGGGGCCCAAGCTCTCCTCTTAGAATCATTCCTTCTTGTAGGGTGTGGACATAAAGATGAGACCTGAAAAGCCACCTTGGTTTTGGAAAGGTCACATTTGGCCACATTTACCTGTGTATCTTTCAGTGAGAGGCAGAGCTTCAGTTGACGAATGCAATTATTTCTTTTCCATAAAAGATTTCATAGATCTTTATAAGGAGGTGTAATTTCCAAACTGTACAAACCTGGAGGAAGAGAAAAATCAATATGATAGATCGGAAAATGAAAAAAGTAACAAATTTGAGAAACTAACTCAGCTCAGGGGATATGTACTAAAGAGAAATGTACACGGAATTCTCTGCTGCAATGCCTGAAGGGTTTGAGAATGTTTGATTTTCCCCTGTCCTTCATATTCATGAACTAATAACTTTATGAAGAATTATAATTAACATGGTATTTGGGGATAATCTGATATTGGAAAACTTTACAATATTTTCATGTTTGATCTAACTCAATTATTTTAAGAGAGAAGATAAATACACTTGGGTAAATAAAGCAACTTTTTCTTTTGTTGGAAATTGCCAATAACAGCAATTAACTTCTTTTCTGAAATACGAACATGAATGGGAAATATACATCTCTATTCAATTCTCTTGTTCATCTTTATCACCTTCTCTTTTTTTTTTCTGTTTTATTTGGTATTTGGACTTGACCTTGAATATCAAATGCATATGAAGGAGTTTCTAAGTTTTAGTAGTCCTAGGAGTGCTTCGAAATCTCTACGTGTGTGCGTGTGTGTATGCATATATGCATGTGTGTGTGTGTGTGTGTGTGTGTGTGTGTATGAGGGCACACTTGTGCCACAGTGTGTATGTGTAGCTCCTAGGAAAACCTCAAGTGTTTATCTTCACCATCCACCTTGCTTTAGGCTTTTAGACCTTGCCTCTTTTTTTTTCCCTGCTGTTTGCTGGGGCCAAAGGCCTCCAAATAGGCTTGCTAGGCTGACAGCTTCTGTGGCTAAACCTGTGCTGTGTCTCCCTTTGCCTGGGAGGACAGGGATTCCCCCGTGCCTGATTTGCCAGGCTTCCAGTGGCTCAATCCCAATTCTTCAGACTCATAAGGAAGTGTGCAGCTCACTCTCTGGTCCTTAAGACTCTTCAGCGGGGTTGTGCAGTACATTTTGAGGAGTTTACGATTTGTGAGTATTTTTATGATTTCTATTGTTTTAGAATTAGCTAACATTCCAGGATTATGTCTGCTATTTAAGAAAGTCATATAAATTCTTTTAACATGTAATTTATTTTAATTCTTAAGTAGCTCAAGTTTCCCTTTAAAAGGAAAACTAAATGTAAATGGAAAAATGGCTTATACACTCATTATAAAATTGAACAAATTTTACAGAATGTACATATTTTTGTAACCATTTAATAACCTGATCCAGAGATATGGAAGATAGTACAGTACATTCTCTCACCTGAGTGTCAGAATCAAATAAATAAATCCTGAAACCTCAGGGTGACTGAGGAATTTCAACTCCAAAATGACCAGTAGAAGGTTACCAGGAAGTGGAGAACGCATTAGGGAGATTGGTTAATTGTGTATTTATAGATAAGGTAACATACATTTTTGCAGAATAATATTTGAAACCGAATAACTAATTTTTGTGTTGTTAAAGACAAAGAAGTTGTAGTCGTTCTGAATACTGGAACCCATAATGAGTGTAAAGCCTGTTCTACATTGGTATTATAGTCCATTCATCTCTAAAGAAATCATTGTCATTGATATTATGATTCATTCATTTCTACAAAATCAAGTTAGGCGACTGAGGGGTAGAACAGACGCTTAGTGCTAAGTCTTAGTACCTCCATGGTATTCCCATTCTTTCAAGTCCCAGGCTAGCTCCAGAAGGTAGTGATCCTGCTGCTTTATTTGACACCCTTAGAACCATTGTGCATTAATCTGGGTTCTCAAATACATTGATTTCTCCACAAAATCTGGAGACAAACTCAGCAGCAAACTGTCCTGTCTGGTATTGTTTTCATTTGAATGTGCCCTATCCTAGAATCCGCTTCTTTTTCTGGAGCTCAGTTCAGGGACATTTAACTCAGGAAAGCTTCAAACTCCTCCCACCTGTATTTTCAGCAGGAAAGTGCTAGCTCATGCTGGCTCCCTTAGATCTCTCTCTGTCTCTGTCTGTCTGTCTGTCTGTCTCTCTCTCTGAGTGAAAAATGTCCTCACTTTGGTTTAAGTTAGCATTTATTCTGGAAGCCCAATTATGATGTGGTGACGGTGACAACGTAAGGTCATTTTGTGATGTAAATCTCTTTGGGTATTTGTTTCCCTCAGCACAAATGAAGAGACAGAACCTCTCAGCTCACCAGGAGTAAGTCACAGCTCCTGTACAAAACCTACCTCCTCTTAAAATCTAATATCATCGCTGTTTTTCCTTTTGAATTGTAAACAATTCTCTAAGTATGTATGCAACAAGGAGTTCTAAAAGATACACATTTACACAGGCAGGCTTGCTCTCCATACAGTAGAATCACATTATGTATGCTACTCTGAAATTTTCTGGCTATCACTGTGTTTAATAAGCTGTTTTATATGCAAGCAGATGTAATTGATTGCTAGTGTTATATTGTGTGCCTGCACCATTTTAACTAAACTGTATGGCAGAGTGTCATTTTGTTATAGGTAGGGTTGTTGTGAACATGTTATGAAGTCATTCTATCAAACTCCCATGTTTATCTCTTATCTGAGATTTGTGTGTTGACTTAGTTGCATCAAGGTATAATTGCATATTAAATTATATATACATATATATATGGTCAAACTACCTTCTAGATAAAATATTTATATGATACATATAGATGTTAATATACATACATACATCTCAATAATCAACAGGATTACATGAGGCTTTAAATCTTTACCATATTATCAAGAATGACATTGCTCAATGTGGATACCTGTTAAGATGACACAATTATACATTTCTGAGTCATTGGTATTTTTTCTTCTAGTTGGAACAGTGCAGCAGAATAAAATTTGATCCTTGGAACATAGTGCAGGCCACAAAACACATCTGGTTTGGGTTTTCAAAGCGATCTCTTTCTGTAATAAAGCACCATAAAGTCCAGAACCTCCACTGCATTCTAAGAACCTACTCAATCCATGCCCTTCCTTGTTTTGTTTGTTTGTTTGTTTGTTTTGACATCCTGCTGCCCAGCAGGTTTTCTTTTTTCCGTAGCTTCATCACGACAATTTTAGAAGAGGTGGGCGACCACCGATCTGACTATGGATTATGGGTGAGGTCAACCCAGGAAGGCAGATTCAGGCACCTCAAAAATATAGGAGGAGCACAGCTCTGACTGCATGAGCTCATTATTAAAGACCGACTCAGTGTTCTCGGCTTACGGCAGCCTGCAGCTGGACCAAAGGGAGAGCCAGTTGACCCAATGCACATTCTGGTAACGCTGTGCAGTTTCTGACTTTCTCTCTTCAGCTGTGCCAAGGTTCAAGCTTTCAGCTGCCCATGGCTCTGAGACTTTCTTAGCCAGCTCCTCAGAGGCTAGCTGCAGGGGAGTGGCTGGCACCCAGGGGGGTTTCTGTAGCAGAGTGGAAGCCATGTGTCACTTCAGCTTGTACTGGCACTTGAGCAGGTTTTGCTCTTGACTTCCCAGATGGAAACTACAAATTTGAGAGGCCCATGGTTGTTCCAATGGTGGGACCAGTTTGTCTGGCAATGCTCTTTCATCGCAGGTGACCCATGTAAGCAGTGGGACACTTTTTGGGGTGTTAAGAACTTTGAGTTGGATATTGTTCCTGAGAAATTGGTAATGCTTGCAAGATTGCAGAGATCTCTTACCACAATAAACAAAGCAATTAATGTGTCTTTAATTTGCACCTAACCAAACAGAAAGGGTGCATTTATTCCATGTGACATGTAGACAAATTTTTCCTTAAAAACAAAGTTTCATGCTGTGACTACAATTAGTGTAATTGTCAGCACTTCTTTAAAAACAAATATGTATTAAGAGAAACGCCAGCATTGTGCCCTCCTCTGGTGTGAAAATGAGACAATCAAAATCTATTGTAATTACCTCAGTGATATTATAATTAGCAATGATTAAGTTATTCCATGCTGCTTTTTTCCTCTTGGCTACAATTTAAAAAGTATATATCTTTCCAGTGAACATTACTGTGATCATTTTACCTCAGTACATGTCTGGTAAGTGGATAAATTAGAAGTAATTTTAAAGCAAACTCCGTTAAAACATATATCTTTCTATTTAACTACCTTAACCCTCTACTTACATCTGTGTTCCCTGTTTCTTGCTGGGGAAAATGGCTTTCTCCCTGGCTTTTGGGGCAGAACTCAAGAATAGTTTTAAACAGTTTTAGATAACGGCTTCTTTGTTTGTGTTGTTAATTACAGATATTAGAATATGATTAATCATTCAGTTCTTGCCAAGAATGCTTACATTGCTCTAATATGCCACTGTGAATCACCAGTTTTCAAAATAAATGTCTGAAAATGCCAGCCAGCAGAGGGAAAGGCCCTCGGTGGGTGAGTATCTCTGCATGGGTTAGGAACAAAAGTGAAGTAGGCCACCCTTAGAAATATCTTCCGTGTAACACAGATACCATTATTCTTTCATGTAACACAGATATCATTGTTCTTTTCTTCTCCATAGACCCTTGCCTATCTTCTCTCCCTACTTTTGATGCGTAAAATGAATTAGTGAGAAAAAGGAAGATTTGATTACCACTTGTAGCCTAACTCGATTTGTGGAATAAGAGGTGGTTATAATGTGGCCTTCTTTACCTCAGACGTTTACAGTAGAATAGGCCCATTTGTCTATGTGTCCATATGTCTTATTAGCAGTGTATGGATTTCTGTTTTGTTTTTGCTTGCTTCTGTTAATTATGCCCCATAGCTGCCCATGGTAAAGAGAAAAGAAACAGAACAGATGATTCCTACTTCTCAGGGAAGATAACACAACCAAGGAGTCACACTGATTTAATGATGTGCGGGGCATGCAGAGTCCTGTTCCTCCTTAGATGACAAGAGACTTACCAAATATTGAAAAATAAAGGTGCAGTATGGGCCAGTGGGGAAGCTAGGCTCACAAGGCTTCAAAGGTTTTGAGCACATAAGTGAAGTCATTCTAAGCCACCAGTGACAAACCATGTCTTTAAGACTTCTAAGGAGAGCGGCATAGTCACACTGAATTCTGCTACTCTTCAGGAGTTTTCACAGGTCTATGAAGTAGCATGGACACGCACCACGGAAGGCCTAGTTGTCAGCAGCTGCCATATTGAAGTATTGAATCATTTGTTGAACAAGAGCTTCAGACTTTCTCTTTGCCCTGAATACTTTCAGTCTTGAGTCCAGTGTCCCTGCCTCTTCTCCTGTTACTCCTGTGAGATTGGGAGTAAGTTAGCAGTTGACATCCATGCTGCCTTTTCTAGAGTGGTAGTGAGAGTTGAGAGCTACCTGACAGGTCTGCCTTTCGGTGTTTTCGAAAGAAAGTGAGAGGAGCCCGTGTGGTATAATGGGTTGTGGCCAGAGGTACCCAGTTTATGAAGAGTAGGACTCAGGCTTCCAGTAAGGAAACGCCAGAGACGAATTTAACCTCCATCCAGAACATCATCTTCTCACTCTGTTTCCTTTGTTCTGTCTGGAAGCCCCCTCCAGGGAGTGTCTGAACCCAGAGTCTATTTCCTCTCTAGTTAGCCCACTTCTGTTTTCTCGGCTTTGTTAAAAGCTAAGGGGGCTAGTGATCATTTAACTGCTAGATCAGCTGGGTATCTCCTACTCGGGGTCACAGGAGTTTCATGATTCCAAAGTAAATACCACGGAAACCTTTCTTTCATACCTAATGTCCTGTCTGCTTTCACGTATTCACAGAGCGTGGAATAAACCAAGCGTTGTAGATTTAATTTCTTCACACAATCTAATATGTCTGAATTTAATCATTCTTTTTTTCTCTTTAGTTAGTTTCATATTTTAGAAAACTTCCCAGTTATTTTTTTTAGGAGACACAATTTTAATTGAATTAATGACTTTCATTGCAATGGTCTAAAAATTTTTATATTACTGTTAGGTAAGTGGGACTCTAACAGTTCAGTCAAATGTTATATAATATTGATTAAAAATAAATGTTACAAATCTGGGGTGTTTCATACATAAAACATGTCACTCTCCCCATCTGGGTTCTAATCCTGGTTTTTGCTTCTACTGTTACACCTAGCCTGGGGTTCCTCAATGGCTGACATGAAGAAAAAAAAATGATGTTTTACGCACAAAGAACTTAATATGCATAAGTATTTGAATACTGATGTGTGGTACATGGAAATTGTCCCATAAATATTCACTATTAATATTGCTCCAGGTTAGACATTCCTATAGTTTTGTTTGGTTATCCAAATGACATTGTTTTATTTTCATAAATTCTGCATACTTATTTTTTTAAAGCCCAAGGTCATTTTTTTTATTAGACTTTAAAAGAAAAACACCAGAGAAAGCAAACTGGTGCCTGGAATTAACAGCTGCCTGGAGGAGGAAAATAGAGAAAAGGGGAATGTCCTTTCAGTAAGTGCATATGGAAGTAAGTCTATATGAGTAAGTCTGCATGGAGCCACATGATGGCTGAGAGCATCATGTGGTCAGAGAGCAAGAGCAAGGAATGGCACAGTTTTGGTGGGAGCATGGTTAAAACAGATTAAAAAAGAAAATGGGAGTAGTTTGCTTTCATGTGTAATTCAGAAAAGTGGGGAACTCAGAAGGGAGCAGGTGTGCTACAAGAGACCATTCTACTGGTTGAGTTTTCTGTAAAGGACAAACACGTTATATCATTAAAGGAGAAAAGGAGCCATTACTCCACCTCCACCTTTAGCATGACTCCAGGTGAGGCCCCATTTCTAGGACTCCTTCACCTCCTGTAGCAGTTTTCTGTCCTTCTCACAGTCATGGACAACCCAACTGGATTAACTCGTAAGGGAGAAGACAACTGCATTTATCCACTAGAAGTGAATTTTATTTTTTTCCACTACAACACCCTTATCTTTGAAGAGGTAACCCTATAATCACGTAGGAAGTGTGATGAAGGGAGGGAATAGTCAGCCCTCCTTTTAACACATTGCTGTACTACTGAATACTGATTGTCATCTAACACATTATCTGGGCCTAGATTTGACTGTTCCTAAACTTAATATTTTTTCCTAAACTTTTGTCAAGTTTTTAAATGCCCTCATGTCACATTTTCAAGTGGTAGAAATGGAGAGATTATATTGAGAAAGAGAAAAACTTTCTCAGACAAGTTTTGCCAGAAATGTGTAAAAAAAAAAAAAGTTAGATGCTCAAAGAGTTCTTATTGGCTATTTGTTAAACATGTTTGCATTACTGTGACTATTTTTGTTGTTATGGTTTCTGTTTGTTAGTTAGTTGTTTTGTTTACCATCAATTTTCTATAAGCTTCATACATTAGATAAATCAGGATTTTTTTCTTATTTATTTCCCTATAAGTAGCATTCTGCTTAGAAGCACAATGATTTATTTTTGTTGAATTAGCAGAAGTAAGTTCATTATATTTGTCAAAGTTATTGATTATAACATGTTATAAAGTAACTGATATTCCTATCAGTATACTTAATTTTTCTTCAAATTGCATAAGTAACTGGAAATAGAGACCCAAGGAAATATACATATATTATCAAAATCCATACCCTCCATTCTTCCAGTGGATGGAGAATATATCCTGTAATTCAAAAACTGAAATATTTATTTCATTTTTACTTTCTTCAATTTGAATTATATGAAAATTATTTATTATAAAATTAATTCTTATACGTATTGAGACTACCGGTACAAAATACAGAAGACCAAATAATTTATAGATAATAGAAAGCTATTCTTAGCATTGGAAGAATTACAAAATCCAAGCAAGGCCAATAGATTTGATGCCTGGTAAATTGTATATAAGACACATCTTGGCTTATATACAATTATGATATTTTGTTGTGTCTTTCAGTGGACAAAAAGCACACATTTTTACTTTTTACTTTTACTTAAAGTCACTAAGCTCTCCAGCATGTCTTGTCACTTCAGTTTTTTATCTTAGCCATTCTGATGGGCATGAGGTGAAATCTCAGGGTCTTTTGATTTGCATTTCCCTGATGGCTAATGACCTTGAACATTTCTTTAAGTGTTTCTCTGCCATTCGATATTCCTCTATCGAGAGTTCTCTGTTTAGCTCTGTTCCCCATTTTTTAATTGGATTACTTGATTTGTTGCTTTTCAACTTCTGTAGTTCTTTATATATACTGGATATTAGCCCTCTGTCAGATAAAGAGTTGGTGAATATTCTTTCCCAATCTGTAGGGAGTCGTTTTGTTTTGATGATATTGTCCTTCGCTTTACAGAAGCTTTTCAGTTTCATGAGGTTTCATGTATTGATTGTTGCTCTTAGAGCCTGTGCTGTTGGTGTTCTGTTCAGGAAGTTTTCTCCTGTACCAATGAGTTCAAGGCTTTGCCCCGCTTTTTCTTCTAAATGATTTAATGTGTCTGTTTTTTTGTTGAGGTCTTTGATCCACTTGGATTTTAGTTTTGTGCAGGGTGATAAGTATGGATTTATTTACATTTTTCTACATGTAGACATCCAGTTACACCAGCACCATTTATTGAAGATAATATCTTTTTTTCCATTCTATGGTTTTGGCATCTTTGTCAAAAATTAGGTGCTCATATGGTATGGGTTTATTTCTGCATCTTCTATTCAGTTCCATTGATCTACCATTTTGTTTCTATGCCAGTACCATGCAGTTTTTATTACTGTTGTTCTATAGTACAGCTTGAGATCAGGAATGGAGATATCTCCAGAAGATCTTTTATTGTAGAGGATTGTTTTATCAATTCTGGGTTTCTTGTTTTCCATAGGAAGTTGAGAATTTTTCTTTCAAGGTCTGTAAAGAATTGTGGGAATGTAAACTTGTCCAACCACTCTGGAGGTCAATCTGGTGCTTTCTCAGACAACTAGGAATAGCACTTCCTCAAGATCCAGCTGAACCACTCCTAGGCATATATCCAAAAGAGGCTCAAGTACACAATAAGGACATTTGCTCAACCATGTTTTAGCAGCTTTATTTGTAATAGCTAGAAGATGGAAACAACCCAGATGCCCCTCAACTGAGGAATGGATAAAGAAATTGTGGTACATATACACAGTGGAATATTACTCAGCAATAAAAAAAAAGATATCATGAAATTTGCAGGTAAATTGTGGGAACTGCAAAGGATCATCCTGAGTGAGCTATCCCAGAAGCAGAAAGACACACATGGTATATACTCACTCATATAGACCTATAATATAGGATGAACCTATTAAAATCTGTACACCTAAAGAAACTAATCAAGAGGGAGGACTCTGGCTAAAATGCTCAATCCCCAGCCAGAAAGGCAAAGCAGATGGACATCAGAAGAAGAAGAAAACAGGAAACAAGTTAGGAGCCTGTCACAGAGGGCCTCTGAAATCTCTGCCCTGCAGAGTATCAAAGCAGGTGCTGAGACTTATGACTCTGTTGGGCAGAGTGCATGGAATCTCATGAAATATGTGGGAAATAGTAGGATAAGGAGAGGACAGGATCTCCACAAGGAGAGCAACAGAACCAAAAAAATCTGAGCATAGGTGTCTTTCCTGAAACTGATACACCAACCAAGTACCATGCAAGGTGAAAACCTAGAACCCCTGTACAGATGTAGCCCATGGCAGTTCAGTGTCCAAGTCGGTTCCATAGTAATAGGAACAGGGACTGTCTCTGACATGAACTGATTGGCCTGCTCTTTGGTCACCTCACCCTCAAGGGGTGCAGCCTTACTAGGTCACAGAGGAAGACAATGCAGCCACTCCTGATAAGAGCTGATAAACTAGGATCAGAAGGAAGGAGAGGAAGACCTCCCCTATCAGTGGACTTGGGGAGGGGCATGCATGGAGAAGAGGAAGGGAAGTTGTGATTGGGAGAGGAGGAGGGAGGATGTTATGGGGGATACAAAGTGAATAAAGTGTAATTAATAAAAATAAATAAATGATGAAAAATAAAGTCACTAAGCTCATTTGTAATATGTATGTATACATCTATCTTAATGGAGTCTGTGGTCAAAGGGGTCATACAGACCGGCTCCCTAACCAAACATCATAGGCTATTGTTAAGGCTATTGGCTACCTTCCACCATCTGATAATATGATCTTATTGACAAAGATATTACTTATCTCATTGAACATAGAACAGTAGAGCTGGTATCCAACTAGAAGCCCCATGCCTAACCAGTATCATTCATGTCCCTGGAAGGTACTTTGCATGCTACAGGAGGAAAACGTTATCATCAATATCTCCCAACTACTACACTGCAGCCTTCAATGCTAACTTGCCTGTAGGATACATTGCACCTATATGGACACAAATGTTATGTGATTAGCCAACTCCTCCCTTTCTAATGAATTAATATCCACTTCATTTGACAGAAACCATATCTGATAAGTTGTCAGAAATCTGAGACAAGGTGGGTCATTGGCCTATGATAAACCTATTGTTCTTACTCTGCTAATAAACATAGAGTACTATAATGGGTATTAATGGCATGCTGATATGCCCATAGATCAGTGAATTGGTCAGCCCTTATCAGAGAAGCTGTGTCTTGCAATAGATGGGAATTAGCAAAAAGACCCATGAAGGGCAATGTGCAGACTTTGGAGCAGTCAGGTCTAATTCATATGTCTTTATTAAACTCCTCCTCTCAATGCTCAGATATCTTTATTGAACTGTAGGCGGAAAGATTGCAAGATCCAGAGGAATTGTGTGACACAAAGAAAAAACATTTTTTTCAAACACAATGTGGCTGATACACACATGATTTCACAGAGACTGTGACACTCAACAAACCTGGGCAGCGTTAAGGCAGACAAAATGCCAACAAGGAGAAGGAGAAACAGACATAAAATCCCACTGTTATTGAGAAAGCAATTCTCAGTCTGCTGGGGAAGGGGAAATCATTTTTTTCCCCAATGCAATGGCATTGGGTATATCAACCCTACTCCAGGGCAGGCCCTATCCCGAGGAGTGGTTGTCCAACACAAAATGAATTATATTATTTTGGTTTCGTTTTAGTGTTAAGAGGAAAGGTCATTGCACAAAGTACCTTCAAAAAGAAATCTGAAACATCTCATACAAGCAACTTAATGGCCCAATTGAAAGCCCTGGAAAAAAAGAAGCAGATACACCAAAGAGGAGCAGACGGCTGGAAATAATCAAACTCAGGGCTAAAAACAATAAATTAAAAACAAACTATTCAAAGAATTAATGAAACAAAGAGCTGGTTCTTTGAGAAAGTCAACAAGATAGACAAACCCTTAGCCAAACTAACAAAAAGGCAAAGAGAAACAATCCAAATCAACAAAATCAGAAATGAAAAGGGGAACATAACAGCAGCCACTGAGGAAATCCAAACAATCATTAGGTCTTACTACAAAAAGCTATATGCCACAAAATTTGAAAATCTAAATGAAATGAACAATTTTCTTGATAGATTCCATCTACCTAAATTAAGTCAAGATCAGGTTGAAAAATTGAATAGACCTATATCCCCAAAGGAAATAGAAGCAGTCATCAACAGTCTCCCTTCTGAAAAAAGCCCTGGTTCAGATGGATTCAATGCAGAATTCTACAAGACCTTCAAAGAAGTGCTAACTCCAATTCTCTCTAAAACATTCCACAAAATAGAAACATTAGGCACATTCCCAAACTCATTCTATGAAGCCACAGTCACCTTGATACCTACACCACACAAAGACCCAACAAAAAAAGAGAACTTCAGACCTATCTCTCTTATGAACATTGATGCAATGTGATCCACCATATAAACAAACTGAAGGAGAAAAACAACATGATCATCTCCTTAGATGCTGAAAAAGCTTTCAAAAAAGTCCAACATCCATTCATGTTTAAAGTCCTGGAGAGATAGGGATATAAGGCACATACCAAAACATAGTAAAAGCAATATACAGTAAGCATATAGCTAACATCAGACTCAATGGAGAGAAACTTAAATCAATCCCACTGAAATCAGGGACTAGGCAAGGCTGCCCACTGTTTCCATATCTCTTCAACATAGTACTTGAAGTCCTAGCTAGAGCAGTAAGACAACTAAAGGAGATCAAAGGGGATACACATTGGAAAGGAAGAGGTCAAAGTATCCCTATTTGCAGATGATATGTTAGTATACATGAGTGACCCTAAAAATTCAACCAGAGAACTCCTTCAACTGATAAACACCTTCAGCAAAGTGGCTGGATACAAAATCAACTAAAAAAAATAAGAAGCCCTCCTATACACTAAAGACGAAAGGGTCGAGAAAGAAATTAGGGAAACAAGACCCTTCACAATAGCCACTAATAACATAAAGTACCTTGGAGTGACTCTAACCAAGCAAGTGAAAGATCTGTTTGAGAAAAACTTCAAGTCTCTGAAAAAAAATTGAAGAAGATATCAGAAGATGGAAAGATCTCCCATGCTCATGGATTGGTAGGATTAACATAGTGAAAATGACCATATTGCCAAAAGCAATCTACAGATTCAATGCAATTCCCATAAAAATACCAACACAATTCTTTACAGACCTTGAAAGAAAAATTCTCAACTTCATATGGAGAAACAAACAAACAAAAAAAGCCCAGAATTTCCAAAATGATCCTGTACGACAACAGATAATCTGGAGGTATCTCCATCCCGGACCTCAAGCTGTACTACTGAGCAATAGTTATCAAAACTGCATGGTATTGGCATAGAAACAGAATAGTGGATCAATGGAACGAAATGGAAGACCCAGAATTAAACCCACACACCTATGTAAACTTGATTTTTGATAAAGAAGCCAAATCCATCCAATGGAAAAAAGACAGCATCTTCAACAAATGGTGCTGGACTAACTGGATGTCTATATGCAGAAAAATGAAAATAGATCCATATTTATCACCTTGCACAAAGCTAAAGTCCAAGTGGATCAAAGACCTCAAAGTGTTTGGGAATGTCACATACATTCATTTAGAAAGAGAATATGAGGATAATCACATATTTTATTTAAAATAGAAATGTAGACCTGTCACTCATATGTAGCGGAAAAAAGATAGGGTGTCATAGACGTAGTATCAGTACCAACCTAACAAATTTACCGTCATAATCTGTCTTGGTAGCATATAAAATAGCTTTGTCTTCACATTTTCTCAATGAGAAACACAGCTCCCAATTAAAATCCTCCCTTCTATTGTGCTTTGAATTTTTCATAGCATCCACCCCAGTTATCTCTCAAATAGGTTAGCATGTGAGAAACAGACTGGGGAATTCAAGTTTTCTTTCTGTTAAGAAGACTTAGGAGTCATAGCCATAGCTCTTGCTTTAAAAGTTGTTAGCTAAATTTGCCTACAGCAGAAATCAACATCAATGGTCTACAGAAAAATTCCCAAAATAAGAGACTGTCATGGCATCTTCAGGCTGTCTGAGAGCAGTCATGCATTTCCCCTCCCACCTTTACTCTAGGAGTATAGTGTTACTTTTGTTGATGGTGTTTTCTAATCTAGTTTGATGTTGAACGTGGTTGTCAGTGTTCCAAGGCACTCAACTGAAGAAACTTCTGCTTTCTACATTAGCAGTAGGTTCGTAAAGGTATGAAAATAGGGATATGTTAGGACCCTAGCATGTTCAGTTACACGTGCTTGTTCGTGCAGTGCCTGAACCTCTCTGGGTGCTAGTGTCTACAGCCCTACACCATGGGCCCCATCCGTGCGGGGGTTCCAGTCCACATCCAAACATGGTCCTTGATTGTAGAAACCATCTCTTACAAGACCCCTATGCCCGGCTCAGTTTGGTCTTTGTGGAGCTCTTGTTCTCCCCAAGTCTCAACAACCTCCCCCAGATCTATCATTACTCTCGCCCTTTGTCAGAGGCTTGATCTCGAGTCTTAATATCCGCTCTGATACATCGCTACATTGACCCCCCCCCCAGAGGTCCTCTTTGGCATGCTCCTGTTCTATTGCTTGTTTTCTCCTCCGCTCAATGTCTATCCCATTTGTTCATCCAAACAAGCATTGATCATACCAACCTGGGTCCTCCTTCTTGTATATCCTCTCTGGGTGCGTAGATTTCAGCTTGAACTTCCTATCCTATAGGTTTATAGAAGTTGAAACGTACGTTTTATGTAAATATATATAGATGTATATATACTGTGAGAATTCCAACAGAGGACCACGGAATCAAAGGAGTGAAACAGGAAAAGTAGAAATGACCTTAATTAACTCTACCTCTTCTCTCCCTCTCTCTCTTTCTCT
>CM053758.1:47964431-48009130 GCA_028658305.1 Pachyuromys duprasi
ACAGGGAAATTTCTCCAGGTAATAACTGGGTGTCCCTAGGGTTTTCCCACTTGATTTTCTCACCGTAGGAGTTCCGCTCACCTGGCACTCACAATGCTGGCGTTTTAGGTCCCAGAGTTCAGTCTCCTGGTCGCTGCTTTGTTTCTGCTCTCCTACTCCTCAGACACAGTGTTCTCTCGTGGCAGCCATCTTGGATCTCTCTGAAATGCTTTTTAAAGCATATAATTTCAGTTAGTTAGTTAGCTAGCTAGCTAGCTAGTTAGTTAATACATGTGTTCAAGTGTCCTGGCACATGTTTGTGCGTATGGAGGCCAGAGGTCAGTATCTTAATATCAAATGCCTGAGGACACACAGGTGATATCTCATATGAAAGAGTGCTTCAGCTCTCAAAGTGATTGCTAACCCATTAATTCATTTTTTATCAGTTCAGTTTACATCATAGTCATAGGCCCCTCCCTCCCCTCCTCCCAGACCTACTTTCCCTCTCACATCCCTTTCAATATTCCTCAGAATATGGGACCTCCCCTACCCAGACACCTCAGCTCATCTATTCACATGTGGACTGAGTTCATCTTCCTCCCCTGTGGTCTGGTAGGGAAGTCCCATCAGGGGGAAGTGATCAGAAAGCAGCAACACAGTCCAGGTCAGAGATATCTCCCACTCCCCTAACTATTGGGCCCACAAGAAGCCTAAGATGTCCATCAAAATATGTCTTTTTTCTGTATTTATTTCTTCTGAACTGAAACCTGTCTGCCTGGAGGGGGAAGGGACATTTCTCAGACTCAAGAATTCTGCTGAAATTTATGAACACAATACTTGGGAAGCTCAGAATTTACAAGGTTCACAAAGCCACTTCCCCAAGATTATATAGTAAACTTCTGGGGAGGAGAGATTTCTTTCTTTTTTTGGTGGAACTGCTTACACGCTAGTTATGAAGCTTCATAATTAAGGGTGTGTGTGTGTGTGTGTGTGTGTGTGTGTGTGTGTGTGTGTGTTTTGATTGGTTTGTAAATGCAGTTGCCTTTGAGTAAACCATCACTCAGAAAGTAATCCTTCGTCCATGCTTCTGTAAATAACCCCCATATATCCATTGGTTCCCAAAGCTGGACTTCGGCAGAAGCTCTTGGTTAGTCATCAGTGTCCTACATAATCAGAATCAGTATTTATGTCTTTCCAGATAAAGTTCCACAACAATGCCTTCAACCTGAACATTGTGCAACTCAAGACACTGCTCAAGTTCCTACAGGACTTCCGACAGCTAGCTCAATTAAAGGTTTCTTCAATCTGACTGTGAAATTTTTGATTGTTCAACTGTGTTATCACTCATTTCTAATGGTATAAGGAAAATTATTTTTTCTCTCTTAAGTTTATCTTGAGGATTCAACACGTAATTTTCTGTAAACAGATATTCCTAATTTGGATTATTAAGGTATATCAATTTTGTCTGTAATATAGTAATGACTCCTTTGCCATGGAATACAGAGATCTTTGATCCGATATTTAACTAATACATCACGATTCAAGGCACTTAATGCTGATTTCATTCAAGCCTAAGTGTAGCCTATGTGAGGTCTCTGCCTAAATAAGTCAAGTTTGGAGTACTGATTTGTTATATAAATTTTATTCCATGATGGGGAAAAGAGAAAGTGCCCTCAGGATGTTGAATAAAGCAATGCATTTGTCTGCAAGCATGTATTAGTGAATTCATTCTGCCCCAGAACAGCTCTGCCACGTTTATTGAGGCTGATAAATGTGGCAGAGTGATCTGAGGCCAATTACAACCTCATGCTTACAGAGTTGGCATTTTCCTCAGTTTCTCGGCTGATCTGAGTCTAGTGCCTGAGTATGATTTTCCAGGTGGGAAGTTAGTGGTGGCAACAGGTGCAGTCTGTGAACTTGGAAGAGAACTACTCAGAGGCATCTGTGCTAATTGAATTGTCACCTCCAAGTCATCGTACCCAGAGAGGAAAATTGTTACTAGTGATACATGGAGCTGATATGACAAGGAACAGACTGGCCTGAGTGCAAGGGAGGTCTCTAGGGCATGTGATTCAGATACCTTCACTGAATGCATGGATAGCATGAGACTAACAGATAAAAATGTGTATTCAGTAATACAGATTTAGAAATCTCTCTGTGTTTTCTTTTCTTGTCACTCATTATTTTATTTCCTTTAGGTTTGATTAAATACCTTGCTCTCTTCCCAGAACAAAATTAATGATTCAAGTGTACAAGGAACCAAATTAATCTCTCTTGACCTTTCTAATATGAAGTGTAATCTTTTGTGGCTATAAAAAAATAGAACTTTGTACAAACTGAGGTTAAGCATGATTAAAGAATGCCTGCCTAGAGTGGAAATGTCCCCCACACTATTTTTCTGGTAAGAGGTTTCAGAAATCTAAGCAATATCGTTACCCATTTTTAAAAGTCTTTTCTAAAACATAATATCGTTACTTTTGAGATTTAAAAAAAATCAAGTCATAACTGCACGTCTAAAATTGAAGTTGTTAGCTTCCTTTGACTTTCTTCCTTAAAAATTTCATGTATAATTTTTTTTTTTACCATAGGATTACTCTGTGAGCTGTGGCAGCTACAGGTTTTACATACTTAGTTAATTAGCAATTCTTACCAAACCGAGTATATCATTTCTCTTTAGAATCCTACATGGCCTCGATTAGACATATTTACGGGAAAAGTCAATGGATAAGACATTAGAGGCCAACCTCAAAGTCAGAAGAGAGCAACCATAGACCTCAGAGAAGTGCAGCATTTGCCAAGAACTGTTCGGTTATTGATCCCGGTCTGTGTCTCTGGTCACAGTAGCACTTACCCTAATTTTTCTAGTGTAAATATAAGTAAATTTGAATGGGTGTTGCTGAAAACAATCTGTAAATCTACATTTTGTGGTTTTGATTGTAATTGTAGTTACTGGAAGGTTCAATATCTGGGGCATGTCGAGGAGACAAGGCTGTGGCCTGGCACCCTGCTCTCTGCAAATACCTCCTGAAGCACTTTCTCCAGGGCTATTAAGACGACGCTGGCGCTCTGCTCAGAAGCCCAGAAACCACACGGGTACTCAGCAGAGAGGAAACTGGAGGCAGGGGATGAGCATTGTCAGAAGATACGTTGTGCATTTAACTTGGACTTCGTTTTCCCCCTGAGGTCAAGCAAGCAATTAAGGCAGAAAGATCTGAACGGTCTGAACCGATTCCCTGCCTTCTGGAGGGGTAAACAACAACGCATTCACTTTCTTTTCAACATTAGCGTGTTTTTTTTTCCCCTTTTATTCTCCCTTTCTCTTTTTTTGACAGTCTCTCCCCCATGCTAGGTTTGATTTTCAGAGACAGACTAACAAACACTGTATTCTCAGCACAGCCAAATCTTCATGTTACTGGGAAACACCTCCCCTCAACAGAAGATGCTTCGGGTTAATGAGGGTTAATGGGTATTGTATTTCACCTGGATACTGCCAAGAAATTTTGAGCTGAGACAGAGTGGGGGTGGGAAATAGCTTCACTGGTAGCATGTCAGGAAGAAATGAAGTACTGAAGAAATCTCTCCACGGGAGGCCCATCCTGGAACTGTGAATCTTCCACGTTCAGGTATTTGGGACGCCTAATACTGAGGCCTCATCACCTTAGTTCTTCCCAAAGGACACGGTATGCTCAACTAAAATCGAGACTTCCTATGAAGTTGTTTCAATCTGAGGGGGAAAAAAAGCCCAAAACTGGAGTGAATTAGCATGCATGGCTAACACCTGCATACACACAGCAAATTACAACAGGAGTTTTCAGAAGAGGCAAAGGGTGGCGGAGTTCAAAAGTACCCAGATAACTGCTTTCTGGTTGGAGAATGGCTCTGCTCTTACTCCTTTGTGTCTACTCTGGTTTATTTAATGCCAACCATTTTCCCATGCGGTGAGCAATTCTCTTGTTACAGTTGTCGTCTATAACTTGTGTTCCTTCCTTAGTATAGCTCCGGGTATATGGATTAACTATAAGCCTCAAGCCTTGTGTTTTCAGTTGTGGCAAAATGCATTCTTACATACTATTCCCTCCACCCATGATAATGCCTCTCCTCTACCTGACAATTGTTCGTGCTTATGACGCTGGCAAAGTGTGGCCTCCCCTGGGAAGCATGACCACCCCAGGTCCCAGTCAATATTCATGTAGAAATACATGCTAAATCCAAACAGTATGACATCTTTTTTTTTTCTAGTCTGTGAGCACTCTGGACACTGTGTCAGCTTTTATCTCTACAGCGAAGCATTACTGCAACGGTGTCCCTTATACTGTCATTATGAACACCTAGAACTGATATGTAAGCAAATGAATAAATGGATGAATGGATGGATGAATGCACTAAAATATTTTGGTATGACTACACAAGAACACCTGAGGAAAATAAAATAGAAAACTTAATTATGCCTATAAATCCTAGATAAAACTAACCTTAATGTGTTTGACTATCATACATATGGCTTATATGTATGAATGAACATATGCATCCATCTGTCCTCCACTTTCCCACATAAATCAGAATTTGGGGTTTTTATTTGAAACTACCCACCCTTTTTATTGTCAGGAATGGTGACCAAAGGAAGTGTCACCATTTCCTTTTGTGCCAAATACAAATGTTGACCAGAAATTTTCACAGTATGAACAATGCCTAGCTGATTGCCTTTATCTCTGTAAGGAAGAATTCAGAGCCACCAGGGTGACAGCCAATGGAAGTTAAAATTAAATGTTTTATCAGTGAAATCATGACGGAACAGAGAGAGCTAAGGAGGCATGATGCCAGAACACACATCATCTACACCTCCAGGGTACAGCTAGCACTCATTAGTCCTGAGCCATCTCTTCAGTCCCCACATTCCAAGTCCTTAGTATCTTGCTTGTACTTCAGAGATGTAAAACTTTGCAACCCGTTGGAAAAAAAATGGAGATTTTGATATTCTCAAATTTACGCACGTGAAATGGATTAATAGCTGGATCAGAGCAACAAAAGCTCCTAAACCAAAGTCAAATTCCAGGACTAAATCAACTATGATGTTCTCATCCACTGCTGTACCATCCATATTAATATCACGTGGACCATAGCTAGTTAGTTTAAGTTTTGAATTCTATGTTTACAAAAGCAGTCTTACTTTTTATATATGTGCATACATATATGTATATGTGATCTTTTTATTTATTTAAATTATTTTCATGCCCTGTATTTTGATCTTGATATCTCTGGCTGATGGAACTGTAAGTGGATTTCTTTTCATTACTTTTTTTTCCCTTTAAACAGGTTCTCATGTAGCCAGGGATGGACTTGAACTAACTATTTAGCTGAGGATGACTTTGAACTGATTTTTGTTTTTTGACTTCCTGCATGCTGGCATGCAACATACCATTTCCAATTTATATGGTGCTAGGAGCTGAACCCAGGGCTTCATGCATGCTAAGAAAGTATTCCAGTAGTCATATCTCTTTGTTTGGTTTTACATACACATTTTATTATTTATGAATTTATTGCAAAGAGTGGGAATTACTTTTATAATTATTCTGTCCACTTGGGCAAAAATACACCATTCACATTTTAACTTTGGCCTTGGCTATAGGCCAGAAAGTCTGTTCTCAGGATGTGGGGAAAGAGAATGCATCCTTCCTGTGTAACTGATGGCTATGGCCTCTGACCAACTGACTGATTTAACATGGCCCATTTCATGCAGATGGCTCCCGCAGCCTTTTAACCCATCTTTTCAGGTGATCTATGGACAGAGTAGCAGTCTCTGCAACCTGACTTTGCTCCACTTGTTAACAATTTGTTTTTCAGTCACCATGCAGTCTGAAATAAATGCATATTTAAAAACTCATGACAGGAGCTAGCTTCCATAAATACTCAACAAATAATGCCATAGAATTCTAAACTGTTTACCATTTCCTAAGGCTTCTGTGTAAATTACCACCAACCACAAAAGTTAAAATAACAAAAGTTTATGTCCACATTACTGGAGACCATAAATCACACACATGCACACACATACACACAAAGTAACATAAAAATGCTCATACTGTCATATTGAACAAAACAAAGGATCCGTTTTCATTAGCACTTTACATGCTTTAGACACATTTAAAGTGAGAATTTTCTTTTTTTAATGTTATTTATTTTTATATCAATCAGAGGTTAGGTACTTTGCATCCCAGGCATAGTCCCCTCCCTCATTCCCTCCCACTCTCCCCATCCCTCCCTCATCTCCTCCCTGCCCCCTCCAAGTCCACCGACAGGGGAGGATCTCCTCCCTTTCCATCCCACCCCAGTTCATCTAGCTTTAGACACATTTAAAGTGAGAATTTTCTAAAAACTGTTTTGATGTGACCTTCTTCTAATGGTGTAGGTTTTGGGGTGTGTGTGTGTATATGTATGTAAGTGTGTTTGTATGTTTGTGTGGGTATATCTGTCTGTGTTTGTGTGTGTGTTTACATATGTTCTGTATCTTTCTCCCTTTAGAGAAGAAACCATGACTTTCCTTTTTTTTTTTTTACAGTTATTTATTGTGGCTGGCTTAAAATGCCATGGCATGCATTTTAATTGTCAAATACCAGCTTGTAACAGTTCTCTTATTTTATCATGTGGGTTCTAGGAATTGAACTTGAAATCAGTTGTCCATCTCACAATGCCCCATGGCTTTTTAATAATTGCAATCTTAAACAATTCTTGACTATTTTGTGGAAAGAATATGCATATAGATGCTACTGGGGCAGGAAAGATTATTTTCCGATTATGGATGTCATTCTTAGTGACAATCATAAGGCCTGAAATGTTACTACTATTTGGAAACCCAAGGGTTATGCACACACACACACACACACACACACACAAGGTCCACCTTCCTTATCATAGGGATTACCTTAACCAAGAGCACAACTCTGAAAAAAAAAATCCATGAAATGTATCATAAACTATAATGAGGGAAGAAGTTCAAATCAAAATCATTTTGAGAGACTCCAAACTTTAAGAATATATTGTGTACAATGTGCAGTGCAAAGGAAAATTCACTTTCAGTTTTATTCAGTGTGAGCACATTAGGTGCTGATTTTTGGCTGTTTTAAAACATTGAAACAAAAAGTAGTAACTTAAGTCCTTGCTGATTAGCAACGATCTCCAATAACTATATTTTATCCATGTCTAATTCTTGGTTTAAGGATAGGTGTGCACACAAACACATAAGTGCACATGTGTATACTTTTGCAGACTTGTGTTTAAAAAGTTGTAATTTTATAGGATCAGGGCTTAGTGTCCTCAGAGATTTCTCTAATTAGACTGTGCTTCTCTTAGATGAGTTTAGTACTCGAGTAAATGAACTAATTAGTAGTCTGTTGTTGAATGAGGCTACGGTGTTTCATAAACCCCCTGGTCATCATTGGGAGTTCCTACACAAGACATCAATTAAACAATTTGGAAAAAAAAGATTCCAAATGTGTTACCTATTCCCTCACCTATCCCAATCTATCCCATGACTGTACCACTGTTGGTTTGCACTGCTCTGTTCCCAAGTGGACTTGGGCAGGAATCCATGGAAGACAGGAAACAGATAACCCAAATCTGGGCCACAAAGCCCATGGGGAGATGAAAAGACAAAGAAGATTCCCTGTAAACCAGTAGTATCTTGAATGACCCACCAGGTCTCTGCAAGCCTTTGGATTTCACCTTGATGTTTAAATAAAGGCACACAGAAAATGGAGGTGCTAACTTAGAAATGTAGCTTGAGAGGAAAATGCTAGCATGAAGGCATGCTGCCTGGTGGTGCAGAGGATATATACTCTGGCTGGTCTCATGTTAACATGACACATAAACTAGAGGTATCTGAAGGGAGGAGAACTCAATTAAGAAATTGCCTCTGTAAGATCCAGCTGTAAGGCATTTTCTTCATTAGTGATAGATGGGGAGGGCATGGGTAGTGCTGTCCCTGAACTGGTGTATCCTCCGGTCCTTTTTATAAAAAAGCAGGCTGGACAAACAGTGGGAAGCAAGCCACTAAGAAGCAACACCTCCATCACCTCTGCACCAACTCCTGACCTTCAGGTGCCTGGCCTCTTTGCGTCCCTGCCCTAATGTCCTTTAATGATGGACAGTGCTGTGGAAATATAAGCCAAACAAACCCTTTCCTCTGTAACTCATTTCTTTTTAGTCATAGTGTTTTGTTGCAACAATAGTAACCCTAAATAAGACAGTCCCATCTGACTCAGTTGTGCCCTTTCTAATGTCCTCATACGTACTTGTAATACATTAACCTGGAGTTTTATTTGGGAAAACTTTATTAATAAGCAAATAAATCAGCCCCTGTCTGAGTGACTTTTAGCATCTCTGGAAATAAAAATATGTAAAGAAAAATGAATTAATGATTAGGTTTACAATTTTTTAGATAAAATCTCCAGAGTCATTCCTCATACTGTAATCACAGTTCATTCTTATCATGGTCTCCTGATCCTCGGGGCATCACCTCTACCTCGCCGGGGGGGGGGGGGTGAGTCTATTGCTCTAGACCATGGTTCTCAACCTTCCTAATGCTGCAACCCTTTTATATACAGTTCATCATACCTTAGTAACCCCAACCATAAACTTATTTTTGTTGCTACTTTCTAACTGTAATCTTGATGCTGTTAAGAATTGTAATGTAAATATTTCTGGAGATGGAGGTTTGCTCAAGGGGTTGAGAGCCGCTGTTTTAGAGTTCCATTCACATACCAACAGACGATTAACCACTAAATCTCTCCATAGCTTAGTATAGATGTCTAATATCCAGACTTCATAAGAATACAGAACACTAAGTGTTGTCATCAATATTGGGCTATGGACCAGTAGCACAAGGGGGATGCTTCATTTGCTTCAATTTTCTCCTTACTGTGACATTTCCTAGGTGACTCTTCTGCTGGCATTTCTTCAAACAACCACCTCACTTCACTATATAGTATCTTTTCTTACAGTAATAGCCGTTACCTTGCTGTCAAAATCTGAGTCCCATCCTCTTGAGTTCTGGCAATCTACTGGCTCTCAAAATTTTTCTTCTTTATTGGCTTTTCCAGTAAAGCAAAAGAAATGGAAGGCCTGGTATCAAGGGCTAAGGACTAAACAGTGTAGGAACAGGGACTCAGGAGAGTTCTGTCCCCATTTCTCAGAAGGAAAAAGAGGCAGAAACACAAAGATGGGCTCTTCTGCAAAGGCTTGACACTTCCTTATCTTACAACATGCAGAATGAAGGGTATCTGTTACTACAGAGATTCCTGTCTGTTCCAAGGAAGTCACACCAATTTCGCTGTTTTCTACATGACTCTGTTTTGAGAACTCACTCCCAGAGTTCCTTGACAAGTCATCTTTGAGTAATGGGACAACAGGGAGCCTGAGAAACTCTTGCCTCCTCTACCCTGGGAGGAGAAAGATCCTTTCACCTCACTGTTTAGATCAGTCACAAACTACCCAAATCAAATTTTAATTAAAGTAGGAATACCTAGTAGAGGTTTCATGTGTCTTTAAAGATATTATGCCAGGATATAATATTGAAAGAAGAAATAATTTGTCTACAGAAATCTGCCTGTCATAACTAGGACAATACACTAGGAACCACTAGCATTTGTCAAGCAGAAAGAAACTGGTGAAAGTGCTTTATGCTCCCTGATGCATTATTTCTGTAGATGGAGCCCAACCAACCTTAAAATAAAGCCAACAATCTCCCAAGGACTCTAGTTGAGGAAAAAGTAAAAAGGATTATTTAAAGTGAATGGGAAATATATATATGAAATCCAGATGTTCTTCAGTATCCTCTGATAGTTTATTGCCTATTTAAAAAAAAATTGTTAGTAAAGGTCAAGATCACAGGCGGAAGTATGGAAATGCAGCCAATGTCCCCATGACCACCAACATTTTCTAGAGCCCTGCATGGCATTTGGGCTATGAACTAGTGCACAAGTAGGTCTCTGCAATACCCCTTACCTCATATGCTTCAGGGAAGAACTGAAGCTTACACACTCCTGAAGACCCAGGCACTGTTTCATCACTATGCTTATGTCACCTCTTTTTGCAGGGTATTCTAGAAAGATAGCCAGTCATATGTATAAAGCACAGTAACTGGTGCCTAGCATGCAGTATGGGACAGAGAAGCTCTGCTAACATTAGATGTTACTGTTGCTTTACTGATTTTCATAGTACTGACTATCCTTACAGACCTGGCAACATAGCCTAAGGGATGTACTTTAGACTCTGTCAGTGTTCCAGGATGGTCCATACTGAGTGTGTGGTCAAAGTGAGGCATTTAGAGTTAACCCATGCTGAGTCTTTTAATAATCTTTTTGGGTGAAGGTCTCTAGAGTACAGTCCTTGCTTCTTTGGTCTGGCATTCTGACAGAAAGCGGTCTCTGGCATCATGCTTACAATTACACACCACTGCCCACAGCAAGGCTCATTAATGGCTCTAGTGAACAGAGCACCTTGTAAATAAGGTAGTGTTGGCATTTTCAAATTGGTTTCCATTAAGTAATAGTCTATGGTTGAAGAAACGGTTTCAAGTTTACTTCAGCATTCCAGTATCCCACTCAAGGAACATTGCTTTCTCCCTTTCTGGCAGTCTTGTATCCGTTGGAAAAACACTCAGCTCTTCTGACAGGAAGAGGCCTGTGCTCCTTATGCACTATAAACAAACTACATCCAACACTCCAGCCCTCAGGTACTTCACATGGAGGGGGCCGTGCACAGTCGGTCCTCAGGTAAAGACAAGACCTTGTTTTCAGCAACATGAGAGAAATACAGGAGGCTGAAGGCAACGCATCTGGAACACGCACTAGTCTAAATGGAAGGTCCTGCCAAGGTTTAATTCCTAGATTACAAAGTGAGGGAGAAGAAGGCTTCAGTTAGCTAACATAGCACACCTGAGAGAGAATTCAGGCCAGGTGAGGAGGATGAGGTGTCTGCCAGAAAGAGTTGCAGCACTTGGTACAAAACAAAGAGGGGAGGGGATAAATGATACTTCAACTGGAATATGTGAATATGTGGAACAAGAGACAAGTGACTGAGGAAGGACTAGAGACATGCAGAACACCCTATTGGAAGAACCTGTTACTCCATACAACATCTGTACAGACAGCAACAGATGCTAAAAACAGGGGGTATTCTCTTCTCTTGGGCTCCAGCGCAGTTGTGGCTACAATTAAATGGCATACAGAGTTGAATTTCTGAAATGGAGACGTGTATATGGCCACAGTCCTACAAACCTTACTCAGTCTCAAGGCTCAGATCAAAAGCTACCTCCTTTATTGGACCACTTTTTCACCTTAAGATTTGTGTGTGTGTGTGTGTGTGTGTGTGTGTGTGTGTGTGGCTATTTGCGTGTGCACTGTATGCCTGTGTGAATGTTTATTTGTGTGTATGTGAGTACATGTGTGTGAGTGTGCACATGGAGGCCAGAGGTCAGCATCAGTGTCCTTGATTGCCTCTCCGCTTGTCTTTTCAGAAAGAGTCTCACACTGACACCTGTGCTCATGGATGAACTACACAGCCTGTCCAAGTAGCTGCAGGGATTTTCCTGCCTCTGCCCGTTTTACATCACCCATGCTAAGGTTACAGATATGCACAACCATTTCCAAATTTTTTGCTGGTCCTGGGGTTCTGAACTCGGGTCCTCATGATATGCGCAGCAAGCACTTTATCAAATGAACAATTTTTCCTAAACACAAGCTCCACCATGTTTCAGAGCAAAGTGATTTCTCCACATTCATTTATTCTATTAATTATTGTTTTCATCATTAATTATACCAGGTAGCTAAATTTTCATCTTGTATACCAGGAACCTAATTCTGGTACTGGAAATTTTATAGAGAACTAAAATACACTTGAATTTTTTTAATTGATTCATACCTGATATTCATATAATTATTCTCTTTCTCAAAAGAATATGGTTTTAAGAATGAGTGACACATCAGTGAATGAGGAAAATGGTAGCAGGATCATCTGGCATTGTAGGTCTTACATTGTGGTCAAGGGGACCGGTAAAATAAAGAGGGAACTTTAAATAGATGATCCACATGCAAACACAAATAAGTACTCTATGTATGCATATATTTATATATTGCACTTGCCTCTAGCTTATAATGGGGCTAATCTCAATAGACCTTTCATTAACTGAAGACTCCTAAAGTAGAAATGTATTGAATCTCTTCAGTGTATGGAGTGTTCCACTCAGCTGCACACTGCAGTGTCTGTTTGCCTTACTCTCACAAGGCTAGGTAGCAGCTAAGGCTCACTGTTATCGCTCAACAGTGATTGGAACACCTTGCATCCATAGGGAAAAATCCACCTTAAACTTCAAAGTCTAACATATTCTGAATCTACAGTATCACATCCCCACTACTGTAAAGTCAAAAACCATAGGTTCAAATATGGTACACTGGTGCTTGGCTTTATCTACAATTCATGTAGTTATTTGTTGTCTGTGTGAGTTTCAAATAATACTAGTATCAATGAAGATATAAAGGTTGAAGGATTCATAAAGGTGACTGGCTGGAGACATGCTACTTGGTATTGTACGGTAGAGAAAACTCAAGGAGCTGGTATTTAAGCTGGAAAATGAATGGTAATAGAGAATCAGTCATATGAACAACTGGGCTTCAGGACCAAAATTTCTAAAATAGAAAATACTCTCTATATCAAATCAGGAAAGGGTATAAGCAGAGCAAAATGGAATGTGTCCAGAAGTAAAAACAGTGAGATGTACTTGGTCTATATAGGGATAGAAAGAACATGGATGGAATTTGGGTATGCCCTGTGTAGTTAGAAATCTTTGAAAGGTACTTGAAATTTGAGATTTACTTGTACTGGATACATTTGTGGTAATATAGACTACAGGAAGGTTTAAAGGAATAAAACTTATCCAAAACTATGTTCTAAATTTGAATTAAATTTTCACCACTTACACTTGACCTGACAACACTTTTCAGAACCCTCAAAGCAGATGTTCCTGTCAAGGTTTCCTGCTGACATGTAAACAGCAAGACTTCCTGATAAAACCGAAACATAAGAAATTACTGGAAATACTTGCTTCTCTCCTGCAGTAAATGGCACAAAGCATAAATTTCAGACTTAAAGCCTTTAGAGAGAGTTGCTTAATCAGGGGGAAAAAGGCAACTGATTTTTGAAAGATTTCAAAAGAAATCTTATATAGGTAAACATGTTTAACAAATTAAGCATTTACAGAGTCAGGAGAAAAAGACACAATTATTTTAAATATTTTACACTAATTATCTCTTTATGCCCTTCTGTGTAAGTGTGCAAGTGTGTAAGTACGACTGCATCAGTGTATGACAGGGAGAGACAGAGACTGAGAAGGAGAGAGTAATAGTCCAGCTAGTTCTTCCTCAGGTCCTCACGCTGGCCAGCAAGCACTTTTACCTGCTAAGCCATTTTTGTGACCCAGAGAAGACATGATTCTTAAGCAGTGGTTTTTCAACATCTCCCAGGAAAAGTGGTAACACCTTCATTTTTATAGCATCAGTTGCTTCAATTTGCATTTTGGCAATGGAATGACCATGAACGAAATGGCCTTAGACAACAATAATACAACAAATCCATGGTATCAATAATAATAACAAATTTAATGCACTTACTTAGTCTCAAGCATAATTTGCTCATTTAATTATCATAAGACACTGAGAGAGATCATTAACAGGAGTCATTCTAACATATGAAGAGTACAAGACCCAAAGAAATGAAGCTGCTCACCATAAACAAAGAGTAAATAAATTTCTGAGACAGAGTCATACTCTTTTTACTCAAATTCTTAATACTCCAGCTGAGAGGCCTTGGAAAAGCATTTTTCTTGCAGTCTGTTACTCATCTTTCTGTTGTCATAACAAAATACCTGAGGTGAGCACCCTGTAAGGAAAAAAGGTTTATTTTGGATTCAGTTTCAGAGGTTTCTTCCATGATCACTTGTTCCATTGACTCGGTGACCTGTAGTGAGCCACTAATTCATGATGGGAGCATATGATAGAACAAAGAGGGTCCCTTTATGGTGATGAAGAAGAAAACAGAATAAGAAAGAGACTAGCATTCCATAATGTTCCTCCACTTACTTACCTTCCTTCCAATAAACCACCATATCATAAAGACAATGCCAACTTCCAATAACAAACGAGCTAGGATCATCCTTTTATATGAGAACCTTTGGGAATTGTTCATGATGAAATCGGAAGCATCTACAAATGTATGTCGCCATCACAGAACCAACTGATCCTCAACAAAGTATACATTAATTCATTCAAAACATATTTATTGGATATGTACTGTATTACAGTAAGTAGAGGTACAGCTTGGAAGAAAACTAAATTTGTCTTTTAACATTTATATTCCATTTGATTTTACACATTAGGAAAGGAAGCTGTAAATAGGAAGAATGTAGAGTTTATTACACAATACTGTGTCTTAGAGCGTTGTTAGGAGAAAAACAATGGTGTGGTAAGAAAGTAGACCTAGGGAGGATGCTTAACTCTCATTGAGAATGTCAAAAAGGATAGAAACCAGAAATGGTAGAAAAAACAGGATGGGAGCCTACTACAGAGGAGCCTCAGAAAGGATCAACATAACAGGGAATCGAAGCAGATTATGAGACTCATGGCCAAACTTTGGGTAGAGCACAGTGAGTCTTATGGAAGAAGAGAGGGGTAGGAATAGAGGGACATAGAGGGGACAGGAGCCCCACAAGGAGACCAACAATGTTAAAAGATCTGAGCCCAGGGGGTCTGATGCACCAGTGCAGGACCATGCATGGGGAAGACCTAGACCCCGTGGTCATGTGTGGCCAATAGGCAGCTCAATTTCCATATGGATCTCTGAGTGAGGGGAGCTGGGGCTGCCTCTATCATGAACTCAGTTGACTGCTCTTTGATCACTTTGCCTCTGATGATACAGCCTTGCCAGGCCATGGAGGAAGAGGAGCCAGGCAGTCCTGATGAGACTTAACAAGCTATGGGCAGATGGTAATAGTGGACAACTCCCCTTTTCAGTGGACAAGGGGAAGAGGATGGGGCGAAGCGCGAGGGAAGGTGGGGCTGGAGGGAGTTGAGGGAGGGGACTTCAATTGGGATATATAATGACTAAAGTGTCATTTAATTTTAAAATTAAAATTAAAATAAAAAAGAAAATAGACAACGTTGGAGTGTAGCATGGGACTGGTATTTTAGATTGTGTGTTTCTTTAAAGTTTCCTGTGGCCATATTTTGCTTAAACACCATATTAAAAAAATCAAAGTGTCACATGAACTTTATTAGGCATTAGGGAGACAGTGGTGCATACTTTGGGAGAAATCCTCAGGTATAGAGTCTGAAGTTACAGCTTCCAGGTGGGTAGAAAATCATTTATGAAATCGCATTTCCCTCAAGTGTCTTGGGAATGTATGATATAGCATGGCGCGTCTGTGCTATATATCAGTGACATTGTGTTGACACGGGTGCAGTAGCTGTGATTATTCCAAGTGACTTTCAGTCAACTTTCTCATTCCCTTGATTTTATGAGGAAAAAATAGCATGTTGATAAAATTGCCAAGGTAGAAATTAGCTTTACTAGAAATAAAACAATGATGACTTTCTTTTAAGGTACCAAATCCATTTTGCTATTGTAACTCATTAAAGGTGTCTACTTTTCAATCAGTAGTAAATGACTATGGGCTAATTTTCAGTTGATAAATCTCTCATTAAAATTAATCCCAACTCTAGCTTCTGAACTGTGCCTATTATTAAAACTGTGAAATGATATCATTCATAACTAGGACCTTTATATAGACACTTCAGTTTGGAACAAATACTGTACAGTGTTTACTTCTGTTTGCATACAGGAGAATCATTCCTCCTTCAGGGAAGGTTTACCTGGGTCCAAATATCCAAAAGCAGAGCCAAGGTACAAAGATACTTGACATTCGGTTTGGACTTCCTGTGACATTCATAACGCACAGCACCAACCTCAGATGATGCTGTTAGTGCTTAGGTCCCAAGGGTCACCAGCTATGAAAAGCCAATTGCTGCACTTAAAAGCTGGACCATCAGAAAGCTTGGTGTTCTAGACACCCTGGCTCCAGCTCCATCTATTCAACTTTAAGTGGCATTTGCTAAAAGTATGGGAAAACCATATCCTGTCTTCATCCACATGGAGCATCAATGTACATCTTACAATATCACAGGAGATGAACGACTTGAACAGGGCAAGCAGCCAGTACTCTGTGTTCAAATATTTTTAACTTATCAGAGAAAAGAGGTTTATGTGAATCTGAAAGATAGTCAGCCCCCATGCAAAGAAGGCAACACAAGCGCATAGTCTTTAGATGCAAAAGGAGGGGTGTATCTCCTAATGTTTCTTTGAAAACATCCCAAAGGTTCAATGCTAAACTGTGACTTTACACTTAACATTTCTCTGTGTGTCTATTAACTTACAGACTATCCATGTAGAGAAGAAATATTTGTAAATGTCTATTGGGAAGCTAAAAAGCTCCAAAGAAAAAGAAAAGAATAAATGTCTTTTTCTGTTATTTTATTCAAACAAAATATAAGACAAAATTTCCTCATGCTGATAGATTTCAAAATAATCAAAGACTAGCCTGATAGCTAAAGAGAACTCAACATATGCCCCTGACCTCTCTGCAGGGTTGGTAATGAAAATGGCTGTGATTTAAAACAGTACAGAAACATTTCTAGAATACTAGACTTTAATCTGTGTGCCTGGCAGCTCTGGAATACTCAAAGGTCCTCCGCAAATACTGGAAGAGAGGTTACTCACCCTCTTCCTGTATTTCTATCAGAATGGGCTAAGAAGCTAAGCATATCTGCATTTTGTGCAATCCTCAGCTAAGATGTAAAACTCCAGTCAGTTAGGGACAATTGTTGAACCTCACTCTGTGTCAAAGGAACCTTGTGAATAGACTTTGGGAGAAAAAGTCTGGAATGGAAGTGATTGTCCTCTGTCCCTAAACACAAGGCAAGACCCCCCCTTTGTCCTCCCTCCCTCCTTCCTTTCCTCTCTTCCTTCCCCCTCTAATTTTCTCTCTCTCTTGATCTCACTGCTAGCTAGATAATTGGCCTTCAATTCTCCGTTACTCCAGCACACATTAGATGATGTGGTGGTGCCCTTGGTCAGGGTTTGTGTAAAGACTAAGGAGAACTTTCCAGAAAATCTTGGGAATTTGTTTTCAGTAAATCAGCTTTACCCTGTCTATGATAAAGACAGCTCTATGCTGACCACAATTCAACTGTAGGTCAATTTAGTTTCTTTACAAAATAGTTTCAAGTGTGTGTGTGTGTGTGTGTGTGTGTGTGTGTGTGTGTTGTGATATGCACTAGCAGAGGCATGCATGTATGGCTATGTACACATGAATGCAGGTGCGAACAGAGGCCAAAAGAGAGTTCTGGGTACTATGGAGCTGAAGTTTGCACTTACTATTGCGTGGCCCAGCTTATAAGGGCGCTGGGAACCAAATTCAGGCCCTCAGCAAGAGCAAGATGTTCTCTTAGTCACTGACACAGATGGGCAGACTACGCCACTGTTACCCTACTGAGCTGCTAAAACCACAGCCTGGGCTTCCATTTTCTTTGCCCATGGAAAGTTTAATTTATATAATATGTCAATATATTTTAAATTGTATAACTCTTTCTCATTGTAAAGGCAACATAAAAGTAAGTACAGGGAGGAAAATAAGGTTGTTCATAATTGCAGGATACTTCATATCAGACAGCTGCAAGGCATACTTTCCTGTGCATAGCTGTTCTCCTTCATTTTGAGGTAGCCATGTGTACTTTTCATCAGGTAAAACATGCTCACTGTTGAACATATTCTATGGTATTTTCTTTTTATATTTCCAATTTTTGGTTGACACATAATAATTGAGCATATTTATGAGGATGTGGTGTGATTTTTGAAACTTGAATACAATGTGTCAAGCCAGGGAACTTGGCGTGTACATCACCTTAAACATTTATTACTTCTTTATGGTGAGAATATTTAAAATCCTTTTCTAGCTATTTTCGGTTATATAATACATAATTATTAAAAGCACATCTGGACACTCACGCACACACATCCTACACAAACATATGTATACATTGCTAAAAATCTGGTAAATGTAAATAAATTTTGAAAATTTATGTGTTGTTCTTTCTAAATCTTTCACTTATTTATAGAGATTCTCTGTCTGTCTCTCTCTTTCTCTGGGCTATTTACCAACTGTGTATTAGTTCCATTCTCACATAGAGCTACTATGTTTTTTCACTGTCCTCTCTTAACACACAGAGAGCCCTGCTCCTTAGAGCTCACGTGCTTATGTACAGTAAAAGTTTGGGCTTGCGGAATAGCTAATGACATAATATTATGAGTCTTTAGTTTTCTCATCATTATTCAGACTCCTAAATCTGTGCCTATAGTGTTATGTTGTTCATCTAAACTTGTCTCCAGAGATTACCTGATTTGGCATTCCTGTTACACATTCACTCACTTGTTCACTCTTTTTACAGGTATTTACCAAGCTCCTGCTGAATACTAAGGGGTAAACCAAATGGCTTGTTCTTACTACAAATGCATGTCCGTTGCTGCCTAGAAGTCGAAGAAAAGTTTGATATTAAAAAGTAGAAAAAAAGAAAGTCAGGTGGTGAATTTAAGCATTTGCTTTAGTCAGCTGTATCTGGATCCTTTCCTTCTTTCAAAGCATGTGAAACTCACCTTGCTAACACAAAAAGAGGATAAGAAGTACTTTCTAGACTCTCGCATAATTCAAGAAAGATCAAATAAGACGCTGACATTATCTAACCCCCTTGACAGACCTCCAGACTGGAAAACTGCCCTGAGCCTCCTTCTGTCATAGTCTCTTGTTTCATCTCCCCTCTCAATCTGACACATGCTTTTCCATTGATCCCGTATCACATTCTAGTTACCAAGTTCATGTTGTGAGCTGCCTCTTGACCCTTAGACCTAGCTCATAGCTAACTGAGCTCTCTAGAACAGAATCAGGCCCAACAATTTCAGCAGACAGCAGCCATCACAAGAAGGTGGCAATTCAGACATGTATGCCTAAATAAATGAACTAAGACTCAGCAATGTCCAGTCCTTGAGGGCTGTAATTCTTGAGAGGAGACATTCAGTGACCACATGACCATTATACTCAAAATAAAACCTTGTTGTGAATGTTTGAAAGTAGAATGCTAGACTTGGAAGATGGATCAATTGACAAAATACTTTCCATAAAAACTTAAATACTTGGTTTGCATCCCTAGTACCAAATAAAAAAAAATGCTGAGCTTTGTAGCAGCACATGTCTGTAATTCCAATTTCCAATGCTGGACAGGTAGAGATTAAAATATCACTGGGTCCTGCTGACCAGCACATATGCTTAAGTGCCTAAGTTGGTGAATCACTGGTACAATGAGAAAATGTTGTCTCAAAAAATTAAGGTGGAGGTTTGTTGAAGAAAACATTCAATGTCAACCTTTGGCCTCCATATGCTTGCATGCCTCTCGCCCCCCCCCTCAAAAAATACAAATGAACACAAATGCATATATAGAGAGAAATTTAAAAAGCACAATTCCATATTTGGGTATTTTAAGTACAAATAAGAGCATTAGGCTACATCATATGCAGCATAGTGTTGAGAACTGTGGAAACACTGCTCATTTACCCCTGGTGAATGGCAGTCAGTCTGAGCAGCAGTCAGTTGAGTAGCATTTGAACAAAGACTGGTGGAGAGCCAAGGTCTGCAAACTGCTCTCTCTATTAAAAGCGGTAGGAGGGGCTTGTTGACTATATAGGAGAACAGGGAGTGCAGAGGAAAGTTGGTAACAAAGCTCAGTGTCATGAACAATGATCTACACTACTCTATATAATGCCAAAGTAAGAACTTCATGCCAAGAGAGTGAGAGTGTTGTACTATGCTGCCTAATGCAACAGTCTACCTGAAGCTGAGAAAACAGACATCTTTCCTGTATTTAAGTTTATTGTTTTGGATATTATCTCACAGCAAAAGATGGATGACATAGTGGCCAACAAAATAAGCCTCCTCAGATACCTCTTCCTCTCGCAAGACGTCTGGTTCAATCATTTGTCTTTTCTCATATCATTTTCTAACTGACACACATGTGTGTTGATATCAAACTATACTCTAGAGATAAAATTTTCTGCTAGCACACAAGCAATTTAAGAAAAACTTATTGAGGGCTCTAAATGAATAAAGTATGGTACTGTGACTTCATTTAATGCAAATATGCAAACTTGAAATATAAGCCACATTCTAGGGATATATTTCTCTATTGATATAATTGGCATTACCTCTTGTGATTATAAACAAAAACATATTAATCTAATAGTAACAAATCCTTTCACCTATAATATACCCTTCCTATCTTTCCCCCTTGACTATATAAGTCATTAAACTTTATTCATTTTTCAAAAAAAAAGATTATTTATACTTTTAAGTAAGTTTCAAAGGGGCTGGAATAGATTGGCCAGTCTTCCAAGCTAAGGGTTCTTTGTGCACTTACCTGGCAGAGTGAATATAATACTTTCAGGGGGAGTTGCCTAATATTAACAGATATGAAAGCAGGTAACTTTACCATCTTATCAACAAGTCCCTGGATGTCTTCAGAAGAGGTGGTTGTACTAAAAGGGGTACAGATGCTTCTGCCCCTTGAATGATCTGGTTTAGTGTAAACAAACATATGAAGTGGGGCTAGGTTAGATCTATGCAGGCTCCCTGGCTGTTGGTTTAGTTTTTTTGAGACCCATACAAACCTGGGTTAGTTGATTAGATTATGTGTTTTTTTTTTTTTGTGTGTGTGTGTGTGTGGTCTCCTTGACCCCAATGTCTCTAACAATACTTCTTCCATAGGATTCCCTGAGCTCTATCTAATGTTGGCTGTGGGCTTCTGCATCTGTTTCCATCAGTTGCTGGATGAAGCCTCTCTGAAAATGAATAGGCTAGGAAACAATCTATGTGTATAGCAGGATTTCATTAGACATCATTTCGTTGACTACTTTTTTACCAATCATGTTAGTTCTTTCCTAGTCTCTGAGGTATCCAGCCTCCAGGAAGTGTCAGGGCTGGACTCCCTCTCATGACATGGGTCTCAGTTGGACAATTCTACTGGTTGGCCACCCCAGTACACCTTGTAGGCAAGACAAATTGTAGGGGAAAACGTTATTCGGCAGGGGTAACATGCCAATCCCAATTCTGGAAGTCTTGTCTAGTTACAGGAGATGACCAATTTAGGCTCCTCTTCTTACAAGACTCCTATCAGTGGGAGCAAGAGCTAACTCTGACTCTTTTGCCTATTTTGGGGACCCTTTTCCTCTTAATGAGTTGCCACATCTAGCCTTAATACAAGGGGAGGGGCCTGGTCTTACTGTGACTTGATAAGCCATGTTTGGTTTATATCCTATGGATATAAAACCTCTCTTTTTAAAAGTAGAAACAGAAGAGTGTATGGTGGGGTAGAAGAGAGGTTGGGGAGAAGGACTGGGAGGAGAGAAGGGAGGGGAACCCGCAGTCAGGATGTAAATAATAATAATGATGATAATAATAATAATAGAAAAGAGGATTAACAGAAGGAGGATCCAAAGAGAAGATTACAAGATGTGTGTGTGAATATGGCCAAATATATTTATGTATGAGTATGAAAATGGCACAATACAACCCATTAGATGTAATTAATATATGCAAATAAAAACATTTTTTAATTTTGTGAGACAGGGTTTCTCTCTGTAGCCTTGGCTGTCCTGGACTCACTTTGTAGAGCAGGCTAGCCTCAAAGTCACAGAGATCTGCCTGCCTCTGCATCCCTGAGTGCTGGGATTACAGATGTGCAACTCCGCACCTAGCTAAAGATATTTAAATATTTTTTCTTTATGATTATTATTTATTATAATTTATTCACTTTGTATCCTGGCTGTACCCCTCTCTCTCATCTCTTCCCAGTCCCTTCCTCCCTCCATCTCCCTCCAACACCCCTCCTTTAGTCCACTGATAGGGGAGGTACTCCTCCCCTTCTATCTGACCCTAGCCTATCAGGTCTCATTAGGACTGGCTGCATTGTCTTCCTCTGTGGCCTGGTAAGGTTGCTCCTCAGGGGGAGATGATCAAAGAGCCAGCCATGTCAGAGACAGTCCCTGTTCCTATAACTGGGGAACCCACAATTTTTGTATCATTTCTTCAGTTGAGGGACATCTAGGTTGCTTCCACATTTTTAAAATATGTAAAGAAAAGAAAAGAAAGGAAGGAAGAAAAGAAAAGGTGCCAACTATTCTTAGAATTTTATTTATATATCTAAGAACTAAAACTGACCTAATGCCCTATGTGAATAGCTAAGGTAACTATAGCATAACTCTGTCACAGAATTCTACTTAGTGGTGAAAAGAATAAGAATATATGAGAGAACTATATGAGTTCAGAGGGAATTCTGCCAAAATATGCATTGTACACAATATTATATTGTAATATTGGTATAGTAAAGTTATAGAGAACGTGTAGATATGATTAGCAAATTCAAGGATATAAATAAGGGCTGAGAGCAGGAGAAAGTATGTATGGCCATGAAAAACAATAGTACCAGGGACTTCTGTGTGGATGCCAATGTTCTCCCCTCTGGTTTTTGACTGGTTAAACAACTGTAAAAAAAATAAAATATGGTAACTGAGAACATATGATGCACACATGTAAGTATATGCAAATCTGGAAGATTGCTTCCAGTTTCTTCTCTTGGAATTCTGAAGTGTTAGTATTAGGAGTCAGGTCAAAGGGTGGATAGCATTTCCAAGCTTTGTTTCTTATGACTGCATGTGCACTTACAATTTAATTAAAATAAACACTTTAAAATAAATAAAATATCTTAAGTACAAGGCAGAACTTTACATAAAGGATTCTTACAATTTTCACTCTTTCATTTCTGCATTCTCATTTTGGACAGAGAACAACAAATGGTTGTGTTGACTAAATAAGCTGCTCACAGGCTAGTATACAGTAGGTGAGTATAAGATGTTGTTAGGGAAACAGCAAAGAACTTCTCATGCCTATGAATTGAGGTTCCTATCTCAAAAGTGGATGTGGTATTGCCTTCTTAGTGCCTCTTCTGGGATGGATGGATGAACATAAAGCCACTCTGGGGAGCCTGAAATCTACAAGCTGCTCCTTGCTTTTCATTTTAATGCTTTAGGTGAGTAGACTCATGAAGAAAGATAGAGGCACACAATATGAAGGCACGAGCTAACTGACAATAGTCCAAAGAACATGCCCTTGAAGCTTCCAGTTCTTCTCTACCCTACTGACCCCCATGGTTTGATTCCTAGCTTGCTTGAGTGCTTGCTTGTTGATTGTTAAGCAAGAAAGGGAAAACACACAAAGAAGAGAAATATCCTTATTGTCATGGCTTTATACTTTCTTCACCGGGAGTGTGTGTCTTTTCCCGTGTTTTAAGCTACATCATCTATGGAAAACATCTTCATGGGCAAAGAGAATGGGAGGTCCCTGCTTGAGACGAAAGCATGGCTTGTTTGCATATCCTTCTCTTCAGTGCCTCTGGGCCTGTGCAAATGACAAAAGGAGTCCATACATCCATATGTTTCCTTTTTTATTTTTATTTTTTTTTTTGCTTGTATTGTCTTAAAGGCACCAAATAAGAGCCATTTCTTCTCTTTTGAAATGGTCCATCCTAAAAAGAATGAGAGAGAACAGAATGGAAAAATCTTAATAATGCAGGAGCCAGAGCTGAGGTGCAGGCCTGTATTGTGGTGAGTCTCTGTGGTACACACCCCACAGAAACGCCTGCAGCCTGCCAAGCTGCCTCTCTTGGAGCAGATTGGCTAGAGAACAGTGCGGAGCCACTGGCACCTGGAGGGCTCTGCATTTGCTTTCTTCTCCTCCTGAGGTGACCGTTTCCCCAAGGCCTGGCAACCAGAGTAACTCGCAATATTGAAATGAAAAGCACCAGGCCTGGCTGACATTTTTATCAACCCAAATTTCTAAATGAGTTCTCTGGGAAGATAAAGACAAAATAAAGCAGGCAGTCACCTTCGAAATTGCTTTCTTCCCTATATGCTATAGAGTAGGTTTCGGAAAGCGATGGTAAAGGGGCTGAGTTTACTAAGAGAGCAAAGATTGCTTTGGAATTGGGACACATCTAAAGAGGAGCATAGCATTTGCAACAACTGTCAGGAATTTAATCTCAGACCCTTTCTACCTCAGCACCCACCTCAAGGGCAGCCCCGCACCCACTCCACACCCCAATCCCCACCACGGGGGACACTGTCCTTGGTGCTGAAATTTCATAGGGTCAGTTCGTCCTCAAATGAGCTACTCTTCCTGGGAGCAGATGATTCCAGTAGATTGTGCTCTCCAAATAAACAGAGTGAGACACTTAAAATTCTCCAACTTAACCAGGATTTCCAAAGGAGGCTAAAGTTTTCTTAGCTTAGGCATGAAGTTTGAGAAGGCATTGTAAGGCAAGAATTTAAGGAGGACATGGGAGGAGATGAGAAAATGCCAACCAGAATAAAAGGGAGGAAGTGATCCTTGAATTGTGTTTTTCAACTCAAGGTTACTGTGTACTCTTCTCTCAAATATATGGCAAATCTGGGAGAAAAGTTTTGGTTGTCTCAACAAGGGTGAGTAGATGGGCTAGATGTTTCTAAAAAACGGTATAACACACAGGACTTCCTCACAACAGAGAATAATTCCGCCTAAATATCAAAAAACCCTGAGTTAGAAACAAGTCTTCAAGGAGGTTCTATTCACAGTCATGACCATTTAGACCATGCACGTATTCTTAGTTTCTCAGAGGAGTTACATTGTGACTTCTGTGTGCCATGTTAGAAACAGAGGCATTCATCTCAAACAATTCTAATTCTTTTAGGATCTGAAGAGGTGAATAAGAGAGGAGGTTAAAGCATATAGTACTGACGGGTTGTCAAAGTCCTGTTCATTGATGTCTTCTCTTACCTTGAAATGTTGACCATTGTTTCCTCTCTGTGCTTCTTACTCCTTGGGCTGTTTTAGTTTTTCGTCATTGCTTTCTGAGAAATACATGCAAGATATACTGCAGATCCTATCAAAATGATCAACAGAAAAAAATTTCAGCTGACTAGAATTGATAAAACATAGTTACCTCCCCAAATAAAGTAAATTGGGAAAAAGATCCTAAGATTTTATTTGAAGGCTGAGATCACTTTGGTCATATTATTTGTATTCGGATATTGATGAACAGCTCTAGGTTTATACCTCCACTTATGTCCTATTACTCTATGAATGAAAGTGTGTCATAAAGATTTTGATTGTGGGAAGTGGTGATAGTGAGGAGTAGTGACATATCAGGTCTGGGTTCTACATGCAATGTAAAATCCGCTTTCGTCTTCGCTATCTTGACAATCCATACAACCCTTAAACAAAGGGGAAGAAATCAGTTTTGGAAAATCTTCTTACAAAGTGAATATCTAATATCCCAGGCATATATTTGGTTAATGTAATCTAGCATATGCACAGGCATTTGCTAAATGCTGACAGCATTGGATAGCACTTAATTTAACTAGTGCATATTTATGAAATTAATGACATAACACTTACCACCCCTCCTAACTTTAACTGTGGATGATGGTATTTGATCCTGTGGGACTGCATGGTTATTAATCCCAGAATTAAATGCAAAACTAATTTCAAATTTTGCAGAAGTGATAAAGAGAGATGAATATAGGAGACCAAACTGTACAGTATATGTAGAACTTAATGAGAATAAATTGAAACAAAAAAAATGATCCAGGTACTGTTTCTTATGTAGGTTAGGTATGATTTTTATGTGACCCATGACCACCTACATGACAAGAAATGGTTACAAAATTTCTAATTTTGCCATCTCATATGTGTGTTCTATTTCCAGATGAATATATTTACCAGAGGTGACATGTCTCATTCTAAATGGCTGGCATACAAACATATATGGATGTTAGAAAGAGAAAACTGATTTCCCATGTTTCCAGTGAGGGAGATGAATTTTAATATACCATTATTAAAAACATTATGATGGATTATAGATCACAACTCTTTGTTGTTGGTATTTGTAATCATGTCAGCAACTATTATGGGCAGCAAGTGAGTATGATGGCATTTTCCAAGTGTTATGTGACTTTTCTTAATTATAAAATCCAACTGCAATGACAGGTCAATGCTTTCATATTCCCGGAGTGAAACACAGGGTCTGTACATCCTTTGTTCTGAATTAATGAAGTTCTAAATAGTCTCAAAATGGAATACCAAAACAAACATCAGACATCTCTGCAAAATCAACTGGCCCTCCTGTTACAGAAAACTTTTGAAAAGGTGGTTTTTTGTTCTAAATCTCCAAGAATTGCTAAGAGGCAATTTTAGTAGCTCACAATCACAGAGTTGTTCCTGTCCTTTTGAATACATCAGTGACGGTGGCCATAGAGTTATCCAGTTAGAGCTGCTGTACCTTTTGACAGAAGCCTTTGAGACCGTGTGCAGCCTTGGTTTTGTGTGTTTTTTGTTATCTCTGCTACAGGTATGAAAATACTACAACGAACACCACTAATATCACACTCTGGGACAGCCTAGAATTCACTATGTAACCCAACATAACACTGAAATCACAACCTGCCTCAGTCTCTCAAGTGCTGGTGTTACTGGTACGAACCACAACATGAGACAGCTCTGATAATTTCTAGTAATTACAGAAAGGTTAGTAGGAAGTAACTTGGCATTTCTTCCCATCAAAATTTCCAGGGTCTCAGGCTTTAGTTCCAGTCCCCAAGGGAATTGTGCCCATTACCTGACTTTCAGAGAACTAGATGAAGCAGGAAAAACTGAGAGGAGGGATAAAAAGGTTGGGTTCTGGACCTGTGTGTTTGTACAAATGGGCAGTCTTCCTGAATGCCACTTGCCTAAGCTCCTGTGTCATTTTGTAGGCTGTCTTAACCCACCTGTACATACCAAAAGCCACAGTTTTCTACAACCACATCCTCTGATTAGCACACCTACTGAAAACCCATTCCCCCTTATGGTGAGGGTGCCTCCCTCCCCAGGATTTGCCATGCTTAAAACTAATACTCTTTAAAGATTTTGTATACAGGCACCCACAAGCATGGGGGTAAGGATGGCTTGTAACATTCAGGGTGAATCTGCACAGGGCTTACTAGGTAAATTGTCAAGTATATTCTGGAACACTGAGCCAGCTGAAGAAATCTATACATTGTTAAAATCGTTCATTTCCTTTCTTCATTTTACCCAGTTAATGTTTCTTTTGGGGGGGGAGGGATGGTGAAGAAACCGATAAACAAGCAAATGGTTCTTTTGTTTCTAGTATCTCTAGAATAGCAACCTTTTTGTTTTGTTTAAAGGACTAATCTGGTTATTAAGGGGAACTAGACATCCCTGGCTCCTAACAAGAGCATAATGTGAAATGATCAAGGTGGTGCCTGACTGGCTGATGACTTCATACAACCGTGTCCCGGCTCGCTGACCCACAAATCTCCTTTGATATGCCAGGCAGGAGAAAGAGCTTGAAAGGATCAGGAGGAGAAGGGCCGCGATGAAGCCATCATGTGACAAGAATCCCAAGCATGAGAGGGAGGAGAGACGGAGCATGGCAGCTGATAGAGACATCGCCAGAGCCACAGGAGTGACCTGCTCTTGCAGGCAGCGGAGACCACCGAGGACGCGTCCGGCGCGAGCCAGGCAGAGCCGACAAGTAATCTTCGCTAAATTAAAGAAATCTCCATGGAAATTAGCATGAAACATTTTCTAATCTCCCGCTTTTCACTGCCGACAAGGGTCACTGGTTTACCTTCCCTCTTATTTTATTATTCCCCAGCCACTTCCCCGGCATCTTTATACCTGCCGTTGGCCTTGGCTAGCCAGCATGTCCACACTGCCGCCTGCCTTGGATTCTTAACCTTCTTGAATCTTGCCACAGACAACAACAAAGGGCGTTATGGTTACTGCTGTTGTTCCTGTGGTAATTGAGAGCAGTATCTGCTAGCAGAGATTTCCTCCAACCTTCATCACTACCTTGCAGGCGTGGGCCTTCCCAATTCCCAGATGCTGCTATTGCTATTGCAGGTTCCACCCTTCTCCCCCATCCAGTTGCCCGTCAGTGTGCTCTTGTGGTTGGAGCATTCAAGAGGATGGAGAGCGACCCACCCTAGCCTCTGATAACATGCAATGCATGGTGCTGCTCACACCTGGGCAAGAAAGGGTGACAGAATGACGCAGTGTTAAGGAGTGTGGGGGAGCTAGAGAGGGTGTGTATGTACGTGCCTACGTGCAGGCTTTGACTCTGCAGTCAAATGGGAATATTATGTCCTCCTGAGAGAGTGAAGAACATTACAGAATTTTGTAGAAATGACATTTTGTTCAAAATCGTTGTCCAAAAATAGATTGGCACATGTGCTTCAATATTTAAAAACCAACTAATGTAAAATATTAAGACATGAGAAATGCTTTTTTAGGTTTCTTACTCATTAAAATCTCTATATGGAGACTTTTTATCAAAGCTCAACTTTTGTAAAGTACACTAGGTTGGGGAGGGGCATCAACACATTGAGTACAAACATGTGCTAAATAGCTTTACAGACAACATCTCATTTTGTTGCAATGGTGTCTGTGGAGGATTGTTTGGAGTCAGGGGTTCTTGATCATCTATTCGTCACATCACTAGTTACTGAAAGAGTTTATTGCTCAGGAAAGAAGCCTTGTGTTACCATCAAATGCTTTTGGGTTAGGTCCATTTTTGTTTTGCAAGCTGGGAATTGGTCTTCTGAACTCTGATTCAAACACTGCCCTGTTTGCTAGAAGGAAAGCTGTAGAGATTAAAGGAGCTCACTGCACATTACACCTTCTTTGGGAACTGCCGATGAGACAGGAATGATCTCTGTTCTGTAAAAGGAAAAAGACAAAGGGAAAAGAGGTGTGAATAACTTTGCCACAGCCCCACAACTTCTCAATGCTATCATTCTGTTAATTTAGATATTTATGAATTGAAGTGTGGGAATACAATACATATAGACGAACTATGTGCTGAGCAATTTGGAGTGATGTTTCCATTCCTTTGCGTTTCAAGCTTCAGGTTCCCTTCATCTACTTATCCACAGAAGACATAAGAGCTTATTATAATAATAACTTGTAGAACAGGGATAGAGAAGAGGTTTATGTAGCTCTGATATCTGTGTGCTACTACTACAGTGCTGGATGTAACAGCTGTCATTCGAAGGTTGTCACCACAGTCAGGCTGAACTTGACATAAGCAAACCTTGCTATCATGCATTAGAACTCCTAATCATTTGCTTTGCTTTTTAACTATATAAAATATTTATGAACATTTAAGGATCTTGAAGCTCTTATAAGCGACATAGAAATATACACAGAAAAATATATATATATAGAAAATATAACACATGTTGAAACAATTTTTAAAAATGGAACTGTTTTGTTTTCTCTTTGTTAATAGTTTTCAGGAAATAACAGTTTTAAAATAATTTGTAGTAAAAAATAAAAAAGAAAGAAAAATACCACCATGAACAACAACAACAAAAACATTTTTCTAGATATAGAATACAAATTAATGTTGTCATTATATGTATTATTTTGGAAATAGAAGAAAATAGTTTCAATAATGTGAAATATTTTTTTAAAAATTGGCATTTTTTGAACGGATTTTTAAAAATTTTTCCTCAAGTGGGTACCTCCAACTTCCCACATTTATGTATATATGTGTTCTCTTGAGTGTGTCTTTTATTCTAAAGGGGTGATGGGATAAGAATATGGGACATCAATAGAGATAAAATAACAAGGAATAATAAAGGATGATCATGGAATTTGGATATATTTTTGTTTCAAATGAAAAATAAGTGGATTTTGGTTTATACTATTCCTGATTAATAAATATCCATTTATTTTAGGCAGAACCTTGAGATAGATTTCCACAGTACTCTAACCCTAAAGATATTTTTACCTACTAATATTTTCTTTATTAGTAGGTATATATTCTTTAATAAGAATTGTCCACAAAACCTTAAGAAGTATTTTTTAAAATATATTAACTACTACTAATGCAAAATGTTGGAACACTGATTTCATAAGAATAACTGATTCCAGGACCAAACACTCCCTTTCTTCTGAGGTTTCCATGATTTCAAGGCGTCTACACCCCATGTCCAACCTTTAGCCCTTTTTTTCTCTATCACCAATAAAATATGTACTAGAGACAGAGGATAGAGATTATGCTAAAAATTCTACACAGTGGAACATCATTAAGAAACCAAAGGACAAAGATCAGGATTTACACATATTGTGCAAAAAAAATTATAAAAGAAACCAAAATCCAATATGAAATTAAAATAAATAATGAATGAGGTCAATATAAAACTGGAAAAATCAGAGTACTCTTAGTGACAACCTAAACCAAGAATTTAGATGTAGCCATTGAGGTATAAAAGCATAGTAAAAGAATTGCCAGGTTGCTTGTTGGAAGATGATATCCAAAGCACAGATGATAATAGGCTGAATACAGGCAAAAATAAGCATGAATACATAATACATAACCAAATAAAACATAAAAGTGAAGAGAGTTTCCATAAATGAGAATATCAGATATGGTTGCACCCATACACTGTCTTTCTATAGAGCTTCAATCATTAGTTATTTCTCTCCTCTCTTTATCTCTTGTTTCTGTTTGTCCATTTGTTTGTCTTTTTGAGACAGTGTTTCATGTGTCCCAGGATGTCCTGGGAGTCTATGCAATAGGAGATAATCTACCTGCCTACATCTTCCAAGTGCTAGGATTACAATCACTCACAATCATACCCAATCTGCATTACTGATTTCATTTATTTCCAGATACTGTTTCTACTCTCACATAGCACATCCTTAGTGTACAACAAATCCTGCCTTCATACATGGATGTCTTGTTCTGAACTTCCTTATATTCCATTTCTAGGTGGTAAAAGAATGCTTAACTCCAATTAATCAGGTTACAGGAATTGGGAACTCTCTCTTGTAGCTATGGAAGGTAAGTTCATCTCTCTCATTTAGAAATGTATAAAAAGAATCATATGCAAATCTGGTAAGTTCTAGCAAATTTTCCACATACATAGTACCACAATTTAGTGTGAATTAATCTATATTGAGAAAAGGAGTGAAAGGGAATCATGCTGGATCCTAATAACATTTTTTGTTCACCTTGAACATTCTTTTATGTGAGTTCAAGGCTTCTCTTTCACTTTTAAAAAATATCATTCCATAGCCAAACTTTGGGCAGAGTTCAGGGGATCTTATGACAGAAGGGGGAGATAGAAAGACCTGGAAGGGACAGAAACTCCACAAGGAGAGCAACAGAACAAAAAAACCTGGGCAAAGAGGTCTTTTCTGAGACTATAACTCCAACCAAGGACCATTCATGGAGATAACCTAGAACTCCTGCACAGATGTAAAGCTCAGCCTCCAAGTAGGATTCCCTATGAATGGGAACAGGGACTGTCTCTGACATGGATTCAGTGGCTGGCTCCCTAATAACCTCTCCCTGAGGGAGGGAAAGCAAAGTTACCAGGCCACAGAGGAAGATAATGCGACCAGTCCTGATGAGACCTGACAGGCTATGGTCAGATGGAAGGAAAGTAGGACCTCTCCTATCAGTGGTCTTGGAGAGGGGAATGGGAGGAGATGAGGGAGGAAGGGAGGGGTTGGGAGGGAATGAAGGAGGGACTAAAGCTCAGATACAAAGTGAATAAATTAGAATAAATAAAAAATAGGATTCCAGCCAATGTGAGATATGCTTTTGTAGGCATAAATAAATAAATAAATCCTGAAATGATACCTACTGAACTCTACCCCAAATCATATAGAGCTTTTTGTCAAATATAATTCTCTAAAGAGGGATGGTGATATAGCTCCAGATGGTAGAATGCTTTACTATGATACAAAAATCACATGGTTTGATCCCCATGACCGCAACTGATTGAATTTTCATATGTCAATGTTTGGTTACATTTTTTCATGGACATGATAGAAAAAGTCGAATTTTCCTCCAATATCATCAATTAAAGATTTTTTCTAATCAGATATTGCAAAAGTATATTTCATATACTTTATATATACATATATATATATCTTAAAATCCATTTTTGGAGTGCAATCTCTGTATAGAAAAATATATATAGTTATAGATCCATTATATTTAGGAATATATACATATATGTATAACAGAATAGGAAACTAAAAACATATATAAATTTGTACCAGAGATTAGTTTTTCATGTAAACTTCATGTGACCTCAAACTTGACCCATTGAGGTAGGACTGTAAAAATGACCTCCACTTTTATTCAGTTGCCAACCAAAGCAAAAGAAAGGTAGATAACTGAAGCCAAGATCTACTCCTCTCCCTGCACAGGCACGCGCGCCTGTGTGTGTGTGTGTGCGTGCGTGTGCGTGTGTGTGTGCGTGTGCGTGTGTGGTGTAGTGTGGTGTCTACTAATACAAATGTGCACTGAATCCAGAGCTCACAAGTTGGCTAGACTGGCTGGGTAGGAACTCTGGGAGCTGCTTATCTCCACACTCTCAGCACTCTGGCTGTAGGAATGTGTGGCCATGCCTGACTTTTACATGAGTGTTATGACCCAGGTATCTTGACTTGCAGAGAACTTTCCCATCCCCACACCTAAAATTACCATTTTTCCTCTTGAGGAAGGCAGACATTCCTAGTAGGAAATATAGATATCAAAATACATATCATAGAAGAATATCTATCAAAACACACCCTTTGGTGTGATAAAACTTATGCTTCTAGAGTGTGACCAGGTCTCAGTTTGAGGGGCATGTGCTTTGCTTTTTTTTTCTTTTTCTTTTTTATTTGTTTCTTCTTACAATCCTGAACATATATCCAAGCCCTCTTGTGTGCAAAGCACTCTATCACTGAGCTACATCCTCATATCCTATGTGTTTGTTTTATGCAAAGAATAACAAATCATTTTTTCATACCCTCTGTCAAATGGGACAAAATTACAAAGCAAAAAGCTTCAAGATGGGAGGCCTTAGCCAAAATTAGCTGACAACCAAAGAAAACACTTCTCACTCTCAACACCAATATCCAGAATTCTAAGGGAATCTCAAGGAAAAATAAACAAACACAAATCTCTACAATACATACAAATTGTTTGTAGAACAGATTTCTAAGCAGAAAAGAATCGTTAAATCCTACTCAGAGCTGTTTCCTGACTATTATAAGTTGTAATACGAACTAGTTATAGAGAAATCACTTGGAAATTGAGTGAAGGCTTACATGGAATAAAATGCCAATGGGTTGGCCTGAAAAATCACTTGAATATTCTTACACATAACATTGATTTCAATTTCTAAACTGGGTAATAAATCCACGGTATATGTTTTTATAGCCACTAATTTTCTTCTAGTGTGCTTAAATTCTGTATAGCAAAATATTTCTTCCCAACAAAGTTGTGATCAGCTTTGTTTGCTCGAGTTTAAAGTCCAGTCTCTTCCATGATAAAAGAATTTAATGGGCACTCAATTGCCTAGAAAATATTTATCTGATCTACCATTTCTGAAGGACTCCTGTCCATCCCACTTTGGCTCATTTGCTGCACAGATGAGCCTCATATTTAAGATTACCCAACATCACCTCGATGGGAGGTTTCAACAACAAATCATTCACAAAGATGTATGGGTTGTGTTCCAGGCATGATTAAGCTACTTTCAAGGGGGGAAAAGACAGGGATAACAGGAGACTGTGAATTGTGACAACTATCCCATTGCTAATGCAACAAGTATGGAAACATAATGCGTTGGAAACTTCCTAAAATATACAAAGGTGAATGTCTCCATCAAATTCCTCCCCTCAGAGATCAGAGAATCCTGCTTAAGAGAAGGCAAAGATTATGAGAGTGGGAGAGGATGGATGATTCCAGGAGAATAAGTCCATCTTAAGGAGTTGAGCAAAGCTTGTATGAACTTACAGAGACCAAAACAGCATAGAGAAGCTAAACTGCTCTACACCAGGTCTTCTGCATATATAGTATAGTACATCAATTTAGTGTTTTCATGAGTCGTTTGAATGTGTGAACAAGTTGGTCTCTGATTCTTGCACATTATCTTGGTTGTACTTTTCCTTCTGTTGTTTTCCTTGTCCAGGCTTGATGTGATGGCTGTTATTTTATCTTATATTTTATTCCATCGTGTTTGGTTATTATATCTTAGAAGAAGAAAGGTAGTGGATCTGGATGAGAGGAGAGGTGGGGATGAATGAGAAGTTGACAGAGGGAAAACCATAACCAGGATATATTGTGTGAGAAAAGAAACTATATATTATTAAATATTTTTATTTTAGTTTTTATTCATTACACTTTATTCATTTTGTATCCCCCCTTAAGTCCCTCCATTTTCCCCTCCCAGTCTTACCCTCCCTCCCCCTTCTCTATTCATGCCCCTCCCCAAGTCCACTGATAAGGGAGGAAGAACTCCCCTTCCTTCTGATCCTAGTCTATCAGGTCTCATCAGGAGTGGCTGTATTGTCTTCCTGTGTGATCTGGGACCCAATTGGACCCTGAACTGTTGTGGGCTACATCTGTGCAGGGGTTCTAGGTTATCTCCATGCATGGTCCTCGGTTGGAGTATCAGTCTCAGAAAAGAACCCTGTGCCCAGACTTTTTGGTTTTGTTGTTCTCCTTGTAGAGCTCCTGTCCTCTCTAGGACTTACTATTTCCCACTACTTTCATAAGATTCCCTGCACACTGCCCAAAAGTTGGCCATAAGTCTCAGCATCTGCTTTGATACCCTGCAGGGTAAAGCCTTTCAGTGGCCCTCTGTGGCAGGCTCTTGTCCCGTTCCCTGTTTTCTCCTTCTTCTGATGTCCATCCTCTTTGCCTTTCTGAATGGGGATTGAGCATTTTGGCCATGGCCCTCCTTCTTCATTAGTTGAAAAGAACCTAAGAGGGGGAAAAAGAGTGTTTTCCTGCTATAGGGACTAACTGAGATGATGCAAATGCAGATAGGTATCAATAAAGTTTCTTGGATGTTATATGGCTGCCAAACTTCTAATCATTGTATCTTCACATAAAATCTTCTAACCATAGTGAGAAAGAAAAGACTCTGTGTGCGTTATCAGGAAGGTAAATGTTCCTAAATACAGAAATGTTCTACCATGCCCAGTCCTGCTAGCTCACATCTGAACCAGGCCCAGCAAGAGCCACACCATTTCCAGACCATTCAGTGCTTTCTTCTTTGATCTGAAGTACTTAAAGCAGGAAAGAAAACAAAAATGGGTAGGACTGTGCTTGGAACATGAACAGAACTTGTTATATGTAATTGAGACTTTTTTTAAAAAATAGTTGTCTAATTGAGATCTAACCCTATAAATGTGGTTATTTTGTCAGATTTTACATAACGTTTTAATTTTCTGCTTCCTCAGCATTTCCTAATGACAGATATAGTACATCCAATTGCCAAACCCTTGTAATGGCCAAACGCTGTGTAATATTCAGTGTTCAGACTGTATTTGTCAAGTAAGAGCCCCCTTCTCATTTTCTCTTTTACCCTCGTTCATGTCTCCAGACCTTACACATGCCTTACACATGCTCCACCAACTTAGCTGACCGGATCCATGGCTCCTTAAACACTTTCCATACATTTTCACTTGCTAGTTTTATGTCAGCTTGACACAATCCGTAGTCATCACATCTATAGGGACTCAAATTGAGAAAATGTCTCATAGGATCATGCTGTTTGGCAGACAAGCCTGGAGGACATTTTCTTCATTACTGATTGACAGGAAAGGGACCAGCCCATTATGGAAGATGTTACTCCCGGGCTTCTGGTTCTAAGTTCTGTACAAAAGTGGGCTGAAAAGGCAACAAGGAGAAAGCCAATAGGCAACACCCCTTCGTGGCCTCTAAATCAGCTCTTGTCTCCAGATTTCTGCTCTGCTTAAATTCCTGTACTAGCTGGCCTTAGTGATGGACTGTTATCTGGAAGCTTGCACAAACAAACTCCTTTATCCCCAAGTTTCTTTTGGTTATGCTGTATCATCACAACATTAGAAACCTTGAGACACCCACTTTTCATACACACACACATAGTTATATATATATATATATATATATATGATTATATATTTATATAACACAGATATACAAATCAAATATTTGTTTACAACACACTATAAGGAAAGCTATTTAAAAATTCTTTGGGATACATATAATTTTACCACTTCTTAAAAATGTAAGCAAAGTTGCATACTAAAGGATGGGATCCTTACTTTACTTTTACCTAAAGAAGTCAAATCTTGGCTGAATTGCAAGCAGAGCATCAACAATGGTTTTCAGAGTGGATTAATGTTTTGATTCTGTAATTGTCAGTTTGGAGAATCCCGCTTCACATTCAGCACATTTTGCAGTAAAAACTGCAAAAATGGATGCACGGATGCATCTGAGGAATTGGGGGACTCTTCCTTCATCCAAAACCAAATTTTTTAATGTGTTATATTTTGGTTTTGTTTTTTTATGAAACTGAAGTCAACCCAAATGACCATTTCTTTAAGTCAAACATTCTAACATAATGCAACAGATAAACTTTTTTTTTCTTTTTTGCTGAGGAATGACACTAAAAAGATAATAAAACACTTGATTCTCTGTAACTAAGACAAGATGTTTCTGTAAGAGCAGAAAACTTACTATGTATAGTAAAAGCTCTCTAGAAATACTGCTTAAAAGAGCCAACTCCCTAAACCAAGTGTTTGAGGCACCAATAGCTGCCTTTGTACCCTGTGACATCAGATTGAGAGACTTGAGCTTACAGACAAGACTGCAGAGAGTCACTTGATGCAGCTTGCCTATCCTGCTCAGAAACACCTGAGATCCATTATGTGTTTAAGTCTAAATTCCTTGCTAGTCACATTGTATATACAGAAACAATTACTGTTGAAAATTTTTGCTCATAAACCCTGCATTCACTCACAATATCCTATAAGGAGTCACAATCCAATTTGAGAAGCTGGGTGTTAAATACTGTCAGGATAAGGGCTGGAAAGCCAGGCCAGCCAATAAAGACGCTTCCTACCAGAAGGTGTAAGACTGAGGACCGGAGTTCAATAGATCTTATGTAAACGTGGAAAGAGAGCTCTAATGCCACAAAACTGTCCTTGTGATCTGCACATATGAGACATGGCACGCATGTTGCCATCTCCGTCCCACATACAAAGGTTAATATGACATAAACAAATTTTTACATAAAAATATGGAAAACCGAATGTCATTGTGTGTATGTGCTTGTACACACACACACACACACTTGCACACATGAACATTTGCCCAAGAACTACTTCTCTGATAGATTCTTAAAAGGAACAAAAAACAATTTATATGAAACTGATCAATATGAAAAGACACATCCGGAGAATCAGAGTATACTGTGTCAGATAAAATTAGTATTCCAGGAACTCAAATGTCATAAAGACAGAAGACCCAACTTCACAAGGGGCTCATTAGCAGTCAGACATAGCACATTGTCCACTCAGGCATACGCTGTCTATGCCAAGCATTCTTGATGCTATCTTAATGAACAGAGAAAGAACTCATTTTGAATCTATAAAGTTTAACACCAAGTTGAATAATTACACTGACAGCTGGAGAAAAGGCTCTTGAATTTTCCATGTTCCTTTCTCATATAAAAATATTATTTCTCTCCCAAATCTTCCCCCTGACACCCAACCATTGTACTGTATATCAAATATGTAGATAAAAATATTAATTTCCCCCATGTCTGTGCTAGTCTCTGAATGCTCATGTTTATTTATAGTTGCATTGGTACTCTTGGGCTGCATATGCCTTACGAGGGAGGTCCCTGTGTTTTTGTATTCGGTCTACACCACACTTAACAGGGTGTCACATGCAGAAAGGTGCTTTGTGATCAATATCAGAGACTTAATTGTGAAAGGTAAATTCAAAATGAATTTTATGTTTCTCAGGGATAAATATGAAGTAATGGCTCAGCCAGAGAAGAATATTGTCACAGGAAAAAAATGCTATCTTGTTGTTACCTTCTCATAGATACCAAGAGTAGATGCTAATTCATAGACAGGAAAGAAAAGAATATGAGAAAATTACACTCACGTGACTTAGGTGTTTCATAGCATCCATGTGTTGTGCTTTTATATAAGTAATATGCACTGTGTATTAGGTCTTTTATCCAATTGTTCAACATTAAAACGTGGCCAAAATACATGAACCTGCTGAGGAGCAGGTTCTGAGAGTGAAGTGTTTATTTTGGAAGCTTGAAGATTTGAGCTCAGATCTGCATAATCCCTATAAATGCCAAGCATTGAAGTCTCTGTGTCTGTGACTCCACCGCTAGGTACTAGGAGACAGGAGGATCCCAGGAGTTCACTGGCCATCCAGGCTAGTTGAAACTGAGACCATCAAGATCATTCAAAGATCTTGTCTGCAAAACTAAGGTGGAATGTGATAGAAAAAGATATCCAAAATTAATTCTGACCTCAACACAAAAGAGAGTACACACACACACACACACACACACACACACAGACACATGCATGAAAGAGAGAGATTTATAAAAAAACAAAACATAAAATTTGATAGGCTGAATTAAAATGTCTTTATAAAATTAATCAGGATATATAATGGATATACACTAATAAAATTAAACTTAAAACATGTTTAAATGGTTGTTGACAAAATGTGCTGGTTATCTGCAATAAGAAGGTAAACAACCCCATTCATTTTAACAGTCCTTTAAGGACATCAATGAACTATCCTTTGTATGAAGACACAGGACAGATTGATGGAAACAGCAAGGCTCAGGCAGTTGTACCCTGGTAGTGGATAAGAAATAGACAAGGTTTCATTACAAGAAGAATTTGTTCAGGAAATTACTCAGGATTCCTTTCCCAGCACCTTTGTTAGATAAGTTTCTAGAATTGAGACACCCAGGAAAACACTTCTGAAACCACACTCACTCTTTCTAAAATGCATCTATGACTTAGTACAACTGTCAGTTAGTGGAGCACAGAATGAAGCCACCATTCTAATGACTGTGTACTAAAATGAAAGACATGATCCCCTCCATTGTTGAAATGGAAATTAAAAACAAAGACAAATAACAACCACAACAAATGGTACAATGGCATGCTTTCCCAAGAGATAAAAAGATAAACAGGTGTTGAGAAACTGAAAAATTAGGACAGGGCTTTAGTTAGAATTTTGATTTCTTTAAAAACACAAAAATGTTGTGGGAATGTGTTTGTTTTAATTTCAGGTGTGGGATATGCAGCTGCTTCAGATTTTTCATAGCAGCTGAGTATGGTTTGCCACGTGCTCTAGCAGGGGCATGATTTTGCCAGCTAGAGATAGTCTCCGCATGTGTATGCCATTTGGAATTCTGGAGACTCTTGAGAGGGTGTATAAATGGTAGAGCCCCGAGAGGGTTGATAGTTGCTCCTCCAGTTGCTGATAATGGTGGTGGCTGTTTTTCGCTGCTGTTGTTTGCTGCTTGTCGAGTGGTCGTGGGCAAAGAGACAAGTGGAAGAAATTGAATATCTCGATGAAGATTAAACTTACTCCAAGGAACTCAATACCCCTAGTCAGCATGAAGTAGTTTAATAATATGTATCAACACCTTCTTTTCCCTTAACCTTCTTTCTCCCCTACCTAGTGTTGGGTGGATGGAAAGTTGGAGAAGGGTAATAGAAAAAGGAACCCAAAAGTGGCCAAAATTCCAGCTATACAATACCACCACTGCCTGTAATTTATTTAAATACTTCCTCCAACATTGAAAACATTTTTAAGCTTTTTATTAGTCCTTTAAGAATTTCATGCAATGTATTTTTAAAATAGTCACCCCTCTTTTCCAACTCCTCTGAGATACAGAGCCCCCTTTGCTACCTATAAAACTTTCTGTCTTCTTTATTTTTTGAAATCCATCAAGTGTTGTTCACAGTGCCCATGTACTTTTTGATGAGTGGCCTTCCGCTGTAGTGTGGTCACCCTACTAGGAACAGCACCCTTAAAGAAACCTGGCTATGTGTCCCTGCAGCCATCAGTTGCCAATATTGTCTCATCTGGGGTTAGAGCCTCATGTCTATCTCCACCTAAATGTTGGGATGCTGCCTGCCGGGAGCTTGCTCATGTCTTAATGCATGCTCTCACAACCACTGTGAGTTTGTATGTGTGGCTGTCCTGCTTTGTACAGAAAATATCTTTCCCTGTAGCCATCTATCATGTCTGGCTCTCATAACTTTCTACCGTCATCTTTCCCAACGACTCCTGAGCCTTGCAGAGGGATGGGGGTGATGTGATATAAATGTCCCCTTTAGGACTGAGAATTCTAGGGTGTTTCTTTTTTCTCTCTTTACCTTTACCAGTTGCTGTTCTTTATAGTAATCATATATACTACATAAAGATGCTTCCCTGATGAGGGGTAATCTATAGATATGACAATAAGTCATTAGCAGTCGTATTAATACTATACCCATTTAGTAAAACAATAGTAGTAAGTTCTTAGGGTCTCTGACCTATCAGGCCTCTCAGCATCTTAAACCTAATAGTAGTGTGTGTATGAATTCCATGTAGCTGTCCTTAAATCAAACCAGAAAGTGGTTTGTTACTTCCATCATTATTCCTGCCTATTGCACCAATGTTCATGTCTTTTAGTCTAGTCATTATTGTAGATCCTGGAATCACAACAATGTAAGATTGATGACTATGTTTCTCCTGTAGTAGCATGCAGAGCATCTTTCAGAACTATGAAAGATAATGGGTAGGAATGAAGCTTCCACTTCCACATCAGCACCATCTTGACTCCTCCATGTTCTATCACTTAAACATATTGTATCTTCAGCAATATGGTCTTAATTACAAGGTCACTTGGCTAACCAAGAGCAGTAGTGACAGACTCTAAAATGTAGAGGTCTATGAGACATCACTGGGAAACAGTTCAAAAGGAGAAAATCTATTTCTGAAACTGGGCTTTTTATTTTTATCCTGTTGTGTCTAATATGGGTGTTGTTATCTCATTGTTAGATAATTATATTTAAATTATATATGTATATGATGTACTTACATATGTGGTATACATATGGAACACATGTATAAATATTTGACAGTAGTATGCATCTGTATAAATTTTTAAAAGGTATTTAGTGTTAGTTATCCTTCCCTGTAGTCCCTCTTCTGCCCTTCTGTTCCACTATCCACACCAATTTAACCTTCTTATTCTGTTATTCCTCTTAAGCACATTATGGAAGCTGAATCACAGGACATAGACATCATTTAGCATGATAGAGTAAATATAGCTGATTTTTCTTCCAAAGAAAGACAACTCAAGAACTCATCAATTATTTCATCTAATTCAAATCTACAATGACAGGCTGTATTCATGGCTCCTGTACATACACCTTCCTAAATCAGAGTTCTGCTTTAATAAGCAACTATTAGCAGCACATGTCAACCATAGCATAGATGCAAGAAAAGAGTAAGTTCAAAGTAAGGTACGTGAATATATATATATATATGTGTGTGTGTGTATATATATATACATATATATACACATATACATATATATATACATATATATATACATATATTCTTCAAGCATAACAAACAGAAGAACACCACTACCTTCTTCAAAGCTGTGCATGAATGCAAACCTGGCATTGATATGAGAATATGACCTTCCTGTTCTCCCTGCATAATCTGTCTTCAGCCAGTAACTCCTGGGCCAGGTAGATGCTGTTTGTTATGCTGATTAATTATCAGAACTTTTATTGTAAATGGTTTTAAGGTTTTGATAGTCTTTCTCTTTATAACTCTGTTCCATGTGCTTTATTGTTAAATGGTAGAAACAAACAGGAGCCCTGAGGGACTACAGAGGCTCCAGTCAGAGCTTCCTTCTACATTATAATCAACAATTTCTCTGTAATGATTCTCTGTAATGTAACAATTTCTCATCCCTCTAACTGACATTGAAATGCTCAGAATTTTTCTTCCTAGAGTTAGAAAAGGCTGATGATGCATTATCAGCCTATATATATATGTGTGTGTGTGTGTGTGTGTGTGTGTGTGTTACACATATATATGTGTGTCTATGAGCTTTCAATTCAGTGAAAACATTCTCATGGGCCCTGGTAGAAACATTCCTCATGCGCACTTATATCCACAAACAAGAAGACCCCCAATTAATGGAAACAAGTTGCAAAAGCATCCAAAGCAGAACTGCAGGGGTCATTTAAAGAGCTGGGAAGATGGCTCACTGGTTAAGAATTTTGCTGTCCAAACATAGAGACCTGAGTTCAGTTCCTAAGCAATTTCTTATAAGATTGGCATGGCAGCTCATGTATATAACCGCAGCACTGATGGAAACATTCAGACAAAGGCATATCCCAGGAGCTTACTTCCCTATTGCAGAAAATAAGGTGGATATGATAGAGGAAGACAACTTTGTTGATCTCTGGTTTCTGCATTCACATAAGAACACACTTGTATACAACACACACACACATACAAACACACTTCCATAGATCATTTCTAACATTTTGTAATGACAGATACTGGTTTGATATAAACAATATGTTGATACTAATTTATCAACGTGCATCAGTCCTTTGCTTGCTGTGTTTCTCTTGCATGCTTTCATTAGGGACAACTTTATGTGGAAATCTATGCTACCATTGCAACAGAACATTCCCTCTAATTTTCTTCGGTTGTTTAAAAGGCAAAGATCTCAAAACTCAAGTCCATATTCAGTACATAGAGTGGGTGGGGAAAAGTTGTAACTAACAGATTTGAAGTTTTTTTAGTGTTATTTTCTACTAGAAGATGCCTTGCTGATGATCCCAGATGCAAAGTATATCTTTCTTTTAGAGACAATGTTTGTCTGTGTAGCCTTGTCTGTCCTAGATTCGGTTTGTAGACCAGGCTGGCCTTAAAACCTCAAAGGTCCTCCTACCTCTTTCTCCCACAGTTCTGGGATTACAGGATTACAGGAATGCACTACCACATGCAGACGACAAATTTGTAAATTCCATAAATTACAGGGATATTTGAGATATCTGCTAACTATCTCCCTCTAGGAGCTATCTATGTGATATTTTCCATGTGGCAGACTAGTAAAATATCCTTTGGCATAATTAGTGACTCAAGGACTTGAGAAACAAATTAGTCACAATTGAAATCACGAGGTAAGATGAAATGGGCACATTACATCTCCTTTTTGTTCTTGTAAACATTAGCTAATACATATATATATATATATATAATTGAGAGGGAGAAAATAGGGAAGAATCCAAGTCTATAGATGCCTTTTAGGTACCGCTGAGCATGCTGAGTTCCTCCAGCAGGGAAAGCACATTGGAAGCAGCAGTTACAGTTTGAATCAAGGCTAGTTCCTTCTAAAGCAATTTACTGTCATTCTTTGAGGCCTTTTATTTTGCACTGCATAGGCATAGAAATGTAATTGTTTTAGGAATTGCTAGTCATCATGTCTTTGATGAGAGCACTAATCTCTCTCCAAAAATTCCTATATAAGGGGTATTTCTTTTAATTTCTTTTATGAGAAGCTATAGGGAACATGTTGGTACCATGATAAACTTTAGATGTTTCATGAAATCAGTGGATGGCTCTTTGATCACCTCCTCCTGAGGGGGGAGCAGCCTGACCAGGCCACAGAGGAAGACAATGCAGCCAATCAGGATGTGACCTGAAGGTCAGAGGGAAGGGGAAGAGGCCCTCCGTTATCAGTGGGTATGGGGAGGGGTATGAGAGGAGATTAGGAAGGGAGGATGAGATTAGGAGGGAATGAGGGAGAGGGCTACAGCTGGGATACAAAGTGAAAAACTGTAATTAATAAAAAATAAATAAATTTTAAAAAAGAAAAATATACGAATTTAGAAAGTATCTATAGTGTGTGTACTTCAAATATAGAATTTAAGAATTTGTTTATTTTTATTTCATGTGTATTAGTGCTTTATCTTGATGTGGACATACTTCATGTGTCCCTGATGCCTCTGGAAGTTAGAAGGGGATGTCAGATCCCTTGAAATTGGGATTATGGTTGATAATAAGCAACCATTTCAGTCCTGGGATCTGAATCCTGGTCCTCTGTAAGAGTAACAAGTGCTTTTAACCATTGAACAACCTCTGTAGCCCCATTAGATATAGAGTTTTAAAATCCAAAGAAACATTAAATAACTAGGAAAGTAAAGGAGAGTGTTTGGTCTGATGAGATAAACATTTATTAACTGACATCCAAAGCCTCCACCTCGACCAATGATGGATGACATGATAGTGTTTTGGGCTTTCTGACAATAGGGCAATACTGACTTGTATTCTTTTTTTTTTTTTTTTTTTTAATTTTTTTTTTAATTTATTTATTTTTATCTCAATCACAGGTTGGGTACTTTGAATCCCAGGCGTATCCCCCTCCGCCATTCCCTCCTACCCTCCCACTCCCTCCCTCATCTCCTTCTTCCCCGCCCCCTCCAAGTCCACCAAGAGGGGAGGACCTCCTTCCCTTCCATCCAACCACGACTTATCATGTCTCCTCAGGGCTGGCTGCAAAGTCCTCCCCTGGGATCTAGCCAGTCTGTCACTCCCCGGCTTATATGGGGGGGGGGGGTCAAAGAG
>CM053758.1:48009630-48186052 GCA_028658305.1 Pachyuromys duprasi
CCCTCATCTCCTTCTTCCCCGCCCCCTCCAAGTCCACCAAGAGGGGAGGACCTCCTTCCCTTCCATCCAACCACGACTTATCATGTCTCCTCAGGGCTGGCTGCAAAGTCCTCCCCTGGGATCTAGCCAGTCTGTCACTCCCCGGCTTATATGGGGGGGGGGGGTCAAAGAGTCAGCCATCAAGATCATGACTGAAACACTGACTTGTATTCTTAATCCATAAGCAATATGAATATTTCCCTTTTATCCATTCCATATTACCCTATATATCTTTTCAAAAGATAGACTTGAATTACATACTTACCCATGCTTTGCTTTTACCATGAGATCCTTTCCCAGTGCCATTTTTCTTTCTATATTTCTTTGGGGGATATTGAATATAAGAACTGAGCCAGACATTGGGGTTAAATCAGGAGTAAGTATATATCATGCCTCTATGTCTATGTCTAGCTGAAGTTCATGAAACACAATGCTGCCCCCCTCCTGCAACATACCTAATGTAGACAAACACCATATACGCCATCTAGAAAAACAGTTGCAACTCAGAACATGCGTTGTGATCCTTTAAGCTGGCAGGGACAAAGATCTGCATGTCTGAATGCAGTGTTTAGACATGGAGCTGTTCTGAGTCGGTTCCCTGTGGTACTCATCAGAACTAGGAGGTTTTTTTCACACATCTCCATCATGAGCAGATTGAAGGCTAAGCAGATTCCCAGCAGACATGCTTCACAGATGCCGCTACTCTCTCCATGCGTGTTCTTCTGGATCTTGGTGGAGCATGTCTTGGGGGATAGTTGGGAAGTGATCTGAAGCAGCTCATGGTAAATGTACCCAACCTCCTCACCTCAAATCTTTGTGGCTTCCTCCATTTATTACACTGAGAATTTTCTGGCAATTCTAAAATTTTCTTCCTTTTAAGTCCAAGCTACCTTTGAATTCCAGGTTTCAGATTTTAGGCATCCATCCAAATAAACAATTATAAGCACTCCCAGAGAATCTTGCCAGCATACGGAAGCCATATCAATTAAATCAGCCAAAACAAAAGTGATGATCATACCTCATTGTATAGGTAAATTTTATAAGACATTTTCAGACACATATATCTCAGACTTTGGTCATTGTAAATTAGTACACACATTCGTGTCACATATATTTAATTATAAAATCTACAGTTGTACGAGGTCTATTTTGCAATATACTGCTAGTTATGTTCTTGGGGAGACAGTAAGTTTTTAGGAAAATTCACATTACATAAAAAGAAAGAATATCAGCTTTTAAGGCAAATTCTTCAGAGAGCTACCAAATATGCTTTTACACAATGCAAAGGAATCTCATCAACAAGGAGAGACCATGTAGTCTAGCATCTAAGGGGATAGGAAGACCTCCAAGTCTCTTCCATGAAGTGTCATTCAATTCAAGGTCAAATACTCTATCCTTGTCCTATTGGTCTAAGATCTGGCAAAACTTTGATGTAATCTGTTTTATTATTTAGTGTTCTTCAATTCAAATACCGAGTGTAGACCACAATGAAACTAACTTCATTGTTAGCACAGTATCAAATGAAAAACTAGGGCTACTTCCATCTTCCTAAATTTTAAGACTTCTGAAACTCCACAAAGATTTTATTCTGAGGGATTGATATTTTGCATTGTTTCTGGAGCTTGCACAAAAATGTTATGCAGATTATTTAGTAAATACTGTTGTTTGATTCGGATGTTAAGCCGGACTTTGTTTCCATGCTGTGGAAGAAGGTGATGACTGCAAAGAAAGTATCTGGATTTCACTTGATGTTTTAAATGACATTTTCAAAATGTTACTTCATCAGTCTCTTTCAGTAACCACCTTAACTTTACCTTCTGTTATTCATGCCAAAACACCATTCAAAACTGCCTGCAGAATTTCACTCAAAGGTGAGTACATGCCATCACAAGTATTTTCTGTTACATGGGTGGCTAGACTCTAAATACCAAGACTATTTTTATCTCTAAGATGTTAAGATAACTTATTCTAATCCGCAGCAATTGCTATTTCATAGTTGCATTGCTTATACCCCTTCTCTACATGTCTACCTGCCCTTCCTTTCCACCTCATATATTTGAGTGGCTCTTCTGTTGTCTTCTTCTGCTTTTAAGGACATGGTTGATTACAATGAGCCTCGTCGGATAAAACTGAATGATTTCCATTCTTAAGAGTGAGATTATTAATAACCCTAATGTTTTCTGTAAAATCCTTCACTGTAGTAAAGAGTGTGTTTGATTGAAGAACCAATGAATATGAATATGAATCTTGGAGTATACTTAAATTTCTGCTGCTCACGCCTCCAAATGATGCAAACCTCAAGCCAGATGTACAAGCAAAACAAAATGCACAGGTTTTACCTCAGCTCCAGCAAAGACACAGAAAGAGAGTCTAGAAGTTCGATCTTTAAAGTCTGAGAAAAAAAATATAGATAGATAGATAGATAGATAGATAGATAGATAGATAGATAGATAGATAGATAGATAGATAGATATTCTATCATCATTATGATGGGATTGTCAAATAAAGGAGAACACAGGCTCAAATACTAAATGATCCTCTTTCTGTTCACTGGTAAGAGCAAAATTCTCTCTTCCTCTCTCTCTTTAGGTGTGTTTGTGTGTGTATGTGTTTGTGTGTGTATATGTTTGTGTATGTAAGTGTAATCATGGACATACAAAGCTCTGAGCAGCATGTCTTCTCTTACTTTTATCACTTGTACTTATTTTAATATTACTGCTTATTGCTTTAAGATCTCTGTCAATGGTAGCTCACTCTTTTGTACAGGCTAGTTGGGCAGTGAAAGCTTAAAGTCACCATCGCCTTCTTCCAAAGCTCTCATTACAGGCGCAGGCAACCACACTTGGCTTCTTATATAGGTGCTGGATTTCATACTCAGTCCTTCATATTTGCAGTCCCAGAACCCTTACCTATTGAACCATTTCTTAACTCCTCCTTTTTGTTTTTGTTACTTGACACATTTATTACTTTGGGGAATTGAATTGTTAAACTTACATTATTCAGTTCTCTTTTTAGTAATAGTAATCAGCTAATCAAGGGATCTTTAACAAAGGTCTCCTGATTTGTATTTAGCTCCCCCAAACTCATTTCCAATAAACATCGTATTAGTTAAAAAGTACTCTAAAGGTAAATGCAACTCTGAGTCTAAATATTTAGTAGGTTTACAACAATAAAATTTGACTTCATTAACATCAGCGTATAATGCAAGTGAATGGATTTCTCGGAAAACAATTATTAGGATATTTTACAAATTAATTGCTAGAAATTTATTCACTTAAACAGGCAAATTCATGTCATTAAAACAAAGGAAAATGAAAATACAATCTTTTAATGTATTTGTGTAGAGTACTTGAGGTCAAATCAACACTCTATAGTTGATACTTACTTCTGAAGTCTCAGTGGGAGGTAGCTTAAATGCTTCATGTAAGTTTCTAATAAGAAACACAGTTATGTCTGCCATGCTCCACTTTTGCCTTCAAACTGTTTCCAAAACTAGACAAGGTCACAGTATTTTATAAATTATTCAGTGTAGGGATTATAATAAAGGCATCATAAGGGAAAAAGCTACTCAACAATATAGAATTATAGATACAAGATATCCTCAGCAAATTCCAACAAAGTGGATCTGACACTCTGTTAAATGATCTCCACCATGACCACAGATGATTTACATGAAAGTGGCCTTGCATGAAATGAATATATTAGAGAACATTGACAGAACACAGGAAATAATCCCTATAATCATTTTAACTGATATGGGGGGGGGGGCAAACAGTAAAAACACTTGTGTCTGAAACAACAAAAATGAAGAATGGGATGGAACTTCTTCAACTTGATGATAAGCATCTAAAAAGAAGATTATAGTTAAGAGTACACTTATTCCCTAAGTAACTAAACTTATCCAAACAGGTTCAAGGATTGAAAAGAATAACTTTCCATTGTCTCTATCCTATAATTTGCTACAAGTCCTAATCTAAAAGTTAAACTAGAAAGAAAAGAATCCAATTTGTTTAATATTATAAGAAATGTATTTTCATGTGACACTATTTTATATAGAGAAAATAATTAACTAAAATGGACAAAGATATTCAGTAGTATTAGACTCCAAGATCAACACATAAAAAGCAATTGTTATTGCTTTTATACCAGCAATGAAAATCTGTAACAGAAAATAAAAAATAAATATCATTAATTAATACATTAAATATCAGCACTATTTCATGAAAAGAAAATATTTCTACTTATAACCACAAATATTTCTAAAATAATTATGACATATATAAAAGATATGACATTTCTTGTGTACTGAGAGACAGTGTTAACAAGATGATAAAATAGCCCATCGTGATCTCCAGATTCAATGAAATATCTATAAAGTTTCATACTTTCCTTCAAGAATAAACACAGTAAACTAGACTTTATGTGGCATTTTAAGGAACCTTAAATTCGTTTTGAATAAATCTTGGGGTTGGATGGTATAACTCAGTGATTCTGCTTGTTTAATCTATGTGATACCCCGGGTTCAATCTCTATAACTGAGGAATAGTTTTGAATAAAAGAACACACTGGGAGGAATCATGTGTCCTATTTCCAAAACAGTATGAAGTCATGGTGATCAGAACAATATGACATTGTCTGAGGTATGGACACACTGATCAATGGAATAGGATAAAAGAAGAAGTGGACATGTGCTTGCATGGTCAGTTCATTTCCACCAAATGCTTACAGTCTGTTCTACCAGAGAGGGCCTCTGAAAGACTGAACCCAGCAGGGTATTAAAGTGGATGCTGAGACTTATAGTCAAACTTTGGGCAGAGTGCAGGGAATCTTATGAAAGGAGGAGGAGATAGAAAGACCTGGAAGGGTCTGGAGCTCCACAAGGAAAGTAACAGAACCAAAAAATCTGGGCATAGGGGTATTTTCTGAGTCTTGTACTCCAACTGAGGACATGGAGATAACCTAGAACCCCTGCACAGATGTAGGCATGGCAGCTCAGTCTCCAAATTGGCACCCTAGTAAGGAGAACAGGGGCTGTCTCTGACATGAACTCTGTGGCTGCCTCTTCTATCACCTCCCCATGATGGTTTAGGGGAGCAGCCTTAGCAGGCCACATAGGAAGATTATGAAAGACAGTCCTGATGAGACCTGATAGGCTAGGTTCAGATAGAAGGGGAGGAGGTCCTCCCCTATCAGTGGACTGGGGAAGCAGCATGGGAGGAGATGAGGGAGGGAGGGAGGGATTGGAAGGGGATGAGGGTTGGGGCTACAACTGGGATACAAAGTGAATAAACTGTAATAAATAAAAATCATATTTAAAAAAGTAAAAAATAATAGACATTATCAATAAAATATTTTTAAACTAGGTATATGCCCATTGATCCCTTACCCTATACTATATATACAAAAATTAACCCAAATTTAATTGAAAGGCTTATTAAAACCCTGAAACTGTTGGAACTAATTACAGGTTAGCATAGGTCAGTGTTTCTTAACCTGTGAGTCATGACATTTTGAGGGTGGCATATCAGAGATCTTGCATGTCAGATATTTATGTAATGATTCCAAACTATAGCAAGGTTAGAGTTATGACATAGAAATGAAATAAATTTATGGTTGGGGCTCACCACAACATGAAGAGCTACATTAAAGGGTCGCAGTGTTAGGAAGCTTGCAAACCACAGAGCTAATACTTGTTACTGTTTCCTCTATGACCTCTAAAACAAGAGTAAACAAAAGAAAAATATTCATTATGCTGTAAAATTTTAACATTTTCATGTAAAAACACTATCAAAATTTAAAATAGCAAAAAATTAGAAGATAACTAATTTAATGATGTATAATGTTTACATATCAAATATGGCATGGTTTATTCTATTGAATGCAATACAATGTCATTTTAAAAACAGAACCACAGTGGCCTGGAATTCTTCTATGACTTAAAGATTTGACCTTTTCCTGGTATCTCATGGTTTCTTCATGTTTTTTTTCTTGTGTTTTCCCCCTTGATATTCTCAAATGGTCTAACTCCTCTACTTTATCTTCAAGTCCTGATAATCTATCTTCTACTTGATCTGTGCAACATGTAAAGCTTCACCCGTGAGTTTTCTGATTGAGTTATTGAAGTTTCCAAGTTCACCTTCATGTAAGCCAGAGTTTTTTACAACATTCTAATCTCTTTACTGGATTCAATTTTTAAGTACCAAATTGCCTTCCTTGGTTTATTCAGTCAGATATCTGTGTTTTCTTGAACATTACTTCAGGATTAATTGCTGTCCTTTTTAAGTTGCTTGAGCTTCTGTTTGTCTTTTTTATGCTCCTCGACTTTATTTATAAAGTTTAAGATTGTTCTTTTAAATTCTGTGTTCTTGTGTTCGTGCAGGTAATTGTCATTGGAGAACATCTCTGTTGTCCTAGTGGCTGGGTGGGGGGCAGAAATGATACTTCCCTGGCCTTTTATACTAGTTAATGTCAATGAAAGTATGAGATATATAAAACAGCCCAAAGTTCATCTGTTCTTCTGTTTATCTGCAGTCTCTCATGGACAAAGTATTGGTGAAATTTTTGTATTAAGAATCCTGTGGTATACAGAGTTACCAGAAATCCCTTTGGTGCCAGGCATTCTTCTTGCCAAAACTCAATACATGAATTAATTTAAAGCTTACTACCAACACATTGCAATTTATATTTTATTTATAGAAGGAAGAAATTTATCTCAAGACTAAGAAACTCTGATGCATTGTTAGGTGTCAGCCTGGGTGATACAGGTTCTATATTTTAAGCACTACATAGTTATCACTGAATCTGTCCATCATCTCCAGTGCCGGGAGATGGTCAGTGCTCCCAAGATTTCATGCCATGCAGCAGGCTGTTCCTCTGCCAATCAGGAAAGAGTTCTAACTACAGAGGGCAAACTCTTTCCCTAAGCCTCACTCATGGTCTTCTCTTTCTTTGATGGGCTGTGATGGGACCACTGACTTCTACAGTTGAGTGAGGTTGTAATATGGTGGACAGGTCATCAGTTACCTGGAGAGGCAAATGCTGTAGCTCCAAGAAACCAAAACAAACAAATTAAAACACTTATTAGATTTGAAGTAATCATTTTGAAGATAATGATCAGTAACAAGTCCTTCAGTTTTTTAAAGCTTAAAGGTCAGTTACAGCTTGTTGTATCTCTATACCACAATAAGACTTTCAATGTGATTATACAAAATGAGGTGAGAGAGGGAAGAAATGTTACCTGGTGGAGGTTTAGGGTGGCTAACTAGGGTAGTTGCATGAATGGTAGTTGTGAAGATCTGCTTATTGAGACAGTAGTGCCATACTTACAGAACCCATTTTTATTCATGCGATTGAATAGATAAGAAGTAATCATGACAGACTTCTAAAATATCTTTGTCACTTCATGTTCCCAAGTTTTACTCTTACTTAGCTACTTATTCAAAGTCAAACATCTTCTGAGGTTTTGTTAAAACCGTGATGGTATCCTCAGATACATAAATATAACATTTCTACAAGAACTCTGAGAAAGATATTAAACAAATGATATAATCTGGTTCCTTAAAATTGGATATTGGTAGTTATAAAATATTCCTCCCTGTGATGAAAATTCATAATGTAAAAATATTTGCTTTTGAAGAGGGGAAGCTGGTTTCAAAGAGCATGAACTACAAGGTTGTGGTGAAAAAAAAATACCCAAAGAAACAAGGCAAAGGGGTACTCAGGGGTAGAGTGAATATGCATATTTTAGATATTAGGCTTTGTTGTTTTATGATGAATTTAGTAGATTTGAAAGATCCCTTTAAAAAAAATACCTGTGTGAAGCATAAGCAGTCATAACAAAGCCTTTTGATATACAAAGGCATAGTTAATTAAATGTGACTTTGAGAAGTCTTTTAAAGTGCAGGTGAGATCAAGAGCATTGCTGGTGCAGTGCTGGTGAAGAGCAACCTACAGCACACCTCAGCAGGGGAAGCCTTTCCCCCCAGAGACTCGTTACTTGATGATTGAAAAAGAATGTCTAGACATCAAATGGGTTGGGGCAGTTTAAGGTACTAAAGTATTTTCCTGGGGAAAAATTTATATTAGAGACAGATCATAGACATATAAGATACTGGAACAGAATGAAAGTTGAGGGATTCTCAGCTCATAAGATATTATATGTCCCTGTAGCAATGTATATTTGCATTTCCACCAATGGTCTCATGAATGAAATATGGCAGTGTATTTATTGAAGATGCTTTCCTGCATAGTGAATTGTATCACCGAGCTACCTTTATTAGCTATGGAAGGTGCAATTCTCTACAATCAAAATCAAGGAGGGTAAGAAAAAATTACCGTAACATTGATTCCATTTTGTCACACTGCTCTGAGTTTTTCTTTATTGCTCACCAAATTTTCTAAAGGAAGGGACCATTTTAGATCTTGTGGACTGTGAATTGGAGAATGGAAGTGACAGTTGATATCTGAGTGACAGTTGCCTGGATAACTAGAACAGAAATTTGTTAAAAAATTGGGCCCGGCATGGTGTCAAGTCATAGTGCATGGTATGCGATATTGGGTCATAATGTTTATTGTATAAGCTTCTTTCTCTAAAGAACATCATATTTTTTCCTCTGATTTTTAGGAGAAAATATCTCCAATTGATGATTAATACAACAATACTAAGCAGTTGGAGATTCAGCACCTTTTTTTGTTTGTTTGTTTTGATTTGTTTTTACTTCACCGGTAATCATCTTATTTTTGGAAAAACAAGTAAGATATATTTGGTTCATATTGTGAGCTGAAACCCAAAACTTGACACCCTTAAAAGAGTCTAAGAAAGATGTGTTTAGTATTTGTTAAAAAAGAGAGACAGAGAAAAATCTTGTGTTGCACTGGTTTACAGGGCCAACAGATGAATGAGGAAAGGGTTACTCGTGGAGGATGAGATGAAGGTTTTCTCGTTGAGTTGTCCTGAAAGATGGCCTCAATGTAGGACAATCCCTCTCTATGTCAAGTGGTCAGTTTTAACTCCTCAATTATAAATGTTTAAGCCTGTTGCCCTTCAATCTAGACCACTAAGCTACTTCATAAGCCTAGATAAAAGTCTCTGACATAGGCAAGAAACTCAAGGTCACTTAACAATGTTTTAGCTTTGAATAAGGTTGACAAAACTACAGAATGTTCACTGAGGTCTAAATTGTGAGTTTTCAGCAAATAGTTGTTAGTACCAGGATGCAGATAATTCTGGCACATATTTGAATTTGGTGTGTGCATGTGTTTCTGGGTGGCTGCACATATATGTATGCCAGAGGTTGACATTGAGTGTCTTCCTCAATCATTTGCCACTGTACTCACATTATTTTTGCAGATACCCTGACTTGGACCATCTGGAATCTCAGCTTCCTATGAGATGTGGCTACAGGTACACATAACTGTGCTTGGTTTTATTTTTGTTGTTGTTATTTGGTTGTTTGAATGGTGTGTTGGTTTGTTGCACATTAGTGCTGGGGGTTCAAGTCTAATTTTCATGCTTGGGAAGCAAGAACTTTATTGATTGGACTGTTACCCCAAGTTCTATATCTAATGTTTTAAATATTTAATTGAGAATCTATAATTCAAATTTAACCAAGCACATGTATTTTTTAAATTGTGTGTGGGGTGCGTGTGTGTGTGGTGTGTGTGTGGTGTGTGTGTGGAGTGTGTGTGTGTGTGCATGCGCACACAGTTGTCCTCTCCTTATCTACATGAGATATGTTCCAAGATCCCTACTGGGATATAAATTCTATGTGCACTGTGCTACTTTCTCTTCATTCTCATTACAGATCTTAACTACTTTTACATATGGAATTTTATTTATTTACATGAAGAATATTAACTTTTCACTAAAGAAGCACTTACGGATCGTTTCATATCTGAAGTATCAGCACTATTACGCTGTCCTATGGGGCAACTATTATAAAGATCAAGAGTTATTAAAACACAGACACAAGCACACACACACACACACACACACACACACAGACACGTGTGCGCATCACACTGACACCTGAGATGACCTCTAATTGACTGATGGGAAGGGTAGTGCATACAATCTATATCCCCTGATTCCCTTAGGCAGGACTGAGTATGACAGTACAAAATTTTATCCTGGTAAGGAAAGCATGCAATTTGAAAAAGAAATTTTATTATTTGGGATTTTTTTTAATATCTTCAGATTGCAGCTTAAGAAAAGTTTACTGGAACCTGGAAAGTAAAGCTGGAGAGGGAACCACCGTACATAAATAACCTTAAAATAAATAAACTATACAAATTATAAATTGATGTGGATAGATAAAAAAAACTGGTACTGGTTTATTAAACTAGATTTCATTTATTTATAATTCTATAGATGGTTAAATATTTTACCAGGAATATTCATGATACTTCTATAACTGTCATGGGTATAAGAGGCTCAACAAACAAGATATTCAGCAAATACTTCTTTGAGTTGGTCTTCTATTCCAAGGTTGAGTGGATTCCTGGATTATAAGTTATTTCTGACATTAAATTATAAAAGTTTGACTAAGGTGAGATGTTTTCTGTTATCCTTGCAATCACTTAAACTCTTTCTCCCCTACTTAAGATGTTATTATACTGAATTTTGTTTTTATAATTCCCAGGTAAGTCACTTTTCCATACATATATATTTCCATGAAGTATATTTACTGTTTGATTTTATGTTCATTTTTATGTTCTGGAAGTCATAAACATATGCAGATAATTATTTATCTTCAATGTCTTATTGTTTATTTTCAGTGCATAGCCAAAGGGTTACTCGTGTCTGTTGTGTATTGTTCTTTCTTATAGACAGAGTACATTTATCTGCTACCCTTTAGTGAACATTTTGTTTACTTCCCAGAGTTTCTTTGCATCAAAAAATACAAATATTTCAGTATAAGTGAAGCATTGAACTGAGGTTTATAGGAATTTCTAATTTCAACAGCTGCATTCACATTATTCTTAGAAGTGCCGGGGCCAGTTTACAGTCCCCAGAAATACATGAGCTTATTTCCTCCACATCTTAGCAACTTACTTAACTCTCATTAGAACAAGAGTTTAATGATATTTTGTTGTTGCTTGTTAGTAAGCTCAAACGCATATCTGAAATCTAATAGCTATTTATGTAGTGCATCATGTAAATTCTATGTTTAAATCATCAACTGAAGTGTTTATTTGTCTGCCTGGGTTTTGTGACTGCTGTTTGTTATGCTGCTCACAGCATGTCTTCTTGAACCATAGATTATGCTTCTTAACTCTGCTCAATAGTATTCTTGAAAAGTCATCATTTTCAAATTTTATTTCACAGTTGCATTTATTGCACCTGCTATGTTTAATCATATAATATAATAATATAACATAATATAATATAATAAAGTTTGACTTCTAAAACTAGCAAGATAAAGCAGGTAGATGTTAGCATTCAGATAGATGGATTGGTCACTGTTAGACATACAACATGGCTGACATCCTTGTACTAGCATGTATTTGGAAAGATCACTCATATTCAGGTATCCAATTGCTTATAATTTTTATGCTCTGCATAATTCATTTTATCCTGACTCATAAAATAATTATTGTGTCTTCTCCACTTCAATCTCTTCAGATGTTTATGGAGGCAAGAGGTTCTCCACAGCTCGATAATTTTATAAAGGCCATCTATAATACAATTGCAAGCTGGAGATTTTGGTTACCAGCGTGTTTTCTTCAGTGGGGAAGAGTTTTTTCAAGATTTTATGTATTAACACATGACTGAAAATGTGAGAAGCCAGAAATATAAAGCAAAACCCCATGATGGAGTGCTCATTGGATGGAAAAATTTAGAGACTGCCCTCCTGGTGTCGCCTTTGGAGAGATCTCATCCAGACAGAGGAAACCCCAAAGCTAACTTCTGAAGGCAAACAGTTCATCTACTGAGACAATTGAGACATCCAAGCACCAGTACAGAAAGAAAAGCATGGTTGTGCCAGAGAAGTTAGGGATATGACAAGCAGAAATGACTCTGAAGGAAAACTACAGGGACAATAGAGAGCTTAGACCTCATTAAATCAATGAGGAATTGTTCAAAGCCTTTCTGTCTGTGAGCACCAAAATGGAGCTTCCATTGTGAATATTTCCCTCCAGCTCTGCAGAGAGTAATGCTGTATAAACACAGGTAGATACAAGAATGCAAAGTCCAAGTGGGAGCTAACTATGTCAGTTCAGAGAGACTTCACCCATAATTGTGGAAAAACAATGCTGATAGAGTCAAAATGTACGTTGAAGGAAGTCTAGGCAGAGCTAATTTGCTAACACAGTAGGTCAGAACACAACAAAAATAAAGTACTTACTGTACTCAGAAATTCAGTTAAAAATAGCTTTAGAAGAAGAAAACTTGTTTCTGAGTAGATCTTACAATTTAATACAGTAGTACTCAACCTAGGGATCATGACCTCTTTGTGGGTCAACAGATGCTTTCACAGGGGTCATCTAAGACCATCAAAGATATTTGTATTACAATTCATAGCAACAGCAAAATTACAGTTATGAAGTAGCAACAAAAATCATTTTATGGTTAAGATCAGCACAACATGAGGAACTGTATTAAAGAGTCTCAGCGTTATGAAGGTTGAGGACCACTGATTTAATAGATAGTAGTTGTATTTTCTTGGTGGCAAGCAGGATTTTATCCTAGGATTTAGGACCTTAGAAGTTTCTCATTTTTCTCTTTCAAGTGGGTCTAAAGTTCGCTATAGACACCTTGGGCTCCTAGAAGCAAGGGAGCTTGCAGGAAGCTCTAGCTCATTGCTTTTCAGGATGTGTCTGTGCATAGAATTTGGGAGCCATCAGAACAGATATGTGACAAGAACTTGTGCCTCATCCAAGATACTCTACCTTGTCATTTACTAATTTTCTCATGTTAAAGACAAACAAACAAACAAAAGATATTTAAAGGAAAACAGTTGTTTGAAATGTCAAAACTTAAAGTTGGACATAGCAGCTATCACCAGAACAAAGGGGGAGAAACAACATTGTAGCCATGGCTACCTTTCCTAAGAGGTTCATGTAAACACATAGGTAACTCCAGCCAATGTCTTCCTATACTCCTGCAAAGTCCATGAATTAGTATAATTATACCTGTTCTCAGATAATTACTATGAACATAAGAAAAAAACAGAGAAATCCACTTGAGGTCACACGTCATGTCATGATAGGAGAGAGGCTATGAAATGAGTTCAATGGCACTGAAAGTGGTATATTGCATTTCATACCAAACACCAAAGTCCCTTCAATGTGACACCTTTGCTCTGGCAGCTGCATCTCCCAGATTGTTCTAGATACAAAGAGAGAGAGAGAGAGAGAGAGAGAGAGAGAGAGAGAGAGAGAGAGAGAGAGAGAGAGAGAGAGAGAGAGAGAGAGAGAGAGGATTAATTTAGTTAGTTACAGCAATAGCTACAATTTTTTTAAAAATAATAAACAGACCCCCGCTATTCTACAGAGCAAACTTGCCTCAAACTTGCCTCAAACTTGCCCTCCAACTTGCTAGAAGTTAGTTCTTATTTTTACTTTTGTTTTCTTGATTTAGAAAACTCTTACCTTGCAGTGGAGGTGGATGGAGTTATAATAGGTTCATCAGGCAAACACCAGCTTCGCACAACTCGGGTCAGGATTCTCCTTTGAGATTGGCTATACCTGCCTGACTCCAATCCCCGGCCCGCAAATAATCAGAGATGATTTTCTGCCACAGCAAACAGTTGCTAAGGCCCCTCTTGCGCTGCAGCTCGAGAGAAAGCACGCGCTACAGTCAGGCAGTTGCCCTCCGTTCTTCCTCCACTCATCAATTTTCCCTTGCAATCTCAAATTTGTTGCCCCAGGGCTAGCCCACGTGCAATATTTTCCTGATTCAATATTTCGATTGTGTATGTCTTTCTTTCTCTCTGACATGTTTTTTCCTGCCCATATGAAACCTGAGAAAATTATGACTAGCTTTGAATAGAGTGATCCAAAAAAATGGTCTACCAATTTCAACCCTTCCACAGCCATCTCAGGCAGCCAGGGACAGGAGACAGCCTGCCACCCTCCTTCCACTGCCTGCCATTATTAACTGTCGCATTGCAAAGACACAGAGTGCTGAGAAGGGCAGTTCCGGGAGTCTTCAGTACTCCCCAAGTTTTTCCCAAATAGAAAGAGCATTGAACTAACAAGCTTCGGTTCATCAGCCCCATTAAAACATCACATTGATGACTCAGCGAATATGCTTAAAAGGGAGAGCTTGTGAGCCTGCGTTCAAACCTCAGAACCCATACAAAATACCTACTGTGAAACCATGCACTTTTGATTCAAGAAGAGAGCGTGAAAAAGGCCGATAGACTCATTGGTCAACCATCCTGGCTTCACTGACAAGCCTGTAGGGTCTCAGTGAGAGATTGTGTTCCAAAATGCAAGGTGTTCTGCTACTGAAAAAAAGATGCTGAAGTTAGACCTCTGGCCTCTACACATATGAACACACATTAACTTGCATATATGTGTGTGTGTATGTGTATGTATATATACATATATGTAAGCATTAGCACTACACAGAATCTAGCAGCTTTTGCTCTGACTCTCAAAGATTTCTAATAAGACTTGTTCTAAAATGTCAAAATGGCAATTAAACAATAAAATGAAGGTCTTTGAATAAAAGACCTTGCAAACATCGCTAAGCCTACACAGACCTTAAAATACAAGATAATCTCAGCATGGGATCCTGGGGGAATGTTCTCTGTCTTTCTTACTGAATTCCATGGTTTCCCTTGGCCCTTGTGTTAGGAAATACATATTAAGAGTCAGGACACTTGACATTATTTGCTGTTTCACCTTGACAGTGCTGCCTAATCTCTCTGACCCTGTTCATCTGGCCAAATTAGAAGGTTATAAAAGATCAGTCATTTTTCAAATTGTCAGCCACAGAATTATACAGTCTCATCCCTATTCCTCTGGGGTTGACAGAAAGAAAGAGACAGGTCAACACGGAGGCTGAGCAGGAGGGAACTGAGATGGCTCACATAGACTTAAGTTATCAGAACTTGGAATGGGGGTTAGTCCAGACGAACACTGGCTTCAGCCCTAAAGTAATATTTGCCACTCTAAACTCAGTGATATATAAGGACTAAGATTGTTTCGCACAACTATCATCCAGGCATATACCCAGTGTTGTGTGTCCCAGCTGATGCACACTCATGGTTCTAGGAAGTGAAACACAGAGATGTTGTTCAGAGCAAAGTCACTTAGTTGCAAAGGTCTGTGAAGACTAAGATGATGTGAATGAACACGTGGCACAAGCACAGGGATCACTTTCACGCACCGACAGTTCCTGCCCTAAAGCAGAAGATACCAAAGAAGAAATGATGTAAGATGGGGTGTCTCTTGAAGATGCAGGCTGTGAACAAAGTGTTACATGCACTCAGCAGGGTTGTACCTATCCCTGTGAAGGTCAACCATTGTACCGTTCCAATGTTTTCTTCAAGTGATCTTCCCTCTGCTCAATATTCAGATTTCCACTTTGTGCTTCTTAGCTGCTATCAGGCAGATGTGAGCAGTGTGAGGGGGATACATGCTGATTTCCAGAAATGTTCTGAATTCTGTGTTTGACTCAGTCATTCTATGTGAAATTTCTGTAGCGAGACTGACTTTAGGTCAAATTCATCTTCACCTAGCTAGTGTTAAAGTAATTCTTTCAAACTATTATCCCAATGTGCAAACTTCTAAATAAAGTATTGGGAAATACTTTAAAGTGTTGGGAAATAAACCAACAAAAATGAGCTTGATGTGGGGAGACATGGCGCTCTAAGTCTCAGTGGCCTAGGAAACCATTGAAAAGGACCCTGGGCTGGAAAGCAGCTTTCTAGAAAGAAGAGGAAGACAATAGGAGAACAAACTCCTTTTAAAATTTATTTGTTATTTATTACAATTTATTCACTTTGTATCCTGGCTGTGACCCCCTCCCTTGTCTCTTCCCAATCTCTTTTTCTCCTATGGCCCTCCCCTACTCCACTAATAGGGGAGGTCCTCTTCCCCTTCTATCTGACCCTAGCCTGTCAGGTCTCAATAAGGCTGGGCGCATCATCTTCCTCTGGCCTGGCAAGGCTGCACCCTCAAGGGAGAGGTGATCAGAGAGCCTGCCACTGAGTTCATGCCAGAGACAGCCCCTGCTCTGCTTACTAGGGAACCTATTCGGACACTGATTCTGTGGGCTACATCTGAGCAGGGGTTTTAGGTCCTCTCCATGCATGGTCCTTGGTTGAGGTATCAGTCTCTGCAGTTCCCCCAGGGCCCAGTTTTATCGGGGGGATGTGGGGGACTCTTTTGGAGCTCCTGTCCCCTCCAGGTCTTTCTATCTACCCCTTATTTTGTAAAATTCCATGCACTCTGCCCAAAGTTTGACTATGTGTCTTAGTCTCTGCTTTGATACCTCAGTCAGTAGTCTTTCAGAGGCCCTCTGTGGTTGGCTCCTGTCCTGTTCCCTGTCTTCTCCTGCTTCTGATGTCTATGGCACATGCTATTGAGAACAGACTCTTAACTTAGTTTACTGAAAGTAAATGACCCAAAGCTTCTCCCACCCCAGTAGTTAAAACTGGGCTCCCAATAGGCTTGCATAACTTCAGTGGGATGGAGCCAAGTTACCATCACTGTACAGGGAGGTGTTCTGCTGAGACTGAGATGTGGGGACATTAGAAATAGACTTTGGAACTGATAACAAGGAAAAGGAGAGGAACTGAAGTCAGTGCACCATTCACCTAAGCAAGCATTTTCTTCCCATCTCTAACATTTTTTTTTTTGTCTTTTGGAGTCCCATTAAATCAGAAGGGGTGTAAGTGCAAAACATAGTTTTTGACTCTAAAGTGGCAGTAAGCAGCTGAAGAGGAATTTTTCAGACCAACCTTGAAATTATTGATAATCATTCTGTTGAAGAAATGTGTGGTTCACATTGAAGATACTCTCAGATTTGCTGACAAAGAGAAATAATCTCCACAATAATAGTCCATGAATTTGGACTATTGGGAGAGTTTTGCAAGATTGCATGGATTGCAGTGTTACGTGTAAACAAACATGTAAATGCACAGCGTGAACTCTTATTTAAGGGAGAGCTGAGCACATACGTGAAGTGACACCTCTGTGAGAATCTTTTGAAATAATTGAGAGAAGACATAATGACATGGGAAACCATTGAGGCTGTGACATGTGACAAAATGTAGTAAAACAGTAGTGTTTTATGAGTCTAAGTTTGCCTGCATGAAGACTGCATACACACACACACATGTGCATGTGTTTTGCACAGACATTATTGTGCACACACATGCAAACACACTTATCTATATGAAAGTGAAAATTCTTATTAGATATCCATTAATTAAATATATTTGTGTCATCTATGATTGTATCTGTGGTGAAATTTTTGTCATGGGTATTTTTATTATAACTACAAGATATGATTTAACATTTATATTTTTTCACATTCATTTCACCGATCTATTCTCAGAGAGAATGGCCTAGAAATATAAGTCAGCTTTGGAAATGACTCCTTGAACAATTTTTTATAGATAATCTGAAGTTTGCTTATTTAAATATTTTTCATCCATAACACTTCATTCAACAGATAAAGAAATAGAAGTGCTACACTCGTGAAAACATTAAAGTCCCCCAAATAAACTCTATTATTTATCAAGTGTTCTTTGAGCAAAAGAATATACACAGCAAATGGGTACAGAACATCGTTATGAATTTCTGATCACCACCTCATGAAATGTGATGCAGTGTTGAACTCTTACTGTACAGGAAACACACAGTGTAGGAAATGGATACTGTTTTCTTCCCTGATTCTATTGTGAATCAGGGCATGGGAGGTGGACACACACGGTGTAAAAGGCGGTAAGTCATCGCTGTTGAATAAATGCAGGATACAAAAAGGGGAGAGGATGTCAGGGGGACCATTTTGATATCAGCAATCTGAAATGAGCATGTGCCAATTCAGAATGGAGAATTCCAGGCAATCTACTAAATGTGTTATTCTCGTTGATGAACTTCTACCACAATAATTCACCATTGCTTCTCAGAAGGGGTGCAGGAGAGAGGGAAGGGAAAGGAGACAGGAGGGAAGGGGATAAAAAAGGAGATGGGGGAGGGAGGGAGAGACAGAGAGAGCAAGAAAGCGAGCAAGAGAGAGAGGGGATGAAAGAATAAAGGAACTGTATACTGGCCACACAGCTTCCTTTAGCCCAGCCACCCTGGGATTGAATCCTACCACCATCACTTACATCAGTGATTGTGGGCATCTCATCCAATTCACTAGTTCTTTGTCCTCATTTATGAAATGGAATTTTAAGAAAGAGCAACAATTGCTGCACAGGTTCCATCACCTTACCTGTCACCACCATTATCGTCTGCATCTTCAGCCTTACCACCACCAAGCAGAGCTGTAGAGAAGGACCTCAAATAAAAACAGTGAGGAATGTGCTGAGATTTTAATGAAATCGATTTCTTTCTTGAACTAAAGGCCCCCCTGTTCCTGACCCAGTGGCCTAAAAATGCACAAATGTTTCCATCTTCCAAATGTGTTTGAGCTACAGTTTCCCAGATATTTTAACCATGTTGTCTAAGAACAACCCTTGGCCAATTCACCAAAATTTTTAGAAAGTTATATGAAAATGCTTTACATCTTCTCTCATTGCCTCTCTTCTCCTTTCTGACTAAATTGCCCAATGACCATCCTAGCACCTTTCAATCCCAGCAAATACACACAAGCACATACGCACACACATGCATACAGTCACGCACACAGATGCACACATATATAGACAGGCACACAAACACACATGCACACACAAAAACATATATATACATACACTAGGCAGATGCAAGCAACCACACAAAGCCATTGTCACTGGAATTAAGAGATTCAGAGGGAAAATAAAGATTTCAATTTTCTCCAGGAATATTAAAACATCTTCCCCCAAATTATAGTCCTACTTGATGAAACCCAAAATATTTGTATGTCTAAAAGTTTCCAATGGAAAAAAAATGTTTATATGGAAGTGTGTGTATTTTCCACACAACATAGACCATAAATTTCACATTAATTGATGGCTTTGCACAGATATGTCCAGAAACAGTCACTGCCATGGCCAGCTTGCATTTCCTTTTGCTCTCTGTATTGATGTCAAAAAAGGGAGGGCAGTAATCATAAACACTGCAGCTTTGGTCTCCCCTTTTATTTTTCTTGTTTAGACTGATGTTTAGTTAAAATCTGAAATGCTTTTAATGCTTAGCTTCAGAAGACAGGGCAATTGTCCCCATTTTTGTGACAGAGAAACTGAGGTTTAGTGGCTAGCCGACTCAGTAACCACTGCAATTGTACAGCCTTAAGAACTCTCCTGAGCAGGCTATGTACCACCCAAGTAAGTCTTTTTTTGAATTTATTTTAATTTTCATTAATTACAGTTTATTCACTTTGTATCCCCCCCCCCCGTAGCTCCCTCTGTCTTCCTCTCCCAATCCCATTCTCCCTCCCTTTTCTCCACCCGTACCCCTCCCCCAGTCCACTGATAGGGAGGTCCTCCTCCCCTTCCCTCGGATCCTAGTCTATCAGGTCTCATCAGGAGTGGCTGCATTGTCTTCCTTGATGGCCTGGTAAGGCTGCTCCCCCATCAGGGGGAGGGGATCAAAGAGCAGGCCAATCAGTTCCTGTCAGAGACAGTCCCTATCCCCATTACTGTGAACCCACATGGACACTGAACTTCCATGGGCTACATCTGTGCAGGGGCTCTAGGTTATCTCCATCAATGGTCCTTGGCTGGAGTCTCAGTCTCAGAAAAGCCCCCTGTGCCCAGACTTTTTGGATCTGTTGCTCTCCTTGTGGAGCTCCTGTCCTGTCTTTCTGCCCAGATTCCCTACACTCTGCCCAAAATTTGGCTATGAGTTTCAGCATCTGCCCTGCAAGGTAGAGCCTTAAGCCAATGGAGCCTAGATCTTGGTTACGCAGACAACTGGAGAACTGTGAGACCACATGGGATGAGAAAGTCAACATCACTGTATTTTTAAAGGAATATTTTTACAACTTTGTTTTTAATGTACTTTCTGATTTAGGAATTTCACTTTAATCCAGGTTTTCACAAACGCTTGTTTTTATTAATTATCAACATTTTTTGTCTTGTAATTCATTTAAATCCATATTTCAAATAATGAACTAAGAGAAGCCTTTCATTGAGGCTAAAAATATCATGTGAATAAACAATTAACATAGTGCAGTACACCACTGCCCAAAATTGTCCATAAAATTGCGTAGACATATTTTTATAGAAAAAAAATAGACTGTGAAGGGGAATTTGAGTTAAAAATCACTGGGTATCCAGCCAAGTTTAAAAGATAAACCCCTTTGTTGTTGTTTTTCCTGAGTGATCCCACACGGGAGGCCTGCAGATGCCATATTTCAAATCATAGGAAATTACAGCTTAGCAAGCGCTCTCTCCCCGTGGGCTCAAATAAAATTTCCTAAAGGCTCTGGATTGTCCCCAGGCAGGGAAGGAATTGCATCTGCTCTAGAGAAAAACAAAAACAAAAACAAAAACTCTCTGTGTCACAAAGGGCGTGGATGCCACACCCTGCCTGTTCTTCCGGGGTACCTGCAAGGTTTCCAAAAGGAAGGTCCCGCCAAAGCTGCCTCAGGGCTGCCCTGCAGCCTTGACCCGAGCCTGATTCGGAGGCAGGCAGACGCTGGAATACTGCATCCTAACCCACTTCCCCCCCCCCCCACTACACTTATGCCCTCCTATCTTCCGCTGATGGGAATAAGCCACTTTATGCTCATAAATACTTTCAGTCGGAATCATCTTACCGAATACCTGCCATACCGAGTATTTCTAACTGTTATTATCCTTATTTTTGCTTTTATAGAACAAATACCTAAAGCGTAATTTTTCTTTCTGTTCTGTTTTTTTTTTTAACTTCTTTATATCTGTTCTGAAATTCCTTTGTACGATGATTCAGACAAAATGTCTCCCTATTCAAACTCAGAGACCATGGTGATATTTTCTATTTGACATGAGATAAAGTCGGTTTTATTTCTGTCAAATATAATTTAGACTCCACCAGCATTCAGCATCTATGTCACCAACTAAATCATAGAACACTTTTACAATGTGAAAAAAAAAATCCACAAGGACAGATAGACGCAACACGGAAAGAATCTTTGAGACAAAAGAAATATAATTGACATCTCCTGGATCTTGAGCATTGATTTCTATTTATTGTCACAACTCTTTGAGGCACAAAGATTGGATGCAGGTGCATTATCCTAGAAATATATGATTGAAGAGAATGTTTCTTGCATCACTTCCTCTATAAAAATTGTTTAACATGTGTTTACCAAAATAAAGTTTGATGTCCACTTAAAAGGATTTTGAGAGAGAGAGAGAGAGAGAGAGAGAGAGAGAAGTGGTAGGGGGGATTTGAGCTTCGGTTTTTGTATTTGTTTTATTGTTTGCTTTTCTTTGATTCATTATTCCTTACTTTTAAGATTTTCCAGACTTCAGTTTGTAGCTCTGCTTCTTTGACAACTTCGAATCCCAGTAAAGTAGTGAAGTTGAGTTCGCCTAAACTTCCCCGTGGGCAGAGGGGAGCTGTGTGCAGGCCACTTTTACCAACCAGAGCTAGGCTGACTTTGAAAATCCCTCCTGAGAAACAGCCATCAGCAGACCCTTCTCACATTCATCTCATTTCCAAGCCTTGATGTGACATATGAAATAAGAAGAAAGTGACAAAAAAATCAATGTGTCTAAATAGTCTTGCCTCGAAACATACCTGCCACCAGCTTAACTCAGAAATTGGGTGGGATATTACATCTGATATCTTTTTTGTTGCTTTTTCTTTTCTTTTTTTCTTCTTTAGAATTACTTTTAGTGCCTGCAGAGAGAAAAAGACCGAGAGCTTCCTCTTAGCTTGCAAAGGGGATGAGAAGGCTTTATTAAAAAAAGAATTTAAAATTATATATGCACAATATGGTCTGCGCCTGCCCATCTTTGTATTGAGACTTTATTGCCTTTTTATCAATGTGCTTCTGATTAAAGTAAGTCCTGCTGTATTTCAGGGAAAGCGGAGGCTTTGAAAAAAGGTAAAGAAAGACTAATCTTTAAGAATTTAGCTTTTGTATTCTAAGTTAAGAAAGTATAACATAGTATGAATTATGCTTCTGTAATGCTAATAGTTTTACCATTGGAATCTGTAGCGCAAAGATTAATATTTGAGTGAATTTTCAACACATTTTTTCTGTTAGTTTCCCCATAGAAATATGCTATGAAAGCATACATATCTACAAACTATCTGCCAATTATATTTCTATTTTACACAACCTTTTGCCAGCCGCTAAGCCTTTAACTAGAAAGATAATATGTAAATAAAAGTTTAAAAACCTTCTGACTTGGAAATGTGCTGTTTTACAAACTGAAGAAAGAATTCCAGTTAACTCCATAGATCATAAAGTAGAAAAAAAAAAAAAACCACTGCTTTTCTTAGAAAAAGGCACCCTTTTCATAAAAGTCACCACATCAAGAAAAAAGTAGCTATTTTAAACATATTGTGATATTTTATGCTTTTTTTCAAAAACATATAACTTGGCAATTTTTTTTAAATGTACAAAGGTAATTGTCTGTGTTTAAACAAAGCAGTAAAAGCCATTCAGCCTTCCATTCACACATAAATGAATTTTCTTTTCAAAGGCTATTTACCCTTTACGGGGGACATTTTTAACCTTGTGACACCATAAAATTCCATGCATGCAAAGTTATTTGTTTTTGCTTTGTTGACATTCATTTTTTTAACCAAAATTTTCCATGAACTTCTTATGTTATTCAACTCCAGATAGTTTTAATAGTTTAACGCCTGATTCGTGAGAGACAATCTGTTGGAAAAGAATATCAGTGTCGCTGTACTGCAACAAGTTACAGAAGCCAAGCAGACCAGGCACACTTTTGTGACTTTTCAAATTCTTTTGAAAATACACTAACCTCCCGATTGGGTTCAGATCTACCAATCTTTAACACTAGCTGAGCATTAAATGAACTTTTGAAACAGAGGAAAGGATTTGTCGACAATGTAGCCTGGACCTGTGTGTGTGTGTGTGTGTGTGTGTGTGTGTTGTGGTGTGTGTGTGTGTGTGTGTGTGTGTGTGTGTGTGTGTGTGTGTGTGTGTGAAGATTCCAGTTAGGACCCCAGGATTTCAGCCCCTGTGATTAGATTTGCTGGCAAGTGAGAAGCAGAGCCTGTGACCAGCAGGCAGCCTGCGGGGCCAGTGCCTTTAACAGTCTCCAAGCAGCTAATTTTAAAAGACCAAAGACTAGCTCTTTCTGAAGTAGCAAGAGCTACAGCTTCTCTGTCTAACAGTGTCATCTGTCCAATGACGAGGCATGACCTAACAACCCCCAGCAACATTCCCATTGCATCAGACCGGTGAGATTTATGCTATATATTATATGCATATATACATGCATATATGTATTTGACATTAAGACAGGTTTCTTATAAAACAAGTAACATAAACAGTTGACTTGCGAAATTAAATGCATCATCAATGAAGGGGACAAAACAATGTACGTCTCCATTTTAAAAAAAAACTGTTTAGTCAATTTTTTGATTTAATTTTGAAAGACATTTACATTTTTAAAGATTAAATGCAAGAGGGCAGTTGATGCAGTGTGTATTATAGAGATGAATAATTTGTTCTGTGCTGCCTTGGACACAGCAGGGCAGCTAGCAGCAGAATAGTAGAAACCAGAAGAAGAAGAAAAAAAAAAAAAAAGGAAAGAAGAAAGGGGTGTGTCTTCAGGGGTGAAACTAACGAATACCCTAAAATAAATATGTACCACAGGCCTCAGAAACTTAAAAGAATACATCTCAACTGTCAACAATGAAATGGCAATGATTTTTTTGTGTGTGAAATAGTCTTGAAAAGAATTTTATTCATTGTTTAGTTTGTTGGCACGGACAATGTAACTTACTCTAAATCGTGCTCTAAGTGGCACTTATAAAAAGTACTGAGACGGGAAATTGTTTGAGACATACTGAAGGTCAACCATGTGAAGAACCAAGGCAACAGAGCCATCAAACAGCAATAAATGGAGGTCTTTGTCTTTATGTTATGAAGAGTGTGGACGCCGTTGATCCTTCCAGGCAGTGTCCTGCAGATTTCTGGGCATAAGACAGATGGCAGTGCAACCAAGCTAGAATCCAGATCTTCCTTCTTTCCCTCTGGGTCTAACTCCTATTATCCACTTGTAAATTAACCTGTCAATTTATCAATCAACACCATCTTGATTCTCCCCTGTTCCACAGCCCAGCCTTGCGGTGAATTTGCCTCGTAAATAACTGGGAGCCCCGTGTTTGTTAGTATTGTGAATGAGTTTATTATCACTTTGATGGCTGCTATGAATCACAAATGCTGCTGAGAGGCTGATAAGAAAAAAGTACATGCACACATTAACAGGGTTGAAACTATTTTAGAGATAAAAGATGGAGTAACTGTGATAGCAAATCATTTAAATTGAAAAAAAAACGACAAAAATGTATTTGTGTGCATGTGTATATGCATTCCTCTGTGTGTGTGTGTGTTTGTGTGTGCGCGTGTGCCTGTGTGTGTGTGTGTGCATGCAAGTGCGCGCGCTGGACAATCCTCTCCTTAAAGTAAAAGAGAGCATGAGTAAAGCACTGAATTTCTGTTTATTAAGTAGCTGTGAGACGACACAGGTGGACAACAGTGGTTTCTGGACCAGCAAGACAATGCTTTATTGGATGGCCTAGTTGGAAATACTATGAAAACATCAGCCTTTATACTAAGACTGTATGGACACATTTACATTCTAGGTGTGGCCCGAGAAAATCCTTAATGGTGAAAAAAAGAAGTTCTGAAGCATATGTGTATATATAGACATGCTGCTCTCTACAGAAAACACAGAACTATATAGCAATACCCATTAAATAAATGAGGTAGTTTGGTACATTTAACACATTAATAAACAATTAACATTACAGTGGTAATTATTTAGTTTTGCTCTTGTTGCCCCTTTAAGCTACTTATTTGACATGTACAATAATATTTAAGTGACTTTAATTTAGAAATTCTTCAACAAATGTTAACATATTAAATATGCAAAATCTGTTGTGTTTATACAAGTTTCTATGAGGTTTCTTAAAGTTATTATGCTTTTTAGATTTGAAAATACAGTATTAACATAATATCACATTTTAAAGAATATAAAGAGGTACATCTTGGGCTTTTGTAGCTACATTATTAATTTGCATTTACCTTGAAAGATTACATTAAGTACAATATATTTAGGACTTTTGTAAAACTAATTATGTGAAAAACTTTCCTTTAAAGCAAGTTTTATGCTTTACAGAGTAAGTATAAACTGGAAAGTAAACCTTCTAAATTCCTGAAGACAAGCTTTCTCATTGCAAGTATGTTTTATATTTTAAAGTGTTGATTTCATTTTTATCACAAGTCCAGAATTACTTTGATTATTTTGAAATCGTTATGTGGCTTTTGTTAAAAATGTATACCTTCAAGAAGCTTAAATGTAGTCAGGTTAGTTAGTAAAGAGAATTGTTCTATACATGACTCTTTGGTTTTCATTACACTGAGTGAGATCATTTGTAGGTAATCAGGGATTTCCTGAAATATTATTTAGGTACAACATGATATAACTGTGAGGTATGGAGTGTAGTTAAAATTCTTGGACTCACAAGTCAGGACAAACTGTCAGTCATCTCTTGGGAAATACTTCAGCACAATTAAGACACTGGATAAAAAGGAAATATTCCACGAATGTTATTATACCCAATATGTCATCAGTAGAAACGTGATAAAAATAAAACTATTTGTTAGAATGCAATTTAGAGAACTTGATAGGTTGTCCATTTTGTTCAGTTTATAATTAAGATAGTGTTTAAATCTGAAATGAATTCTATATATGCATGCTCAATAGACTATAGTCCAACAATAAGAATAGAATCACATCTCATTTTATCGTAAATTGTGTAATAAGCGATAAGGTAAAAACTAGGGCTAAAATCCTTCCAGCAAAAATGAAACAGAGCGACCTCAATTGCCCTAATTCCTTCTGCTTTTTTTCTCTCGTTTTTTTTTTTAAGTCTCTTCATTTTCCCTCTGTTCACATTATTAGCTTACACATGAGTGCGCTATTAGAAAATAACAAAGCCAAATAGGGGAACTTGGAAGGAGGAAGACAGGTTCCTTCTACAGCTGAAAGGTATTCCCATTTCATTTGTTAGGAGTCGCAAAAAAAAAAAATAGTTTTATAGTCAGGGAGGGACAATGACCTTTCTCTTTCAACAAGCTTGGTGGTTGGTCTTTTGATGGAAAAACTAGGGGATACAACATCTGGTAATTTGTGTTACTGAGCTTAGCTGAGGTCTTAACGATGTAAGCAGATTATTCTTGAAGTAGAACAAAAAAAATTCCGGAAGACTCAATGGACTATTTAAAGTTATTAGGCAGTGAATTCTACCACTTCAGGCCTCTTTTCTGATTCATTTTCCCTTTAAAGCTCAGCTTTGGAAGAGATTTTTTTTTTCTAAAAGATGTACCTCTTTCCATTCCAGTTGACTTTTTTGGTGGTCCACAGCTGTTTTGTTATTCACCCTGGCCTCCTTTATTTTCCCCATCACAGCAGAAATGATTACTCCGCTGATTAAATTTTTTTCTTCAAAACTTTCAGAAGCTGTTCTCTACCCTTGGGAGGCACTTGCTCAAGCAGAGGGGTCGAGCAACACCAAAATAGTAAGGCCAAGCTCTGGCAATTTTGCAGAGTGGAAAATAAATGTGAACAGAAGCATCGGGTGAAAATAAGCAAGCACCTGGTCCAGAATTGCAGGCAAGAAGATCAACAGGAATCAGGACTAAGCGGTCCTGGGGAAGGGGCTCCTTTTCCATAAATGTGCTGTTGTAATCACATTGGATATTTGTGTTGCACACTCTAGTAAAATAAAAACAAAATGCTTTGAGGCTGGCTATATTTGTTTTTACCTTGTAGAAAAAAAAAAGAAAGAAATACAAATGAGACACTTTGTTCAAGGACTGGAAAGATCCTTAGTGTTTGTTTTAAAGGAAGAAAACGATGTTCTAATGGGACTAAGTCAGTGGATAAATGTGCTAAGCATGCTGGGTATTTGAGTTGACTTAACTTGGGTTAAGACCTGCTGCTGCAATTTTTGTTTTGTCTCGAGTTCTAACCTGAGAAATGTTTAGAAGTTTCGGAGGCAGCCCACCTGGAAAGCAGAAGCTCGGTCATCCTGGACAGAGAATGGAGTGGGTACAGAGCCCTGCTCTGTTGTTAGCACATGTATGCCAGCTATGTAAGCGAGGAAAGATGATAGATGCACACTCTAGCTTCAAACTCTTCAGTGGTCACAATCCTGCTGGTTGTCAGGATTCTGTCTTCCATCAGTCACTATGGCATTGCTTCCTGTTCCACAGACAGCAAACTGTGGTATTCCTAAGAAAGGAAGGAACAGGAAAGGAAATGAAGGAAGGAAGTAGGGAGAAAGAGAACTTCAAAAATCACATGGGAAAATAGCACTTCACGGCTCCCAACTTTAGAATCACCACACAGTAATAATTGTGCTTAACACAATTTTCAGTATTGGGGAAAATCTGTTTGTGAAAAAAAAAGTTGTTTCATAACTTCACTAATGTTAAGTGTCATTCTCAATGAGTTTGTAAATATCTTTTAAACTTTCTGGAATGAAAATGAACAACAGCCATATTCACACAGATCACGTCTCCAATTCTGATTATTTTTTTACATTTTTAATTTACCATTATTATTTATTACAATCAATTCACTTAGTATCCCGGCTATGGCTCCTTTCTCATCCCCTCCCAACCCCACCCTCCTTCCCGCTTCTCCCCCTTACGACCCTCTCCAGGTCCACTGATAGGGGAGGTCCTCCTCCTATTTTATCTGACCCTAGCCTATCAAGTCTCATCAGGACTGGCTGCATTGTCTTCCTCTATGGCCTGGCAAGGCTGCACCCCCCAGTGGGATGTGATCAGAGAGTCTGTCACTGAGTTTCTGCCACAGACAGCTCCCGTTTCTCCTTACTAAGGAACCCACTAGAAGACTGACTCTATGGGCTACATCTGAGCAGAGGTTTTAGGTACTCTGCATGTATGATCCTTGTTTGGGGTATCAGTCTCCACAGGGCCCTCAAGACCCATTTTTTTTGTTTGTTTTGTTTTCTTTTTTGTTCTCCTTTTGAAATTCCTGTCCCCTCCAGATCTTTCTATAAACTTCATTCTTTCATAAAATTTCGTGCATTCTTCCCAAAGTGTGGCTATGAGTCTCAGCCTCTGCTTCCGTTTACTCAGCTATTGAAATCAAGGAAATCATAAAATTTGCAGGCAAATGGAGGGAACTAGAAAAGATCAGCCCAGGTGAGGTAACACAGAAGCAGAAAGACACATACCAAACGGTATATACTCACTCATAGTGAGTATAAGTAAGTATAATATAGGATAAACATACTAAAATCTATACTCCTAAAGATGCTAAACAACAAGGAAGACCCTAGGGAAGATGCTCAGTCCTCATTCAGAAGGACAAATGTGATAGACATCAGAAGCAGGAGAAGACAGGGAACAGGACAGGAGCCTACCACAGAAGGCCTCTGAAAGTTCTGATTATTTTTAAAGAATGTGATCAATGGGACAGATGAGCATCTTATGTCACAGATACGGCATGTTCAGGCTTGCTTTTCTCCATTCTAATTTTGTCTGATATTTACACTTAAAAGTATTAACAAGTAAAAAAGCAAAAATCACTTTTACATCTTTTACAATGCTTCCTCATGTATTAAAATGGACGTTTGAAGGAATGTTTATCAAATTGAGTTAAATCTAGACTGATCTTTTCAGTTTTATCAATTTTATGCCAGACATTGTGTTCACAGGAGACACTATCTGAAGTTTACAGGCATATTTGGATACTTTCGATCCTCTCAATTTACCTTCATGTTTGATAGATTTTAAAAAAAGAGAGAGAGAGCTCATGTTTCCTTCCTTTCCCGAAAATGCCCCTGCAAATACACCTTGACCATTAGGTACTTGCCCTTGAACCCGCTTTCTCAGTTTCCCATTTGTAACAGCGTTTGTGAAATTCTACTGAAGAAAAAAAAAAGTGCACTTCTGGTCATGTGAGCAACAAGCAACTAAAAAACAGAAACCATTCAAATAAAGAGACCCATGAGATGCATACAGTTTCTCCTCCACAAACAGTTATTTCCACAAATTCTTCATCACACTTGCTGGTTGCATCTTTTTTTCTCAGTATCAAAACTTAAAACTCCACCCCATCACAATGGTAGCTACTTTGCTGAGTCAGCTTCTTCTTCAGTTAAGAAGACCAAGAGGGAAGGCTTGGTATCTAGTATGTGATGTGGGAAGCTGTGGTGCATAAATATACACTCCCCAGCAGCTCTTTCTTTTTTCTTCTCCCTGAATCACTCACTTGTTTTAGCTCTTTCCTCTACATGTCTGTTTCTTCAGCAGTACCAGGAGAGGGACTATGTCCATCCTGCCTAGATCAGACCTTATCTTCTCTCACGAATCCTTCTCCTGGGCCCCACAAACATCCGTTAATGTCTTCTTTCATACCCAGTCCCTCCTTTAGCCCATAGTAGGTCAGTTGTCATCACATCCACTGTGAGATCCCCAGACTATTAGAGCTGCCTAGAGACTGACCATCAAGACCAGGTGTATGTGGCCTTTCTCTCCACATACATTTCTCAGCCTCTGGAGCATCCAGGGTCATTCTGATGATAACAACAGGAAGAGAAAAAAACTCGTCCAACAGAAGACTTGAAAACTTTCAAACCAACCTGCTCACTGACATGAGGGGAACCAATGGCCAAGCATGATGTATCTACAGTCAGGAAATGAACCAAGGCCCAGGACTTCAGTCTGGCTCTGTTCATTCTCACAATTCCTCCCCACCATCCACTCCCACATTAGTTGACCATATACAGTTTTTTTCAAGGAAAAATAGCGTTGTCTTATATGTAAAATATATATAAATTGTAAGGCCCCAAACCTAGGCACAGTGTCACACACACACATACTTACATCTATTCCTCTAAATTGGAAATTCTGCAAGAATAGACACAAGTAGTCTTGCTTTGAGCCCTTAGAGATCATGTGGGAACTGTGAACCATGAAGAGTTGCCAATCTTTGGTCTTCATTCAAACAGTATAGTCACTGTTGCAAAGCACTGTGTTAGATCTAGAGAGACAGACGTAAGTATGTGTCATCTCAGTTAAATAACTGAGAACCAAGGAAATGCTGGGGGTAAAGAGGTGACTGTGCTGGATATCAGCTGGCAAAGCTCTAATAATCAGAGCAACATGGAGAAAAGTGGAATTCAACACATTCACACTGTCACATGAGGCTCATATTACACTTTGAATTTCTATAGTACAGTGTACTTTTCTAGTACTCATTTGTTCCCGACTTTCATGATAACTTGATAAGTTGAGATATAACCAAGAGTTATCTCAAGGCTTGATAAGAATGTCTTCCAGAGGTTTCATTTTACAGGTCAAATATTGGAGAGAACAAGGATGTTGATCAGTGGGCAAAGTGGTTTCTACACAAGCAGGAGAACCTGAGTTAGGATCAGCAGCACCAACATGCTATACCTGTACAGCTGTGCACATCTGCAATCCAGACACAGAAACAGGAAGATCCCAGGGATGGCTGGCTAGAAAAAAACAGCTGAATTTAAAAAGCTAGAAAGGTTGCCTCAAAAAAAATCAGACATAAGAAGATACACATGCACACAAGCATACGGGGGGAAGAGAGAGAGAGAGAGAAAATGCAACTGTGCAAACTATCGTTGAATTCTTATGCAAAAGAAACTGTGGTGTACATTGAGGAACCAAAGCACAACAAACTGACCAGCTGCATTCCCACATAGAGGTTTCAGTCTCATGATGAGTTTTGCAAAATATAAATGTCAGTGTCCATAGGTAAATATTTGGTACCATTATACCAAATATAATGGTATTTAGATTTCGGGAAACAATGATTTCCATGAAAGAAATACTACAAATTGAATTCAGCTAGTCTCTAACTGCAAAGCAGGGCTATGGTGGTCCTTTATGTAGCAAATGGGTGCTAATTCTGGCAGTTTCTATATGGCACAAGATGACACAAATCTAAATCTATTAGTCCAAGAAAGTCCAGACTATTAGCTGCAAAATGTAAGGTGGTCTTTCTCTCAGGAGAATGATTTGTCTTTAGGTACCACCCATGGTGAACCAAGGTACTTATCCAAATTCCTGGCCTGGAAAAGAAGAAAGAGTGCCAAGCTATGGAAGCAATGGCTATGAATGGTATCCTAGTTTTCAGATGCCTGTATTCTACCCAGGAACTGCCATCCTGAGTCACAGGGTGTGGCCGTGATCCCCGTTCTCTGGGTGCTGTGTCTGTGCAGTAACAGCTTCTCACTTACCCATGTAGAGTGCTAACCCCGAGGCTAGACAGGACCATGGAAGTGGAGTACCAGGGATTTGTCTCCAAAGTTACTCTGGGCTCTTACAAACCACAAAACAGAAATGTTAGCTGTTCCAAAGCTCAATGCAGATCATTGTAAATTGTAAATTGCTGAAACTTTGGGCAGAGTGCAGGGAATCTTACAAAAGAAGGGGGAGATAGAAAGTCCTGGAGGGGACAGGAGCTCCTCAAGGAGAGCATCAGAACAAAAAATCTGGTCACAGGGGTCTTTTTTGAGACTGATACTCCAAAGACCATTCATGGATATAAGCTCGAACCCCTGCACAGATGTAGCCCATGGCAGCTCAGTGTCCAAGAGGGTTCCTTAGTAAGGGGAACAGGGACTGTCTCTGACATGAACTCAGGGTCTGCTCTTTGATCACCTCTCCCTGAGGGAGGGGGGACAGCCTTACCAGGCCACAGAGGAAGACACTGTGGCCAGTCCTGATGAGACCGGATAAGCTATGCTCAGAGAGAAGTGGAGGAGGACCTCCCCTATCAGTGGACTGGGGGAGGAGCATAGGAGGAGAAGAGGGAGGGAGGATGGGATTGGGAGGGGGGATGAGGGAGGTGGCTACAGCTGGGATAAAAAGTGAATAAACTGTAATAAATTAATTAAAAAAGAAAAATAGTGAATGGCTGTAAAGTGTTCATGAAAGTCTACATGCTTGTACATTTTATGGATTTTTACATAATCAAGATCAAGGCGTAAAAACCCAACTCTTGTATGTGATAGAGGACAATTCCTATCCTATCTGTCTTAACAAATGCTATCCCACTGTCTGTCCCTCCCTACAAAGACAGGGAGAACGTGAGAGCTATTAGGTTGACAAGTTGTTGACCGATTTTCACTTTTAATCTAATCTGGTTCATCCCCCCACTCATATTTAATTCTTCTACCAATTTAGCAGTGATCATCAACTCAGGGTGTGAGTATTCTCTTTTAAATAGTTCATGGAAAAATATGTAAAAGGTAAAATCGATTTTTTTCTTTTTAATTTTTTAAACATTTATTTTTTTATTAATTACAGTTTATTCACTTTTTATCTCACCAGTAGTCCACTCCCTTGACCCCTCCCACTCCTACCCTCCCTTTCTCTTCTCCTCCCATGCTTCTTCCCCAGTCCACTGATAAGGGAGGTCCTCCTCCCCTTCCATCTGATCCTAGTCTATCAAGTCTCATCAGGACTGGCTGTATTGCTTTCCTCTGTGGCCTGGTAAGGCTGCTTCCCACTGGTCTAACTAGTCTACATGTAGAAAAATGCAAATAGATCCATACTTATCACCCTGCACAAAACTAAATCCAAATGGATCAAAGACCTCAGTATAAAACCAGACACACTAAAAGTGTTAGAAGAAAAAGTGGGGAAGAGCCTTGAACTCCCTGACACAGGAAACAACTTCCTGAACAGAACACCAACACCCCAGGCTCTAAGATCAACAATCAATAAATGGGACCTCATGAAACTGAAAAGCTTCTGTAGAGCAAAAGACAATGTCATCAGAACAAAAGGACAGCCTACAGACTGGGAAAGGATCTTCACCAACCCATATCTGACAGAGGGCTAATATCCTGAATACGTAAAGAACTCAAGAAGTTCAACAGCAACAAATGAAGTAACCCAATTAAAAAATGGGGTACAGAGCAAAAAATCTATTTTTATGATCTAAAACAAAAAATATGCCATCACCTTTACGTTTTATAAGTAGATTCATCCAAGCAGTTCTTTGTTTCTTGGGATTCAAAACCACTACACCTTTCTGAAATTTGAATCTTATTTCATATCTCTCCTGAGTAGTTAAGTGTACACCTACATTCAAAATTTTCCTATGAATACCTATTGCCTAAGCACACAGTAAAATGATTTTTTTTTACTACCAAGAGAACTGGAATGTGGAATATGCCCACCAGAGAGAAACAGGGCTTGTTACAGGATGAATAGCTATACCAGGGCTCCTTCAGTAGGTGTGCAGCTCAGGCTTCTTTGCTGCATCATTTGTCTGTCTGGCTCCTCATCCATCAAATCCTCTATTTCATCTAGAAAACAGAAATGCTAACTTTTACTGTGATATTTAGAACCTAACATTCATCAAGGACTTTCGGTTCCTGTGTGAAGCTAGGTGGATATATTTTGGTTGGCCTCAACGATCTTCAGTTGCCAGCATGTGCTGTCCTTGGTTGGACAGTACATTCTTCTGGAACAATACAGACAGAGAACAGAAAATTCAAAGCTGTTGCATCCATCTTGTGTTGTTAAACAGTCAGGTCCTCTGGTGTGCTCTGTATTCACTTCTGAAGAGTCCTAGTGCTCCAGGCTCTCAGGTAAAGGTGAACTGACAGGTCATGAGATTATCTTCAACTGAGTCCTTTATGTCCAAAGAAACCAGTGTTTTCAGTTCTGCTAGTGCAGAAGAAAAGAATGTGAAAAGGGCATGGCATGGCAGAGTGGTGAGGGAAAGCTTGTGGGGTGTTCCCCAGATTGTAGTCTGGTAAGGAAACTCCATTACAAGGCTGCAGCATGGAGTGTGCAGCTTTCTATGGATTCTTCACAAGGCCCAAGGCAGATGTTTCTCATCAGCAAATCCTTTTACTATTAGATTTGTGAGGCCTGTTAAGAGCAACCCTGGGAATTTCTGTGTGTGAGGGCAGCCAATGCAATAGTTGAAATCACTAACAAGAACTTAGCCACAGTTATTATTTCTCTACTGCCAAATCTTCCTCCTCAACATGCAACTCTGATTTTGTATTTGTAGAACAGGCATAATGTGTAACTGCTTCAACAAACACCACCAGCAGCAAACGAAAACACATAAAAAGCTTAGCTTTTATTTAAATAATTAAAAAAGGATAACTTCTTTTACCGAGCAGCTATGTGCCTTGAAATTAATTTCAGCCAATGTTTGAGCAGAGCAACCCAGTGGGATCTAGACAATGATATGAATATCTGTGGTAATAGCTTAATTGCTAACTTGCAAATAATTTTGGAAATTAATAGCCTGCCAAATATTCAATTTGGCCCCAACACAAAAAAATAGCTCATTTTTTGAATTGTAGACCTTAAATATGAAGTTATAATCAATTTTGATAGAATCTTTGACTAATTAACATATGAATCTATTCACTAGCCATTTATTGAGAGTCATCTGTGTGCCAGGCAGTAGTCCTAGTGCTATGGATGCCTGCCTACTGCCTTTGTGTGTTTGCATCCAGCTCAAGATAAAGGGGAGACAATTAATCCAGTGAAAAGTATCTAGGGAAAGAAGTTCCTTATTCATTGGTGTAAGATCATGGGCAATGTGGTTTATAGAAAACATTTCAAAGCCAGAGAACTTAGTCAAAATATATTTAGACAAAGCATTGCCATAACAAACAATGTGTTTCTAGACTTTAGGTTAGTGGCCTATATAGAAATTAAAGGCAAGAAATCATGATGGAAATTGATGTGCTGTCTCAGCAAATAAAAGCACTGGCTAGTCTTCCTCCGGAGGACACATTTTCAGTTCCCAGAACCCTCATTGCAGTTCACAGCTCTCTATATATCCAGTGGCAGCAATCTGATAGGGTCTTTTGTGGCATCCAAGGGCCTCAGGCATGCACACGGTATACAGACAAACATATAGGCAAAAACACTCATTCATATAATATTAAAAATAAATAAAAGAAATGATGAAGGGAGGAGACATAACTTCTTGTATGAGTTAGAAGAAATGAAGAAGTAGATTTGAGAAAAAATAATAAAGATTTTTTATGTGATTAGAAATCACACCGAATGTCAGAGCAAGTGGGGAAGACAGGCTAGGAATGAAAAAGTGAATGAAAGTTGTCACTTATCAAAAGATGAGACAAAGAAACAATGCAGATTTGGGGAGAAATGTGTGACTTCTGAACTGAAAATAAACAGAGAAATCTGTAAAAATGTGGACACAGTTGTTCTTTGCAGAGCATTCTCTGTTTTTAACATGGCTGGGACATCATCTGTATATTCAGGAATGGCTACAGCCATGGTTGTGGGCAAGGAGGACCCTACATTGACTATCCTACTATGCACAGTGTTAAAGAACGAAGGCTCAGGGTCTGAAAGCCAAAGTTAATGTCCATTATAATATGTACTTGTTATAGGACTGGCTACGTTCTTTAACCATGTTGAGCCTCAACTTTTATGCCCAATGGAATGTATAATAGTGTCCATTGTCACGGTTTTGAGGGATTTAGTGTACAGCATGTGGCTAATAGATGACAGCCATCACTGTTGTTGTTGTTATTGTTGTTAAATGGTTACTAGAGAACAAAAAATAAACTTTTGTGTGATACCCATGTTTAAAGCACACAGAAGCCACACATGTGAGGCTCAATATCAATGTAGGCTTTCCTGAAAGAGAAGTGAAAATAGAACATATAATCAATCCTTCCGTATAGATTCCATTCTAGGTCCAATCTTGTCACTCATCTCACTCCAGAGACTTTAGCCATAAACAGATTGATTCGGTGGTCAATTTCTAAATTCTCTAGGTTATTCTGTTGGTGATATGTGAAAGCCCTACACATAGCCTGTCTCAGTAAAAGCAGTTTGTGTGGAGTTTCCCAGTGTTGCAGTGATCCACCATTTTCCAGGCCTCTCAGTGAGGGGAGAAAAGGAGTTTGAGGGAATGGCAAGACAGTTTTTACCCTTCTATTACCAACAGCATGGCCAGTTCCTGCATGCCAGTGTCTAACATTTAGACAAAATTAGTCTCCTACCAGAGCAATTACTGTTAGTAAAGTAAACAATGCACATAGTTAGTATTGAATGAAATAATACACATAAAAATCTAGACTTTAAATGGACACTCAGAATTATTAGGGCACTTTTACCAATAATTAAATCTCAAGGGTTCATCAGACACAGCATTGCATGAAAGCATGCTATAACCCTGTCATATTCAAACAAGTTCCATTGGCTGCCAAAGAGATTCAGACAGTTTGAGACAGATTTTTAAGGCTCTTGGTTAAAACTACTCAGAAGTATGATTCTCATTCACAGAGGGAGATTTAATTCAGTTGCCTTCTTTCTTATAGTGGAGAGGTATTCTTTTCAGGAGAAAAAAAAAAACAGTTTATTCTTCCCCTTTGGAAATGGCTACAGAGGCTTCCGAATAATGCAAGATTACACATCTGGCACCAGAGAGGCTTTGGCAAGACTTTGATTAAATCTGCCACTATTTGTGTTAACAAATGTTGCCAGGTAAGTGGCAAAGGAGGTTGGTATACTTGTGCCAAAGGGCACTGAGGACAGCAGCTGTTATATTGAATATGTTGACTAAGAGGAAGCCAGGCTCCACCATGGGAAATGAACTGTTTCTGAAATAATAGAAGGCATTTTTGTCCCATAAACAATTATACCCAATCTATTCCTCAAGAAAGATTAACTTCTTTTCAATACTGCATGAAACTTGGAGTAAGCAGAATAAAGAGAAGACAAAAAGTCCGTAGAAAATGTTTTTGAAATGCATGTGGTTGGTTGTACACTAAGAAATCAAACTCTGTCTCCAAAGTCCAGAAGAAGAGAAATGTAATAAATAAGGACTGAAAATAACAACTAGCACACTTTCCAAGTGCTTCAAGATCTTCACTTCTAAATAGCTGACCTCAAGATTTAGGGGTTTATGGGATGTTTTTCTTTTCTCCATGAAGAGTATTAATTTGGCAAGTACAGACAGACCACAAAAAAGATGGTGTCCTTGTTTTCATAAGTCACAATCATACATGAAAGGCAATGTATGAAAACAGTCAGTTATTAAATAACATGCAATTATAATAAAGTTTACATACACATGCAAATGTGATATATTTTAGTATACTAAGATTAGTCTCTTACAGGAAGTGTAGGATATTTTGTGCAAAAAGTACTGCAGGACATCATAGCAGTTCCCTTTCTGCATTCTAAGGGTCAGCAAATACTTCCTGTTATAACACCCTGTAGAGCATATTTTATGATCATTGTTCCTATGATCTCCACTGTAACCACTACACTCCCTGTGAATACAGTTACAGATGACATGAAAGCTTACAAGTGTAGCCATATTCCTCCATAGTTTTATGAATAGAAACAGATGAAAGGTAGACTGGGTTTGGACCACTGGCTATTGCTTTCTGGTCATTGTTAGATTGTTACAGATTGTGTTGGGGCATTTATGCTAAGAGCTAACAAGGAGCTTCATATACAACTATATCTACTAGTGATCCATCTCAATATTCATTAGCTATGCTTTCTTCTTCCATGGCCTAATAGATTCTTTCCTCTTTTTCACTACTTCAGTGCAGAAGTAATCTTTCCACCAATAAAGAGGGTCTAATAAAAAATGCATCAGACACTCTACAGCATGAGTAAGCCTGCTTGATGGGTAGTAGAATAAACTGATCTTTCAACTTTTCAATAGAACAACCAGATAAGGTATAGAAAGAGACAAGAAGCCATCTAATTAAGTAGAAGAAAAATAAGTTAACTGGAAGACCAAGGGAAAAGGGGGAAAAGAAAGAAAAACATTGACTGAAAAATTACTGTTGATCAGTTAAAGGATTCTTTGGAGAAATCTCATACATCCCTTGACAAAGCAGGAAAGGGGGCAGTTCCAGAAATGTTAGGTGAAGATGCTAGATGTGTAGGAAGGCATCCTTTGGATATGGGCAGATCAACACAAGTGCATCTTTTTTTTCTCTAGGTTCTGAGTCACTGCCAGTGTGATGTGCGCCACAATCGCTGTACTGTACATTACAGGCCCCGGGTGGCATAATTAAAGGCTTATCTTGGCAAGAAGGGGAGAGAGCCTGGTGATTTTCCCTCAGAAGTCAGAAGAGCTGAGGCTTGACAAGCAGCAGCAGGTGGGAGTCACAGGGTGACCCCAACAAAGAGGTGGGGACTGATAAAGAAAAGCAGATAATTCCAGTGTCCAAAGAAGAGTTATTTACCAGAAACGGAAATATACAGAGAGAAGGGATACAAACCTCACAATGGCACAGTCAAAGGAGAGTGGAATGGTTTGGCTAAAATAAAACCAAGCTTTTATATTTTCTTAGAAAAACCTGATCACTTCCACATTTTTCTTTCATCTTCCATCGTCATTTGCATGAATAAAAGCACCATTCAATAAATATCCTCAGTTCTCATACCTCTTAGAAAGGAGCAATGTTTTTGAAATAGGAATGCATCTATACCTGCAAGCTGCAAAAGATGCTTGTTGATTATTCAGACTCCTGCACTAAGTTCAAGGTTTACAGAGTCATGGGAGAGAAGCAGTGGATTTCAGGAACCTAGAATGTTCCCTGACAAGGACATACTTGGAACCAAATACTCTAACAAATTAACCCATGCTTTTGTCATCAGGTATGATGGCCCCTCTGACCTCACCATACTTTATTACACAGTATCTCCATCCCCTGGAAAGCCCAGTCTTCTTAAATGCTGGGGAAAATTATTGCCAGCAAGAAATATGGGTTTCATGAACCTTCCTGACTCAATTATCTACCAGCTGTGGTCCTTCAGAATGATTATCCTGTTTGGCTGCTTGTGATTGTAGCAAAAACTGAAGGCTCAGTTAGCGCATTCTAGAGGGATTAAAAAACAAACAACAACAACAACAAAAAACATATCTTCAACTTTGAAAGCATTCTCTAGAGAATGAACATTGTGCATTGCTTTATTGCATTCAGGGCCAGCCTTCTTTCTTTGCAGAATATCTTATTGTGGGTGTCTATGGACTTCAAGGATAGAGCCTATCAACTGTGGTTTCACTTATTTCAATGGGATTTTTAAAAAAATCAAAATGGTAAACCTGTTTGGATAGGTGTGGTATTGTGGGTTCTGCCCATCTGTGCCCAGACTCCGACTGCAGCTCTCACTGGGGCGAAGGTTATGTGTGAAGATCCTTCTGTGGCCATGTCTGCTAACTCTTAATTTCTGTGTTATTTTGACACAGAACACAGAAAATTGCAACTTTCATTTCCCAATACTGCAGGAAGTTTTCTGTACATACCTCCAACAGGAGCCAATCACATCCGTGTTAACAAGAAAGCCAGTGATCTGGGGATGTTTCATGCCGCATCGGCCCTGGAAGAACTCTTTCATTTCGCATACTTTGTCTCCACCATGGAGCTGGCTGGCATAATGGACTTTTACAAGGGGCTCTGAAGCAATTGGCAATTAAGTGGTTTGAAGGGGTGCTTCTGGGTTGCTGTGAAAGGCTTCAGGTGTGAAACGCTTGTTTTCAAGAGCACTGAACAAAATGTATGGTTGCTTTCAGCACCCCCCTTGTCCTTCCAGAGGAAGGGGGGCACTCCGGGGGAAGCAAGGACACTCAAGAGCAATTTGCTATTCAGCATCTGAATGCCGGGCGCTTTCTTCCCCCCAATCCTTGTGTAGCTGGTGAGGGGGGCAGATTGAGATGGCACAAACAGCGCCTTGCACAATGGTAGATCAAGAGAGAGGCAGGGAAAATGAGGCCCAGGAGAATGGACGCCTGAATGAAGGGAAGACGGCTTGATTGTTAATTGTGGGTAAATGTGTTCCAGGAGTGAAAAGGGTTCATGGGCTACTTTAAAGCTATACCCAAGCAATAAGTACAGAGAGTGGGGAAATAAGAAGATGGTCCTGACCCTTTTAAGGGCTATAGTAGTACATCTGGCCCACTTGAAAAAGTAAATTGAGAACTGTTCAAAAAGGTAGGAAAATGCATATGTGTGTTCGAATCCTATTGCTTGCAAGAAGAAAAAAAATCTGGCAATTCCAATTCACAGGCAGTGTGCACTTTAAAGTACACGCTTTTCTTTTTGAGTATTAGTCAATAGGGCAAAAGATAATATGCAACACGGACGGTGTGGAATAGATAAATATTTAAAATATGACTTTTTCTCAAGAATACAGCCTTCTATTCTAGGATGAAATGCATTTGTACTGGAGCCAGCACAGGGGTAAAGGAAACTTCAAACAGTCTTCATGAAGGATATTGTTCCCTTAGTTCTGTTTCATGTCACTTTCCCTCGTCTGACCTTTACTTCCAACATATTGATTTTCTCCTAACCCAGCCTTGCTTTGCAGAAAAAAGGGGTATTGAGTCTTTGAGCTGCTTACATATCACTATTGTACATGCATCCTTAAAGGTGAAGGTGCTCCTTTCAGGAGATGGCTATCTGACTGACAATGTGATTAGGATTGTCTGAGGAGTTTTCATTTGAAATGGAGGAGGTCACATGTATCAATCTGGGAAAAGAGACATAAGGGGACTGGAATCGAGTTGTCTTTTAAATGTTTCTCAAAGAGTTCTGGTTTTGCTCTAAGCAACAGCTCCTTGGATAAAGTATATACGACAGCAAACTTATCTTTGTTAATGGAAATGGGGAGTTTTTATCATTTTGGGATGACTTCTTTTCTGCATCCTTATGTTTCCCTCAATCAAATGGGCACCATAGTTTTCTTTTGGTCAGAATTCTGGCTCTCAACGTGTAAACATAATTTATCCAGTCATCACCCTATTGAGGCTGTACTCTGGACATATCTCATGACATCACAGAACCATTAATGCCAGAGGAAGGCAAGCAGTTAAGATTGTATATTTGCAATAAGGCCCATGAAGCAGTTTCAGATGCTTTGGATTTTTATCCTCTTTGCAGCTGGATGAGAGCCCTAAGAGGAAGAAGGAAACAGCTCACCTTTCTCTTGTCACCTCTCATGGCCTTATGCTTCTGTCAGTTGCAAGATCACCTGGAAGAGTAGACCACTTTGTTGCCCTGAGGGTTCAACAGTAACCTCTCTGTCTGTGGCTTTGAAGGAAAGCCAAGGCCAGGTTTTAACAACGTATCACTCGAGAGCACAGGCTGGGTGGCTGGGATGTTTGGGCCCACATGTTCATCACACTGTAAGGTCTGTTTCTGCTACTAATGTGTGACCTGCCTGAACATCCTAGAGAAGAGGGAAATTAAAAACTTCCATGCAAACTCTAACTACAACCTATGAAAGACTTCATTCAAATAAAAAGGCTGTTATGTTTATACCTACCTAGACCTTGAATCAAATGTATCATGGGACTTGGGAAAGCCTCTTGTGTCTAAGCTCTACTCTTTTCCCAGTGCTGTACTGGAAGCTAACCCTGATGAGCTTTCTCAAATGCACCCTTCCGAGTAGGGAATTAGCCTTCTTTACATTTCTTTCTTCAACACGTAGACTCTCAATACTCCAAGATCTCTAATTAATTCCCAAGCTGTGCCCTTTGAGCTCTTTGCTCTCCCATTTTAGGACTTTGGCATAAGCAACCCAGAGCTACTAAAATAGGCATTTTTGAAGCCCGTCGTTATAACCCACTGCTAAATCCATGAGTTAGTTTTGGATTAAAGTATGAGTTAGCTTGAGTTTTCCCTTCAAAGGCAAACAATGCAGCTTGAACTGCGGCTAAAGGAACTTGCCACTACGTTGAAAGCACTGCAAAATGACTGAGCAAAAATTGCAATTACACTTCTAAAATCTCTTGAGCTCATCCCAAAGGTGTAGTCAGAGGCCTTGCTTTAAATTGTGGCCCTCTCATAAAACGCATATGACCTTTTCCTGCTTTCTTCACAGATACCGCCTCTACCAAACGGAAGCTTCTATCCTCTAAACCAATTTTATGGAATAATAAAGATTCATTATGAACAAAACAAGTCTATTACGCTTTCTAAGTACACTCGCATTATTGCCTGTCCACATATTACCTCACGTCACAAGTAACCTCATGGCAGCCTCTGTGTAGCTGAAGCTGAAAGTTGTCAGCTAACTCTGTTGCTCCGGAGATAGAGACTCTCCTGATGCTTTTACTCATAACGACCTCCAACAATGAACAGGAAGGAATGATGGACATGTCGAGGTCTGGCCTAACTTCTCCAAGTCCTGCATTCCGTTTCTTTTTGGAGCTGATTGGTTAGGAGCCTTCTGGTTTCTCTCTGTGCTGTTGACAGGCCTTTGTGCTTAGGCCCTGGTCCCTCAATCCAAAAGATGAAGCAGCAACTCCGTGCTCTAAAGTCATGGGCAGCTCTTTGTAACTAAACATAGCCCGCTTTGTCATTTTTCAATCAATGAACCTCCTAAATAAGGCTTGCCCTCCTTTTGTTGGTACCCTAGGAGAGTACAACTCTTTATATTATTTTCTCCTAACCTGATGTCTCTCTCTCCTCTGGGAGGAAAATATCAATTTCTCTAAACTGATCACCTGTACTTTTTTTTCCATTTTTATCTTAAATGGATGTCTCTCAATAAATCGTTTCTCTTACTTTAGAAATTAATTGTTATAATTTAACATTTTCTTCCCCTCAGACATTTCAGTCTATGGGTTGGCCCAAGTGTATTCAGCCAGCAGCTACAAGGTATAAACTGTAAAAAAAATATACAGGCATGCTCAGTAGTTTTGTGGAAAGACTTTAAAATGTGCATCAATTATTTATTTTTTCGTTGATCAAAATATAGTAAATCTCCTCTGTTAGAGAGCATTTCTAAATATACCAAATCATTTGAAATCCAGAAAAATAAAAAATAATTTCAAATTTAAAAAATGGTGAGCACCTCGAGGAGTATTAGACTTTAATAATTTATTAATGGTTGTCGATGAATGGATTTAGGTGCATCATGAATTCTTTGAAATTGTGTAAAAAAAACTATGTATGTATGTCTGAGCTTTGTTCCTTTTATTAATTAGTAGATACATAACTTTAAAGACATCAATGACTTTAAATTTTAAGACATTTGCTTCTATTCTTATGAATGAGGAACATCAACATGTCAAATAACTTACTTGAGCTTGAATAGTCAGAGACTTTTTGAAATAGGACTTGAACTGTATTTCTCTCCCTAGGTTTCTTGTACTGTAAGTAAGAAAACTCATACATTGCATGAGGAGGAAATGTTTACTAGAACAGAGAAGTGTCTAGTGTTATGTAGGAAACTCCAATTCCCTGAACCCTTTGGTGCAAACAAAAAATCGGGAGGCTATTCTTTTTCTCTTTTTCTTATTATTTTTTTTCTCTGCTCCAAACTTTGGATAGCAATATTTTAATCTACTTAAGGAGGATGACAGATTTTATAAAAGCTTCTCTAATGAGGTCTAGTTATCAGCAAGTACGCATATTTCATTTGCTGCATTCTAAAGGAGAAGCCTAAGGGAGCATTCCATGCAATGTAAAGATTATAGGAAAATGATTTTTTTTTAGGAAAATGATTTTTAACTCAAGAAAATATATGCCAAAGGAGAAATTATTTTTTATGATTGCTGTTTATAATAATAATTTTAAAAAGTTTATTTTGGTCAATAGTATGTTGTAAATATGAGACATAAATGAGCGTTATGTGGATCATTGATGTTGAATGAAAATAGATATCCATTGACAATTTCTGAGTTCAACCTCCTCCCCACACTTCCATGAGGGAGTCTTCACTAACACAGTGTCTGGACCAAGAAGAGAAGATAACCATCTGGGACAACGAATTGCAAACCTTTGTGATTTATGGCTGATTGCTCAACACCAGTGAAAAGAATACAGATGCAAAGGCACTAGCTTCCCGAAGCTCCCATGACCTGACCTCCCCCTGAAAACTTGAGAAAGTTTGCTGACACTATTTGAAGATTTCTTAACCACATGTGGAGTCACAAAACATGGGCGAAGACAGAAAACTTAGGGAAAAGCAGACAGAATGACATTTTATCTGGAGTATTTGGGAACAAAATCTTTGAAATGACAGCAAGAAGTATGGACTTAACAGAATAGAATACTAATATTCCTTAAACACTTTAAACCTCCACCATTCTCCCAGGCAGGGGTAAGGGAGCTTGTCTTTCTAGTCTTTTGCTTCCTTCATTTATTCTTGTCTTCTGCTTACTGACCGTTGCTCACTCCCAGCACCACCTTGTCCAGGACCAGCATACAAGCAAGAGCTCAGCGACAGCGGAGAAACTCAGTAAACTCAGACTCCTCAATGTTGTAAAGGTTATTTTATTTTCCTTCTTCTTTCTCAGCCATTAAAACTAAGCTCAAATTCCTCCCATACACAGCTGAAACCCAGCCAGATGTTCAGAGCTGCTCCACCATTCTGTCTTAATGGTTTTCAAAACACTTTTTTTTTTTTAAAAAAAAAAAAAGCAAACACTGAAGGGAGGAACAAAGCTTTTCTTCCCCTTTCTTTCTTCTTTATTTTTATGTACTGCATTCTCCTCCACACCTTCACCCCCTCCAGCTTGCCCTAGGAGGAACGGAGATTATAAATCCATTCTTGAAACTCAATTTGTTTAGAAAAGTTGCACAAAAACCCACAGTAGCTCCTGCACTGCCCCGAGTCAAGGCAGAGCCTGTGTGTGAGAACTCCTCGGAGGACGTGAGACACTTTCCAAACACTTTCCTTATTTCAATGGCACACCTGCTTGTCTCCCATAATATAGCTCACATTCTTTTGCTTGTCTTTGTTTAGGTAATTACTAGAGTTTACAAATACGCCTTAAAATATAATTACTGTAGATTTGCCTAGCAAGTTCAACAAGCTTCACGCAAGAGTTTCTGAATCGTGTTGCATACACAGAAATATACTGCTTTGAAATAGTATTACTTGGTCCCACAAGAACTATGTAAACCAGATTGGAGTTGTTGAGAGTTATGTAAATTTTGCTCTTAACTTACAAGATTTGTTTAATTTTTTTTGTTTGTTTGTTTCCATTATCCACTAAATTTCCTTCAGAGTGGAGTCATACAGAGTACTGAGGAAAGTCACAGCTCATACCGTACATAGGGATGTGACCCAGACAATGGTGCCTGCACCACTGGCCTTGGTGTCTCTGTGTCATGTTAACACTTCACCCGTTCTGCTCTGTAGCATTGTACCCATGAAGAATTCTTGGAAGCTTTCATATGTTGCTGCTTGCCAATGCTTTCCCTATCAAGTCAAAGTAGGTGGATATTCGCTTGAGCAGCTCATGCTATACTCTGCAATGCTCAATTTATCTGAACATCAGTTGCTTTGTCTGTTCAGTAAGTATAAGACTATCTACCACAGCCAGTATCTACTGGGGTTGCGAAAGGAGATTCATGGAAAACACTCAGCCTAAAAGTACATACTTAATACCTGTTGGCTATTGATATTATTACAGTCTCATCATAGCTGACAATTTCTACATTGCCTCAGCAGAAAATTCCCTGTCGTAATAGTCACGTAAATAGAATTTCCCATTTATATTCTAAATACTAAACTATAAAATGAAAAGTCCATGCAGAAGACTGTATTACCAGAACCAACATTTTAAAACACTAACTCAGCTATCAAAGGCCTCTCACACTGGAGTTTCAGTAAAGAGGGGGAAGATGCCACCACTCCCACAGGCCTTTGAGCTTCCTCATTGTGGCTTTGAAGCCCAGTACAAAGGCTCTGCAGAGGGCACCAGCATGCACCTTCAGGAGAGGCCACACAAGAAGAGGCACTTTACATATCACGCTTCCTGCTGCATATTCTTATCCCTTAAGGCAGCTAAATGTAGTGAGGATTTTTTTTTTACTGTCCTTTTATTTAAATGCATAATCAGAATAGTTGCTAAGAAAGAGCCAGAGAGAGAGAGAAAACAGTTCCAGAGTGAAGTCTTCTATTGATCTAAGAACTGCTTTATGAGCTCAGAAAGTTTTATCCTCAGTGCAAAAGTGCCCAGAGTCTATTATTTCTGAATTAATAAGCTGTATAAAGCAGAGAGGGCTGAAAATGTAGTTGCGAAGTTTCAGATTTGTTCCCAAGTTTTGAGGATTTAATTTAACCACCTTGAATGGTAAGAAAATAATTTCCAAGGTTTACTTTATATCTTATCATTGACCTTGTGCCTTTCTTTTAATCTGTATTTCTACACCCAGCTACCACTTACTGTCTGTCCTGACTGCTCCCCAAACTGTCTGTTCTTTGCCCCCCAACCTCTCGCCAAACCTTAGATGTATATTTGAAATTGTATCTCATGAGGAAGACCTGGAATTAATCAAGAATGGGTCATGGCATCTACCAGCCTATTATCACGTTTTCCTTTGTTGTTTCCTTAATGATTCAAGTGTACCAATTCTCTAATGCTATAACTCTTGTTTGTCTTCAAGATTTCAATTTCTCCTCTCTGGGTACCACAGACTGACTCAACACTCACTTTCCCAAATACCATTCCAGTAAAATGTAGTCCTAAGTCACTGGTTTTGATTCATTAGAAGGTTCATCCATTCTGCCCAGAGGTTCACTCTGTCCTAGAGCTGAAAAAAAAAAGTGTAATGTAGAGAATTACTACAACAGTGTTGTGTTCAGTTGTCAATATCATGGGAAGATGGCCAAATAGTTACATTTAGGCTAACTTAACTGTATCTATTGAGCTTCCAATGCAATACCAAAACAGTCCTCCAACCATGACCAGCATCTACATGGAATAGATCACTTCTGTTTAAGTTAAGCTAACCCTTTCATTCTGTGTGTTTTCCAATGAAGATCCTACTTCACATTCCTGTGTGCATTTCATAATATTTCCTCATGTCATAATGAACCCCATGATGCAACATCGTGCAAAAAAAGTTCCATAGAATATTAACAGAAAACACAAGAAAAGAGCCTATATATGCATATATGATATAAAATGTTCAAGCTCAATAGCAATCAGGAAATATAACTGAAAGATGAAATAGTGTTTTGTTGTGGTTTACCAGGTACCTCAAAATGTAAAAAGTGGGAGACGATCACTGTGGATGTGAAGGCAGGAAGGTTAGATGCATGTGAGAAAGACTAGGTCAGGAACACGGATTTGGGTGATAGTTCTCCATGAGCCACTCGCCGATCCCATGCTACTCCAACACCTCAGCTTTAGTCATTAAAAATCCCACACGTGTTTCAGTGAAATGTTTCCTAATCACTGGAGCAGGAGGTCAACCAGGATACACCGGAAAGCTTAAGACAGGAAAGAAGAGGATGAGGAATAGTAGAAGAGGTAGCTGGTCATAGCTTTGGGGAAGGACTTAGAGGACTCTAATCTGTTGAGCTTAATGTCTTTGTGTTTGAGTCTAAACTTTAGACTCTTGGTTGTTCTAGTATTCTTGTTCAAAGGACTGGAATGGGATCTGAAAGAGGGTGACTTACATACATTACCAGGTCAATTTTCAATATTTTTAAAAGGGAAAATATATTATGTTAACGTTAGCAAACATTTGTAGGAAACAAAACATAGTACAGTAACTTCAACAATTAGTACAGCCATGTAGGAGTCTAATAGGTAAAGGCAGTTTGGTCAACTCTTCTTGGTCATTTTCTTCATGTACTTGTCCATTTTAAGAATGCATGGGATGACTAATTGAAATAAAGGATCAAGGAAGGTGTTTGAGCGGTAAGGAAATCAAACAAGTATGAAAGAAAACCATTGACATCAATTGTCAACCATTGTCTCAACCCACATTGTATTTTCTGCACTGTGCTGTTTTTCCACACAGTCCTAAGTTCCAAGGTTCCAACAGAAGCCAATGCTTATGCTGTGCTCATGTATTATTATTTAAGAACTGGATCAAAGAGAATAAAACTGGTATTTGCAAATAATAATTGACCTTTAGACATTTTCCATGTACAGTATATATTATTGCAATTATCTAAATTTAATTCTAGGAAGGAAAAGTTTTTCTTATCCTAATTTTACAGTTAAGTGAGACTTTGAGAAGTTAGGTTCATAGTCCCCAGAAATCAGCTGTTACTAACAGGAACTCAGACAAATGGCTGCCAGAGCCTAAGAATTAAGAGACATTTCTATGGCGGTTATCACCCTCACTGAAGTAAGAAAAATAGATATAGCTCTGGTATCTTATATGCCTTTCCCATAGATTCCCAAGCACCCTATCCACCTATAACCATGATATAGGTTAAAGACAACCACAAGAGTAGAGCACATGCTACAATAGTCTCTGAGATACTTACATGGAACTAGATTCTTTTTTCCCCAGAAAACTCAGAAATCAGCTAAAGGAAGGTTGTCATCCTAAGGCTGTTCCTTAGCTGACCTAGCACAGTTGAAGATGATGCTACTAACTCAAGAAGTGACCAGTCTTAGAAATGAACTTGATCCTAGGCCTGCAGAAGCCACCACTACTGAGTGTCCTCTGAGGATTCAGCTAGGAGTCTTCCTGGGAATTCCACTTGACCTTCGGGTACTTCCTTGCAAGCTGTCAGGATGCCATCTTTCACAGATGGCTTGAAACAACAAGAAAGAAAAGCAGAATAGAGAGAGGGAGGGGGAAGAAGGAGGGGAAGGTAGAGAGGTGTGGGAGACAGAAAAGGAATGAAGAAGGCAGGCAGGAATCAAAGTGCTCTATTTACCCTGAATGTGGGATATAAAATGAAGACAAAAAGCGCTTCCAGCTCTCGGCACGTTCTGCAGCTTGTTCCTAGGGAGGCCACAAGCTGCTGCTTTACAGCAGTGTCCCCTGCTTAATTAGCATTTTTGGATCCACCACAATTCAGCTGGATAGCCATTTCCTTACAATTGATAGTCGCCTGGAAATGGCTTTCACAGCTGGGCCACGGATCCCTCGCCCAGGGAGCCTGTAATCGAGCCGCTCAACAGCCTTGTTCAGCCATAATTAATATTTCTAGAACTGCTGCTCAGAGGCCCCTGTAACTGTGTCACTCCGGTGGGGAGCCAGTTGGAAGAGGATTTACAGCTGAACTAGGGTGACCCAGCTGTGCAGCCACCAAGCCTAGGTGGGATGACAGCTCCAAGGCAGTCACCATTAACCACCTAAAGTGGAAAGGGCAAGATGGAGAGCAGAATGGATTCTTATGTTCCATTCCTGGCACTGAGGATGCCAGGGTTCTCAATGTGAGATGACCATTGGCATTGTAAGGCTGGGCCCTCTTCCTGGCCATATGCGCATGCCTACGCCATGGCCCAGCCTTTCCCCTTGAAGGCCAGAGCTTCCAAAGGTAGCTTGCAGTGCAAGAGACATTCTGTAGCACATCTTGTGTCAGACCTTTGGCTCATAAAGGGAGAGAATACAGACCAGAGATGTTAGCTAGCTGGAAGTCAGGGCAAGGAGTTGTCACCCAGACAGGCCTGGAGGAGGAGACTTGTAATTGCTAATGTGTCTTTTGTTCTTCCATCACTGTGGTTTGGGTTGTTGCAGTGGGTGAGTATGCTGACTGAGAGATGTGGAACAAGGCTGTATTGGGATCTTTTCTGTATGACAATGAGGGTTGAATTTGGTGGGATGGGAAGAGTAACTAACTGATCAAGCATCAGTTTTCTCAAGCAGGAACACACACACACACACACACACACACACACCAGCAGAGGAGAGAGGTGTCAAATCATTTGCTGGTAGTCTTGTCTTCATGATTGCTTCAGTATCTGTGAAGGGGTAATGTTTAGTATGCTATGAAAAACTCTTGGGTATCCGAAACTACAACTTTAAAAGAAATGCCATCTTCTAGAAACTATTGTCAAGAATATCTGGCCAATTCTATACAAAATATCTATTATAGTGCCCAGAAAAGTGAACTACATGCTTCCTTCAATAATGCTATTTCCACATTTCCCTGAAACACTGAACTTACTATTTTCAGACGTAAAGATATTTGATAGCTGGGCATCATGGCTTATACCTGTAGCTTCAGTATTTAGAAGGCCAAGGCAGGAAAGCCCACTGCAATCTTGGGCTACATGACACCCAGTCCCTGAAACAAACGATCACCTAGCCAACTCAAAACTACATTTTTTAGACTTAAATGTGATTTCCTTTGCAAGGTGCCCTTGAATCCACTTAAAGAGCCCATGCTCCTTTCCAACTTCATATCATGGCAATCCTTTAAGGATCTAGCTTCCCTACCCACCTCTTGCTGTGTCCCATCTTATTAATTTGCCTGCTGTGCATTCTTTCTAAAAATACTCCTTTCTGTGGTTAAAACTTACTTGTCTCTTTGTTGCAGATGTCACAATCATGAATGTCCTCACACTCTTCCTAGCCTGTATTTCCAAAATATGGTTGTCACAGTACTCTATGAACCAAAATGAAGTTTGGCCTTCTTGGATATCATCTGCCTAACCAGAGTTCTTTTAGGGTGTAAAGTGACATTTATCTTTGGTTATTGATTCCCAGTTTATCTTCATTCTTAAAAAACATGCCTTACACATAGGGTAACTCAAATCTAATGAGTAACAAAAGGCTATTGCACCTGCATTTAACAAAATCGTGGCATATTTCAAAACCTTGGCAAACATTTGTTAAATGAGTAAATAATGAGTGAATTAATCTGAGGGTATATAATGACTATAACAATGGAACATTTTCATCCTATGAGACCAACTTATGAAATTTAAAGGGAAGAAAAGACTCCCAACTTGAGACCCACCCCATCAGAAAGAGCCAACTCCTAACACTATTAACGATATTCTGCTACACTTGCAGACAGGAGACTAGCATAGCTGTCTTCTGAGAGACCCCACCTGGCACTGGATCAAAACAGACCCAGAGATGCACAGCCAGACATTAAGCAGAGCTTGGAGAATCTTGTGGAAGAGTTGGAGGAAAGATAGAGGTATCAGGAGGGAAGAAGAACTCCACAAGACCAACAGAGTCGACTAACCGGGGACCATGGGGGTTCATCACCAAGCAAAAAGCATGCATTGATAGAACCAAGGTCCCTTAAACATATGTAGCTGATGAGCATCTTGGTCTTCATGAGGGTTCCCTATCAATGAGAGCAGGGGGATAAGGCATGTTTCTGACATGGACTTTGTTGCCTGCTTTTAGATCATTTTCCCCTAACTGAGCTACCCTGTTGATCCTCAGTAGAAGAGGACACACTTAGTCCTGATTAGACTTTGATGTGCCTGGGCAGGTTGACACACAGAGGGCTCCCCTTTTCTGAGGGGAAGAGAGAAGAAGGGAAGATGGTGGGAGAGTAAGGACAGAAAGAGTTGGGAGAGGAGGCTGCTATAGGAATGTAAAATGAATTAAAAAGAAAATAACATAATAGTAATGTTGAAAAAAATGTCACTGTTATATAGGCAATGTTTCAAGGATATTTGTTGAAGCTCTGGGTTTCCAAATAAAAGTTAATCTCATTTATTTAGTGGAATAAGTCAAATGATTTTTAACTAGTCCTATGACTGGAAGGAATATTTGAGAAAACTGTTCTTCTAGTTATTTTTGCAATTTAAAATAAATTTGTCTGACTTCATTGTGAGTTGAGACATCATGACATTTATGGCCAATAAAACTTTAAGAAAGGTTATGTTCATCCCATTTGCCTTTCTGAATGAGGATTGAGCATCTTACCCAGGATCCTCCTTCTTGCTTAGCTTCTTTAGGTGTACAGATTTTAGTATGTTTATCCTATATTATATGTCTAATATCCATTTATAAGTGAGTATATACCACGTGTGTCTTTTTGCCTCTGGGGTAATCTTTTCTAGTTCCCCTGCAAATTCCATGATTTCTTTGTTATTTTTTATTTTTTATATTAATTACAGTTTATTTACTTTGTATCCCAGCTGTAACCCCCTCCCTCATGCTCTCCCAATCCCATCCCTCCCTCACTCATTTACTCCATGCCCCTCTCTAAGTCCAATAATAGGGGAAGTCCTCTTCCAGTTCCCCTCCTCCCCTTCCACCCTAGTCTATCAGGTCTCATCAAGACTGGCTGCAATGTCCTCCTCTGTGGCCTAGCAAGGTTGTTCCTCCTTAAGGGAGGGGGTGGAGGTCAAAGAGCTAACCACTGAGTTCATGTCAGAGACAGTCCCTGTTTCCCTTACTAGGAATCTCCCCTTACTAGGGAAAACCACTTGGATGCTGAGCTACCATGGGCTATATCTAAACAGGGGTTTTAACTGCAAACAGGGAATAGTACAGGAGCCTACCACAGAGGGCCTCTGAAAGATTTTACCCAGTAGGGTATCAAAGCATATGCTGAAACTCATAGCCAAACTTTGGGAAGATTGCAAGGAATCTTATGAAAGAAGGGGGAGATGAAAGACCTGGAGGGGAAAGGAGCTCCACAAGGAGAAAAACGGGCAAAAATCTGAGCACAGGATTTTTTTCTGAGACTGATACTCCAAACAAGGACCATGAATGGAGATAACCTAGAATGCCTGCACAGATGTAGCCCACAGCAACTCAGTGTCCAAATGGGTTCCCTAGTAAGGGGAACAGGGGCTGTCTTTGACATGAACTTAGTGGCTGGCTCTTTGATGGCCTTCCCCTGAAGAGAGAACAGCCTTATCAGATCACAGAGGAAGACAATACAGACTTTCCTGATGAAACCTGATAGGCAAGGATCAGATGGAAGTGCGAGGGAGGAGAAGGGGGAGGAAGAGTGGGATCAGGAGGTGACAAGGGAGGGGGCTACAGCTGGGATGCGAAGTGAACAAAATAAATTAATAAAAAGAGAAAGATGACGTTTTCCACTTCTAGACGTGGTCAGCCTACCCAAGATCCTGCAGATGGATCATTCTTTTCCACAGCATTCTTGGAAGCCATGAGTTGAAAGTTTGGAAGCTGAGAATGGTAATTCATTCTTATAATCCTAGCCTCCCAAGTACAGAGGCCATAGAATTGCTGCAGTTTCAAGGATAGACTCTGCTACATAGTGAATTCCTAGATAGCCTGAACAACAAAGCCATAGCCTCAAAAATGAATAAGTGAAATTACTTTGAGAAAATTACCCCTTCAGTCCAAGTTTATAAATCAGTATTTGATGTAGTAATCTTTTGAGCCTCATATTTTGGGTATGTTTTCTTAGCATGGTATATGTCAATTTGAACTAGAGCATTGTCAAATAAAAGTGTTTAATTTAACTTCATTGTACCAATTTAGAAGTATACTGGTGAAGACAGGAATACAGAATACAGCCAACTGGAAATCCATGATAGGTAGTGAAAAAAATATTTGTCAAATTATTTGATGCTATAAATTGGAAGATAAATTACCAAGATTGGGGCATAAGAGGTAGGAGAATTGGAAGTTGGAAAGCAAAATGTCAATGCTTTGTGTTACTGCTGTCTTTGGTACGATAGTTAGTAAAAACAGATGCACCGTGGGAGCACTAACACTATTACAAGAAAACTGAGACAAAATGGAGCCCAAATATTAAGAATGGTTTACAGGGACAGACAATTGAACAGGGTCTCAGAATGATAGGACAAAAGTCAGGGAGCATGTGATCTCCTGATTTAAGACCATCTTTGGTTAAGAGAGATGTCTAAGAGCTAAATAAAACTGACATAAGATGAAATCTAAAAAGTGTGTTGGTATGGTTATTGATGGATACAACAAAGACATAAGCAGCATGCTAAGTCATTGGAGAGAGTCATAATGCAACATTAGGTTAAATGGAGACAAAACATGTTGTCTTCAAGGAGTCAAATTGCCTCACACCCTGATTTACCCTGGGAGGAATATAGATCCAGAAAATATTCCCCTACGGTAGAGCATTGATTATGGAGTGAGGAAAAGGGAACTGCACCCAGACATCAAAGCCAGAAGTGATGAAGGCTCTCCTTTGCCCAGACTAGGAGTCATATGTCTGCCAAGAGACTTCAAAAACCCCATGAACTTGTAACTGACTTAGTAACCTTTAGCTAGTCGATGCTTTATGATGAGGGCATGTAGGAGGAAATCAAGCTGCTTTCCTTTCTGACTCACATCATTATTCTATGGGACCTGATGGAGGACACTGCATCTCCTAGACATCTCTAAATATAAGCATAGTGTGGATCTGCATAATGTGGTACGCACCTTCCTCAGAGTCAGGCCAAGTATGACATTCATAGTGCAAAAATACTGACCAAGAGATGAATGTATATAAAGACTGGATGAATGTCTCTGAAAAATAAAAAGAAGAGAGAAGGGGTTGGGGGATTATAGATGAAGATTCTATAATCTAATATTAATATCCCATTATGAAAACATTTCTCAGTGGTCCAAACTGTACAGTAGATAAATTAAAGATAGTCTGTATTATCTTTGTGGTTCATCATAGAACCACTTAATTATTCCATGGTACCTCATCAAAAATACCTGAGCTAGGAGGGCATTCATAAATCAGCTAATTAATGATTTCATTTTTTATTCTATTCATTTGTCTGGCAAACATTTATTGGGCACCTTCTACATATATGAGTCAGAGGTAGCTAAAGTTATGCAAGACTTACTCAAACCCAGTCACAGCCACCGACTCTCAGCATTCCACGGCTGTATGACATACTGTGATCATTTCTACAAAAAAAGAGCCACTATGAGCAAACAGCCTCCTCCTCCCCCCAAAAGGTCCTAAAAAGGCTCATGGAGGTCAGTGCCTTCCTCATGTCCTCAAAATAGCAAAAGTCAAACCAAAGATATTAATAAAAAATAATTGATGCCTATGACATTTAAAGAGTAAAATTAATTATCATAGCATTTTCATGCAGATTTCTCTGCATTTGTATCTGTGAAAACATTGCTTGTATGAACTCAGAGACCATACTGCTACACACACAAGCCTACATTTTGCTATGCTCCCATTTACTTATACTGGTTTTACTGGTTCTACCAAAATGTAAGATGCCATTATTCCTAGACTTGAAATTGCCACAATGTACTGCAGTTCTCTTAAACATATTTATGTAGCATAAATATATTATTTATGCTTTGATTTCTTCCCCCCCCCCAAAAAAACTGGGAGGTAGCAATCACAGAAATGCTGTGCTAAACAAACAATATTTGTTCTTTGAAAGCAATGGAACATCCTTCAGCCTCCTTCAATCTTCCATACAGTTTGGTTTTTGTTCCTTTCCAGCTAGGATCACACGCTGTCCACCTAAATTATTCTCTTTCCAGTCCTATTATTTGTGTATATCTCTAGCTTTAACTTAAGCTTTGGGCTAAATGCCAATTGAGAGCGTGCTCCTTAATTCTCCCTCACTGTTCTTACCTGCCTGAGCTCTGCAGCAACCAGTCAGCCTGTCTCAGAACTGCCCACCGAATTTTAAGCTTTCTTTGATTAGTTACTGCTCCTTTCCCCATAATGACCATTCTGTTTTTTTTTTTCTTTTTCTGAATTTGGAGTGGGAAGAAAATCTTATTTCCTTGGTCATGGTCATATGGGCCTTTGTCTCCCTTTGTTTTATCTCATAATCATCACTGATGGACCAATATCTCCAAAACCATACACCCCGGCCTGGTCCTATGAACTCAAACTTTTTTTTCCCCTCTTCCCTTTGGGAGTTCAATTCGTTAGAAATTATTGCCTAGTTCTCACTCTTTGGCTTGTAGTCTTTATTAGGCTTTTGAATTAATAAAAAAAAAAGCATGGTGGGGGAGAGGGATATTCTTTGACTCTCTCTGCCTTCCCAGCTGCTGCTGAGCTCTATTCTTTTTTTCTCAGTGAATTTCTTTGAAGTTCTCTGATTGCCCTTCTCTAGTGACTCATCCATGACTTGTCTTGTGATGCCTATTGATCTTGCCACATTCAGCAAGTTCACCTAGATTAGCATCTAACCAGACCTCACAGCTTCTCTGCATATTATAAGCCCCACTAGAGGGATTGCCTCATGGACCCTCTTCTCCTTGAACAATGCTTGTTCATCTTTGTGCCTACTGAGCCTCTAACACCTGACAGCCTATCATAGCTCCATTTTCCAATGGTGGCTGGCCCTTAGTCTGCACACTGACATGTCTTACTGCCAATTGACTTTACCAAGCATCTGGCTGTTCCTGGACATTTCATGTTTAATACAGCAGAAGCTGACCCCACCCTTCTTTCCCCTGCTTGTACTACCTTAGCATCGCTGTTGCCCGAAACATGCATATTCTTGTAGATTGCTTTCATCAACCATTGCTTTCTCTTGGTCTCACTTCTCTTATTTCTCGAAGTTTATCCATACCTTCATTATGCCTGCTCTGAATGTTTCCAGATATTTATTAATTTGCTTTCAAATAGTTCACCTCTAATTCATCCTCTATATATTCCCACTAGATTTTAAATGGAAATCAAGTGTTTTCCTACTTATGATCCATTAATAATTTCTCCTACACTACAGGACGGAAGGCTAAGTCCTTCCTGAGGAACTCATAGCTCCCTATAAAGAATCTTCCCTTCTTACTCTTCCTGCTTTGCTTTCTGTTATGGTCTTCCTACTCCATGCTGCTTTCCTATCTACAAATTGCTACCTCTATATGTCTGTCTTTCTCTTTCTCCTCTCTCTGCTTCCACTTGGAATATCCCCCTCTCCTCCAATTTGTCCCCTATGAGCAAAGGTTTCGCCTGGTAGGTATTGTGTTCCTTTGCTTTCCCATACGAAACCCCACAGATCTCATCACTTTGCTAGACTCCATCCACTCCCGGAAAATGTGGTCCTCTGTCTTCTGGCACCATGATGCTTAGTATATAATTATTTTAAGTACCACACTTTGTTTGCAGCATCACAAGGGCAGAGTTCTTTTGCTTTTTCTGTGCACCCCTGACAACCACTGTGATATCTGCTCACTAAGTGTCAAGAGAATGGGATGCTTGTAGTATTTTCAGATTTTGATGGCAATAGTAAGTGACATAAAGATGGCAATCTATGTGGTCTCCTGAGGGCTTTCCATGAAATCAGCCTCCTTCATCATCTACAGCACCCCATCACAATCAGAATCACAGAATCATCTACATTTCAAGTGTTCCGTAAACACATGTGTTTTGTGGCTAGTAAAAAAAAAACACTTGAAAACCAGTGGTTATTATAGTTAAGACTATCCTATAGACAAACACAAGAGAGATAACCAACCAAGACAATGGCAAACGTAGACGCACCACTATTCTTACTGCTTATGATATTTACATTACATGCAATCTCCCTTCTAACAAGCTGTCTTTCTGGTGAAACTGAAAGGTTTTTATAAACTGGATAAACCAGAGAAAGATAAAAATATAAAGCCAGAATGTTTATCTGAGTGATACATATCATGTCAATGAACCATATCACTAAGAACAGAATGAAAAGTAATGCAGATAACCACTGTTGCCTTCCTGTCTCTGGTGCCTGTTGAGTCGAGGCCAGGAGGGATGTTCAGGACAAGGAGAGACACACACAGCGTTGATGATCCAGTAGCACACTGGCATTACTCTAAGTGTTTAGCTAGCTGTGTGGATGTCATCCAAGACTCTCTTCCTTTTATGCTAGAAACACAGGCACAGAAAAGCCTGGAAGTAAAATTTAAGCCACATAACAAATGTTTTCTTCCCACAAATCTTGTTTTCCTTGTAGCAAGGAAACGAGGGCTTTAACTCTAACCACAAATTGTAACCCAAGGTGAGGAAAATGTCCAGGAAAAAAAGTGGAAGATCAGGAAGAGGTTGGAACAAAGAGGGGCTGGAGGGGTGGGTGGAGATTAATCTTATTAGGATCGTATATCATGAGGGTGTCAGGTGTGAAAGCAAACGAATGGCCTGTGTTTATCTGTGCTAAACCGTGCGGCTCACCCAAACAGCCACTCTGCAGAGCGTTTTTTTCCCCAGTAATAAATTGGCCGAGTCTCGGGGTGTTGATAATAAAGTACGTTTAATGCAGTTAGAGATCTCTCGCCGGGTTTTAGATGCAACCGTCCTCACCCACTCTCTTTTTCTTGCCTTCTTCTTCTGCCTCTCCTTTTTATCACTGCTGATTCGAAAAGCCCTTTGGAAAGATGAAGTAGGTAGAAATCAAAATAAATGGATTCTATTAAAACCGGCAATGCATCAACCGCTTGATAAAGTGATTAATAAACAGCTTCGGATGGTGATTGATTAAACTCTTTAATCAAAGTGCTAAACTGACTTAATATGGAGAGTTTCAACATGTTCAGCGTGTACATTTTCCCTGCCTCCGGTTCACAGTTGTTTATGTAACTTTTCTGAAGTGTATCCCGTAGGTCTACCCTTCAGAGGGCTGGGGCTCTGGTATGCGTGAGATTATGAAGTATCACACACTGTTAGCTGCTGAACGCTCATGAATTATAGGCGCTTCCAGTAAGGCAACAAGTCATTTTTCAGAATTTTGAGCCCCTTCAACACAAGTGCCTTCGGTCCCATTGCTTCATAGCTCTTTGAGCCTTAGTCTGTAATGGGTGCAAGTAATTGTAACTTTAGAAAGTTCTAACCCCTCCCTGCCACCACACACACGCACACACACACACACACACACACACACACACACATATTCATTCCCCTGTAGGCAGTGCTTGCTTTATTTCAGGAGCTCATGATTTTGATGGTGAGGAAGGAGGCTCAATTTTACCACTGAGGTAGGTTCATATTCTTTAGGAATGGGTGTATTTCATTTGGTCCATTGAAGTCTCAAAGTCAGGCATCATTTTTGACACAATTAATTACCCACTTATCAAGTGAATAAGCCATTTGACTGCTAAAAGTCTGTGACTGTAGCACATATTCATCTCATATTTCTCAGACTCAACGTTTAAACATTTTTGAAATCAGGGATAGAGAAGAGGAGAGTGATGTAAACTAGGGAGAAGCTCTATGGCCCACATTGTGATGGCTGAAATGGAGAAAATTCTTCCAATCTGTACACGGTTCTTAATGCAAAACTCAAGGGGACAGATCTTATTACGCAGTGGTGCATGTAGCTCAAGGGTGGAGAAGGCCTTTGTTTCAATGAAGGAGGAACAAAACCCTTGTCATTAGGGTTTCCTATGTCTACAAACCACGAAGAGAATTGTGTGAGCTTCTGAGAGCCCAGCACTGTTAATTTGGCTAAAGGCAGTAGAAATCAAGGTGGTTGTTGTGGCAAAAACATATAAACCTATCTCTAAGGAGGTAAAAGCAGTAAGACCAGGAGTTCAAGACCAAAGTTAATTAAATAGTTGAGTGTGAGGTCAGCTGGTGTAACAACACTGTCTCTAAAAATTGGAACAGAAATAAAATAGAAGTCAGGGTGGGATTTAAAATTTATTAGTGAGACACAGTAAGGCGTGAAATAGAGACACTGGGTAAACTCATGTTTTCATAATATATGGAATTCTCAGGGGAAAGTAAAAGATGAGGTTAGCAGCGTAAAGGGTGGTTGACATTATCTTGGGAAATAGAGACATACCAAGAGTTTGGGAAGAAAGTGGGCAGTCTCCAGAGCACATGCTAAAGCGAAGTGCTGGAGCCAGAATCCTTAGCCTTAGATCTTGACTCTGCCAGTTAAAGGCTGCATGACCTCTGTGGAGAATTGAAAGTCTATGTGTACAGACTCCCTAGGGCCCAGCCACAGGAAGTCAGGGAGAGTGGGATTGTTGCCACAGAGACTGCAATCATATAAAGCCCTTAGATCAATGTCAAATGTAAGCGGTCCCTGATGCTAGCAAGGATTCTTAGCAGGGTTTCCAAAATGGATTTTAGAGAGGCAGAAGTACACTTCAGGAAAAAAAAATTGGAAGATTTTAAACATAATTTGTAGTGTGAAATACAGGAAGTGGGCACATCTGTTCCGACACAAACTTAGAAACCTCTAAGGAAATGCAAAAAGAACATGCCTGGACTCAGCAGGCAAGTATTTAGGGGCCACTCAGCTATTTAGGGATGGCATTCCAAAGTCTGAATGTAGAATAGGAGAGAGATCTGAAGAGAAATCTCTGGAGAAACCTACAGTGAGAACTGTAGAACCACCATGCCGAGTCAGTGGTCAGACAGAAAAGAGTGAAGTACAGTAGGCAGTATGAAGAATGAACACAGAGATAAATACGAAAATTGTTCCTTCCCCTAGTGTCCCCAGAGTGTAGCAGAGTCATCTTACATATCACATATCTGCAACCCCGATGGGATCCGAGACAAAACAGGACAGAGTGGTGAGTGAACGCAGGGCAGGAGTCCAAGTCCCTCTGAAATGGCAACAAAGAGATATATACACTTATATTTGAAAAAAAATGCACTGGAAAATAAGAAAAAAAGGACTGAGATAATCATAAAGCTTTTAATTTTTTTCAAAGCAGAAATAAAGCCCCGGAGGTGTGTGTAACTCAGCTAGTAGCATGCTTGCCTAACATCCATGAAGGCCTAGATTCCCTGTCTAATGCTGCACTAACTAAGATGAGGATACATAGCTGTAATCCTGACACTTGGTGAGGGGGGAGCAGCTGGAGGATAAGGAAAGGCAAGGTTATCCATGGCTACATAGTATCTTTAGGGCCAGCTGAGGCTACAAGGGACTCTGTCTTAGAAAATAAAAGCCAAAAGACAGAGAAGTAAATGTAGTTGAAACATGGAGGAAACATAGAGAATGAAAAAAAAAGCTTCCAAATGGACCCGGGCTTAATATGTGGTGAGAACATAAAATATATTTACCTCGTGAATCAATGGAGAAGCTTCTCTAGATGAGAAGAGCAAGAGGCCAGGTTTATGACTAGCAAGAGTCAGTTTGAGATTGCTAATGCCTGCAGAATTTACATCTCCACTGAACTCTAGAGCTTTGCGAAAGTTTTTTAAAATGCGGATTGCTGGACAATTGAATACTTCAGAGGATAGAAGTCTAGCTGATAGGTCCTGGCCCCATAGAGGAAATATTCAATAACTCAATGAAAGCCAGGGAGTGAAGAGCACAGGGACCAATGGCTTACAGGAAGAGCTTACAGCTAGCCTCCAACTGTCTTAACAGTGTCAATAAAACTTTAAAATCAATAGACTGATGGAGTGTCAACCGAAATACATCCCAGAATAGGCTGATGATATCACTGGGACCTAAGAATAAGCCTGGAACAAAATCTCTGTCTCTCCCTTTGCCACAGTTCCCACGTGCCTGCATAGTGCAAAATTTTTGAAAATACATTCAGTTGCTCTTTAGAGAAAGAACACTAAAGATTGCATTCACTAAGATTTAACTGAGGGTGAATGCAACAGATGATTATGGTGGATATTCAGGAAACACAAAAAGAGACCCAAAACATATCAGAAACTATCTGAAGAGGACAACAAACAACAGTTATATGTGGGGTCCTTGTTCCCTACACACAATTTTTGGAAACATTGAAACAAGTCACATATATTTTGATACATTAAATTTTTCTCATTGTTGCAGAAAGCCCTCTGTAAACATTTGGAATAGCACTATGAGTTCACATGTATCTTAGCTTATTAAATGTTCCCATTGTTGGGCACTTAACATTACTTCCAATGTTGAGCTAAATGTGGTGTTCATGACATACTGATGTTTGTGTTACCATAAATAATGTGAAAAGCAAGTACTAATTGACCACTCACTGTTGTTTCTGGGATTGGAGACGTGTGAGGAGATAGACCGCATACATTAGGGCATCATGAAGTCTAAGGGTGAGTTGCATAATTGTGATTTTACAATGGCAAAAAAATATAAAACTTAAGCCAGGGATGAAATGGAAGGCTCAAGTCCTGTATAACCAAGTATAATACCACCAGGTTGTCCAGGTAAATATTAATCACAAACATGTTTTTTTAATTTCTTTCTTTATTTATTTCAATTTATTCACTTTGTATCTCAAATATAGCCCCTTCCTTTATCCCCTCCCAATTCTACCAGTCCTTCCTCATCTCCTCCCATGCCCTTCCCCAAGTCCACTGATAAGGCAGGTCCTTCTCCCCTTCTATCCGACCCTAGCCTATCAGGTCTCATTAGGACTGGCTGCATTGTCTTCCTCTGTGGCCTGGTAAGGCTGCTTCCCCCTCAGGGGGAGGTGATCAAAGAACCAGCCACTTAGTTCATGTCAGAGACAGCTTCTGTTCCCCTTACTAGGGATTTCCACCTAGAGACTGAGCTGCCCATCGGCTACATCTGTGCAGGGGTTCTAGGTTTTCTCCATTTTTATGTCCCTCTCTTAATATTATATGGAAATCAGCTCAAAAATAATTTGATATATAAGATATACACATGTATACAAAATATACTGTCAATCTAAATATTTGTAAGCCATTCAACATACAAATAAGCAATGTTGCTGCATGTAACAAAGTATTTGAAAGAACCCAGACAGTAATCAACTACAGTGTGCCTAAGGGAAGAAAAAATCTAATATGGTTTTTAAAAAGTGTCATTTAAACTAAAACTGCTTATCAAAAGCTTTTAATAACTTGCCAGAACTGGTAACACTTGCTTATAAGTCTCAGTACTCTGGAATTGGAGCTACAAGGATCCTGGTTTCCTCAAGGGTGTTTGAATTACTTACCTAATACCATGTAGTGAGACTCTACCTCAAATAAATATTTCAATATCTCAATCTTGATGAATTTATCTTATTATCTTTAAATAATTAATCTTTATAATTAATTTTATAAATATAATTTTCTAAAATAAATATGGCTTCATAAATGCCCTCCTACGAGTTTGGACATATCTGCCAATAAGGCTTCATTCAAAGAAACTTTAAGGTTTCTATTTATGGCTTGGCAAGCCTGAACTGTTAACTTCCTCAGCTTTGGGATATTTTAGTCATCAGTGCTCTGTAGTACAGCATGGATGTGGCATGTGCACTTCCTTCTATGATACCTTGTGTATGGAGTATCCATGTTTCCCTCTGTGGTACTTCAGTGCATGATGCTCCTAGGCTTTCCTCTGTTGCACCTCACGAGCAGAACTTGGAAATGACACATGAACAACTATCATAACAGTTATAAAGAATCTTTAGCTGCCAAAAATAATGTCTGTTTAATTGAAATTTAACAGTAACTAAAAATGCAAACCATCCAAGTGGACCTTTAAAATTCATGTGTTGTTCAGTGTGCATGGGTGAGGTGCACTCTGGGGGCCGTGAAGGAGCTATTTGGCTTAAAGAAAGTGCGGTAAGAGGATTCTGCTTTTCTACTGGGGTTGTCAGAAGGGGAATTACCTTCACTGGAAGTAAATCACATTGTTTTCTTCATAGGTGGCTCAATTTAGCTGTTTAATCTTAGAGAAATGACAGATTCGGGCTCAGAGGAAAAACTCTTGCTTCATTAGGTTTGGAAAAGTGTGAAAGATATTGTATGTCTGTGTCCATGCTTCCGTCTGATAATCAGGTGGATAGACTGTAATTTCAGAGTAATTTGAAGCATAGAAAATAGAAAAGTCTCACAAATAGGTGTGTCTTGGAGTGGCATGTGGATGGCAGCAGACTGAGATATTTCTTTTGAAATAATATTTTGGTTTTACTGTCAGGTTTAATAACCTGCCCAAAATATATGTGTGTGCATTTGCTCAGACGAAGGAAAAAGGAAAGGCAAAGGAAAAAAGGCCATGCAATTTTCATGACTGGCCACATGACCTGCTCCACTTGGTCAAGAGGGGAAACCAGTTGAGGTAAGAGAAAATAGCTTAGAAAACCACACGTGTTTTAAACTAGGGATGCTGGAAGTAATGCAGATGTATGTCTTTATTTTGCTGAACTCTATTACAGTTCCATAAACTGTAAATGGAAATGGGACACATACACAAAGCGAAAGGAAATGTAAGAACTCAAGTATGTGGGACTTAATACAGAGGTAATCACAGGACTTAATAGAGAACAGAGAATCCATGACTATGAGCAGAAAATATAATAGCATATTTTAAAAAACACCTATAATACTAGAAATTATTATCACTCCCATAATGATGTATTCTGCTTGCAGTAATGTGGTTTAACCTAGTAAAATACCAAAAATTGTGTTGTTTTTAATTGGTGCCTCTAATTCTTCCATATGTAGGAAGACTCTAACAGGGTAAAATCCACACATCAAGGAGACTGGAAGCCTCCAGAAACCATGTTCTCAGGAAACTATTTCTAAATTAAATGGGAAAACTAAATAAAAGCTTAAAAGGCTCTCCATTGACACGCATTGCTTAAACGTGTGGCATTGAGGCAAATCAGAATTCTGGGATCTAGGACTGGAATTCCAGGCTAAATGTGTGCAAATACACATGCATTTTATCTCCACTAGGCATAAAAATAAAGCTATATTTTAAAGGGAGTACCTGGAGCACAGTGGGTTGGTGGAGGGAGGAAAGGGGAGAGAGAAAGTGGTATCTTTGTTTAAAATTATTCATAAAAACTGACTACATTTAAGCATTGATACACTCCAGGGCTTCCTATCCATTCTAGATCCCTTTAACAGGGTCAGTGTCCACAGGCCTGGATCTGTGCATCCTCCCAGAGGACCCACAGCCTGTGGGAATGAGCCTATAATCACCCTCGATACAAAAGCTGGCTGACTTTCCACTGACATAAGTCAGGAGGGTCTAAATGTTTCTCTGTACACCAAGACAGAGAGGCAAAGGACAAGTCGAGGCAGCGGGAATGCTGCTCAGGAGGGGAGATGGCTAACCTCTGCACCTGTCTTCTGCATGACCTCAGCACCATCATAGGCATTGCTACCGCAGGTAGCAGAATACAATCACAGGTGAGACTGGGAAGGGCTTGCATAGGCTTTGGTCCATACAGGGAGACAGAAAACCCAGTTCACAGCAAGGGAGGTAAGGACATGCACTGAGCAGTTTGCAGTCCTCACCTTCAGTGAAGAAGGTGGAGGTTTTCAGAACAAGAACGAAAGGCATGCTGCCCGCTCTGTGTGACAGTGTGTGTGCAGTTCTTCTCTGATGACTACATTATCCCTTAAGTGTACACATATTAAAAGAAGGAGCTGAAGACTGAGGAGATGGATGGTTGAATAAAGTGCTTGCTGTGCAAATGCTAGTGCGCACACACAGGACAGGCACAACACTACAGGCCTAAAATCCTAGAAGCACTGGGGATGCAGAGATAGATGTTCTCTTGGGAATTCTAGCTAGACAACCTATAACTAAGAAGGGCAGTTCCAAGTTCCTAGAGACTCTGAATAAATGAGGTAGAAGGCAACCAAAGAAGACACCTTTTACTGACATTTGACCTCCACCTATGAGTATACACATGCACACACACACATATGCACACATGTACATACACACACATGCTCACATCCATACACATTCACATGTAAACACAAATACACAGACATGTGCAGACTCATGCACACACAAAATGTGCACATATACAAGGGTACACATTCATACATGCACACACAGGTATACAGTCTGGCTACAATGTCCCTACATAGCTCATACATTCCTTTTTATTTATGTTTATTTTGAGTTTTCATTTCTTTAATTGATGACTATAACTTGCATTTTAAAAGTTGAAATAAATTAATTATTTTATTTTTATTAGAAATAGATTTTTCATATAACATATTTTGCTTATGGTTTTTCATTTCCTATCTCCTCTCAGACCCTCTTCACTTCTCCTACTACTCAAATCCATGCCTTCTCTTCTTGCTTTTATTAGGATATAAATAGGCTTCTAAAATAATAATGATAAAGTGTAATTAGATAAAATGAAAACAAGCTAACTATAATAGGACAAAACCAAACATAACAAATAGAGGAAAAAGAGACAAATGAAAAGCTCAAGAAACATGCAGACACAAAGACACACATAGAAATCCCATAACCACACAAGTTTATCTCTCTTACCCTATATTTCTTCCTTCACTCCCTATTCCCTCCACTCCCCACCCAACTTGATTGTCTTATTCCACCCCACCCCACCTCTCCATAACTATGCATTCTATTTTCCAGTCCTAGAGTGATCCAATTCTCCTCTCCTGACACTTTTTCTATACCTAACCTCCATGGCTATATGAATTGTAACCTGATTCAAGAAGACTTAATAGCTAACATCCACATGTATGTGAATATATACCATATTCATCTTTTAGGGCCTGAGTTACCTTCCTCAGAATAATTTTATTTCTGAATCCATTCATTTACCTGTGAATTTCATGATTCCATTTTAAAACTGAGTAATATGTCATTGTGTAAATGTGCCACATTTTCTTTATCCATTATTTTATTTTTTGAGAATTTCATTTATGAGTACTGTGTTTACATTATTTATCCCTTCCTTCTTTTCCCTCCAACTTTTCCTGTGTTCTTACTTCCTCTCAAATTTATGATCTATTATCCTTTAATCATTTTAGATAGATTGATCGATCGATCGATAGATAGATAGATAGATAGATAGATAGATAGATATTGTTTGAATGATAATGTTTCCCCACACAGATTAATACATGTGAATGTTTGGTCCCCAGTTGGCCAAACTGTTTGGGAGCATTAGGGGGTGTAGCCTTGTTGGTGGAGGTGTGTCACTGGAGATAGGCTTTCAGGTTGCAAAAGCCCTCGCTATGCCTTGTTTCCCTTCTCTGCCTTCTGCTTGTAGATCTTGATGTAAGCTCTCAACGGCAGCTCCAGTGTCATGCCTACCTGCCAGCTGACGTGCTTGCTACCATGTTGGTCATTAATGCTAACCTTCTGCAACCATGAGCCTCCAGTTCAATGTTTTCTTTTATAGGTCATTGTGACCTTGGTGTTTGGTCACAGCCATAGAAAAGTGACTAAGATAATATATACATATAAATGTATCATGCTCAGTCAATTTAATGTTCCTTGTTTGTATGTTTTTAGGGCTGACCACTTGATATTAGATAACCAAACAGCTTCTTTTGCCAAATTTGCTTATCACAAATGAATGGAAACCTTTAAAAAATAAATTAAAAGTAAAACCAAACATTATGTGAAGCTAAACCTTAATACTCAACGTGCACACATAGGTCATCAGGCTTGGTAGCAAGTTCATTTACAAGATGAACTACCTTGCATTCTGAGACAAACTTTTACAAAGTTGAAAGTTTCTGAAAAAAAAATAAGCAATAATAACCAATAAGTTACTTTAGTCTTAAGTAACATGCCTTGCTTGGTCTTGAAAGATGAAGGCTTACAGCACTGGAATTCACTTAAAAAGAGAAAATTAAATAACTTATTCCAACTTCCTGGAAGGTGTCAATCATACGAAGGAAAATGTAGGGAAATGTGTCTGTTAATAGCCCACCTGTAAGCCCTTGACATGAATCTGTCTCAGCAGCAACCACATTTTACCCACTCATGTCAATCATTAGAGCCAGCAGTCAAGGTTACTAGCACAAGTTTGCCATTTATACAAGCTCATTAAGGTTGAAAAAACTTAAGGGTTATATGACGAGAAAGAAAGAGAAGCAAATGCCTCTGTAGCTTCCACAGATCTCAAAGAACAACTGCAGCTCTAATCAGCCAGCCACCATTGTGAGGATATATAGAAGCGTACAGGGCTTTCCTGTGAAATATCTTAGCTCATATAATCTGTAGGGTGGAGATGGAGACTTCTGCAAACTGACTTTCCCAGGATCCTTTACCAAAAGACTTCCTCTTCAGTAGGTGCTGCTAAGGAAAAACTGCAATCAAGATATTTCCTACAGCTCAGCCCTGTAGTGTGGACAGCTGTGTAGCAGTGGTCCCAGCCTCTGGCTCTTCTGGTGTTTCAAACTTACTTCACTGAATCCCAACCATGGGGTCATACAGTCAGATGTTAATGGGTGTAGTTATTTATTATCCTGTGTTTTTGAAATCTAACAATCTCCATTATCCCTCAGCCCTCAAACTTGGCATTAGAAAAGAATATTCTCTGAAGTAACAGAGCAAAGGTCACCTCCCTGCTTTTTGTTTGTTTGTTTGTTGCAAAATTCATGTGCCACAAATGGCACTGGGCTAGCAAGCTCCCTTTGGGAAGGAAGTTCACTTACTTTTTTTTCCCCCTAAGGCAGGTGATGACTGTCATATATATGATACTCCTATTCATTTGAAGCTTGCTTTTATCACTGACAACTGCTATGTGAATATAACAAATTTAAAATTCCAAAAAGAAACAGCTTACAAGTCTTAAATCATGTGCCATTCTAAGTGACCCAGTGAAGTCAATTGCCATCCTGCTCTGTTCTAGCCAGGCCATGAATGATCCTTCGGTTCAGTGTTTCCACAGTGCGTGTATTACCCACCCAGTAGTCACTCCGAAGTCAACTGGGTTATTGGATTTTGCTTTACTATCACAGTGTTTATGTTCAAACAACCTTTGCCTTATTAATGGCCCTAAAATGCAGGAGCAGTGCTGCTTGCAATTCAGATACACTAAGAAAGCAAAGCCATAAATTGCTCACTTTCAGTAAAAGGGGCAAAATTTTCTACTTAATCAGGAAAAAAAGTTAAACTGTACACTGTAGCTAGTAACCACTATAATAAAGACCAATATTCCATCCAAGAAACTGTCCCGAAGGGCAAAAAAACAGGGCTCAAAGCTGCTGCTGTTGTAACTCAAGATGCAAGAGTGAATGCTTAACTACTCACTTTACTTCACATTATGGAGGCTTTGTCCTGCCTCGTGGCTCTATATTCTTCCAGGAAAGAAGAGTGCAGGTTTATTTTGAGAGAGAGAGAGAGAGAGAGAAACCATAATTTTATAAGCTGTATTTCAATATCCTTGACTAAGTTTTTATTACACTGTTAGTTATTGCTCATGTTGTATTACAGCTACTCCTGAACTTTAGAGCAGGCATCATAAGTTTATTGGGATGAGCGTGTGCTCAAATCTACAGTGCAGTACTGGTCACATTCTCAGGTCTGGAATCACATCCCCGTGAGGTCCTGATGTATTGAACTGTCAGTGGAAAATGGGATCCTAGTCATCCATGTCATGTAGTGGCACCATGGAGAGTCAAATGATCCCCTTTAGTGGTTTGATGTTCCACTTGAAGCAAGTACATTGGAAAACCAGGCAGCTGATTTACTCATTCTTACTGTAGTGATAAGAACCACAAGAGGTTTGTGGTGAAGAGGCCAGCTTCAAACACATGAGAAAGTTTAAGGAAGAAACTTTAAATGGCCTGTTCTCCAAGCTACTTGCCCAAGCGAAGTAAAACAACCAATGGGATTATATATTAAAATAACATTTAACATGTCTTGGATGTGCTTTCCCAGTCAGGGTGATGAAACAAATCAAATTGTCACAACTCTTAAAGCCCAGTGGCCCCTCTGGGCCTTTTCAGGCAGGAGGACACATTTGAGTGGGTGAGTGTAGACCTCTCATGGAGTAAACTATAAAGTGGCCAGTCTTTAGTGCAGCTGGAGTTTAGGAAAAAAAAAAGAGAGAGAGAGTCCTGCAGAGAGACAGAGATGGTTCAGTGGTTAAAGTGCTTGCTGTTTCTCTGGAGGACCTGAGTTCAGTACCTCGCACCAATGTCAGTGGCTCACCAAGTTCTCACACTCCAGTTCCAGGGGATCCGACACCGTCTCCCACCTCTACAAATGCAACACCCCACACACTTCCACATCGCCACGAGCACTAATACACACACACACACACACACACACACACACACACACACACACACACACACACACATTCATCTTTATGTTAAAACGAGCAAGTCATCAACCAGGCCATAGAATGAACTGTCGATTTACCCTGCATTTCTGAAGATCCTTGAACATCTTCCTCTCTGAGGCAAATAAGAATTGTAAAAGCAAGCGTAGAAGAGGAACTGTGCAAGCATAAGGACTGGCAGTTCCTAGAACATACCCCACTCTTGTGGCAGGTGTGTATTCTTTTTGATGAACAAATCCTTTTAAAATTTTTTCTTTATTATTATCATTTTTATTGTTGTTGATTGCAATTTATTCACTTTATATCCTGGCTGTAGTCTCCTCCCTCATCTCCTCCTGGTCCTACCCCCTCTCCTTCTTCTATGTCCTTCCCCTAGCCCACCAATAGGAGAGATCCTCCTCCCGTACTGTCTGACCCTAGCCTATAGGGTTTCATCAGGACTGCCTGTCTGTAGGCTGGCAAGGCTGCACCCCCATGGGGGAGTGATCAAAGAGCAGGCAACTGAGTTCACAGCAGAAACTGCCCCTGCTTCCCTTACTAGAACCCCAAGGAGGCTGAGCTGCCCATGAGCTACATCTGAGTAGGGGTCTATGTCCTCTGCATGCATGATCCTTGGTTGATTCAGCAGTCTCTGCAGGACCCTCTAGGCTCAGATTTTTTAGCTTTGTTGGTCTCTTTGTGGAGCTCCTGTCCCTTCCGGGTCTTTCTGTTTTCCCCTTCTTCTACCAAAACTCTTTAAGCTATTCCACAAAATAGAAACAGAAGGAACATTACCAACCTCATTCTATAAGGCCACAGTCACCTTGATACCTAAACTGAACAAAAACCCAGCAAAGAGAACTTCCAACTAATCTCCCTTATGAAAATTGACAAAAAAAATATTCAATAAACACTCACAAACTGAATACAAGAACACAATAAAGATACCATCCACCACAACCACGTAGGCTTCATCTCAGGCATGCAGGGGTGGTTCATTATGCAGAAATCCATCAATGTAACCCACCATGTAAACAAACTGAAAGAAAACACACACACACACACACACACACACACACACACAATCATCTCCTTAGAGGCCTAAAAAGCATTTGACAAAATCCAACCCCAGTTCATGTTTAAAGTTTTGGAGAGATCAGGGATACAAGGAACAACTTCTCTTTTGTGCCCAGTTCTGATAAAATCTGAAAACCTAGTTATGAAACATCAAATGACTACTATGCTTTCTGATGTAGACCTGGTATCAGAGTGGCCATTACACCATAATTTTGGAGATACCCAGAAGCAATTTCTCCATCAAGTGAGAACTGCAGATGCCAGCGTTGACCAGATGTCAATGTCCCATTCAAGCAGACCAGGATCTGTCTCACTGACTCATTTTACTCAATTGACATCTATGACTTTCATTGCTGTCAAAAGAAAGAAAACTATTGTATTGAGTTTATAGATTTTTTTACTAGTATATTTGTACCAGAAGTGGCACAAATAAGCAAAAGAAAAGTCATCTGAAAGACGGTTGTGAAGGAAAACTCCCCGAAAAGCTGATTACTTTTACTTTTATCCTTGATAGTGTGCTTTGGCTAGACTGGAAAATGGAATATAGATACACACTGATTCATGGGCATCTGTGTAGCTAGGTGATCATAGTCAGGAAGATGGTAGGGAGAGACTGATACAGAGCTGGGTGAAGATTCTCTTAGCGAGCACAGAACTTAGCAGTGTTTATATGTCCTGTGAGTGCTCACCAAATGCAGTCCACTACAGAAGAGACTGACTCATCAGAAAGGATTGCCATCATGCTCTTCAGTGAGTGAGATCCAGCGCTTCCATCCAGAGACCTTAACCAATGGTGGATCCCACACGCAGCTTCTCAGCACCACCCCAAGACTGGCTTGAGTGGGTACACAGATGTAGGAATAATAATTTTTCCACTTATCATTCGCACTGCACAGCTGGCCCAATGAAATGGTGGACTAGTTCTCAGAAACAATGTGTGTTGTCAATTAAGAGATAATGTTCGAAGAGCAGGCCAATCAGTTCATGTCAGAGACAGCCCCTGTTCCCATTACTAGGAAACCCACTTGGACACTGAAAGGTCATGGGTTATATCTGAGCAGAGGTTCTCGGTTATCTCCATGAATGATCCTTGGTTGGAGTATCAGTCTCAGAAAAAAAAAAACCCTGTGCCCAGATTTTTTGGTTCTGTTGCTCTCCTTGTGGAGCTCCTGTCCTCTCCATGTCTTACTATCTCCCCCTTCTTCCATAAGATTCCCTGCACTCTTCTCAAAGTTTGGCGATAAGTCTCAGCATCTGCCTTGATACTTTGCAGAGTAGAGTCTCTCAGAGGCCCCCTCCCCCTGAAGGGGGCACAGACTTACCAGGCCACAGAGGAAGAAAATGCAGCTACTCCTGATGAGACCTGATATACTAGGATCAGAAGGAAAAGAAGACCTCCCCTATCAGTGGACTTGGGGAAGAGCATGGACTTGGAGAAGGGAAAGGGTGGGTAGGATTGGGAGGGGAGAAGGGAGGGAGCTTCAGGGGGGATTCAAAGTGAGTACACTGTAATTAATAAAAATAGATAATGTTCTGCAGGATTTACAGGAACTCTAATTTTTAATGTGTAGTATTTTTTTCACATTTAAAATCATTAGTGTTCATTGCACAAAACGATGGAATTCGTTATACATTAATCCACCTATATCACATGCCTTGCCCACATTTAATCACCCACTTGCTTTCCTCATTCTCTTCACTGGCCTTCTTCCTCCTCTCAGTCTCTCTTCTACTTTCATTCTTTTTTTCATGTCTGGTTGGCATGTGTTTAAAAGAATATGTGATAGTTTTCTTTGTGAATCTAAGTTAGTTTGTGTGTGACATGATCTTCAGTTTCAAACATTTTCCTGCAAATGGCTTGATTTATTTCCTTGGGGATAAAAAATACTCTGGTGTGAGTATTGATAGAGGAACTCCTGGCCACAGATGCTGTTTCCACCTGAACTTGACAGACTGGAGGTTATTTTTTCCAAAAAGATATTTGTGTGTGTGTATGTGTGTGTGTGTGTGAAGTTGGAATTCTAGATGGCCACCTGGCCAATTTGTGTTTCTCATGCTAGTGAACACACATGCCAAATAGGGCAATTGCATGAGACGAGGTGATTTATCTAATTGTCAAGAAGAAATTATGTAACCACAACATGGTTGAGGGGAGCAGAATGTTATCCTGAAATGGTGAAGTTCTCTGGAATTCATTATAATAATTCCAAGACAAGTAGTAATTGTTAATTTGAAACTCTAGCCACCAGACAAGCCAGTATCACCCCTAAAGTATCAGTGTTGCCTGGAAAAAGTGTGCATGAAGTGAGTGGTAGAAGAAAGATGTAAACACTGATTTCAGTTATGTGATGACACAAAGCCAGAAGACAACAACAGCCTGAAAGGCTGCTCGCTCTCTGTCTCTGTCTCTGTCTCTCTCTCTCTCTCTCTCTCTGTCTCTGTCTCTCTCTCTCTCTCTCTCTCTCTCTCTCTCTCTGTCTGTCTCTGTCTGTGTCTGTCTGTCTGTCTCTCTCTCTCTCTCTCTCTCTCTCTGTGTGTGTGTGTGTGTGGTTTTATATTATGTATTTATGAAAGTCAACTAAGTTTAGCACCCTCTTATTAATTTTATATGTGTTTTTTTCCAAGCTTATATTTATGTTACAAATTTTTCAGTTATCCCAATTCAGATGCTTGTACTAGCATGTACAAGATGTGAACTCAGCCAGCTTTTCCAAGTACAAAGACTTGGGTTTTAGTGTTTATTTTCGTGGGAGTTAGTGAAGGCATCTTTGATTGTATAAAGGATTATCTTTCACTAGGATCAAAGTTACCTGCATAACTTAGCAACACAGAAATGACCAGTGACTAATGCATGTTGGTGCAAAAAGTATACCTGGATACAATTCCTGTAAGTGGTACATCAGATAAATATGAAGTAATTGGGCTTAGTAATATTAAGATTCCATCTAGAATTCTTGACCTATCAAGTTTGGGAATAATATCAAAAACAATAAGCATAATTTCTTAAGCACTGTAGAATGTTTCTTTTTACAACTAAATGACTACTTAAAGTTGAATGCCATGCCTTACAACCAATGATTTTGTTGGAAGAAATTAATCACAAAAGCAAATGTGAAATCACAATAATCCTCTGTTAAATAACACATCAAGAAAATTTGCAAAACAAGTCAGTGTTGTTTTATTTCACTAAAGCCATGTTTGTTAACAGGTAGTGAAATTCATTGTTTGTTTAGTTTTTGTACAGCCTTGGCTGTTCTAGACTCACTTTTCCCACCAGGCTGGCCTCCGACTCACAGAGATCTGCCTGCCTTGGCCTCCCAGAATGCTGGGATCAAAGGCAGGCCACAGTTCCCATCTTGCAGTGAAATTCTTTATTTTTAAATCATTTTAACATTTCAAGCAAGTGTTTGAACTTCTATGATGACAAATACAATCACTAAACAATGGTCCTATGGGATCCTCCACAGCTTCTAAGAGTAAAGAGGCCATGGAGAAAAGGGGTTTTCTGTAGTAATATACTCATTTAAAGTGAACAACACTTCTATTCATTAATATGATTCATTTATCACCAATTGCTTGTCACATTTAGAAGTAAATATTCAACTTGCAGACGGAATGGTATTGACGCCTGGTGAGTGTGTGAGTTCAGTAATATTCATTTTTACATATGAAAGTAGAGTGGTCTACTTTCTGATATTATTTTCAGTGACTTCATTTGTATTACTGCAGCTTTTCTTTCTCCATCCACATATGCTTCTCCAGGCACATTACTACCTAAAAAGAAAAGTTAGGGCCCAGTAGACTTGTGAGTTACTTAAAAATCAAACCAATCATATAAGAGACAGGCAGCCTACTATTGAAAATGAGACAGAAACAAAGGAATGTTTCCTTGTCAGGATAGCATAGTCACTTTATATCCACAATCTCAAGCAGGTCCTGCAACTCAGAGGTTCCGCTGATGCTTGTGGTCCAACCAGACTTTGATGTCACCTCTCAAAATAGCCCTTTGCACCACTGTGTTAGTTAAAACAATCCCTGCACATAATGTATGTTCAAAGCTAATGAGAAGAGCCATCTATATATAGAACTGGTATGTGTTCATATTCCTCACTATTACACAAAACAACAAACCCACTCCAGCTGATTTCTTTCACTGTGGAATGCAAATTTCCCACAAAAGCCCTTGGGATATGAGAAGACACTTATCGGGTATTACACACACACTCATAGGAACTAGGCACCTTCAGCCTCAACTTTAAATGCCTCAAGGAACAGGAAAGATAGCTGCAAAACTGTTCTGTGTTGCCTGAAGATGCTATGCCTGTTTACATGTGTAGAGCACTCAACTGTTCCAACTTTTGATCTACCACTCACCTGCTTCCAAACAAGAGCAACAAATGTTCACAAGATGGAGAGTGATAAGACAAAAATACTTTATATTACAGAGACTACTCTAAATTCTTAATCTGCCGTGTACTGGTAAGCTAAATTTTAAATGGGACACACTCCATGTTATTCTCTGTACTTTACTCCTCTCTGGAGATTGGCACATTCCCCTGTGTGATAAATATACTGTCAATAACAGGGTGTAAAAGTCCCATGAGGTTTATGAACTTGAAAAATTCACAGAGATTTCCACTCAGAAATTTAATCCCACACATGGTATGCAAATAGCCAAGCAAACAAAATAAAGAAGTATAATAAAAATTAAAACACAAACCCACATATACATAGCAATACCTGATTTTTTAATAAAGCAGGCAGAAATACACACTGAAATAAAGACAGCATCCTTGACAAATGTTGCTAGTCTAACTGGATGGCTGCATGTAGAAGAATCCATGTAGATCTATCTTTACACAGAACTCAACACCAAATGAATCAAATACCTCAATACAAAACCAGATATACTGAGCCTAAAAGAAGAAAAGTAGGGAATATCTTTGAACTCACTGGCAAAGGAAAAGAGGGTATGAAGAAAACACCACTAGCATCGGCACTAACGTCAACAAATAATAAATGAAATCTTGTGAAACCTCATGGCAAAGACAAAGGACACTGTCATTCAGACAAAGCAGTAGTCTACTGAATGGGAAAATATTTTTACCAACTGCGCTTCCAAAAAAAAGCTAATATCCAAAATATATAAAGAACTCAAAATTAGCTATCAAGACAGCAAATAAGCCTATTTAAAATGAGGTGCAGATCCAAACAGAGAATTATCAATAGAGGAAACTCAAATGGTTGAGAAAATAAAAAGAAATGTTCAACATTAGCCATAGAGGAGAAGGTAATGTAAACTACCTTGAGATTTGATATTAGAATAAGATCAGCGAAACAAGTCACAAGTGCTAGCAGAATGTGGAGTGGAGAAGCACTCATCCATTGCTAGTGAGAAAGCAAACTTGTACAACCATTATGAAAATCAATGCATCACTTCCTCCAAAAGACAGGAACCAATCCACCTTAAAGCAACAAATCAAGTAATCCAATTAAAAGATGGGGAACAGAGCTAAACAGAGAACTCTCTATGGAGGAATATTGAATGGCAGAGAAACACTTAAAGAAATGCTCAATTTCATTAGCCATCAGGGAAATGCAAATCAAAATGACGCTGAGATTTCACCTTACACTCATCAGAATGGCCAAGATAAAAAACTCAAGTGAGAACACATGCTGGAGAGGTTGTGGAGAAAGGGGAACCCTCCTCCATCACTGGTAGGAATGTAAACTTGTACAACCACTCTGGAAATCAGTCTGGCACTTCCCCAGACAACCAGGCATAGCGCTTCCTCAAGATCCATCTATACCACTCCTAGGCATATATCCAAAAGAGGCTCAAGTAAACAATAAGGATATGTGCTCAACCATGTTTGTAGAAGCTTAATTTGTAATAGCCAGAAGCTGGAAACAACCCAAATGCCCCTCAACTGAGGAATGGATACAGAAATTGTGGTACATTTACACAATGGAATATTACTCAGCAATAAAAAACAAGGATATCATAAAATTTGCAGATAAATGGTGGGAACTGGAAAGGATCATCCTGAGTGAGCTATCCCAGAAGCAGAAAGACCACATGGTATATATTCACTCATATAGATATATAATATAGGATAAACCTACTGAAATTTGTACACCTTAAGATGGAGGACTCTGGCTAAAATGTTCAATCCCTAGCCAGAAAGGCAAAGCAGATGGACCTCAGAAGAAGGAGAAAACAGAAAACAGCTAACAAGTCAGGATCCTGACACAGAGGACCTCTGAAAGGCTCTGACCTGCAGAATAGCAAAGCAGATGCTAAGACTTATGGCCAAACTTTGGGCAGAATGCAGGGAATCTTATGAAAGCAATGGGAAATAGTAAGATTTGGAGAGGACAGAAGCTCCACAAGGAGAGCAACAGAACCAAAAAATCTGAACACAGGGGTCTGTCCTGAGACTCATACTCCACCCAAGTAGCACGCATGGAGATAACCTAGAACCCCTGCACAGATGTAGCCCATGGCAGTTCAGTGTCCAAGTGGATTCCATAGTAATGGGAACAGGGACTGTCTCTGACATGAACTGATTGGCCTACTCTTTGATCACCTCCCCCCTGAAGGGGGAGAAGCCTTACAAGGCCACAGAGGAAGACAATGCAGCCACTCCTGATGAGACCTAATAGACTAGGATCAGAAGGAAGGAAAAGAAGACCTCCCTTATCAGTGGTCTTGGGGAGGGGCATGCTTAGGGAAGAGGGAGAAAAGGAGGGATTGGAAGGGAGGAGGGAGGGAGCTACAGGGGGGATACAAAGTAAATAAAGTGTAATTAATAAAAAAATAAGAAAAAAAGAACCATGGAAGACAGATCACATTAGGAAAGGGACACAGGAGTCCAAAATAGCAGCGAACATTGCACACCATATCTGAAAGCCACGGGATCCTAAACTTTGAAACTGGTGAGTAGAGGGGCTGTTCAAGCCAGAATGTCGACTTTGAAGATTCCTGGGTGAGAGGGGACAACCCCTGTGCTAGGAAAGTTTGGATCCAGGTCTACCATAGATGTCTCCAGGGACTGAGAGTGGCAAATATTCAATCCCCCTGCACTTCCCCTTGCCCCAAATATGGGTCTCCCTACTCAGTGGAGGCAGCAGTGGTTGCCCCAAGCATAAGCCTCAGCACTTTGTGACTGAGATGGCTGAGGCAGGCCTCCCAGGTCTGCAGCTGCAACCAGAGGCAGCTGCCCCAAGCAGGAACCTCTGTGCTCAGGGCCAAAGACAGCAGAGGCAGATACCCCAAGTACGGGTCTCCCTGCCCGGGGACCAAACAGTGAGCATCACTGGGCTGACTGAGCTCCTACATTCTTCTTTGTCCCTGCAGGCACAAACCTGAGAGTAGAGAACAGGGAGGAAACCCTGTGCTTTCTGATTAAATCTGCAAGCCTGTGAGTGCACATTCAAGTGAGTGCATGCAGAGCCCCGGATCCAGGGTTCCTCTGTGCTAGCAGCCAGTCATTGGATTCATCCCACCCATACCCCCACTGTGGGCAACTTAAGGATCCTTGGGACAGCATTTTCAACATTGAAGCCCCTGATCTGTGGTTCTACAAGTGGAGTCCAGGCAAACATTTCCTGGAGCCCAGACAGATCTGAAAACCAGGAGGACAGCATGACAGGCTTGTAGGCCACTGAGATATTCAGGGTAACTGTGCATGCACATTTAGCCTGTGAACTACACCAGCACCCACACCCACTCCTGTACTTAAACTCTACCCTTCCAGGCATCTATATACTCTAGCACACCGTCCTTCAAGGCACACTTCCACACACACACCTGTGCTTGCGCATATGTGCCTCCGACCTTCCTCCCTTAGCTACAGCTGAAATACCAACACCCACTCTCTAACCAATGGACCTCTCTCTTCTTCCTGAAGAATACTCCAGACACCAGAGACAGATGGACACAGTCTGAAGAACAGACTCCAGGAACAAACAGCAAAGGTTACAGATAAGCAGATGGCTAGAGATTGGTGTAAGAACACATCCAACAAAAATCAGGACATCATGGTGGTTTCATCAGCGAACTCCAAAATCAATGGATATGCTAATTCATCAGAAACAAAGGAAAATGATCTCAAATCTATGCTATTCAAGTTATTAGAGGCACAGAAAGGAAACAAAGCTCTCAACGAAATACAAATACAGCCAAACAGAGGCACAGATAGAAGCTCAAGTCATGGCATATAGAGAGGCAATGAACAATACATAGAGGCCATTTCGGTTGAAAGTCTATTTTATTAGATATTAGAATGGCTACTCCTGCTTGCTTCTTGGGTCCATTTGCTTGGAAAACTGTCTTCCAGCCCTTACTCTCAGGTAATGTCTGTCATTTTGACTTAGGTGTGTTTCTTGTATGCAACAGATCGTTGGTCTTGTTACGCATCCATTCTGTTAGTCTGTGTCTTTTTATTGGAGAATTGAGTCCGTTGATGTTGAGAGAGATCAATGACCAGTGCCTGTTAGATTCTTTGATTTGGATGTTGGCTGTGGTAGTGTGTTTGTATGCTTGGCTACTTTTCGTTTTGCTGTAGTGAGGTTAATTATTTCCTGTATTTTCTTGAAAGTAGTTAGTTTTTGGTGGTTCCTTGTAGTATATTCTGTAATGCTGGATTTGTATGTAAGTACTGTTGAAATTTGTTTTGTTGTTGAATATCTTGTTTTCTCCATCTATGAGGACAGAGTTTTGCTTAGTATAGTAGCCTTAGCTGACATCTATATTCTCTTAGGGTCTATATGATATCTGTCCAGGCCCTTCTGGCTTTCACAGTCTCTGTTGAGAAGTCAGGGGTGATTCTGATGGGTTTGCCATTTTATGTTACTTGGCCTTTTTCCCTTGCAGCTTTTAGTATTTTTTTCTTTGTTTTGATTTGACAAAATTACCTCCACCTGAGGGGGAAGCAGCCTTACCAGTCCACAGAGGAAGACAATGCAGCCAGTCCAACTAGGGTCAAATGGAGGGGAGGAAGACTTCCCTTATCAGTGGACTGGGGGAAGGGCATAGGAGAAGAAGAGGGAAAGAGGGTGGGATTGGGAGGGGATAAGGGAGGTGGCTATAGCTGGGATACAAAGTGAATAAACTGTAATTAATAAAAAAAATTTTTAAGTGTGTACTACCACAAAAAAACCAACAGAAATAAAATGTCTGGGCAAAGGGGTCTTTCTGAGACTGATACTCTAACCAAGGACCATTAATGGATATAACCTAGAACCCCTGCACAGGCGTATCCCCTGCACAGCTCTGTGTCTAAGTGGGTCTCCTAGTAAAAAGTAAAAAGGAGCAGGGATTGTCCCTGACATGAACTCAGTGGATGGTTCTTTGATCACCTCCCCATGATGGGGAAGCAGCCTTGCAAGAGGCTCTTCCTCTGCCACAGAGGAAGACAATGCATCCAGTCCTGATGAGACCTGATAGGCTAGGGTCAGAGGAAAGTGGAGGAGGACCTCCCCTATCAGTGGACTTGTGAAGGGCCTGGGAGGAAGAGAGGGAGGGAAGGAGAGATTTGAGGGGATGTGGAGGGGGCTACAGCTCAGATACAAAGTGAATAAACTGTAATTAATAAAAAAATAAAAATTTAAAAATAGTAAAGGAAACAGAAAAGATAGATGAATGAAAAGACAGAGGAGCACCTAAAACAGGAGTACCATATGAGGAGTGTAACAGGAGAGGGTGATGAGGGAAAAAATATGGAGAGAAACAGATAAAATTAACGGCAATTTGAGACTAGTATGGAAACCTACAGTAGATGCTTTCCAAATTTTATACATTTATGAAGGTGATAGAAATAAAACCTCTACATATTGGGGAGACAGAGCTCCCAACCAGGCCATCTCTTATTACCAAATGACTCTCAGTATCAGGATTAGATTACATCTAATTGAGTTCTTGGCCAAGAGGGTCCCATGGGAATCCTCAAACGATTCACTTTGTTCTCTGCAAACTGAGGGCAAGGTTCTATGGCTGAAGACACCACCCACTCACTGGACATGGAGAATTTGAGCTGGTGCCTGCATGGAGCCTTCACATCTGTGTTCTAGCATCTTTGATACAGGAAGGCACTCTGCGTGTTACCAACCCATGTAGCAATACAATGACTCCTAATAGCATTCTGCTACACTCACAGATCAGTGACTCACTCAGTCTTTATCAGAGAATCTTCCTCTGGCACCATATGAGAAAAAAATATAGAGAACCGCAGCTGAACATTATACACAGAGAGACCTTATCACACTCAATCCTAAATGGGAGTTCTCCATTAAATACTCCCCTCAGGGCTTAGGGAACCCTGTGGAAGAGGAAGCAGTAAGAGTGTAAGGGCCAAAGGGGATGGATGACACCAAGAAATCGAAGCCCTCCAAATCAACATCAAAGCTCACAGACACTGATGCAGCAAGCACAGAGCCTGCTTTGGTCTGTACCAGGTCTTCTGCATCCATATTATGGCTTTCAGGTTAGGGTTTTAATGGGATTCATGAATGTGTGAATGAGTGACTGATATTTTTTGCCTTATTTTGGGTTATTTTCTTTCTGTTTATGGGTTTTTTTTATAATTACAGCCTGTTAATTTTGTTTTATCTTACATTTTAAGAAAACATTACAGACATATATTCAGGCTTCAGATTATCAAGATTGTAAAATGCACTAAAATGGGATTTTAATTGGAAATATAATTATAATAAAATGGGAGGGCAAATAAGATAGGTTAGTGAGTAAAAGTGCTTGTGCAAAGGGTGATGAACTGAGTCCAATACCCAGAACACACACACAGAGGGAGTCAGAGAGAACCAACTCCTCAAAACTCAAACGGTATGTGTGCTGTGGTACACACACACACACACACACCACATGCATACATGAAGAACACACACATACACATACCAAACATGCACACAGCAAACACACACACCACAAACATACACACATATACAAGCACATACACCAGACATATATACAAGCATACACACATACATTCACGTATATATTCAATATATATACGCACATACAGCTACACACACATACATGCAAATGCAAACAAGCACATATCCAAGAATAGATATATACACAAAAAAGCATAAGCATACATGTATGTATACACAAATGCACATCACGTATGAACACACATGAACACTAATGAACAAAAAATAAAGTGTAATTAAAAAAGTAAAGTTCAAAGCCAACCTGCCTTAGGATATTCTGAAAGGAATCTTAGAAGTCAACTGCTTACATATTTTCGTTTTGTTTTCTTCTCATTCCTATAATTTAGGAATATGTTTTAGGCAAATAGCAAACTCCTAAAGTACATTTTTTTGTCTACCATATCTTAAATAACTTTTAAAAAACAGAAGTGCTTTCTGAACATGAACTGAAAATTCATGTCCAGATTAGATAACACTTAAATATTCCTTTCTGGAGAAACGCTTTGAATGATTTTCTCATCATGAGATTTTGTTTTCAAAGAACCATGTGTAAAATTAGGATTTGTACATAAGTAACCTAAATTTTTCGAAAATTCATCCTGAAATTCAACCCCCTTGTTCTGAAACAGAAGCAATTAACGCCCATTCCTTTTTTAAAATTTTAACATTTTTATTTTATATTAATCACAGGTTATGTACTTTGTATCCCAGCCATAGACCCCTCCCTCATTCCCTCCCTATCCCCCCTTCCCTCCCTCATCTCCTCCCTGCCCCTTTCCAAGTCCACTGTTAGGGGAGGAGCTCCTCCCCTTCCATCTAACTCTAGCATATCAGGTCTCTTCAGGAATGGCTGCAATGTCCTCTTCTGTAGCCTAGCAAGGCTGCTCCTCCCTCGGGGGACAGGGAGGTCCAAGAGCCAACCATTGAGTTCATGTCCAAAATAGTCCCTGTTCCCCTTACTAGTGTACCCACTTGGATATTGAGCTACCATTTTCTACATTCAAGCAGGGGTTCTAGGTTATATCCATACACGGTCCTTGGTTGAAGAGACAGTCTCGTAAAGGACCCCTGTGCCCTGATATATTTGGTCCTTGCAGAGCTCCTGTCCCCTCCACATCCCTCCGTGGAATGGATACAGAAATTGTGGTAATTTTACACAATGGAATACTACTCAGCAATTAAAAATGAGGAAATCATGAAATTGGCAGGCAAATGGTGGGACCTGGAAATGATCATCCTGAGTGAGGTATCCCAAAAGCAGAAAGACACATGTGGTATATACTCACTTATATAGAGCTATAATATAGGATAAACATGCTGAAATCTATAAACCTAAAGAAGATAAACAAGAAAGAGGACCTGGGGTAAGAGGATTAATCCTCACTTAGAAAGTCAAATGGGATGGACATTGGATGTAGGAGAAAACAAGTAGCAGGACAAAAGCCTACCACAGAGGGCCTCAGAAAGACTCTACCTAGCAGTGTATCAAAGCAAATATTAAGACACATAACCAACCCTTTGGCAGAGTGCAGGGAATCATATGAAAGAAGGGGGAGTTAGTATGACCTGGAGAGGACAGGAGCTCCACAAGAACCAAATATATCAGGACACAGGGGTCTTTTATGAGACTGTCTCTCCAACCAAGGACCATGTATGGATATAACCTAGAACCTCTGCTTGTATGTAACAAATGGTAGCTCAATATCCAAGCAGGTACACTAATAAGGGGAACAGGGACTATTTTGGACATGAACTCAATGGCTGGCTCTTTGACCTCCCCGTCCCCCGAGGGAAGAGCAGCCTTGCTAGGTTACAGAAGAGGACATTGCAGCTAGTCCTGAAGAGACCTGATATGCTAGAGTTAGATGGAAGGGGAGGAGCTCCTCCCCTATCAGTGGACTTGGAAAGGGCCAGGGAGAAGGTGAGGGAGGGAAGGGGGAGATAGGGAGGGAATGAGGGAGGGGTCTATGGCTGGGATACAAAGTACATAACCTGTGATTAATATAAAATAAAAATGTTAAAATTAAAAAAAGAACACATAACCAACCCTTTGGCAGACTGCAGGGAATCATATGAAAGAAGGGGGAGTTAGTATGACATCCATTCTTTTATTGCAGCATTAATACTGTCAGCAAAGCCAAATGTACCAAAGCGAAGCTTATTTTACAACTCTGAAAATGTTTGACTCCTGGCCCCACTACCAAATGACATTTCGCCAACAGCTTGGTCCAGGTGGAGTGCACATTTCATTTTCTAAAAGGGAGTTCCAGAAGTAGGACAAGAATGTTGGTGAATGTGTGCAGTGAGCAGGCAGTGGGACCAGTGGTGATGAGGTCATTTCTGGGAGAGAACATCAAAGTGTGTTGATACCGCCTCAAGTCAGAGGACTCCATTTTTTAAAAATTTATTTATTTTTATATCAATCACAGGTTAGGTACTTTGAATCCCAGGCATAGCCCCCTCCCGCATTCCCTCCTAACCTCCCACTCCCTCCCTCATCTCCCTCCTCCCTGCCCCCTCCAAGTCCACCAACAGGGGAGGACCTCCTCCCCTTCTATCCAACCCCAGCTTATCCTGTCTCCTCAGGGCTGGCTGCAATGTCCTCCCCTGGGATCTAGCCAGACTATCACTCCCCAGCTTGTATGGGGGAGGGTCAAAGAGTCAGCCATCAAGATCATGACTGAAACAGTCCCTGTTTCCCTCAATAGGGTCTTCAGTCCTACACCGAGCTATCATGGGCCCCATCTGAGCAGGGGTTCCAGGCCACATCCACACATGGTCCTTGATTGTAGAAACCTTCTCATACAAGACCCCTGTGCCCTGCTCAGTTTGGTCTTTGTGGAGCTCTTGTTCTCCCCAAGTCTCACCAACCTCCCCCAGATCTATCATTACTTCTCGCCCTCTGCCAGAGGCTTGATCGCGAGACTCCATTTTTAAAACAGTAGTACAATAATTTAATCTGGACATTTTAATGAGTGTCAGTTTTTGTCTTACTTTTTCTGTAAGGTTTCAGGTTATTTGCAATCCTCCTTACAGTTAAATATAAGGAATTGGGGAAATTGGAACACAAAGAGTTTATCTCATAAGGCTTTTTGTGAAACATCTGCAATTCAACCTGGTGTGCTGTGACTATCGACTGTAAATCTTTGTCTCCTGCTCGGCAGCATAGCTACCTAACTTCCGTTCCTATTCCTGTCTGTGCCTTTCTCTTTACATCTCATTTTTGTAACATTATTTTCCAAAGTAGAAGTTGTTTTAGAGGATACTGAACAATTTGTTAATGTTTACACTTCAAAATGTTTCCCGCCCTGTTTTTCTTTTTTGTTGTTAGGAATATTTATTGGCATAACTAGAATAAAACAATTATAATAAAACAATAGCATCAATAATTTTGATGTTGTTCTTCTTGAGAGTATACTATCCATCAAAAAAAAATGATGTATTAAGCACACTGTTTTGAAAATGAGAAAGTAAACAAGATGAACTCTCCACCAATCCACAGGTTTTTCATTCCTACTGTCTGTGTGATCTGAATCCAGACCATAGCCAGCCCTGTGCAGCTGCAATGACCCCAGTCAGATCCAAGAACAGGGAGGAAAGGCTACTAGGCTTAATGGAGAAGGCAAGGCCAGTACTGAGCTTCAGTTAAGGGGTGTGGCTAACTCTCCATTAGTCTAAAGAAGCACTCACTCAAATGAACATGCCTCAACGGAGGGTAGATGTGAGCCAGGGGAACTTGCCCACACTGTATCAGAGTAAAGTGGGATCCTGACAGGGACACATAAATGTTAAAGACATGATTAGACACACGTTCTGATAAGCCATGAGATAAACGAAACGGAGAATGACAAGTATAGCACGCAGACTACAGAAAGGTTGAAAAAAGGCAATCATTAATACCTCCCCAAACTGCCTCATGTAATAGGAAATCATAAATACATTTAGACATCAGACCTTTATTAGAGTATATAAAAAGGAGTGTTTACAACTGAGCAAAAATTACATGCTAAATTAATTTCATTTTATAATATATATTTTGATAATTAGAGTAATTAAGAGAATAGACACAGAAGATTATCACACAGTTTAAGGTAACAAACATTCAAATAGTAAATCCGGTTATCAGGTGATGGTTGGTTTTTTTTGTTGTTTTCCTAACACAGGTTCATCTGTCCCTAACACTGGAAAAAAAAATGTCTAAAATGTGAACAAAGTTGTAAGTCAAGAATACCTTACTGGGAAGAGTCTTGGCCTATGCATTGCCTGTAAATATTTCAATTACATTTAGCTGTAGATTAGGGGTGAAGGATGTCATGGCATGAATGAGAAGGTCAGATCACAAATTCCGGGAGTTGGTTCTGTCCTTCCATAATGTGGGTCCTGGCGCTCAAATGCATTTTGTCACCCTTGGTAGCAACCTCCTTTACCATTGAATCATTTACTGGCTTCTTTCTAAAACTGTTTATGTTTCAGAACAGTTTACCTGGAATCTCATCATTTCCTTGGTCCAGTATGCCACATCCTGTGTCTCTGGTTAACTATCATACTAGAATCCTACAAGGGTAAGTTCTTTCTCTGGCAAAAGATTTCCCTTGAACAAAGGGAAAAATTCCTATTTGGATGGTATCTTTGCTCCCAAAGCAAAATTATAAACATTAGCCCTCAAGGACAAAGAAGGAAATACTCAAGAGGAATTGCTTGTGAAAGAATAATAAACCATAATTGTCACACGTGTTGTATATGCACATACACAGATATATGTAGATTTCTGCCTATGTGTGTGTATAGCACTCATGTACATATGAATTGTAGGTGAAGTGGAAATACAACTCCATTATTTCAATAGCCAAATAATTAAGCTCAGACTTAGTAATCAAATGATAGAATCTATGGCAAGAATAGGATACAGATGCTTAGATTCCCATTGAAGGAAAAATTACCTCAAGAAAGTGTATCCAGATCAGTCGTTTCAGAAATGGAGGACTATTTCCAGTTTTGTACAAGTTCTTCAGCAGCCTGACAGCAGTGTGCAACAGCAGTTCCCGTTTAATGATAAACTGGATGAGTCCACGGTAGGAAGAGAGGCCATATGGAATTGTATTGAAAAACTATCAGTGTTATTGCTGTAAGACATAATGTTGTGTGTTCTGATAATATGAAAACAAGTTGAAGCCAAAAACAATGTACATTGATGGTGGAGAAGTTTAAAGAGTGAATACTGAGGTCTCTTCTTTCTGAGCAGCTGACCAGCTGCCATTATCTAAAATGGGGGCAAGCTTGGATACGTGAAGAACATACATGTAAGTCCAGCAATCTCTTTAGTAACTTTTCATCCTGTTAAACTCAAGAAAAATTAAGTTCAATTTCCTTTATTATAATTTTGCATATATAGTGTGAAATCATTTTAATGAAATTATGTTATTGCATTTAATAGCAACATATAAAATCAAAATGAGGTTCACCAAATAGAATTATGGAAATTTATGAATGAATAATTTCTTTATATTTTGCAATGTGATTTAAAGCCTTAAAATGACCTTGAGGTACTTGAGCAAAAACAGTGAACTTCTTTAAAGAGACAAGGATTAAGAAAAAAAAGAGTTGAGATTTTTGCTTTATGCCTTTTTGCTCTAGGGATATGGGGTAATTTTTAGGCCTGAATTTCAAGTAAGATATACCTAATACTTTAATGTCGTTTTCAACTAAATGCAATAAAAATTTTAGAGGTGATATTTTCAAGCAGCATCCGCTGTTTTTTCAGCTACTGTAGAACGAGCATAAACATACATGAGCACACATGAACTCACACACAAGTGTGCCCACACAATTACACACATACACGTACCTCTGAGCACACAGACAAGGCTGTGCAAAGAAGCAATAGCTATTAGTTTGTGATTTCGTTCCTCTTTGTTTTGTGCACCCAACCACCCACCATTGGTCCTGGTATCATGATGGCACTCGTGACTCTGCCAAGTAGCACTGCTCTTTCTGATACCACATCCAGTTATTCTTAGCATACTCTCTTCCTGATTTTTCCTGACACAGTTATCTTAGCCATCCAAGCATTGCTTCCTGCCCCTGTCACAGGTTCCACACAAATACATCTGTTGTTCCCTCTAACTCACATACCATTGCTTTCTGCCAAGTGATCACAGCCAAAACAGTGTCGAGTGAGTTAACCCCCTGGTCAAAAGTTCTTAGCAATCTAGAAAGAAGGTACATGTAAAATAAAATGTGAATTTTAAGCAGGTTCTCTTTCTTTCCATATGTGGTGTGTGTGTATGTGTGTGTGTGTGTGTTTGTGTTTATCAACTATGTGTATGATTCTCTACAGACACACAAAAATATATAATTGTATTGAATGTTTACTTCTTTGAGCAACACTCTATTGATATTAATCTAATATCAATATATTTGAAATTATTAAACAACCACATTAGAGAACTATATCATACAGTAGACAGACTGATCTTGGTTCCATTAGGGGCTTTTGTTACTCATTGGAATCTTAGGGAAATCACTAAGTCATGTTAATGCCTCTGAAGTTTGGTTTCCCCAGGAGTTTAATGGATGCTAATACTTACCTGTGAGAACCATTGTCAGGGCAAGGAGAACTCCTGTTTGCTGTGAGTGCCTCTAAGCTACTAGCCTGGGTGCAGGAGAAAGTAATTTCAAATTAAGCTTTCCCTAAAGCATCAAAAGTATCACCATATACAATCTAGCCTTACCTGACTAAATGCTAAAGGTGAAGACATTATATCAGCTGCTGGAGAGTTAAGCTGATGAGAATGTTGGTGGGAAATGAGTATTGATGTTGGACACGTTGGATACCCCAGTGAACTTTGGGAATGCAGCTGTTTGTCTAAGAAACTTGCAGCTTGAGAGAAGGAAATAGAGACAGACATCTTGTAAGTCAGTGTTAGAAAGCAATAGTGGTATTTGACCACGTGTTATAAGGAGGGGCTGACTTAAATGTGGTAGGTTTGCAAGCAGGAATATCAACAGGGAAGACCAAGAAATGTAGGAATTTTCAATGTTGAAAAGTCATTTGCGTACAGAAATCCAACAGTAAAAGGTAAAATATTAATAGATTTCCAGTGACAAAGCAGATAAAGATAGTAAAATGGGTGACATGGGGGGGTACATCAATTTGCTTAACTACAGCATCTCACTAGCTGTACATATATAAAAACATCCTATGGTGCATCTTAAACATAAACAATAACATTTATAAATAACTTCCTGCACATGCTGCCAGATCTTCTTAGGTGACTAAAATAACTCAGAAATATGATTAAGCTTTCCCTAGGAAGCTTGGCTGCCTTCAGAGGCACTTATGTTTCTCTGTGTAAATGGACATGTGTTTCCTATGTAAATGTAAAGAGACATCTACACGTGACCTGCAATGCCATGCTCTACATGGCTTGGACCTGAAAACCTGACTGGGACATTTGAAAATGAAGAAAAGGCACAGATACACACAGTGCAAAGCTGAAATCAAATGGCCTTCCTTGGCTTGATGGAGAAGCATCAGCAACTCAAGAAAGCTGGAACCTCAGCCCACCTTACTTGGTACAGTTGGTCTCAGCCTGAGGTCCTTTCAGGGGAGCAGTCTCAGGTTACAGTCATCCAAGAGGAACCTGTAGTTGCTGGTTCTGCACAGCTTGCTCTGTTATTTATAAATACTCCTACTTGGACCACAGGAGGGCTTTGTCATGCTTCTGAACCACACCCCTTGGAGGAAGGGTTTGTCCATTCCCTTTAGTCTGAGACACAGGTCCTTCAAATTAATACCATTTACTCAGGACCCCACTCCTTACACCCCTACTCAAGGCTTCCTCTTTCTGCACACAAAAGCCAAAGGTAAATGAATGGAGCAAAGCCAAGGCAATAGGAACACTGTTACTCATTCCCAGGCAATAAGGAAAAACACCCATAGCAATTTAAAAACAGTAAGAAAATCCCACTGTTGTGATCTCCCATATACCATCAATGCAAGACCCCTGATATTGCAGACTACAACTCCTATCTATAATCATAGACGCAAGACCTACTAACATTCAGATATTCACTACTGGAGATTCTATAAACTACGCTAATCATTGCTGTTAAAATTCTCAGTCTAAAAATTCTATTGTTGAACATTAATAATTTTGGTCCAATATTGCAGCAGTATCTATGATATGTACTTTTTTTTGAAAATTTTTAACCCCCACTGAGATGTGCATTTAGTTTTAGTAGCTTACCATTTCTGAAAACAAGATGAGCCTTACAAGTGATGGGACAATGTTAAACTGAGCAGTATCAATTACTATGGCATGTGCTTATAGCCAAGAAAACATCCTCCAAAGAGGCCAATGGTGCAAGAAGAAAATCCTAAAGAAAATAGTGGCACATTATAGTCAGTAATTTTAAAAAAAGCTATTAAAATTATTGAAGTTGGCAAATCAGATATTTTAAACATTTTCTAAGACATAAGTTATCTCTACTGATCTAAGATCCAGACTCAAAAATCTATCTTTAATAGCTTTTAATTCCTTTATGGAATTCTTGATGAAAGACTGTACATAGATAATAGCTCAATAGTGATGCTAATAATTAAATTCTTTATGAAAAAGGATTTTTAAATTTAATTAAAAATTAAATGAAATAGAATTATATTGCCTCCTTATCCTCCTTCCAGCCCCCCCCATTAACTTCCTTCAAAGCCCTTCCATCCCCTCAATTCATAGTCATTTTATCTTTGACTCTTTGTTCCATATATTTGCATATTGTTTAAATTTCTGATTGTTTTCAAAGTTCAGCTTTCTGAATAATTCCATGTGTATACTAGCGCATTTTGAATGTTTTGTTTTATAAATCTATTAAATTAATGAAGATTTAATCAATTTAATTTTTTAAAAAATCTCAGTCTTTCCCTGTTGCCCAGCTTCCTAAACTATGGGTCATGAGCCTATCACAGTGTCCAGTAACTGAATGGGAAAAAGGAGGGGGGGAGGTCAAGAAATATGACCACAGCAAAATGTTTCTAGATAAACAGTGGCCAAGAACCAGTTACATAATGTATTTGAGTTATTTCTGGAAGCTCAAGCTCTTGATGGCTCACACAACCTCACTGCAGCCTTGGTTCTGAATGCACACCATGGATTTGTGTCGCGGGCACGGTTTTTGACATTTTGTCAGGCTACCCCAAAAAAATACTGCCTCAGGCACCTAGGCTCAGATCTGCCGCTATTGTGTGTTTCTGTGATTTGTAGTATCTATTAGCTCAATGTTTTACTGCTCTTCTAGAAACATGATGGTTTAATGACAGAAAACAAAGCCTTTTGCGTGTTTTCCCATATCATTCTTCAGAAGATAATTATCAAAAATTTCATACCATTGGATTTGATTGAACTGGTTTCCAGTGTTTGACTTTAAAATTTTGGTTGCTAACTTAAAGTTCATTAAAATCATTATTAAATTTGCTTGGGATTAGGCAACAAGTTCCAATTATTTTTGGAAAAGGCCATACATTTACTTCTGTATTTGTTGTGCTTTGTGTTTACAAAAACGTGACATTCTAAGTACTGGCAAAATCTCAAAGTATTGGCCAAGTTTTGTTTGTTTGTTTTAATACTGAAGATGTTCTATCTTGCAGTCTCATTCAAACAAGATTTAATTTTTATGTAAAAACGTCAGCATAATTCTCTATTTTGCTTACGTATTTGCTCTTACCTTTAATAAAAGGTTAAATAATATGTATACTAAGGAGCATTTTATAATAAAATAATTACAATAAAAATTCTTCATGATAATCAGTAAAGTTAAATTGTTGAGCCTTTTTTCTTTGCGCCCACACTACCAGTGTCACACAACAAAATTCTAAGAAAATGGGTCCCGGGTAGAAAAAGATTAACAAGGTCTCTGCTCTTCAACACGCAGGATTGGACTTCCAAAGGTTCTCTGCTACCAAGAAGGATGCATTGCCTAAAAAACATTTGGGCTGTAGCCAAGAGAAGGAATCATCAAAGTAGAATAAAGGTCCTAGATGTTAAATTTAAATTACATCGAGCACAGAGAAACTCAAGAACATGTGCTTGATACACACCTAATAATGATAGAATTTGAGCTTTAGGATTCTACAGAAGGTGTAGATTACTATTATTATGAGTGTTGAAGTCCTGCAACTACACAAACATACAACGAAGGAATTTGTTCATCTACTTTATGACTGCCTATTCTTTTGAACGTCAAGATTGATTATTCAGCTCAGTGTTGTGGATTTCTCTCAAATTTTTTTTTCAAATTTTGATTTATATGTTTGAAACAATATCATTATCATTAATGTTTAAAGTTTTCTAATATTTAACAAGTTGAACCTTTCTTCATTAAAAATTTTCCACTCTGACTAATGTTTCCTTGCTAGTCTCTACTTGTTTTAGTATTAACTAGGTGTATATTTCAGTTAGTATAGGAAGAATGTTTTTCCATTATTGTAATTTTAGCCTTTGTATATTTTTACATAAAAGGTATTTCTCTGTGTTAGAGATTGGTTTCTAGGCTATCTTTTCTTTTTCTGTCACTTGAGGTTAGAAAATGTAGTATAGTTTCATTTAGTAGTATTTTGTATCTACCATTCTAGCCTTTTTAATTTAACCCAATTATTTTTCTTTCTTGCCTCTTTTGGGGGCAATTTATTATTATCATTGTTGGTCAATTTCTTCTTTCATGTACCTTATTATGGACTATTTCATTTCTTATCATGATTACTCTGATATTACCATATAAATATTTGGTTACTTGAAACAAAATATAGGATTTTTACCATTTTCATTGTGATTCCATTTTGCCATAGCAAAGCGTATTTTTTAATTAATTTTTTTATTAATTACAGTTTATTCACTTTGTATCCCAGCTGTAGCCACCTCCCTCGTCCCCTTCCAACCCCACCATCCCTCCATCATCTCCTCCCATTCCCTTCCCCAAGTCCACTGACAGGGGAGGTCTTCCTCCTCTTCCCTCTGACCCTAGCCTAGCAGGTCTCATCAGGACTGGCTGCATTGTCTTCCTCTGTGACCTGATAGCACTGCTCTCCCCCCTCAGGGGGAGGTGATTAGAGAGCCAGCCACTGAGTTCACATCAGAGACAGTCCCTGTGCCCATTCCTAGGGAACCCACTTGGACACTTAGCTGCCATGGTCTACATCTGTGCAGGGGTTCTAGGAATTCTAGTTTATCTCCATGCATGGTCCTTGGTTGGAGTATAAGTCTCAGAAAGACCCTTGTGCTCAGACTTTTTAACTCTGTTCCTCTCCTTGTGGAGCTCCTGATCCCTCCATGTCTTTCTATCTCCCCCTTCTTTCCTAAGATTCTCTGCACAATGCCCAAAGTTTGGTTATGAGTCTTAGCATCTGCTTTAATACCCTGCTGGGTAGAATGTTTTAGAGGCCCTCTACGGTAGGCTCCTGTCCTGATGCCTATTTTCTCCCTCTTCCGATGTCTGTCCCATTTGCCTTTCTGAGTGAGAATTGATCATCTTACCCAGGCTTCTCCTTCTTGTTTAGCTTCTTTAGCTGTACAGATTTCAGTATGTTTATCCTATCTTTTAGGTCTAGTATCCACTTATAAGTGAGTATATACTGTGTGTATCTTTCTGCTTCTGGGATACCTCACTCAGGATGATCTTTTGTAGATCTCACCATTTGCCTGCAAATTTCATGATTTCGTTGTTTTTAAATGCTGAGTAGTATTCCATTATGTGAATGTACCACAATTTCTGCATCCATTCCTCAGTTGAAGAGCATCTGGGTTGTTTTCAGCTTCTGGCTATTACAAATAAAGCTGCTGCGAACATGGTTGAGCTAATGTCCTTGTTGTATACTTAAGCATATTTTGGATATATGATTAAGAATGGTATAGCTGGATCTTGAGGAAGCACTATTCTTAATTGTCTGAGAAAGCGTCACCTTTAAGTTGATTACGGGACTTGCTAGGATTAGCTCAGAAATCTTAGACAGGAACTGACCATTCTGTACAGATAAAGGGCTTAGGTACAGAAAGATCACTTATTCTGAAGGTGTGCTGATCAAATTTCTAGGAGAAATTTAAAAAAAAATTAAAAGGATTCAATCTCTATTGAAAATTACATTCTTAAATAATTTTTTAAATTTATTTTTCATTTATTAAAATTTATTCACTTTGTATCCCAGCTGTAGTACCCTCCCTCATCCCCTCTCAATCCTGTCCTCCCTCCCTTTTCTAGCATGCCACTCCTCTAGTCCACTGATTGAGGAGGTCCCCCTCCCCTTCCATCTGACCCTAGCCTATCAGGTCTCATCAGGACTGTCTGCATTCTCTTCCTTTGTGACCTAAAAAGGCTGCCCCCTCACCTGCATGCCTCAGGGGTCAGTGATCAAAGAGCCAGCTACTGAGTTCATGTCAGAGAAAGCCCCTGATCCCCTTACTAAGGAACCCACTTGGAGACTGAGCTGTATACTCATAAGTAGATATTAGACATATAGTATAGCATAAACATACTAAAATCTGTAAGACCCTGGGTAAGATGCTCAATCCTCATTGAGAAAGGCAAACAGGATAGACATGTGAAGACAGAGGAAACAGAGAACAAGACAGGCGCTTATCACAGAGGGCCTCTGAAAGACTCTACCCAGCAGGGTATCAAGGCAGATGCTGAGACTCATAGCCAAACTTTGGGCAGAGTGCGGAGAATCTTATGAAAGAGGGAGAAGATTGAAAGACTTGGAGGGGACATGAGCTCTATAGGAAGACCAACAGAACCAAAAGAATGTAGGCCCAGAGGTCTTTCTGAGACTGATACTCCAACAAAAGACCATTCATGGAGAAAATGTAGCCACAGCAGCTCAGTTCTTATGTAAATGTATCTTTAATAAAGCTACACACAAATGGGTCTCGACATTTCCAAATTTCCACCTTTATTATGTTTGAAGTAAAATGTGTTTAAAATAATTTAAGAAATCACAACTCCATTTCAACTAATAGTTGAAAATAGATATAAAAACTATTCTTCAAACATAGAGCGGGATTCAATACAGGAAACTCAGTGCCTGGCAATATTGTTAACCTAATGTGCTCAGTAGTCATGTCTCTTTGATACAGGATAGCAATACTACAATTGGGGGAAAAGGAGACCTCCTTCACCCACCTTAATGAACTCATCACAAGTTGGGGCCTTTGGAAAGCCCTTGTACAAAAGTCTGGGCAAGAGACTCTTTAACAGAAAACTTTTCCTCAGGCCAAGGGCAAAGCTGATAATTTAGGGATAATTTCGATGGTTAAGAAAAAGTAGGATTTCTCTAGCTCATGACACTGTGGACTTTTTAGCAAATGCTGAGAAAAAAATTGTGGGAGCCTCAGGAGATGGCTCATTGGCTAAAATCCTTGCTATGTAAGTGTGAGGATTTGAGTTCAATGTTCAGCCATGAATCAGAAATATGTACCCTGTCATCTCATCATTGGGCAGGCAGAAAAGAAATTGCTGGGGTTCACTAATGAACCTCTTCAGCCTAGAGTGAGTGCCACCTTCAACAAAAGACACTTGTCAAAAAATAAGGTTGAAAAGTGACTGAATAAGACACTCGATGTAGACTTCTGTCCTCCAAGTGCAAACATGAACATGCACAAAGACAAATTTTAGGCCTCACAGTTTCTACCAAAATAACTCAGCACTCTAGCTGCAGTAGAAAAACAAGTCAGAATGTATCTGAAGACAGCTATAATTCAATAAACCCTTATTATCAGACATTGGGAAAACAATCATTGAGGCAATACTGGTAATGTTCCATAAAGTGTAACTCCTAGTTACAATGAAATTGAGCCACAAAGCCATTACGGTGTACCATCAAGTTGTCTTGGTAATATACTCCTTGTTAAAGGAGTTTTTCATCTTATTTTTAAAAAAGAATTTGAGAAAAGCACAAGCCTCAATTTCATTAAAGCAAAGTGTGACGATGATTACTGTCTTTATGAGATTTCTGACTGAGCTCAGGTCTCTTGAGTCTTATGCTTTTTTGACGGGGTTCTTCTACTTCTGTTGGTTTGTCTTGTCCAACCTTGAAGTGAATTTCTGTTTCGTCCTATTATACCTTGTTAGAATCTTGGGTTTTTAAATACTTTGTGTGAATGAATGAATGAATGAATGAATGAATGAATGAATGAATGAATGAAAACCTAACCACTGGGGTAAAGGTTAATAAGTGAACCATCAGTGATACACGCTACAGAGGGAAAATTAGTTTTATCCAATAGCGTGATACTGGGTATATCAAGACTCCAGAGCAGGCTTCATGTTTAAGAGTAGTTGACCAACATATAATGAGCTCTACACCTTCTCTTTTTCCTGTGCTTTTGTTTGGTTAGAGTTTGGTGGGGTTTGTTTTGTTTTTGTTTTTGTTTTCTTTTTCCTTTTGGATACAGTTTTATTTTGTTTTCTTGGTTTTGTGGGATTTTGTTATTATGTTTGGGGTTTTGTTTGTTTTCTTGAGAAGGAACTTAAAGGTGAGAAGGTGGGGAAGGTGAGCGGATCTGGAGAGACCGGAGAGGCAGGAAGATATGATCAAAACAAATCTAAGTTTTAAAAATGTTTTAAATAAAAAACAATAAATATAAAAAAATAAAAATAAATTCCTAGGTAAGGATGTCTATTCTTAAAAAGTGAGTACCACATTCAATGAAAGAGCTTGTCTGAAAAAGTAAATAAGATTGAAGAGTTATTGAGAAAAACACCCAATATGGACCTCTAGCCTTCACATGCACACACATGCGTATGTGTACACACTCACATGTGCACAGACATACACTCATGTGCATACATGTAAACATGCACACGGGCAAACTTAAAGCTTCACAGTGTCTATCAAAATTCCTCAGCACTGAGGGGCTGCACAAGCTTACAAGTCATGCTCACCAACCCAGCTCTTGCCTTGCCTAAAGGTGAATCTCTGTGAAGTTCAAGGAGGTATTCCTGGAACATCATCCTACCCCATCCCCTGCAGCTCTGCAAGTGGTCCCTGGAGATCCCCAGGACCTGTGTTAAATGGAGCAAGGAGCCATCCAGTGCTGCTGCTGAAACCAGGGTAGATGGAGGTCATGCTGCTGATACCACATCTGTCCTGAGTGGCAGGATACTGGGAAGAGCCCAGGAATAGCAGCTTTCCTTGGCTATACAGGTATCAATGAGTTCAATATGCTCCATCAAAACTTAACCCACACCAAATGATTGTTTAACCCAAATAACTGAGCAGCAAGCTAGGCTAATCATTCTGGAGAAAGTATAGTTGAACAACCAAGACCACTGGGCAATCCAAGTGATGAGCGCACTCCTGAGTACGCTAGTCTGGTGTGACTGGAGGACAACTGATAACTGGTTATGCAGTATTACTAGATGTCACTGAGCCCAGACATTTGCTTCTGCCCACATTGCAACAAACTGCGTAGTCAGAGTCAGAAACTGAACACATCAGCACTACAACCCTGTGCTGACTGACTTCAGAAGCAACTCCATTGAGTCCATAACCCACTTGCGGTTTTTATTTACCATCTGGAGTCCTCCCGGAATATCTATATGTAAATAAAATATATCTTACAGCAGGAGAGAATCCACTTCAAGTTCCTTTCAATGATGAAGAATGAAGCCTACCATGTGTAAGTTGCACAGTTTGGTGCTTCTTGCATCTTCTTGCTGATGCATATATGAACTCACAGAAACTATGTCAGTATATAAAGGGCCTGCACAGGTTCAAAGCAGACAGCTTCACAGCACTGAAGTTCACATAGACATGAACTCCCATCCCTAACCAAGAAGTTATCTCTGATGAACAACTACTTGAAAAACAAAAATGAATTTTCTCCAATTTCGTCCCACTGTGTATATAAACTACATTTAATAATAGGCCCAATGCCCAGCAGTTGATGGCCAACAAAAAATGAACTCAATGGCATTTTTGTAGATATTTTTTGTTTCATATTTCTTTATTTGCGCTCATGTATGTGTGTTTCTTAGTGTTTGCATATTATGTTTTCCAATGTTGTCTTTTTATTGTGTGTGATTATGTATTTTTGCTTTATTTGTTCTTTTTATGTGTATTTGTGTATTTGTTTTCTAAAAAGAAACAGAATTAAGGCTTAGAGTTGAAAGAGTGGGGAGGATCTGGGAGGGGATGCTGGAAGGGAAATCATGAGCAGAATGAATTGTATGAGTTTTCAGTTAATAAAAATACAAGTTGAAAAAAAGAAAAATTACTAAGCAGTAGAGTTGCAGTACAAAAACAAGTGAGCTAGAACATAAATAAAGACAGCTATAATTTAGTAAAACTTTATTAGCAGGCATTGAGAAAACAACCACTAAGGAGATACCAGTAATGTTCCATGAAATGTAACTCCTAATTACCATTAAATTAAGCCACAAAATCACCAAAGTGTCTCGGTAAAACACTCCTCCTTGCAAAGGCTTTCCCATCTTTTTTTGTTTGTTTGTTTTGTTTTTTAAAATTTTTGAGAATATCACAAGCCTCCATTAATTGTGGAAAAGTTTGACAATGGCAGTGATAGCGTAAACTCTGCCTTTGATACACACTCCTTTCACTGGGAGTGTTCTAAACAGGTAGCACATTGCATTGGTGAGGGGTGCTGGCATTGCTTAGGAACTAACCACCCACCACACTGCATACCTCAGAGGAAATGTATGTGGGAACCTAGGCCAGTGGTACTGACGCAAAACCACAGCTATTATTTCTTAGGCCTCTGGGAGAAGACCACAGAAATCTGGAATAATTTTTCAATTTTATTGACAGCTACAGATGGATCCCCTTCTCTTTGCCTGTTTGAGCATGACAGTATAGACTGAAATGATATTCCAATGAAAAGAAAATAGTCAAATGACACTTTGACAGACACATGTAGAAAATGTTTTAAGTTTCCCAAATGGGTTCATTGACAAACCCATTATCTTCTGGGCAGATACCCATTGTCATGGTATCCCATCCATAGTGGCAGAGGTCGTAAGCACTTGTGGTTGCTTATGTCCTCCCTAAAAGATGCCTTTCTAAAAATGGCATAGTTTGCATTTGTGTGCATTAATTTTTATACAGTCATTTGTAGTTTCAGATAGGGCTGTTAGAAATATAAAACTGGAAACAAGACTTTAGTTCGGATTGCTGAGTAGATTTTATAAGCAGTGGAATAAGAATATGAAAGGCTGAGATTGTGGTATGCTTGATGTGTGTGGGGCCATCCAGGCCAGCTTCTTAGAAATGAGCAGGTGAAAGCTACAGGTAAGCCTGTGTGTGCACTGAGAGTTTGAAGAAACCCTTGTCTAAGCAGCAACCAGGATGACCTCTACAGCAGCAATGTACTAGGCCAGAGTCTTCCTCTCCTTCTTGTTCTCCCTGCTGGTAGCTCATTGGCCACAGCAGTAGTTCCCCTAAAGGGAAAGGCAACAAGGATTTTCAACACTATTTTCACTTCCACTAACAATAGATATGTATGCACAGGAATACAAATAACTGTGTAGAGAGGAGTCCTATTATTTTACTACACCTTCCCAAACCACATACTACATTCATAGAACAATGAAAATTTGTTGGTTCAAGAACTGGAGACCAGAAGTCCAAGATCATGGTACCAGCAGCATAAGTTTCTTCTGAGGCTTGGAGCCTTGGCTCATGGGGGCTTGCTTCTTGCTGTGTCCTTGCAATGTTTTCCATACACACTGACCAACACACAGATATCGCCTTTCTGTCTGACTGGCCTCTGAGGATGCCAGCATCTTCTAATAAAGTCAACCAGTCTAACCTAATTTGAAGCATCCCCAAGAAAAATCCTTGAAGACAGGTAGAACACTTAGGTACTTGATTGGGATTTCAACACAAGGAAATCAAGGCTATTAACAGGACCTTGCTGTTTCATTGCTTAAGCTTTCTAGACTTAGGCTTCAGTGTTGTTTTTCTGATTATGTTATCAAAGAGGGTGACCATATCTCCAGACTCCCATATTTACGGAAAAAGAAAATTGATCAGCTCAGGCTTTTCTCAAAGGACCTGACATGAAAGCTAGGCCAACCCCTGGACTCAAGACTCCAGGAACAGCTCATGTTATTTCGGGTCTGTCCCCTGTACTTAGCATAGGACATAACTTCTAGGCGAGTTCTAAAAACATCCACATTCCCAGGTGAAAGTTACCAGCCTCTCTACCTAGGCATTCTGGTGTAACCAACTGGAATCACCTTTTAAGCATTCTCATCATGAACATTTCAAAATTTGAACTTATGAGAAATTTACTTATGTGATTTTTTTAACTCTCAAGAGTATAAATTATCCGATGCCCTGAACAAGGTTGGCTGTTGCATGAAAAAAAAATCAGAAAAACTCCACCAAGTCCCATTTTGAAGGGGAGAGTGTATGACTTTCACCTTAAGACATTACAAGTAGATGACTTGTGGTAGAGAGCTGCTGAAATCACTGTTGGCTTCAGTGCCCACAAGACACTCTGTCGTGACTTTAGAATTAAACTCTCTGATCCATGTAAATAAATCTGAAGGCATGGTTAAGTTTGGATCGATCAGTGAACTCTGACCTTCCCTGCTCCCTGACAAACCATTTACATTCTAAGACTGACTTGTTCCCATCCAAAATGGGCTCTTCACAATTTTCAATGCTGGGGAACATGGTGGAGGAGACTATGTTCCTCAGGATACTTTTCATGAGTGTCCATTCTGATATGGATGGCTTGAATACAAACTGTGATATGTATTTTCAAGGTAAAGAAACAGCAATAGGATATAAGTGGACCTGTGACTATGCTCCCCTTTTTCATGACTCTTTGAGAAGAAATAAAATCAACAGAAAGCCCTCAAAATTAACATTTTAGAAAGAAATCTTTAATACAAGTATGGCATCCATTTTGTGCAACCGAATTCAAACAGCAGGCAGTATGCCCCTGCCTGGAACATTAGCTCTGTGTCCCAGCTGCCTTGTCATTATGTCTTTATTATGCTTTATCCTAAAGTTGCTCCCACCACATCAGAGATAATTTACCCCTAGCCAGGTTTTAAATCAAGGATATCCATCAGCATGCATCTCTCTAAAGTGATGATGCTATTTTAAATACAGAGGATTGAAAAAATAAATGAGTTTAAAATGTTAACTGCAGTTCAAGCTCTTGTCACACCACAAGGAAAACACATTCCAAGCCAAATTAATTTGGGAAGTAAGACATTCCAAAGCATTCTCCAACCAACCACAGTTTGACGTGTTCTGCTTGTCTTAATGACTAATGCAGTAAGATGTGAAATTCTCCTGCATAGTCTCCAGCTCATACAAAAAGGGAAAGATAATATTCCCCAGACCACAACTCTGTAAACTTTTCCGAAAAAGAACACTGTTTGCCACCAGGTCTCAAGGGAACAACTCTCTTGAGTTCATACAAGCCTGTCTTGCTGCTGCGTGGATGGATGAACCATGTTGGGTGGGTGCCTCCTGTCCCCTTAGCTGGAATTCTGAACTTCAGTTTTCCTTTTGTTTGGATGGTACATCTCCCAATGGTGCTTGACAATGAGTGATGCTCTGAAACCCTGCTCTTTCACACCCTGCGGGTGACCTATAACTTTTCGTGGGTAACCTTTGACCTAGGAACTGACAGTTTGATTTATTGTCTGGTGTTATGATTTATGAGTATCTTCTCAGAATAATTAACAGACAACAGGTGGCGGCATAATAATTTTGATTACCCAGCGGTTCATGAAACCACGACAAAGGTGACTTCATTTTTTAAATACAAGAAGGACAACAATTAGAATTTAAACAAAGAAACGCCATTATACCATGGCTTTCCATCTTCTGTTAATCACACAGAGGACGTATGTAGGGGGTCTGAGTTCCCCTTGGCCATCAGGACAAAATAAGGAACTTCTACTCTGTGAACATAGAAGACGCTGTCCCTTGCCGTATTGGCCAAGTTACTCCCCCTTTTTCTACTGAGGTCTTGATTAATTGAGTTATGTCAAACCTGTCAGGCACATCATCTTTTCACATCCCATTTTTGACAATGGCCATTGCCTGGGGAAGAATTGATGGGCAGGCAAAGTTTGAAAAGGCATGCACATTTTTGTAAGGCATCCCAACATTTAGTCAACCAATTACATTTCTAAGGATCCCTTCCAAGTTTGCAGGCAATAGAACAACATTTCTCCCTTGTACTATGATTTTACCTTAAAGGGCACCAGGCAAAAGCCTTGTCACTGTGAAGCTGCTCACAATAGTTTTAACTTCCTCCTCTGCCTTCTGCATTTCAACATCATAGGACTACTTTCTCCAATGGACACCACGTTACTTTTGAATAAGACAAAGCCTCACTACACGTATTGTTATAGACAGCTTCTCCTTAAGGATTGACATTGCTTCCCAGATGAAGCCATGCTGCATTTGGATATGCACCTAACTTTGTGAATGCCTAATGCGGTTTTTGTAGAACTAAACAAAAATCAAGTTGGAGGCTTTATCCCTGCACAGCTCTCCATTTAATCTCCGCTGAAAATGGCCCTAAGTGTTACTAATGAAATTGAAGTACACAGTACTGAATATGTAACAGTCCTGCCTCACGCCCAATTGCTGGGTAGTGGGGGACCTCCCCTGCATATCAAATGAATTTCCGCACAGCACCACAATAGTGATATTACAGGCTTATCATTTTAATTGACTTTTTGACATATAAAAATATTCCTACAATCCTGCTTTACATTATAGTTTAATAACAGCTTAACACACATATATGAAATATTCATTCCTGTTACATTCAGATTTTAAAATATCTGATAGAGAGTCTGGTTAATAGATAAAGGAGAGTTCCCTGGAATATTAAAGATGCGAAGGTGTAGGTAGGGCCCAGACCCTCTACTGGAATGTACAGCACAATTACCATGAAGACTGCCCATTTCACTTTTAATTCCTAATGATTCCATTGAACTAAAACATGGCAAATATAAGAGATTGGGCTGTGAGTGATCATCCCACCCAGAGCTTCGGGGAGGGGGCACTGCCCCAGGAGCCTCCCTCAGCAAACACTCGAGAAAACTGACATACACCAGTATCAGGTTTATATGCTGAAAGCATCTAGGGGGAAAACCAATAGGCTCAGTTGTGAGTGCTTCTGCAAAGAGCAAGTTACGTCCATGTACATTTCATTCCTGCTTAGCCTGATCTTCCTCCCTACCTCCTCACCCTCCCCTCCAGAATCTGGGCCAGATCAGAGATGTCTTGAAAACATGATATGTGTTCAAGTCATGAAGTAATTTTGATACTTTGTTCCCCATCAATTTTTAAATTAATTATCTGGAAGCAAACAGCAGTTAATTTTGGCCATAGGCTTTTTGATTAGGAGCTTTGACCCCCTTTGCCTTTTGGCATCTCCTATACAATCCTCATGACATGCAGGGTAACCCTTGACACCTGATTCAACACAAAGTCACAGCCTAGCCGATCTTCCATATTCAGCAATCCTTTTGTTGCAGTGGGACATTGGCTCACAACTTCCACACTCCCATAAGTAAAGCTGCCATCCCACAAGTCATCCTGTGGCTGCAAAAATTTTGTTTCCCAGTGAATAGGAGAAAGAAAAAAAAAAAAAAACAGGAGAGCAGAGCGAGAGAGCGAGAGAGCGAGAGAGCGAGAGCGAGAGAGCGAGAGAGCGAGAGCGAGCGAGAGAGAGAGAGAGAGAGAGAGAGAGAGAGAGAGAGAGAGAGAGAGAGAGAAAGGCAACCTCCCCTCCTCAACCCCCTCAACACTTCCTGCTATTACTTCTGTTTTACAAACTTTACACTACAGCATAGTCCCATATGTTTGTGCAGCGCACAAGGAGGTTTCTTTAGAAAGCGCTGATGCTAATTATAAATTTAATTTGCATTTTAATTAGAATGGTAGCAAATTAAAAGCATGGCAGCTGGAGAATTTTGAACGCTTTGCAGAGATTTGGTGTCAGTATCTCCCCGCTTCCGACTCTGCAGCCTTTTCCTTTGCCTCCTTCCCTATCTTTCATTCACACAAGCATATTGGTGATTTTTCTCCCCTAGTTCCTCAGCTCTCTTTCTCTCTCCTCATTTTCATTTGTATATCTTCCATTACTCTATCCATCCCCGACAAGAACCAAGTTATGATTCCTTTTTGCACTGATAAGTAGTCTGGGCTTGTGTGCAGCCAGCACACTGTGGGCAGCTGTGATCGACTGGATGCTTTCGACAGCATTTCTGGGCCTATGATTGTTAACATTCCCTTTGGTTTGCCTCGGCTGCCACACTGTAACAATTAAAAACTCAATATTTTCTCTCCCTGAATAAAGGGGATGTTTGTACTCACTTGGCCTACATTAACCACGGGTTTAAGTCTGGATAATAGTGCTTTAAAGTACTCAGCATCCGGGCCACAGGTCTTGGGTACATTAATCAGATATTCATCAGGACCACACCTCTGTCCTCCATGTTCGAGCAAAGGCATTGTTCAGGGTATACCTTTGGACAAAAACCCTGTGCTGTCAGCCTTTGAGCCTCTGGAGTCTGAGGCTTCAGTCAGTTTCACAGCGCTGTCTCTCACTTGGGATGTGAGCATGTCTGTTTTTAGCAGTCACGTGAGCACATTCAGTCAGTTCTGTCGTTTTCCCTATGTTGTGTCTCCATGGTCATTTTCCCTCCTTCTGTTCGCTTCCCCCACAGTGTCCTTGCTCAATAATTTTCATTAATTGATTGACAGCTCTGATAGACCCAACTAACCTCTATCTCACTCTCATGTCTGTTTTTAAATAAGTACTTGTACGTCCAATGACCTTGTCGCCTCATCAGCTATCAGAAAATGAGCATGCAGATATGGAAGGAGCTGATTAGCAAAATAAGCAATAGATCTCATTCCTGGCTGAAGTCCACAGCCAGCAGTGACAACCAAACTTTGCCATTTTACATTTGAACCAGAATCTAAAAATAAAGGATAAGCAATAAGCAGGAGATGCTGAATCTCACTGGCACTCGTTCAGATATGTAGGAAACAAGCCTACTCCCGCAGTTAGTCACCTTGAAGGAGGAGGACCAGGAAAGGGGAGGGCTTATTCCTCTGTGACTTGGCTCCATCTCATCCCCTACCTGGCTGGCCTCATTAAACCTGAAAAGAAACTCTTCTAAGTTTGGAGGCGTTTTTCATCTTCCTGGAAAGAAACTGGTGGCCTGTTTATACTTAATTGTGTGTGTTTTTGCCTTTTCCCCTGATAGCTCTGATTGTGATGTATGTTAGATACATGTATTGTTTGAAGATGCACTGTTAGTATGTAACTAGTCAACTTCCAACCACAAATGAAAAGGCAGGAAAATGCATTTCAGCTCCATCAAAACCCTAAAGATTTACTCTCTTGTTAAGTGAAATAAAAGGGAGTCAGGAGAGCATGTCATGACAGTAAAACACTCACCTTGGCTTCGTTTAAATGTACTGACTTGATTTTTTTACATAAACCAATCATTATCACACTATCAGTGAGAGTCAATTAGAAATTGACAAAAAATCATGAGACTCATTTATTTTAACTCACATTTATATGAAAACAGCATGCACAAATGAAAATTTTGTACTCTAATTCCGTATGTATTTTAGATGACACTGGGGCTCATTTGTGACTAGTATTTATTTTACACCTGCCTTTTCTACAGGCTCTCCCATCAAACTCTAAGACAGCAAAATATCTGAACAGGGTTAAAAGTGTCTTAGACCAGGGAGACCAGTAAGTGTTGGAATTTCTGAAGGAGGAGCTACACAAATACTAGATACTTTGAACCAAGTTTTGGGAAGTAGAGTGACCAGACCAGTGTGGTAAACTCTTTTATTCCCTTAAGATCATTTCAGAGATTAAAAGAAGGCTTCCCCCAAACAGGAGTTCTGGAAATTTTGAATCCCAAGAGAAAAGTTGAAAATAAAAATTATATCGACACTTTATGGAGGAGGAAGAGTTGACAAGGTGAGACCAAAGCATCACTCCAAGGACCAAAGGCATGTCTTGGATTTTCAGTTTGACTTTCTGATTATTTATATCATGTTTTAAATAAGTATCTCCAAAGGGAAGAGTGTTGATCTTCTTTCATTCCAGAATTAAATCTGATACTCTAAAAAGCAGGAGTATATGTGGGTTAGTGATGTTTAAAAAATGTGATCGACGGTACAGCCTGCAAAGAGCAGCTATTTAAAATTGTGGATGATGATATGCAAAATGTTGGCCCTGATTTACCCTAATTAACACGATTATAAGACAAAGTAGTGAAAATCAAAGTTCTAACTTCTCTGCCGCCCAGCTTCTGTATCTATCTACCTTCTTCCCAGCCAAATGAACACAATGTGCCTAAAATTGTACAAGCCAATCCCCTGGCTTTAAAAGGAAACACACATTTTTGGACTACCAAATACTAATTTTGAAATGGATGAAATAGACTTCTGATATAAATTTCTCTCATTGCTTCTTTGAAAAGATTTAGTTTTTCATGTAATTTTTTTTCTGCAGCTGTACAGAAACACTTTCATTAACCCAAGAATGGATTATTTGGAGTGCTAATTAATTGATTCTTCAAAATGCCAATTGACACACTCCCAGGGAAAACCTGATCTAAGCAACTATGTTAATCAAGCTATTGTACTTATGGTTCTGCCTGAATATCAGACCATCTTAAATGAGGAGAACTTTGCCTCTACTTGCCTGGCCCTCTCGTGGGCAGCTAATTAATATGAGCTGAATATGACAGTTGTGCTTGTACATTCACCGTGCTGTCTGACAATAACTCTATAAAATTACATTTCAGCTAAAGAATGGAAACAGTGTTAAATACCATTATTTGCCTGCTTCTGATGTCTGAGAGTCATTATGAAAGCAATTACAGCGGTTTCTCTGTCTGTGTGTCTTTGGGGTATTTATTATCTGGATCTGTCTGAATCCTTTGCCAGGTGGAGAATATATGGCATATTAAAGACAGGGGAATTCGGTCACAATTACCAGCATAAAAACTGAAGAAGAAACAAAATCAGAGTTTTGCAGGTGAACCTTCCCTACAGTAATTTAATAGTCACGCTAGAGGTCTGGGGAAACTTTAGACTCTTGTTTACCTAAATTTTTAAAATTCTCTAGGTTCACAAAACTCAGGAATGTAGAGCAAAATTAAAGTCAAGATGGGAGTAAAAAATAAATAGGAAAAATAAAAGCAAAACAGGGAAATGCATGGATCCTGGCAGCGGTGACGTGGTTTAAATTACTTCTCAGTTTTAAGTAAATGGGGATGGAAGCACATGATGCAGTGTAGAAGATCCATTTTTCACCAGATGAAATTGCGCGTGGTGTTTTCTATAGTTGGAGAAACAAATCCAAAGGACACTGTTTTCATGCTCTCTACAGGACCGTGTCACAAATCTGGCATTACTCAAATCTGGTATACTCTGAACCCTTTTGTGTGCTGTGGGATTGAGTTCTCTACACCAAGAAAGCCTCAGGACTTCAAAGGATACCACAGATCGACAATAAGGTCTGTACGTTGCTTGCCCCACAAAGGAGTTTTTCTAAGGTGGTGTCTGAGAAACAGCCTCTGCAGAACTCAATTCAGCCAGTATCGATTGCCTGCCCCCCTGTGTTTTCAGCCCTCTGCCACTGCTGTGGAGAGTGAGGCATGAAAAGTCACCTCAGGGGATGAGGGCTCTACCTTCAAGGAACTAGGAGGAAGCAAAATGAAACTGGCCATTTGAGGTCTGAGATATGAGGAAAGATCTTGATATGTACTGTCGTGTTGCATGTACAACATAGCCGTGTCGTCTGTTAACAGGTAAGCAAAGCCTGGTGCAGAAAGATGACTCTATTGACACAGTCATGTGAAAAAGCGGTAAACGGGGATTCTTGAGTTACCTTTAGTCTGAATAAATGAAGTGATTCCTCTCCACTAGCTCACTTGTTTCCCAATTCCCTATCTCAGGTGGAGAAACTGGACACAAGAGTCTCAGTGGGAATTTGGAAGTGAATCTTGCAAACGGAAAAAACATGTCATAGAAGAAGTAAATTCTCCAATTTCCTACCCTCTGGGGAGCTTAACATATTTTATAAGTATAGAAGACTAGTTTGAAAAGTCCTTCATAGAGGTAAATGTGTATCCATACTACCACCCTAAGAATTAATAAGGCTTAGGCTGAAGCATGATTAACCAGGACAGATTTGGAGGGATGTGGAGACTGACTGTATCAGTATACTAGATGTGTTCTACCTGCTCTTGATGGAGCAGTTGTGTGTGTCCAATAGACAGCAGTGCAGAAAAACAGGCAGTAAATATCCATTGACATGCTAGTACCTGTTGGGGGATGGCCTTGTTGTGAACTCAGATGCTGTTTTTTTCTGAAAAAAATATTTTTAATTAATTTATTTATTCACTTTACATCATGGTCATAAGTCCCATCCCTCCTCAATGACCAGTCCCAACCCTCCCCTCTTCCCATTCACCTCATCAAGTCCTATCAGGGCTGAGTGTGTTCTCTTCCTTTGTGGACCGGCAAGGCAGTCCCTCCAGAGGGAAGTAATTGAAAAGCTGGTGAGAGAGTCCATGTGAGAGAGAGACCCTGTTCCCCTTACCAGTGGACCCACATGATATTTGAGTTACCCATTTATAAAGGGGGCCTAGATTCATCCATGCAAGGTTCTTGGTTGGTGCTTCAGTTTTAGCAGGCCCCTCCTGGCCCTGGTTAGTTGTTTCTGTTGTTCTTCTGGTGAAGCTCCTGTCATCTCCAGGTCCTTTTCTCCTTTCCCCTACTTTTCCATAACAGATGCTGATTTCTGTGCCCTGAGATCTGATTGCAGTCCAGATGTGGACATTGTCATTTCTATGAAAAAAATCTGACTCAATAGTGTATAAAAATCACTCCCCAATTATCTCTGATTAGTTAATAAAGAAGCTAATTTAGCCAATAACTGGGCACAGGATACAGAGGACTGGGCTTCCATTCCCAGTCGGGGGTGGGAGGGATAGGAATCTCAGGTAAAGGAGAGAAGGAAGAGGAAGAGAGAGGAAGAAGTTACCATGAGGAGTTTGCTGTGAGGACAGAGAAGGCCAAGACAAGACTGAAATGGTAAGGAGGAGGGCACACAGCTGCAAGGTAGACAGACTAGCATTATTGGGCTAGAATAGAGAAATATCTGACCAGGTACAGAGCTTAAGTCTTGTTGAATAATAAGTCTCTCTGTCGAGTATATGGGACCTGGAGCTGGTACTAAAAAAGGTCCTTACTAATACCATAATTCAACAAGTACCGCAAGCAGTCACGGACCACAGCTTTAGTGAGTCTTTTTCTCTTCTCTATCTTTCCCTCACCTCCTGCTTCTTCATTGCTGAAAGCACAGTAAAGTTTTGAAACAGTAAAGTCGCTCTCCACAGAAAAGTGGTGTTCTGATAGTGCTACTCTATGTAGCAGAGTCCATTTGGTCACTGTGCTCAAATATTGAGCTATTTTACCTACTATGAAGGCAATCAGTCACAGAGACTCTCAGGCAAAGGGCTTCACTAGACAAGGAATGCAATGTGGCTCTGAGGTGCGGGTACCACTTGGAAAATGGAGGAATGTTAGAAGGCTTTAGGAACATCTCATGTTGGCCAAGCTGGAATTGAGTCATCACCGAGTATATGGTCTTGGCCATTGTTGCACATGACTCCAGGTCTGATTTCTCTTTTGTCTCCACATATAATTACAGGGTTATGTATCTTTCAATCTTGTGCATAATGGGAAGCAAAAGCACATAGTAGTAGTAAATGATAGGGGAAGTGGAATGAGGCAACCCACCTTCACTATATCTAGATCGCTATGTGTGTCTCTGACCATCTCCCTTAAATGGAAAGGCCAAGGCCATCTACAGTGACTTCAGAACTAGTAATGAGGTGAAAGGCAAATCATTCAAGACTCCATCACCTACATGGCATGAACCTGAGACTTGTTAGCACTCTGCCTTCCATCTTTTTATTTAGCATTCAGACTTTATTTGGGGTAGAGAGATGTGCAGTGACAAATATATTTGATGTGTTTTCATGTTTTAACTTACAAGCTTTATAGTTTTTAAACACCCATAAGGAAAAATTGTCCTTCAACATATCAGCCGAAAGGAGCTACATTCCTGTGCAGTAAGGAGCTGATGAATCCCAGCACCAAAAGGAGCACCATCAGTTCCTGTCTGCCTTGTGCTGCATCCAGCTCTTATGACCGTCTGAAGCCTCAGCATCTCCTTCATAGGGAACCAGTATGCTGCCTGGCACTATGTCAGAGACGGAAACAGTTGGAGCACTTGGCACAGCTCAGTGCTCCAGGCCACCAGTGATTGCTGCCACCTTTGCTCATACTAATAGTACAGGGTTGGAGGCTCAGGGTCTCACCCAGCTGCAAGAATCCCAGCAAGCCTTTGCCTAGGAAAGCTGAGGTGCTCTGTTCTGATAACCATCACTGATGGAGAAGACCCCAGTTCCACTTACACTCTTCCAATGGGTCTTCCTGAACAGGCAGACCGGGGGGATTGGTGTTAAAAACAAACAAACAAACAAACAAACAAAAAACAAAAAAAAACTTCTGGTGTGCCTTCTAATGCTGGCTTTGATTCATGAAGTACCACTAACTTACCAGGATTTTCTAGCCAAGATCAAGAGTCTTTTTGCAGGTTCAGTTTTGTCCCAAAGCATCAAGACACAGAGGATATCAAGCAGATGCCATCCACACTGTCTACAGGCTCACATAAACCTCCCTTCTGACTCACCAGAGCTCTCTTTTGCTCCACTGATCAATAACTCTGGCTACACAAAAAGCATCAAACGCCTCAAAGACATCCCAAAGGCACAGGTCGCCAAAGGGAATAAAAAGAAAGTGACGCATACATTAATGTTCTCCATAGGCCTCGAACACATCCTTGTAGGCCTGAGGCCTACAAGTGGCCAGTGCTGACTGACTGGGATGCTTAAAATTGTAGAACCAGGACAGCATTTTCAGAGAAAGGAATTCAAGTTCAAAGACAGTTTCACAATATGTGTTTTTCTCATCAAATATGCGTGGGGGGGGAGTATTCTGAAACACAGAGAGTAATAAAACAGCAACATATAAAGATTGGAAACAATTCTGACACAGAGGGTGTTGACAAGGGTACAGGGAGGAGCTTGCATTCTTGTCTGTTGTGGCTGTTTGCGTAAATTGGAAAAATCTTTTCTTGAGGGCAACTTGAAAATATGTAGCAATAACCAAAAACTTTGTGTGGCCTTTAACTCTGCAATTTCACTTTTAGAACTCAATCTTAGGCAAACAAGCAGAGATGTGACTCCAGGTACATTTTCACAGATTATCAACCTATCATTTTTTTTGTAACAAGGAAATAATAGAAATAAATACACATTAGGCATTTAAGTAAATGTAACATGTGAAATACTGATAAACCACTGAAAAGAAAAAATGTGGAAGATTATCAGATGGAAGTGAGGAAGAGTGGAATCATATATATATATATATATATATTGTAGAATGCCGTGCAAGCAAAGAATCCCTGTGATGGGAGAAAAGGAAAGAGATGAAAGAAAAAGAAGACAATACATGGCAAATTTGTCTTTTCTCCTAATAGTTCTCTTTTATTATGTGTCATTTAAAGAAGCATGCAAACTAAACAAAAATAAGCTGTTAACATGGGTCTTAGTGGTTGGTACACATGTTTCTATATGTGTTTTCTTGTGGGCCAACTCCACCATCATATATGGTTTAAAATTGGTTATAAAGACAAGGCACAAAAATGTGCAATTGTTTTCTAAGACTGGCTTTGTGGCTACAGGTTTATATATATATAAAGAATGTGCATTTCCAATAGTGTTTGTAAATAACAATGCATATATCTAAAGTTGAACTGAAGCAGTGGGATACTTGAAAATCATTTTGTATTTTCATTTGAATGTGTTTTCCTTTTAAAACATTGAATTTTGGTTAGCATAAGCCATGTTAAGACACAACATCTTTCTTTCTTTCTTAAGGGTTAAGATGTTGTTAGACTCAGGAGATAGGAACAAATTGTTAACATGTCACTGTTTTAGAAGAAAAACATTCTGACATTTGTTAATTAAACTTATAATGCGTTGACAAGATAGGACATATTTTCAGGAAAGCCTTGTGATCTTACCTATCTTTAAAATAATCCAAAAGCTAGTTTTGACAGTCTACCTAATGTAGATAAAAAAGATATTTATAGCTCACTCAAATCTAAAGAAATAGGAAAATCTGATTCATCCTATCAATTAGCAGATTGCAAAACAAGAAAAATGTGCTTTCCTTTCTTCTAAATATGATCTAGGGGTTTTAAGAAAATTTTCACTTTACATAATCAATGCTGATTACGAGATTAAAATTACAGCAAATGATATACTTTGGTGGACATCAATAGAGTCAAACCTTCAATGTTTATCAGAGTTCACTTTTTATTCATTTCCAATATCAAATGAATTTGGCAATTTAAAATTATAAGTGTTAAGTCTTGCTCTGGGGAAGGCTCCTGTCCTGTTCCTTGTCTTCTCCTGCTTCCTATGTTTATCCTGTTATGCCTGTCTGAATGAGGGTTAAGCATCTTCCCTAGGGGTCCTCCTTGTTGTTTAGCTTCTTTAGGGTTATAGATTATAGTATGTTTATCCTATATTATATGGTTAATATCCACTTCTAGGTGAGTATATACCATATGTGTCTTTCTACTTCTGGCTACCTCTCTCAGGATGATCTTTTCTAGTTCCCACCATTTGCCTGCAAATTTCATGATTTCCTTGTTTTTAATAGCTGTGTAGTATTCCATTGTGTAAATGAACCACACTCTCTGAATCCACTCCTCCATCAAAGGACATCTAGGTTGTTTCCAGATTCGAACTATTACAAATAAAGTTGCTACAAACATAGTTGAGCAAGTGTCCTTATGGAATGGTGGGACATCTTCTGGGTATATACCTAGGAGTGGTATAGCTGGATCTTGAGGTAGCACTATTCCTAATTGTCTGAGGAAGTGCCAAATTGATTTCCAAAGTAGTTGAACAAGGTTACATTCCGACCAGCAATGGAAGCAGGTTCCTCTTTCTCCACAATCTCTCCAACATGCATCATCCCTTGAGTTTTTGACCTTAGATATTCTGATGCGTGTGAGTTGAAATCTCAGGATCATTTTGACTTGAATTTCCCAAATGACTAAGGATGTTAAACATTTCTTTAAATTTTTCTCAACTATTCTCTGTTGAGAATTCTGTTTAGCCCTGTACCCAATTTCTTAATTGTATTACTTGGTTTGTTGGTGTTTAATATTTTCAATTCTTTATATATTCTAGATATTAGCCCTCTGTCAGATGTAGGGTTGGTGAAGATCTTTTCCCAGTCTGTAGGCTGTCGTTTTGTTCTGATGACAGTGCCCTTTGCTTTACAGAAGCTTTTCAGTTTCATGGGGTCCCATTTATTAATTGTTGATCTCAGAGCCTGTGCTGTTGGTGCTCTGTTCTGGAAGTAGTCTCCTGTGAAAGACTCTACCCACCAGGGTATCGAAGGAGATATTGAGACTCATAGGCAAACTTTGGGCAGAGTGCCGGAAACCTTATGGAAGAAGAGGGAGATAGAAAGATCTGGAGGAGACAGGAACTCCACAAGGAGACCAACAGAGCCAAAAAACCTGGGCCCAGGGGGTCTGCAGGAATTGATACTCTAACCAAAGACCATGCTTGGAGAGGACCTTGACCCCATTTTCAGAGGAAGCCCCATAGGTTGCTCAGTTTCGAAGTGGGTTCCCAATAAGGAGTACAGGGGCTGTCTCTAACGTTAACTCAGTGGCTGGCTCTTTGACCATCTCCCCTTGGGGGTGCAGCCTTGCCAGGCTACAGAGAAAGATGATGCAGTCAGCTTTGATCAGACCTGATAGGTTAGGGTCAGATAGAAGGGGAGGAAGTCCCTCCTTATCAGGAAACTAGAGAAAGGGAATAGGGGGAGAATAGAGAAGGTTGGTGGGACTGTGAGGATTTGAGGGAGAGACAGCAGTGGGGATACAAAGTGAATAAATTACAATAAATGAATAAGTAAATAAAATAAAATTTAAAAAATTATCAATGTTGACAGTATTTGAGAGTTTTCTTGTATCTCTTAATTTCGCTTACTAATTTTCTCTCAGGAGTCTGCCCCTGTTCCTGGGGTCATAATTCTGTCCCATGCAATAACCTGAGATACAGGTGAGGCTCCCGAGTTAGGAGTTAGGTGAGCAAAGGCTCCTCCTACAGCGTGTGTCATTGTAACAAGTGAGGGTGACATACAAGGCCAGAGGTTCGACTCTAATTCTTCAGCCTCTGAGACATCAGAGTATAAAGAAGAACATGAGCTGCATAATGCAGCACTGTTTCTCGAAAGCAAGTCCTCCCTTTTGGCATCTGAGCCTCGCTGTCTCTAACTGTAAAGCAAATATCACACACAATGCCACACAATGTCTGTATAGAGGGGGCATGGGAAATAGGTTTCACCAATGTCGACTTCTTTCCCTCTACCCTTGCCTCTCACCAAAATGTTTGATTATGAAGGTTCCAGGCTCAGCCATGATGGATATACCCATCCAGATATGTTCTGTATCTGTAAAGTAGGCTGAACTGCAATGGTGTGTTGGCTTGACCTGATCAACCATGCAAGGGAAAAGTAGCACAAGACATCTAGATATTCTGTAGAGGAGCAAAACTGATCAGGAGAAAGGACCAATAAGTTCTACCTATGTGAATCAGAGAACTGATTTAGGTTTTGTACTTTTGCAAAGGTCTTCAGGCATGCCTGTTTTCCATTGTTCAATTCTGATTTTATAACAGATGTGAAAAGTAGAAACGGTTTATAAAGCTGACAATTCTAAATGGAGCCTAGATATTCGTTTTCAGTCTTGGGTTTGGGGCTATGAAAACAGTAGGGTTTCAGCAGTGTTTGTATTAGAGAGACGGTATGGCTGTGGCCTTCATGAAAGCCTTTACCAAACCACCGACTACCACACTGCAGTCAGTCTAGCTTCAGACACAGTACTAAACACCCAGGACAAACAAAATTTGAGTCTTGCCTTTTGCTTTCTCAACAAAAAGTATAATAACCACTTACACAGGCTTTGTAGCTTTGGAAAGACTTCGTGTATCTTTTTCTTGCCCACAGTCCTTCATGGTTATAGTATTATTGCCAATAATTCTCTTCTTAAGAAATGTGAGACCATGTCTCAATGATAGCCATTCATTCAAGAACGGGTGCCTGAACTCAAATTTATGTTAGCAGAAACTGAAGAGATATGCAACCGGGACCTCAAAATGGATTCTAAGTGCAAGGCAACAGCAAACATGGGGGACGAAGAAGAAAAATTGTGGACTTTTGCTAATCGTTCTATATGAATTTCAGCGGGCATAATGAAAAGGCTTAACCAGTGGGGTAGTGCCTGAGAAAAGTGCACTGGGAAACCGTAAGAATTCATGGCCGGAGTGGGGATAGGAGTCAGTAGGTAACTCATGGCTATGAGGCACTTGTGTCGAAGGATAACACCTGGGAGCAAAGGGAGGAGTAAGAGATGTCTTTGTGGCCTCAAGTCAGGTGAAGAAGCTGAAAAACAAGATAGGGACAGCCTGTGAGGGCCATTAAAACCACATTAATATGTACTATATAGTATAATATATATACATAGGTTTTAGAAGTATGTAGATATATAGATTATGTGATATGATATATAAAGCGATGCAAAATGAGCAAAGGAAGTAAGTGTTAATAATCCTTAAATCCCAATAATAAGTATCCAGGCATTCATAGTCATTGCTCTTCTAACATTCATGCTGCTTAGAATAATTCAATCCAAAAAGCTGGTCACTAATTAAGTTCTCCAAACTTTTTAAAAACTTCATTTACTTGAATTTGTGTTTGTATGTATCTTTACAAACTTGAATTTGAATGTGTGTGTCTTTACAAAGACAAACTACCGCGTTTAAATAGAACTACTAAAATGTTATTCCAAAGTGCGATAACACAAAATTTGTGTTCCTCTGTTAAAAGTATTAATGAAATCTAACAATCAATGTAATCGCTGGTATGGCCTGAAGTCATGATGAGTGTAAACTGTATTCAGCGATAACTATAAGAGTCACATGATACCTAGATATCTGAAATAGTTATTGGTGACAAAGTGCAGCTGGGCTAATCTTGCTAAGGCGTTTTGCCTTTGTTTTTAATGGAAAGAAATGCTGAGTCTTGGATTGTCATGAATGCCTGTGTAAACTGAGGGGTACATGGGTCCCCTTCAGGCTAAGAATACAGGGAAGAAGTATGCCACCAAACTCCTCAGTAAAAGATCCTTAGACTTCTGTTCCTTTGAAGAGATGTGCTGCTCTGTAAACTGTGAATGCACGACTTAGTTATTATAACCCCCACCCCCTGGCACTGACTGCCCCCTGTGAGAACTTTTGCCAACTGGTGTGAACGTTTCCCAAAGTCCTAATGGGTGGTATATTATTTCATCTTTATATCACTTGTTGTATACCTCTCAATTAATAACATTTTTATGAGAGGCCATTAAGTTTATTACTTCTGCCTTGGAAGTTCAAATAAAGACTAGTTATTGCCAATCTTCTGTGTTATTCAGCTTTCTAACACTACAACAAAATATAGAAGGTTTGAAGGCATAAGAAAGAAGGGTACATTTAGATTCATGGTTCTTGGGGCTTCTACTCTAAGCTCACGGGACTAGGGGACCCTAGTGAGTACAGCACAACCATCTGGATGGATCTGGGATTGAAATAGAAGCTAGGAAACAAAAAGGAAGAGGAATAGGCTGGCTTCCCACACTCCCCCTTTGAAGTCACGTCCCAATCAGATCACACCTCTGAATGGCTTTGTGGCTGCCAATAGTACTACCACCCTGTGGACAAAGCCTTTAACACATGAGCCTCTGTGGGACACTGACCCGGCCATCACACTCTTAAATTCCAATTTCAAATGAACCAAAGGCATCAGTTGAAAATTAACTTACTTTGATGAGTTTTGTTTTGGTTTGTTTGAAACAAGCTTAGTTTGTAGCGCTGGTTTCCCCTCCACCTCTCAATGTGCAGTCTGGTGGCCTCAGACTTATAGTGATGCTCTCCCTCTCTGATATCAAGGACCTGGGATTGCAAGCGTTTACCACCATGCCCAGAATTAATGATTTAAAAAACCAAACAAGTTTTAATATATTTTACTTTTTCTTCCTTAAAAATAACAAATACAGATCTTTGGGCTATGTTATTGATTGAACAGAGAGGCCTAAGGATCAAAGACTACTTAAGCTCTGCCTGCTTCCATTTATATCCTTGACACACAGTTGGCTCCCAATAAGAAGATATGAACCACTCTATCTACTAGAACCATAAACATGTAAGAAAGAGAGACTAAGTCATATACCTATAAGATAGAAAATATAAAAGTGAAATGTGCTATAGTTAAGATACATTTTATAGTTCATTTTAGAAGAAAAAAATAAGACTTCCAATTCCCATGACAATTTGAATTTTCTGATCTAAATTTCAAGTTAGCTGCTTCATGAAATATTATACAGCAACAGGTTTTTAACAACATTCTTGCAGTGAAAAATAGCTATGGGTCAGGATCACATATGTATGTTCTTGCCACTTCTTCATGACTTCCTTATGAAAAGACTTCCTTATGAAAAGAGTATGGTTCCTATCTATATCATGAATCCTTTAGTTCCACAGCTAGGCATAGTTCTCATCCTTCATCAAATAAATGATTCTGATGGAGACCATTATAGAAAACCACAACTAATCAAATTAGAGAGTACACATGGCCATGTGGTGTTCCGTAACAATGGACACATCTACCACACAGAGATTTCACCTAAGGCTCAGGGTTCCTAGGAGAAAGGATGGAAAATTTGTAAGATCCAGAAGAACAGGAAGTTTGTTGTGAGCTTGTGTCTTCTAGAAGTGTCAGAGAAGCTAACCTCCATGAAGCCTCATCAACATGGTTGCCTAAACAAGACCAGAGAAAACAACACCAATGCTAAGATCTGAGAAGGAAATCTGATGGGGCTTCAAACCTAGACAAATAACTACAGGCTCTGAGAAATGCTAAGAGTGGGAGAAATAGTCTTCCCCAAAGAAGAGCACACCAATTGGTTATCCAACGGTCTGCCCTGAAATTATAAATACACAGGAAGCATCATACAGGATAAGAAAGTTGTGTTTATATGCTTAGAAATTATACATATATATTATACAATACATATATATGCTTAAAGGAGTATGAGGAGGGTTTGAAGAAATAAAGGGAATGGGAAAATAATGTTATCTTCAAAAATAAAAACTTTAAAAATAGTATATGGATTGTGATGTTTTTGACTACACATGGATTTAATATAAATTCTTTTGAAAAGTGTGCCTATTGAGCCTTCAAATGGCTCCTTTAAGAATCCACACCCTCAACTCCTTCATATCCTTGACTAATTGTCTTTCTTGAGTGTGTACTAAGACTTGTGACTTGTCTCTAATCAACAGAATATGGCAATGGTGATGGAGTTGTGTTGACAACTCAACTTCTGTCTTGTTGGTCTCTCAATGAAATCCCCCAGTGGAAAAGAGACTCCTTAGGGAAAGGCCCAGGGCAAGGAACTGAAGATCACAAACAAGCTCTCTGAAAGGACTACCTGAGCCATATGACCTTAAGAGGGTATCATTTCATTGAAGTTTACTCTGGCTGACAGAATCACTGTGTTCCTATAGATCCTGATCCAGAAGGCTGGGCCCAGATTCCTACCTCCCAGGGATTGGACTCTCGATTCTTATTAGAATTTCAATGCTATTTCTGAAGATACTGAGGACCTTTTTACACAAAGCCAGGCACATGGGGTAATATTGCATTTTAGATTTGGTCATATTTCTAGCTTTCGTGGAGGGTACTTCACCTCCTCATGAGCCAGTGCCAAATCTCAAGTAGAAATGTTCTTCACTCAAGCACTTTGCCATGGTGTCATAGCTATGGAGATATGTATATTCATGTTTAAATGCAAACAACTCTGCCATTGAGTCATAGTGATGGAGAAGTGATATGTGCAGAGTGTGCATAAGGGTTGAGTATGACAGTTGCTGTGATGCCATTTGTCAAGGTCTTCAGGAATCTCAGTGCATGCTTACTACACAGAGAAAAGCCAGTCTGTTTCGAAACAATGCTAAACACTCACTGGCCAAAAGGCATCAGAAAGATATTTTCAAAACAAAGACACATCTATGTTTTTGGTTTTTTTTTTTCAAGAACAGACCTAGGCATTGAGGCACAATCTAAATGAATTCATTTCGATCAATATTCATTTAACAGATAACCCCATCTTCCACTAGCAGGCTCTTCATAGGTGTAGTCAATGGAAGAAAAGAGAGACAAGCCCAGTTCACTCATTCTTGGGGGGCAAGAGTCTTGACTATGTACTCAAAATATACTTCATTCTAGGATAGAGCAGGAACTTTAATAAGCAGTGCCTCATTTGGCTCACAACACAAATCCTTTGTCCCATCCCACTTTAATGGATCAGTAAACAGGGTTTGAGGCCATGGAGTGTATATAGCAAAGCTGGAAATCCATCTTGAGTCTTTCCATTCTGGACATTGTGTTTCACCATATCACTGATTTCTCAATCAATGACTGGTCTCAGGTTTCTTAACCAGCTTGTGTTTATTATGAAACATACAGTGGACAGATCATGGAGGAAATTTTCACTCGATCTCACCATGTGTCAGTAACTGTCATTCTCTGGCTGTTGTGCTGCACATATGGAAGATAATCATCCCTATTAATGTAGCTTATTAAGCAATTTGTGCTCGATCTCACAGCCTCCTTTGAGTTATTTCCTAAAGGAATATTTGTAGGGAATTTTATTGCTTGAACTATACAGTGATTCTTTGTGACTGTATAAAAGTCTAAATTCATACAAAAGATTCTGCTTTTTTGTCTCAAAGCATCAATGGGGCAGCGAGTTATCTGGAAAAGCAAAAGGAAAAGGTAGTCTCATCTCTACTGTTAAAAGTGAGTCTTTTAAGTAAGATTGATTATCCTGCTGTGCGGGTGGCCGTGAAAGGCACACAGAGAGGGGGAAACGGCTTCTTCACTAGCAGGCTAGGTTACGGGCACAGGAGTGGTCCCAAACACAGCACAAAATCACTTTTTCACCCCAAGGTCCAGGGACTGTGTGCATTGGGATACGGGCACAGCGGAGTCTTCAGTTTCCTGAAACAGACTGAGGGATCTTCCTGAGACTTGAGTCTCTTTGTGGTGAAGGGGCCCTTACAAAGTTTCGAGAAGTGCAGAAATCTAGTCACCATTCAGTTGCAGTTTTCAGCCATGGTTAAGTAGCGCAGGCTAAAAAGAAAAGAGTGGGATACTTCTGGCACCTCTGACTTTGTGGACTAAAAACCCAGACCTTGTGCTTGGTTTTTCATTGCTGCAAAAGATACAGCACCCAAACTGACCTCTGATCAACTTAAGGGATACTAAGATAAATGAGGCAAGAGTGCTCTGCCATTTGCAAGTGACAGGATAATTGAAAGTTTTCTAGAGAAAAAGAATGGAATGGGGGTTGGAGGGGGCTACAAGGAAGACAAGAAGGCCAAACATTTAAGGATTGGCTTATATGATTGTAAATCAGTTAGGTAAATTCTTATTATAGGGGGCATGTTATATAAGACTCATCCCAGAACTGATGCCACAGACTTGAAGCTGAATTTATTCTTAGAGAATTTTGTCATTATTCTATTTAAGGACCTAACTGTATAGCTGTATTGGCGGGATTATTCCCTTACTCATTCAGCTCACCGATATGAAACACCTCTGGCAAAACAGTGCCGCAGGACCACTTAGGTTCATGTTAAATAATTGGGCACTGTGGCATATCCAAGTTAACATGGTGAGCTAACTGGACATAAACTAGACCTTGAAGGATGATTAGAAGTCAATGGAGGGAACAGAAAGAGCATGCAAAAGGCTTTGTGAATGCTCAGTAGTATTGTAGGGCTGGACCTGTACAGATTGATGGAGACAGGCTGAGGTAAATAGACTCAGGGCACATCAGGGGTCCATCACTTTGAAAAGTCTCAAGAGACTCTCAGCTTATAACTAGATCTTGTGCAAGATCTAGCAAGATCAGTCTGGGAAGAGTGTGGGTAATGACAGCGGGCTTTGAGGAGTGGAGAAGAACTCCTGATATAAATTGCTTGCTGGCCCCAAAGGCTTGGGTCAGTCTCCACATCGGTCATATTTGGTCATTTCTACTGCCTGTTAGAGATTGTATCGACATTTTCACCAACAGTAGAGTGTACTTAGCCATTAACAATTCAAGAAACTTCTGAGCAGTGCCTCCTGCAGCAGGAGATAGGTGACAAGGCACCGTGACACTGGTTGTAGAACACTGGCCCCAACACATGAGCACATACGGCTCAGTCCCTACATGTGTGACCTTTCAAGCCTGCAAGCAAGCAAGTGTACATGAAGAGCTCCACTACAGAAAGTAATTCACTCACATTCTAGTCCTGAAGTATTTTGTTTGTATATGCGTTTTACAGTCTGAGATTCTAGAAAATAAATCTTTTAAAGAAAAAGCCAGGTGCGTTAGCTTTTTTAAAAATTTGACTTAATTATCACCCCTTTTGAAGAATCTCTAAAGCTTTAGTATTTTAGTTTTTGAAACCACAACTACAAATGAGTCCAGATACATGTTTTTTGCACAATTAAAAATATTATAGCATGAGTGTGCATGGAAATAGAACAAGGAGGGTTGAGGCATCTTTGAATGCTGACTCCCTTGTTCATCAGTTTGAAGAAGCTGAATATATACTTAATATGCACAGGCCTTTAATCAGCTTGTCGGGATATTGACTAGCTTTATCAAACAAAATCTCTCCCAAACTTGGGAAAGCATTAATATTGGGCTCCCTCACCTGTATTGATCCAAATGTCCCTATACCACTTTAACAAACAGGAATGCTTACAGCATAGGTTGCCACCATTACCCCGATATTTGAGTTAGCGCCTGACGTTTGTTACTCCAGTGAGATTCTGCAGTGTCAACCCCTGCCTAGGACACTAGTGTTTGAAAACCAACTTAGCATTCCTATTGTCTCCCTACATATGCACAGATAACCAAGGAAGAATGACTTTTCTTCCATGGTAAGCATTCTGGAGATGAGGAACTCCTACAAATTGACCTCATCCACGAGTTAATATTTGTCCAACATCAAAAGCAGGCACATTCTACATACTTGCTTTAAGTAAGAAAAAGCATATTTCAGAGCCATTGGATAATAAGGAATTGCTTCTTCTGACTGTGAGGGCTTCTCCTTCCAAGGAAACACTTAATGTGTGCCTAAAAGCCAGCAATAATGCTTAAAATTGTCCTTCACCATCCTCCACCAACTCCTATTGATGCAACCCTTGGAAATGTGGCAATTCTATAGATCCATTAAATGTAGACGTGACCTGGACTATGCCTGATGCTGCTCAGTGAGCAGCCTTCTGGATTATAGCAGCTCAAGTGTGTAAGGTTGCACAAACTCAGCTTCATTTTCCAGCAGAGCATCTGCAAGCCATTGGTCTGACCCCACGAAAGGCAATCTCAATCCAGAGATTTTACACTAAACTGAATGAGAGAAGGGAAGCCCTGAGCCACCATGTGGAAAAGTCTGGGATCTACAGTCTTGGAAACCATTTATGGCTAGTCTTGGAAAGGCTCTTCGGGTCCTCTTCTGTGAAAGTGCCTGCACAGTTATGCTACATGGATATTTAATCACGCGTTCTGAAATTGTTAATAAATGAGACCCCGTAGGAGAAGTCCCTGAAACCTGAAATTCCTAGAATGCCTTCAGTATTACTTTTGCATGTTCTGAGTCACAACACTTATGACCTAACTGGCAAACTTGATGCTTAGCCATCTACCTGGATGTGGACATGCCTGTCTGACCATCTCCTGTCCCCTATTTGTTTCCTTTGAGTAATCAAGATTCTCCCAAACTTTCTTCTGGCTCTTTTATTACCTCTATTTTCAGAAACGAAATTCAATATTTGTGTATGCCATTTTGAAAGTATATTATTTTATTATTATTTGTTCATTTGTATTATTTTATTCTTAAAAAGCACATGCTGGGCATGCATGGCAGGCTCTAAACAAGCATGAGGGAATGCAAAAATGCATGAGAAACAGTGTCTTGCCCTCCAGGAGCTCAAGAAAAGTCAATATGGAAAAGATAAAAGTAGTTATAGAAAATCAAGTAAAAAAACGGGGTGTGCCCTTCACGACACACAAACGGGACATTCTAGTTTTAGTGTCATACACTAAGCAGTTGACGGAAAGGGTCTCTCTTGGGAGCAGCTCAGAAATGGAGGAAGTGCCTGTGGTGACAAGCACCCGGAAGCCTTAGAGACAACTAATAGGATCTGAGCACAGCATTCTTCCTTGATATTTCCAGTTGAGGCTCAAAGTGTTTGTGTGTGGGGGGGGAGTGAAGTCTTATGCTATTTTATTTTTGATGGTAAATGGAAGAGATCTGGGGAGAAAGAGTTTTGAAACAAATTCTTGAAACACCGGAGACATGTTGTGGGTGATATAAAGTATTTTTATACTTAAAAACATCTAAGTCACTGAGAGGGACCCCTATGGGATTTCAGATAGTGACGTTTTGACTCCTCAACCTTCTTTCTTGTCCAGTCTTCTCTGCAAACAAAAAAAAAGGAAGAAGCATAATGGTGAACAGATAAAGGCCTCCAGATATTGAAGGGACCAACAAAGAAAATAAGAAGTTGAACATTGCTTTCTGTCTGAGCTCACTTGGCTGGATGTAGAAACAGATGTATGCAGAATGCATTTTGGCAGAGAGGCAATTGGCCAAAGCACACCAAATTGCTTGGAAGATGGTCTGTGACATTGTGTACACAGACCTCCAACATCCTGAGTCAAGGAAGCCAACCTGAGATCTCAGTGTACACTAACCAGAGTGGAGGCTGTTTAAATCAGAAGGACCAGAGCAAGAATCCTGAAGGCAAACCCTGAGAAGGGGAGTATGTTTTGCAATGGGTAGCCACCTGTACCTCATGGTTTTGCAGCCTCCTCTGATAGACACTTATTACAGGAGTTGTGGTACAACTCAGGAAAGCATCCCGTAAACAGGGATATTAGCAAACAGCTTGAACATGAGAAAGGGAAGTAACAACAGTGTACACGCCAGTAAGTGATGTCCTCTGCCCTTCTGTTACCCTTGAAAGAAGCCAATCAATCAAGTTTAGAAAACAGTACAGGAAGGGAAGAAACTGTACTGTTGGCTTTTAGTTCTCTAAACTAGCCCTGCTATTGACCTTCTGTTTCTTCCCAAGGAAGGCCTTCAAGTGCAGGAACATGTCGTGGCTTCTAAGAACTGCTGGTGGGAGACCTCTATGAGAGAGAACAAGGGTATCAAGATGTCTCCTCAACTTCAAATGCCCTACTATGTGGAACCAAAGCCTTATGACTTTACCTTAGTAGACTTGAGCTCTAGGAAAAGCTCAGCTCCGACCTCAGAGAATTGGCATTTGGGAAGGGTAATGTGTTTTCGGATTCTATAACTATCTCGGCCAGCCTTCTCAGATGTATCAAGCATATTCCTCAATGCTTTCCTCATTTACCTGCCCCAGGCATTGGCCGGAAGAGGGACCTGACAACTCACATTGAGAACGAATTCGCTTGAAAGGTGGTTTTCCCACAAAGAAATGAGAGCCTAGTAACAGCAGCTAGACATGGGACATCTGGGCCAAAACAATACATCAATTGGACAGTTACTCAGTAGAGGCAGCAAATTTCTCAGTTCCCTGAACTCTAAATCAGTGTGGGGCCCATTGCCTCTCTTCCCAGGAGTTCAGAAAAAAAAATTAAGGTTTCCTTAAAAGCATGTCAGTGACAGGCTGGTCTGGAGAAAAGGTCTGGGGTGGCCCACTCCGAAGCCCCTTTTCTTTGGAAAATTTTGCATGTGTGCTACACAGGCCAACTGTCAGAATGTGACCAGAGCCTTGGAAACCCTAACGGAAGCAACTGCCACTGGTTTAGAAAGGGGGAGGGGCTCATAGCCTGGGTTGACACTTGACCCCCCCTCCCCCTCTTCTTAGTTTCACTCACCATCTTGCACTCCTAAAGGGAAGCAGCAAGCTCGAGGACTTAGAAGAAAGAACCTCATGGTTTCACCTCCCTCATAAGAAATAAGGCTTTGAAGAGACCACTGAATAAGTTGGGAGTTTCTGCAAACACATTCTCCCAATAGCTAGTTCTGTGAGAAGAAATTATCTATTTCTACAATATAAACAGTGCTACGAATAAAGCTCTCTGAGAACCAAATGTGCTGGCAAAGAGGCAGGCAGGGATAATAGCCATGCTAATATTGGACTCAGAGTCCTTTGAGGTATCCCCCCCCCAAAAAAAAACAAGTATAGTACTCTCTGGGACCTGAGGTAACAGGAGGAGGCCAAAGAGCAGAAGAGATGGGTAATGTGCAGCAAGGATGTTTGGGTTTCCTCTATGATATCATGTCCTGCCATCTACCCCACCATCTGTGACCTGCCTGTATCTCAGTTTCCCCATAAGGAAGACATGAATTCTCTCCTTTTTTTTTTATTTTTCAATTATTCAGACTACCTGCTCTCCGTTACTCAGAGAAATTGTGGTAAACTAGAGCCCTCCTTCAGAGAGTTTTACAATGTGTTGTTGTGCAGTCAGTTAATGCACGACACATAAGAAAATGTACTTTTATGAAAGAAGCACATAGATAAGAGAATACCTTAAGACAAAATGCACTGGGTGGCTGTTAGCGATGGGTGAAGTCAGAGAAATGAAGCAGAAAGACTGACAGGACAGAACCCTTGGGTCAGGCAGAGACTAAAGAAAGAGGAAGTGATGTGAAGCAGGTGAGAGAGAAAAAAAAAGAGGGCAGAGTGGTGGAGACATGGGGGAGGATTCAATGGACGGCATTTGGCCGAAGCAGCCAGAGTTCCCAGGGTAGCGGATGAATGGGAGGCAGACAGAGAGTAAAAGAGACCAGGCAAGTGTACAGGAAGTCCAAAAGAGCCTTTCCACTTTTCATACCTGGGATACCTCCCCTAATCATCCCTAAAGCCCAGGCCTGAAAACAAAGAAAAGGCAGGATTTCCACTGTGGTGAAAGGGTTGTGATTGAGCATTTTTCCAAAACAGAGCTTTAGAATAATCAATCCAAGGCCTCCAAGCACCCCTCTAATGGTGGAGAGTTAAACATCCATTGTGGATCCAAGCTGAGGTGACAGGCCTGGGCATTTTTAAGCCTGTCTTAACTCCAGATTGGGACAATTGCTTTCCAAGAAAGTTCAGTAGAGAATGTATGTATGAGAAGGGGGTGGGGTCTCAACAATGGTCCCTGGGAACTGTGGGTCCAGACACAGCAGCAATTTGTAAAGCAAGAGGAATGGCAAAGCAGCTCCCCAACCCTCAGAGCTACTCCCAGGCTTTTTAAGAATCCCCAGTAGAGCAATTTCTGACTTGTCCCCTGACTCTGGGTGTTGAGAAAACTACTCTTGAGTTGCCGTCTTGCCTTTTGGTTCTGCTTCCTCAGGGTTCCAGTGTGCTGGGCAGGAACAACACACACACACACACACACACACACACACACACACACACAAAATGTGTCCTGTAATGGAAACTGAAATTAGATTACCCAGAGAAGTCTAAGGAAGATAACAACTAGAACTCAACATTGTGTAATGATGAGAAATAGCTCAATGAGATTCCAGGCTAGGGCTTCTGTTAAAGCAGGAGCTCTGAAACATCTAATTCTGATGTTGCTGGTAGAGCACGATCAAGTGTATAGAGAGCTGGCAAAAAAAAAATAATAATAAAATGAAAAAGGAAAGACAGGAATTTTGTAGGGAAGTCCCTTCAGAAGGTCACGTGAGCCATTTTACTCCCCCCACAGGCCCAAAATGCCGGGTCCTGACCAGTGGGGTGACTCTCATTTGCATTTTGATTTCTCTGTTGTTGCCACTCTGGGTTTACACATCTATAAACTCTTTGCTTTACCAAGTAGCTGTGGAGCTTTGCTGGGTGGTGGAGACACAAAGATGAAGGGGACAAATTTCCTAAAGTCCCTTCCTCTGTAGTAAGAAGGGGAAGACTGACATGGAAAGAATAGAAATACAGTCCAAGGTGATGGCTCATATATATGGACTTCTTCATTTCCACCCACACAGATAATTACAACTTCTGAGAGAACTAAGCCTCCTCCAGGGAGTCTTAAAAATCAGGAAGTATTGTCTCCTGCACCTCACAGACAGGAAATTAAAAACCTAGTTCTTTGTCCACTCAGGATTTCAGAGTGAACAGCACACGTGGTTCCATGATATCAGAGTCCTGACCTTGAGCAGCACAGGTTGAGTAAAAGGGAAACTACTTAGGGACTTTGTATCCAAGGGGAGTGGGTTCCAAGGCAGCCTTCAGAATTCTTCCAAATACTGGAGACTGCGGATTTGTAAGGACCATGGAGGGGCCGCCACAGCTCATCACAGACAAGAGTCAGAGATTCTAGAGACCAGCACAGACTGCGGGAAGGAGCAAGAAGAAGGTGTCGAAGACAGACTTTGGGGTATCAGTGTTCATAGGAGCAGGGGCTGTCTTTGAAAGCTGCCTCCTTGGTATCTATAATTGAAGGGCAGAGGGCTGAGACCTTGTTCCAAAATGATGGGGACCTCTCAGCTGATGGCCAGTAAGGAGTCTTCTTGACCTCAGGATAAGGGTCTGGAAAGAGTCACCAAAATGGGGGCTCTTTGCAATCACAAACAGGATATAGGGAAGGAAGGATGGTTGGTACCTGAGTAGGGAGGGCAATAGAGCCTGCCCTCCCCTTTGATGACTTGCTGGGAAATGAACCCAAACATGGGGTAATTTGATGAATTACAAATACCCATAGGACTCAGACTTTGAAGAGAGAAACAATTTGACAATAAAAAGCCCAAATGCTCCAAGGATTGTATCTGCAAAAGGAAACATAAAGAAGCAAGATGAGACAAAAGACTTGGTAAGACTCACCAATGTGCACACAAAAGAGGTGACAGGAGAAGAGAAGAAAGATAGAAGTGGATATCCTTCTGGGGGACCTGAGTCAAAGCGATGTAAAGACAAAGAAGTACAGAGTGAGGTACAGCTGTATGGGCCTGCCTGGGCCCAAAGCAAAAGCAGGTTGAAGTTGTGGTCAGAGCCCTCTCAGTGAGGAGGTAGCTGTGGGTACACGTTGGGTGGCCCAGTCGGCTGGACCCTGCCTGTCTTGCAAGAGAACCTTTTCTGTTGTGAGTGGATGTGCACTCTCTTCACCTTCTGATCCTGACTTGCTTGGCTTGGAGGTCAATGCAAGTGAAGTTAAAATCAGGTGACCAAAGCAGGAAGGCCTAGGCTGAAAGTTTTCCATAGGGCAAAGATTATCTCCTCTGCCAGGATGTACGAGATTCCTTGTCCTGGGCTGGTAGACACAGAGTTACAGAGAGACTTTCCAGAGACTCTACCTCCACCTGGTTCTAGCCAAATGCCTTTGATGGGCTTGATTAAAATTCCCCTCCAATAATGAAAGGAGCTTCCTAGGACAAGTAAGTGAGAGCAAATCTGAAAAGCATGTTGGTATATGTACATGCTTTTAAAAAAGAAGCAGCAGCAGAAATACTGAGTCTGAACTACATACTTTAAGGCTTTTTCTTCATTGAGTGGAGCATGACTAGTATTGCATATCAAGGACAAAAGATTGTTGTTCCAGGATAAAGGACTGGGAAGAAGACAGCTTCCTGGATCCTTCACCTTCTGGAAGATTCCCAATCTCTTCTGTTTTAAGCTCAGGCAGCCTTGAGAAGCTCATTTGTGAGGAGGTTCAAACTGGACAACCAGTTTGGAAAAGGGGTGGAGGCAGCCTTACTCTGGGGAGAGGTTGGTCTTCTTAGGCCCAGAAACTACATGGAATACATATTTGGTGTATATGTGCCAAGTTACTGGTAGTCCCTAAAAAGTCCCTGCCAAGAGTCAGTGCCATTACCACATAATGCTGTTTGTCCATTTGTCTCCTTCCCCTCCACACTTAAGGGAAGTGGCCTGTTCTCAGGACTGTGAGACCCTCAAAGACAATCAGGCTCCCAATTCCTCTTGCCAGAGTGCTCTACTTCCTGTGGGGTCTTATGCACAAAGCAGAGCTGTGGGAACTCTAAGCTTTTCTCTGTGAAAGATGAGGCTGGGAACAAAGTGCTTCAGACTTGGTTTGAGCACTTGGAAGGTGGGGGGATAAAAGTAACAATTCAACTTGAGAAGTGAGTAGCATTTGGGGGTCAGGGGCTTTCTCAGGATTCCTCTTCAGCCACATTCCCAAGGTGGCTTTCTCTGAATCAGCTGCTTTGACTATCTGAGCTATAGGAGACAGGCTGCTTTTAGGTCTTCATTGTTTCTCCCTTGTTTGGGGAAAGGATCCAGATTTTCCTATTAATTTTAATCCCAAGAGATTTTTCCAGGGTGAACCCACATGTCCTAGCTGAGTAGGTGCTACAAGCAAGCCCCCTCTTCTCATCTCCTATTGTTTCCACATCATATTTGTTTGATAAGCACCACCCACCATGTGTGTTTATCTATTTAGGTATTTTTCACCAAGCAGCTATGATCCTGAACTGGATACCAGACTGAGTCTGCCTGTCAGTTTTCACCCCAGGTTTTGATAGAGGAAGTGGAGGTTCTCACAGACAATCTCAGTAGATTTTCTTAGACCTTCGACATAGAGATCCCACAGGCTTTCTCCCATTCTGCAAGTCACAGAGAACTAGAAACACTAGTAAAGAATGACAGTAGAAACCAATTAGTATATATTTTTAATGTAGCAAGAAGTGAAGCAGGCCTCTGTCAATCAAGTTCTCCTGTCTTTAAGGAGATGCTAGCTTGAACGACTAAGTTGGTGTAAGTTCCCTTTACTTTCTAGTATTTTGATGAATCACGAAAAAATACCTAAAATACTGTTGCCAGTCCAGTGTTGCATATATTTCGAAATTCTGGAGACCTCAGATAAAAAAGGAGTTCTGAAAGAGTGACATATGGATTCATAGGGGACAAAAACTAGAAATTCCCTGAGATCAGTTTGGAACTCTGAGAGTAGGAGCAGTAAATATTCCCAAATCTGAGTTTGGGGAGCTGTCAATCTTTGAGGGGGATAGAAGTATAACTATAAAAATGCAGATAACTATGGCCTGGGTCACAGAAGACAATTATGTCTCAGTTGATAGTTAGTGAGGAGTCCCAGGGAGAATCACAAGAAGGGTTGTGAAGAGGGAGTGACATTGGAAAATCACTAAGATGGCACTTCCTGATGAGAGATGTAGCCTAGGGTTAAGTGATAAATTTAAGACTTGTATATTTAAACACAGTTCTTCCTGTTCTTTTTCAATTTTTTAAGAAAAAATATGGCTGAAGTCGGAAAGCAGGAGGGTTATCCTTCAGCTTGGAAGATGGTGAGGGATAAAGTGGGTCTTGTGCCATCTTGATAGGCTTCTGGTGTAGATCCCAAAAGGTGTCGCCACTTGACTCAAAATGCCTAGAGGATACTAGAGAGTCAAATAAATCCCTTGGCTGCACCTGTGGGCAGAGATGTAGAAAATAAGATTGAGAATAGAAATGAGCATTAAAAAATGGTAGGAGATCCTACCTACCAAAGGTAGAGACATAAAAGACAGCAGGAGAGAACCCTGGTCTCACAGGGGTGAAGAGAGAGCAGATACTAAAATGGGAAACAGACGGTTCTCTGAGCTGGTAACTCACAGGGAGAATAATCAAATCCTCCTATTTTCTTGGGTTAAAGAGATAGAAACAAGGAATTGAGAAATTTGCAGAGGAAGGAAAAGGAAATCTCTTGGGAGCACATGTCTTCTACATAGGGACTCATCACCGTGGTTACCAATTGTCTTTATGTTTCAGTCAGATTGCCTTCAAATGAACGGAAGACTGAAATGAAGGAAAGGAACTCAAGAGCACAGATCTGGCTAGGCATGAAAACATGACTCTATGCTAAGCCAACCCGTGTATCAAGGATCTAGCTAGGAAGATGAACTTAGAACCACCCTTAGGGGTTCTTTGTGAAGAAATTATGCAAAAGGAGGCACAGGCAGAGCTGTGGGGGATGCCCTTAATCTTGGGAGGCCCAGCAACTGTCACTTCTCTCAGCCCAGAGCCATGAATCCCAACTCTAAACTGCCTTCATGTGATGGTGTGGCAGTTCCAAGCTCTTCTAGAAGTCCTCCTGACTTTATTTCAGTCTCTCATCCTACTGACTGGCTCTCTTTCCAAAGAGCCTTAAGAAACCATGTTGTTTTATGTACAGCAAACTCCTGTCTTGTGTAGCTCGACACACACAGTGCAAGAACTCTCTGCCTCTCAGAAACAGAAGTGTAATGGAGATTGGATAGACTTTTTTGCATAGAAAGGCTTATCAGCAGACACTCCTATTTTAAAGCAGGAGAAGATACCCACACAGCCAAGGAGAGAGACAGTTTGCTGCCTTTCACAGAGTCAAGTGACTCCTTGACTTGTGTGAAGCTCCAACAAGGTGGTTTCTCATTTACCTGCTTCTGGAAGTAGGCATCCCTGAGAAGCAATGAACTAAAGAAGGCCTTTTAAGGAGGTTCCAGGCTTAGCCCCAAATACTGAGCTTTTAGATTGGATTTAAGAAGTAGAAAATTAATTTACAAATGCTGAAATAAAAATTTGGTAAGCATGGTATGTGGATTCAGGGTCTGGGGCCTAGGATTGCTCATTACCCTCATTCTAAGAGGCTTTCTCCTTTGCTAGGGACATGGAAATTCAGATAACCTTAACTGTCACTTTCTCTATGAAATCTTATAGCTCATAAATATTTGTTATAAGAAGAAGATTCAGTTCTTCAATTTATAAGAACAACCTGGCTTCAGTGAGCTTACAGTTTGAGACTGCACACACAAGATCATCAAGAATATACTACATGACCAAATACAAAGTCAGGTATTGTCTCCCAATTGCCCACACAGAGCAGAACCCTAGGTCGTTCTAGTTAATAACAGATCTGCTGCATCCTTCCATTGCAAGCAATTAGAGATAACCTTTTGATAGCCAGACAAACACAGTGACAAGGAAATAGACTTCATTTCTGAGAGGTGGAGATTTTCAAATGTCTGGTGCAAAAATCAGCTATAGATTCTTCATTATATCCCATTGGAAGACTAGAAAACCAAAGGCTAGGATTTGATGAATAAGGGTGAAGTCTCTAAAGATTGTGTTTTTTTTTTGACTGTGGACCTTTGGGGCATCCAAGGAGGAATGAACTTCATTGCATAAAGGGACCAGGAATGCAGCAAGGACGTGTGTGGTCTTTGCTAGGCCCAAGGCTCCTTCTTTTCCTCATTTTCTACCCTTGCAGATATTAGTTTTTCTTAAATTTGTTTTCTTAAAAACATTGAACAACATAGAGAAATGATATTCCTCCTGCAACATGATGAAAGAATTAAATGAGGAGGTCTACAGAAAAAGAGAAAAGATTCCTAGAGATGAGAAGCAGAGCAGAGAGTCCTGTAGGAATAGGTAAGCTATATGGATCAGGGAAGGTATGGTAGGACAGGGACAGGGACATGGAAGAGTCAAGTAGCCCTTCTCAAAGGATGCATACCTGGTTCTGCTGTCCTCTTAGAAAGAGAATTCTGTTGAAACTGAAAGGCTCTCATGGCCTGACACTGGGAAGCAAAACTGCCATTTCCTCTGAGCCTCAGCTATCATTCTGAAGGAGAAGTGTCCATGTGGAATGGATTCTTATAAGGCTATTCCAGAGAAAAGGATTAAGAACAGGGCATTCTGTCAAAAGTATGGACTAGGTTTTGCTGCTGACCCCATATGCCCTGGCCAGCTCAAAAGATGTAGTGTAGGATGAATATGCTGAGAAGGAAAAGGCAGGAATTGGAGCCAGCATGGGAGGGGAGGGGGGTCTATGAATGGGATTACAGGACAGACTTCAGGAGTTCTACTAGTTCTTTGAGTCAACTGTAGGCTTCCTTTCTATGAATTGGCCCATGAGCCTTTTTATTTGGTTTTCAATCATGTTATCTTCCTGATTGAATACTGAGATTGGTGACTTTGACAAAGAGCCACACATTCTCCCTTCAAAACAGGCATTCCCAAAAGGAATGGAGTTGAGGCTAGGATACCACTGTACTCACTCAGAAACATATTGATAAGGGCTGAACTTGAGTTTCCTTATGCCTGGGAGGGACACATATCTAACCAGGAAGTAGGAGAAGCTGTGTGCCCCAAGATGGGACAAAAAGTGCCTCTGTAGACATAGGGTACAACCCCATTGCTATGGTGTAGGAGAGGATCACAGAACCCACTGGCAAAGCTCCATTTTAAAAGATAAGATAAAGTGAGGTTATTGTATGGCTCGCTTTGTCTGATGGTCTTGACTAGCGGTCTTCCTTTTCCATATCCCCCTTTGCTGAGGATTGCCCATGAACCACACCCCAACCATGCATTGCCTTCGGGGAATCCTGCGTATTGAACTATAATGTGAACATGCCCTACAAATGAGCATGCCTATTTTGAAGGGAGCATTTGTGGACTCTGTTCTTTAGCGCACACATTTACTAAACCTGAAGATCTAAGCCTTTACTTTTGCTCTTAGCTAAAGGCTTGTGAATTTGTCTTCATCTATAGTTTTCATACCTGCTTGGGAAGGAACAATCTGGGAACTTCTGCCATCCCTAAGTCACTGACTCCCAGTTGACTGGTAACTACTGGGATTCCCTCACTTGCAAGTGCGCTGACACACCAAAGACAAACTTTACCTGACAAGCTAAAGCCAGTCCCTCTCTAACTCACTGACTTATGCTCCGTCCTTTTTCTAATACTTAACCATGTTTTTGCCTCATGGGTTTTTTGTTTTGTTTTGTTTTCATAATAAGTTCTGCCCCTGGCACTTTTGTATTACTCTTTTTGACTTGTATGCACTAAAGACTTTGGACTTGAATAATTTATAGTCCTTAAAAACACATCCCTGGAAACTCAAGATGAGTGTGAGGCTATGTAAGCCTTTGGGGATACAACAATGAATGAGAAACAGTGTCTTTTCCTCTATAAGCACTTAATGCTTATATATATAAAATCAGTGGCATGCCATATGTTAGAGATGGAGCTTGCAAGTCAGTCTAGGGAATCAGTCTCTTAGATGGCAAATGGAAGAAACGTCTGGATACTCCAGGCCCTAAATGGCTGGGATTGGGTATAAGGAGCTCTTGGGAAGGTACTTCCTGGAATTTTAAACCAAGCTCCTGGATATGGTTCTAACAATGGAAACTATAAGTGGGGAAGAAAGCCATATAGATTCTAGCTGAAAGGCAAAAAGCTAGGCTTGAAAAATATTGGAAGCTGTGGTTTCATGACATATCTGTTCAATAGCAGAAGTTTAGTGAATAGAAGAAGATCAAAAAATAGGCATGCTTAGAAGAGACAAGAGGGCCAGAATGCCACTTATAAGGTAGAGGGCTATTTCCTACCTCTTGTAGTCCATAAGCCATTTCTATGGGGGATATCCTGTCACATGATGTACAGCCTTGGCTTCATTTTCTAGATCACCTCAGCCACTTTATGTTCTGTCCTTCCTATGAAAGGTGGGGTACAAATGATTGAGCTATAACGTCCCCACCAGAGGGGGAAAATGTAGGTACAGAGAGAAACTACAGGAATACATATACTGGAACAAAGAAACAAATAAGCTATAGTGATAAAATGACAAAAGAAATAAGAGATTTTGCAGGGTGCTGAAACTATTAGTAGAAATCAGAAGCAGAAGTCTGAATCCTTAGAGAACTAAGGAGACCGAGAAAGGATCCAAAGGCAGAAACTGGGCTCCCGTCTACAATTTTGTGTGCTCCTATGCCCACACGCTCTCGTGTGTTTACCTTCTGCATAAAGATACAGAGGCAGAGAGAATCGTCGAGAAGGAAGTGGGGAGGAAGGGTGGAAAATAGAGGTAGATGCAGGGAGCATTTGCAGAGATGGTGAGAAGGATTCCAGCCCCTGGTGGGGAGGACAGAAAGATATCTGAATAGCTGACAAAATAACCTTCAATCACCACATGCCCTGCCCGACACACACTCTTTGTAAACTCTGAGACACAGAAGCAAAAGGGAAAATAAGTACTTGGATGAGTGCTAGACAGCTTAGGACACTAAAAACTCCCTATTTACTTTATCTCTTCTACTTACGAGTGTTGACACTTGCTGCAATACATGTGGACACTACCCAAGTTCCACATATCCATCAATGCCTCTCCATCCTACTAGAAGGCAAGAGGACTCATTAGTGGTGTGCTTGCCCTGGTTAAGTGAAGCAGGAGTGTGGTGCCCTCTGCAATCCCAGCCCTTTGAACTGTCATGATGTCTCAGCCCTATGCTCAGGCTGGTAAGGGCTGGTGCCAAGACACCAGGAGGGGCCAATAAATATTCCTCTCTATTTCAGTCTTGATACAATGGCAAAAAGGAAGTTTCTTGAAGAGTTTGTTTTGCTTTCACCCACTAGAGCCTGCCGTACAGTGTTGCCACATCTGAAGGCTCACCTATTTCAAAACATTGTCATGTCTCAGAAACTTTTCTAAAAGAAACATTGATGAAGTCAACTGTAGCCCCATAATGATTTCCTAATATCAAGATATGAAGCAGGAGTGGGGACCACAAGAAATCCTGCACAGCTGAAAAAAAATGTACCATCATAGTTTAGGACACTGAAGATCGGGGCCTATAGTTTCAAACCTTGACTGGGATCTGGGGCTGACCTTGATCCATTTATTAGAGGAACCATTCCTTTGCCAGGCTTTCATAGTGAAGACAAGAGTTTCTCTTGGCCGTGGTGGTTTTGACAGGGTTTGAAAGGTTTTCAGCAGCTTTAAAGTACATATCCTAAAAGAAAAACACCCAACACCCAGCACATCCATAACTTTGTTCCTGTTCTTTAATTCAGTTCCTCTTATCCATCCTTTCATTTGTTAGTTAGTTCCCCCTGTCTTATCAAAATGAAAAATCACTTTAAAAGTTTGTCCAATAGCATTGATGACAATTATTTTATTGAGCAAACATTAAGATTTATTTTCTGCCAGACTTCTGGTGGTGGGCAGAATGGACAGACAGTCAACTGAGGTGGGGTTTTTTCATTGTTGCTGCTTTTTGTTTGTTTGTTTTTATTTTGTTTCTTTATTGATTCGAGAAGAGAATGCAGGCAGGCATGGCGTTCTTTAAGGAATTCATTTTTGGGAAACTGACATATAATAGGGAATCTCAAGAAAGGAGTGTGGGTCATTCCTGGTTGTTCTCCATCAGAGAAGAGAAAGCCCCAGTGTGAAGATGGTGAACAACAAGCTTGATGCCAGACCTTTTTGGAGCTAGCAATCACTGAGTGGTAGGGGATGCTTTTGCAGCTATGAAAGAGTAGCAGAAGCAGGATAACAGAAATGGTCCATAGGACAAGTACTTTGTACATGTGCCTTTGGGTGGTGAGATGGGTCCTTGTCTTTCCTTCCATTCCTTTCCTGTATTTATTTATTTATTTATTTGTTTGTTTATTTATTTATTTATTTATGGCTCCTTAAGGCTACAGATATCCCTGCTTGCTAATCAATGTAAGACTTGACCAATGGAAGAGATAGTCACCTGGGTCATTTCTTAACAAAAAAGAAAGATATCTCGAGTAATGGAGGAGCAAAACAAAACAAAACAAAAAAAAGTTTAAAAAGTCTAGAGAGACAAATGTCAGTGAGCACAGATAACAACTGGAGGAAGAAAATTAAAAATGGAAAAGGGAAAAAAAGCAGAAGTACGAACTATATTAGACTGAAGATTCTCAAGGGTGAGGGGAGAAACTTCAATGAATGACGAAGAAGGACTATAGTGTGCTTCAGCCTAGACAGCACACTCTTTTGTGCCAATAGGCAGTGCCTGGGCAGCTTTATTCTCCAACTCCGCACAGAGCATGTGGCTGGTCACATTATTTGGACGTTTTAAAGCCAGGTACCTGCTTTCTGGCACACTGTGAAAGGTAGATAAGTTTCGCTGAGGGAGCAGAGCAGAAACTCAGTTTTTTTTTTTTTTGGAGGTTCTGGCAGTACCTCCCAGGAACAGGGATTAGGTCCAGGATATTTCCATAGTGGTAACAACTGCTTTGGGAATAAACTGCCCCAAATCCATGTTGCTAAGTGATAAACAGGAGAACTTCCACAACGGAAGTGGCAGCACTGGGGAGAAAGCATCCTGACCAAAGTGGCAATTGTCAAGCCATGGGGGCATGCTCAGTACGGCTGTTCAAGGAGTGTTCAGCTGCATCTCACCCCAGAAAAGCCAGTCTTGGGTGTAGCATCAAATCCAATGCATGGTGCCCAAAGAGCCAAAAACACCTTCCCCTACCCACCCTCACTGGTTTGGAGGAGAAAGAAAAGACCAGAGTTGGGGAATAAGCCTTAGCCATTTCTGGGAAGAGTCTGGGGAGCTTGAAGTATGTGGAGTTCACAGTTTTGGCTGCTAACTACAGCAGCTCTGACTTATGACCAAAATGGACTGCAAGGGCAGCACCAATATTTTCTTTGAAAAAACCTTTTTCTACCCCCTCCTCCAACTTTTTCCCAGTCCACAGGTGAATATCTTTGAGGTGGACTTGAATGCTTTGCTCTGAAATCTAAGATTTCTGGACCCAGTGCCAACGCCATGGACTGCACTTGTAATTAACACCTGATAGGCAACATTTGCAATGACCCGAGGGCCACAGTGTGTAAATATAGGCCCTGGGAACAAAGACAGCTAAAGCAGCACCCCAAATAAGTGATGTTAAACCTTGTGGAATCCAGGGCCCTGGGATCTCAAAGATAGAGGTTACTTACAAGAGTTTCTGGAGAAAGTGTGGATTGGCCCATGATTTCACACAGGAAGACTTTCAGCCCAAAGTTCTTGACGTGTGTCTTGTGGGTCTTGTACATTGTTAAAGAACCTTCCTCATCCAGCCTCCTGCCCTGTTTGCCTATCAGGCCATCCACAACTCACTTCTCTTTCCCTTGCCCTTGTCACGTGTTCTTGGTCCTGCTCAAAGACACTTTATCTGACCAGTGTTCTCGTACTGAGATATGACATATGTACTGAGGTGGTACAAATGTATCTTAGACTTATTTTTCTATTCTTAACCTTTGGGAGATTTCCCTGGGCCAAGAAAGAAACAGCAGCTCCCATCAGCTCTCCACTGGTACCCTCTGCTGATCTCTGTAGCTCAGATTCAAAGTGCTTATTTCCCTATGATTGGTCTTTCTTAAGATACTGTAAATTCCTTGAGGGCAGGGGTTCTCCCTAATTTCTGAACAAATTCGTATGGTTTACAAAGCTTTAGGCACAGTGTAGATACTCAGTTAATGTTTGTTGAGTGAAAAAAAAAAAAAAACAAACAAACCTCACAGGCCCAGGGCAACCAGAATTCCAGTTTCAATATAAGTGCTTTGAATGTCATTTATTTTGAGAGATAATCAAAGAGGCCACAAAATGGAGAGGACATTAAAATAAAGAAATGGAAAAACAAACAAACAAAAAAAGAAATGGGACTTTTTCCCCCTGAAATCTTGTTAAAGTGAGGGAAATTAGATGTCATGGTGCTGTGACACAGAAAATTCTTGAGTGTCTGGTAGGGTGTAGGTTGATCATGGCATGCTACAGGTCAAGCTGAGTAGGGCAGATTCAAATGGGTATGTATGTGGAGGGGGGTGTTTCCCTAGGTTCGATCCACAGCATAAAGCAAAACTGAGTTTCTAAAGGCCCACTGCAAGGAAGCAATATATATATATATACTTACACATACATATATACATATATACACATACAAGTTGGGGGCAGGGAACTAAAGCAAAAGTAAGCTTTGGGAGTCTTCTGTAAATTTGAGAATCTATGTATAATCTCAAAGCGATGGCCTGTTGCAAAAGTTGTTCCCTAGAGAGCAGGCCAACCCACAAGAGAATGTCTTCAATCTGGACTTGCATGCTTTATTTGAAAATTGTGGGTTTCAGATCCTGGTGCTAACTCTATGACTACACCTATAATCAACACCAGAACAGCAGCATTCGCCATGTCCCAAAGACCACTGTGTGCAAAAACAGGCCTTGGGCATAGGTGTAAAGAGGCTGGTGGGAGCGGGAGTTTGCATACAAAGGTTCACTAAGTGAGTGATGATCTTGTGTAAGCCGGGGAACTGGGGGTTCAGAAGTCATTTATAAAATGAAAGGCAAGGAAGCAAGACAATGGAAAGAAAGGAAAGCAGTGTTACATGCACGGTAAAACAAAACCTAAACAGTAGACCTTCCAGGAGGGAAGCAACAGTGCCGGGGGAACCCTGACCAAAAAGGCAATTTGGCATCCCATGGGCATGCTCAATAGGGCTGTTCAAGGTGTGTCCAACTGCATCTCACCCCCGAAAAGCCAGATGTCGGTACCTGGTATCCAAAGTGCCGAAACCTTCCCCAACCCACCAGCACTGGTAAGGAGGGGGAAAAAAAAAAGAAAAAGAAGTCCAGAGTGGAAAATAAGCCTTGGCAATTTCTGGGAAGAGTCCAGGGATCTTGAAATGTATGTAGTTTGCAGTAGTTTGGCTGCTGACTTCAGCATCTTTGACATATGACCAAAAAAACCGCAAGGGCAGCACCAGCATTTTTTGAAAAGACTTTTTCCTACCCTCCCCACCTTTACCCCTTTTCCCAGACCATAGAGGAATATCTTGGAAGAGGACTTGCATACCTTACTTTGAAATTTTAGATTTCTAAGTTCCTTAGCCCAGGGTACAAGCAGTGGCTTTAGAACCGTTGCAATTGAGAGTTTTAGAAAAGCTTATGAAAGAATAAAAGCATCTTCAGCCTTGGTGAAGAGACTAAACTGCATGAGATTGTATTCCAACTAAGGAATCTCCCAGATCTCTTGTTGTATGAGGTTCATATAGGAGTAGGTAAGAACTCACAGTAGAGATAAAGCAACATGCACTCTGGAAGTTGGAGTGCAAGGTTCAATGCTGGAGAAACATGAGGCCTCTGGTAGGGACTCTACCTAGAAATGATTTAGTTATTAATAAGCATCTAATTGAAGTTGCAATATAGAAAATTATTAGCAGCCATGCATGATTCATTGGTAGCCTAATCATAGTCATTATGAGACATTCACACCAGCCAGACACTAAAGTGACACACCAAAGTCCTCCAACTGAGGTAGTAGCAGCAATAGCAGAATGTCTCCAATGACCCTTTCACTTGCCTATACAAAGAATGTTGTGGCATCCTGTGCACAGAAGGCCCTTCAAAGATATCCTTTGATGACAATCCCATGTTTACGGGGTCTCAATATGACTTCTCACAGCTACAAACAGACTGGCTGTGAAAGCCAGCTGTCATTTTGCCTAACCAGACTCTCCTGGTGAAATACTGAGTCCTGTTCTATTTAATTACAGTCTCAAGAGTATATTATACTCCTTGATGAACTCAGAGAACAAACCTGAAGTTCATAGGAGAAGCCTTTACTGTTCACTGTCCACTGCCCTAAGACAGAGTTTCCAGGGCAACTCAAAATGATTCCTGTAGGAATCCCACTAATTGTCATTTGGAAATGTTTAATTTGGAGAGGTTCTTAAGTGGTGACTTTGGAAAAGCCTTCACCTCAAAGTAGGCATCTAACAAATGACTGAAAAAAACGAGTAAACTAAAATATGATAAAAATGCAGTAATGACTTTTACAGTGTGTTGAGAAAACACAAAGTAGTGCCAAACTAAAAATCCACTTGCTTCATTCCAGGTTATTACTTCTGACCTGCTAGAAATAATCATTTTTGTGAAGCTGTAGAAACTCATGAAAAAGTGTTCCATGCAAAACTCCCCCAATCCCAAATACATTTTGAAGTGTAATGGAAGATTGAGTAAGGAAATTGCAGTGTATTAAATGGTTAAGAAATCTCGTGTACAATAAAATGTTTGAGAATATGTTGATTAGAATAAAAGAACCCTTACACCCCATTTCTGAAAAGAAAATTTTAAAAAACTAAAATTCTAAGAGAATGATCCGATTTACATTGGCTCATTTGCTTTGTAACTCTGTCAATACTTGAAACTTACTTCCTTCTCAGGGACACATGGGTTGAAGGAAAGACTTTGATGGATGATGAGAAAGATGCTTCCATCCTTTAATGACAGAGTGTTGTTTGCTATAGTAGAGGTTGAAAGAATTTCATGTCAGTTTCCTGGTTCAGAATATTCTTTATCTGGTCCGCTTTGCCTTCAGTGAAAAGTGAGGAGGATCGCCCAGACCTTCATACTGTCATGAGAAAACTTTAAAGCAGAGCGTGTGTCTGATGAGAAGCTCTTTTCAGCATCTTGTGGGAAAGCGGGGATGTAGTGAAGCAGATTTTTGCCAAGCCTAGGCCCCACAGCTTTGCATAATTTCAACTCTTAGACAGGTGTCATGATTTTCAGAAAGCAGGCTCTGGATCTCTTATAACTCTTTTGTGTTGTTTATTATTATTATTTAATCAGTTTTGAGCAGGGCAAAGGAGTGAAATATCTCTGCTCATGTGAACACGGCAGGGCCTCACAAACAGCATCCAGGGGCCCGGGATGGAAAGTATGCTGTCCTTATGTAGAATTTGTCACATGCACTGCCCTCAGGCTTTCTGGAGGCACCAGGCAGGCCCTCACAAACCCCGGTCAGAGGTTTTGCTGTAACTCTCAGCTTGAAAAAAAATAGAGCAGAATTTTGAGCTGCTCTCCATCTGGATCAACCTTGTGAAAATGAGATGACAAGAAATGAAGAGGCGTTTTTCTCCCCAACAGCAAGAATGATAGGGGATGTTTAGGTTATATTAGGATGAAGATAATCCCAGAAAAGACAAAAGATGGATTTCAACCACATTCTTTGTATTCACACAGAGTGTTAAATTGCACGTATTCTGTTAGAATATTTTATCATTATCTACAACACTTGCAGCTCCATGGCTGGACGATGAACATATGAAAGCAAGCATTGTGTCATAGTCACCTTTGCTGCTTTTGAACCACCCCACAAGTTTAGTAGAGCCCTGTAGCAGACACTTAAATAAATTTGTATTGAATCTGAATATAGTCAAATCTGAGTATGTCATAATGTCAGATATTGATGCATTATTTGCATATTCAATAATCTTCACTGGCATTTCCATTGACAGCAGAATGTCAATTGTACAAGGTAGATCAATTAGGAACTCTGTCGATGATGCCTATCTGTCTGAAATACCAAAGTTGCTGCTTATAAAGTTTAGACAAGTATTACAGTAGAAAATTTATTATGATATATATGTTTAAAATTTTCCATATTTTGGACTAAATCTATTAAGCAATATAATGTTCTTAGTGGAATATAAGGACGAACAGATGACTATACGGCCTCCCTGTGGTAAGGGAAGGCTCTTTCATGTACAGAACATTTTTTTTAACCATAAAGGAAAGTGGTGGCTGATATGCATATATTTACAGGAGCTAAATTTGGAGTGAGATACACTCGAGACAGAATTGTCACAGAAAACTCAAGAGCAGGTTCAATGTCTGATTATCTCTCAAGTATTAGGAATCATCAGAGATCTGAAATATAACGAATAGTCAGAAGATATTGTGGATGGATAAAACACATGGGTCTCTTAATGTTTGGGTTTTTTTTTCTTTTTTAATTTTTATTACAATTTATTCCACTTTGTATCCCAGCTGTAGCTCCCTCGCAATTCTGCCCTCCCTCTCTTGTCTCCTCCCATGCCCCTTCTCTAGTCCACTGATAGGAACGTCCTCCTCCCTTCCATCTGACCCTAGCCTATCGGGTCTCATCAGCACTGGCTGTGTTGTTTTCCTCTGTGGCCTGGTAAGGCTGCCCCCAACTCAGGGGGAAGTTTTTTAAGAGCATAAATCCTTAACTAAGAAGGTATTGGGAATGAGACACAGTTTTAGAATGAAGATATAAAGTTAGAAATTGAATGAATGTTTCCTGCAGATACATTTTATTGATGTTTAAGAATGAAAAATTAACCTTTGGATTCGTGTTCAATTGAACCTAATATTCGCTGCTCTGTGCAATGGCATGTAAGGCAGGGTTCTACACTCAACCAAGTTTGGGGGTGCGTAATTGTGTTTCTTAATCCATTTAAAAATATCTAGATGAGCAATTGTGTTAGAAAGGATGAATATGGAGCCCAATGGCAATAGAAGTTTCTTTGGAGGTTTTACTTTAGAAAATTTGAAAAGTAATTCTCTCCTTGCCACAGTTGTGTGATCATTTCTGCATGGAAAATTTATTTTCTTGCTCATGAGTATAAGCCCCAAATCCTTCTACATACTGTAGGTGAGAACACCTCCAAATTGAACACAAGCTGTTCTTAAAATTGTCCTTGAGATTGTATTCGTGTTAGAGGAGACTGTTTGGTGTTTTGCAGAATGAGCATTCACTCATCATAGTGTGTGCTTTTCTCACAGACAGGTAAACCTACACAGCACTGAAAATCATTTCTGTTAAATGTTTTGTACCTTGGCCAAAGCCTTTCATATAAAGCAAAAAGGAAGGAGGCATTTTGTTGCTTCTGTCCTTGCCTCCTGATGAGATGCTGAGGTTCTCCAGGTGTGTTGGAAAGATGATCAAATTCTCTTAGGGCAGCAGAGGTGCAAGAGGCCCTGGAGATCCTTCAGCACAATTGTCTTATTTTCTGGAGAAACTGGGCCTTGGAGTAATCAAAAGTGGCTGGTAGAAACTGGTGGAAAGTCTGTGTTCTGATACTTACTTGTGAGACGATTTGGAAAATAAGTATTGCAGCATATCTAGATTAACTATGGTTTCAGAGTCAACCAGTTCATAATGAATCTTTGTCTTTGTCTCATTTGTAAAATATTTTTGAAGAATACATTTGAGGATTACTGTCAGAACAAAATGAAATCTGTGAGAAGCACTGAGCACAATGGACACTAGATGGAAATCAGCTCTCTTCTGCAGCCCAAGAGCTAACAAACCCCATTTTAGGCATCCCTGGCACTGGGTCGACATTCTCACTGTTTCCTGGCATAACTGATAAAATTGTTATGGTCCAAATGACCCATTTCTTGGCAACAGCATCCTATTCAAAGCAAATCAAAATTATGTACCCTATCTTTGGGGACTCTTGTGAGACAAACGAAGCTAAGCTGTGAAACATTCCAGGAAACAGTGATTCCTACTTGGGCAAGGAGCTGCTAAGTCATTAATGTCTTCATTCTTCTATGGGTTTCTCCCTTTCTCACTCTAGAGCTCCTAACAGAGGAGCAAAGGAAATATCTCTGTAGAGGTATGTGTGGATACCTTTGAGGACACAGCCTCCACTAAGGGGCAAATCATAGGGCCCTCCTGGAAGTTCTCCTTAGGGGCATAGTAGTCTATGGAGTCCTACTCTATCTGTTTCTTTGAACCCAAAAATCTCTTATAAAGGGCACTTCATTTTCTCACAGGCATGGTATGGAAATGAAAAAAATGGATATGGGATATTTGAATGATAAAATATTAGTGTTGAAGTGACAGTCAATACAGGTGATTTAACTCTTACAAACAGAGAGTGAATGGTTCTTGAGACCTGAAACAAACCCAAAGAGGGTAAAACTTAAAAAGGAGAGAACTGGAGGAAGGGGTCATGTCTCTCACAGCTTACGTCAGGTAAGATTTGTAATATATTCTTATTGTTGCACTGACCTGAGGCAAAAAGACCAGTGAAAACAGAGCAGCCTTGATAGATGAAGTTGAGTGGTAGAATTGGCAGATGGGATAGTGAGGCTTTCCTGGCCAGCGTTTCCAGCTTATTGGTGGAAATTTTTTTTACGAGGACGACAAGAAACGTGTTATTCTTGGTAAACATGGCAGCACTTGGGTAAAACGAAATACTGAAAAATTAAGAAATGGAATACATGTCATGAGAACTTTTTATTCTTGAAAGAGATAAGCCTAATGTCGGCATAGTAAGATTAAATATGATTTAAGGAAACATAATATTGATAGAATAAGTATTGAGCTCGTGCGCTGCTGATATGCCGTGTTATCAAGGATAAGTGCCAAGTATAAGTACATTAGGAAGTAAGCGGGATGCAGGATCTCAGTCACCTTGCTGTTTATTTTACCAATGCAATGGATCTAACCCAGTAGAAGGAAAGCACTAGAGGCAGGCACTCTACCAATTGACCTGATCCCCAGTTCTTTAAATGTATTTCGCTTTACAAATACATATTACCTCACCATCCACCCATAGGTAATAGTCCCTAAACCTTGAACAAAATTGTTGCATACAATATATTTCCCCAAACCCTTAATACATGCAATGTAGCCTATGTTGTATTGACATTTGGTGAATATACCTGCCAAATCAATGCATTCGTTTGAGGACCCTGGTACAAAATGCACTGTAAAAATTGTCTGCTGAACAGGTTAACCTGTCAGAGTAGAGAAAGAAAACAAATTTATAAAGAAACACAGGATGGCAGCATAGATGTTAGGAATACAAATAAGGAAGAAACCTCCCCCAGAACACACTTGGTGGGGGGAACTGGGGACTGGGCAGACAAATGAGTTATGAGTCATAGGAGGCTCCAAGACACAGATGAGCATCTCCTGTTGGAGTTACAGAAATCTTGGTCTACCTCTCTCTAGCTCAGGAATAATGGCAGTGTGCTGAGATAGGCCCCTGGCAGACAAGGAGCATTTGTGTGCTAAATTCTAGCTGTTATTTGGTTATGGGAAGAAAAGTATATCAGCTTATAGATCCGGTTGGAAAAGTAACAAATACTTGAACATATTCTTAGAAGATGACGGGTTTCACTTTGGGTGTAAGACAGGAGACTGGAAACTGCCTGTATGACCTAGAGAAGGTCAGGATGATCACACACAAATTGTGTTCCAAAAGGAAAAAGAGGAAGAATAGGTAGGGAAAGTCGGAAAGGAAGCCAGGGAACCGCTGGAAATGTGAAGAAGCTGGAGGGCACAACGCTGGAAAGACTACCCAGCTCCAGCCTGTGTCTCTCCAGAATCCTGCCTGCCAAAGTACCAGCCAAGAGATATCTTTGCGAAAGTTATAAAGCAAGGACAGTTGGGTAGTGGCCAGGAGAAAAGTAAATGCTGTAAGAAGCTCAGCCCATGCAGAAAAGCATTCAGGGATGGGCAGCCAACCCTGGTGCTGAGAACCAGAGACTTAACTATGGAGTTTGGGTAGCTGTGAGTCTGAGATGCACAGGCTGATCAGCCTCCTCAACCACACACCAGGCCAGATACACTGCTGTCTGGTTGTGATCTACGAAGGGCCCAACAGTGTTGGGCTCCATGGTTGCACCCCTCCAGCAGAGTGCTCATTGCTTGGTGGATTTTAGAAGAGCAGAGATAGATCTGCCTGTACAGAAGTCTGTGATATAGGTGCACCATCTACTCTCAAGTCACTTGAAGACGCCCTTACCCATTCGTACCCACTTCAAACACTAGCCACCCCTGCAATGGCAAACTGGGTAATCTTAGAACAGTAGGAAAAGCTTCCCACAGACGACAAAGTTAGATGTGGCTTCTAGTAGGGAAGAAGGAAGCCACCAAAGTAGAAGCGAGTCTAGACGGCATCTGATGCTTGCCTAGTGCAGCATCAGCAACATCATAAACCATGAGATTAAAAGGGTTTATATAGCTCAGATGACATGCACCCTTGCTCCTGGCAATCCTGGCAAGCTACCACATTCAAAGAAAATAAGAGGAAAGTATGAGCGTAAAAGGAAAAAAGTTTTAATAAATGTATTTGTCATTAAATTATGTATGAAGTGAAAAATGTTGAGCCTATTAAAACATGACAAACTACTGTGATTTTAGGAGTATTTTCACTTACTGTTATATTAAAACACCCAGGACCTCCTTCCCTTCCTGTATGTGTATAAGGTTGTTGACAGCTTGTTCACCTTGGAAATTCTTTTTGTTTTGTTTTGTTTTGCTCCTGTTTCCCATTCTAATATTTCCCTCTTTTCTGGTTCCTAATAGTCTTCTCTTCTTTTCTACTCCTGTATTCAACATGGCATCTCTATTTTCCCACTTCTTGGATATTGTTTCATTCTTCTTTCTTTTTTTTGCATCTAGCCAAATGAAGTTTAATTTTACAGAGCATTCTATGCTATTATTTCCATTTGTTTGCTTCTTATCATTGATGAAATTTTAGTGGGCTTAAATTCTTTTGATGCTATTTTATCAGTATTATCTCAAATGATTCTATATCCCCTATAGTTTTGTGAGTGGCTGTTAAAGCAATTTTTTTTCTCGCTGAGCCCTCAAGAGGCTACTCCCTAAGGAGGTCCCACAAATAAAATATAGTCACAGCAACCTTATGGAATAAAATGCTGTATAGAAAATACCTGGCATATAATTAAACAGTCAATAGATGATAAATATAATTTACATTTTAACTCTGAGCCAAGGAAAGTTTACATTATTTTATAAGCACTGTAATAAAATTATACTTCACAGAAAGCATTCTCTTTGTCCAGTGGTAATTATATATGCTTCAAATTAAAAGATAACATTTGTTTAAATTTAATCAAAGGCACAATACACAAGTCATCCTAGCTATATATCAATTTGTAATTAATATAGTATACCTTCAGTTTCAATAGACACAGTGGTATGCCTGACATGAAGAAATATCTAGATCTAACACAATGTTGTTAGACACTTACAGACATGTTTATTCAGCATTTTTTCAGGAAGGAAGAGAAATCCTATGAATCAAAAAAGTTAAATAAGACAGCAGAACATGATGGCACATGTATGTGATCCCAGAACTTAAGATGTTGAAGCACCTAAATATAGAAAGGATGACAACTTTGCAGTAGCATAACCTCCATGTATAGCCTGATGGTATGAAGGAAGTCTCGTGAGAAAGTGAGATGAAAAGATAAACATTTTGCTTTTAGCACACCAAAATTTTGCCAATATATTGATCACTTCTGTGATAAAAAACAAGTCCTACAACCACTGTTCCTAGAGCCTGTCAGGAATCAGGCCACAATGTCTCCTCTTGTGTTGTATTTTAATAGAAATACACAGGGAACGCATGACATCTTGTAGCTACTCTCCCACAAATCCTATCCCAGAACTAGAGAGATGACTAAGCTTATTAACCATTGGAATTTTTGTTTTATAATCTGTCAAAAAAAAAAAGAGGACCTGAAACTGGGAAAGAGGATCAGGTGGTAAAGTATTTATTATATATCCATGAGGAGCTGAATTCCATCTCACACAAAACAAAGCCAACCTTCACAGTATCTGTCTATAAACCTAGCATTTAATGGACAGCAGGGGCAGGCAGGGTGCAGGTAGATCCCTGGTGCTGGCTGGACAGCCAGTAACATGATGTTCCGTGTGAGACCCTGTATCAATAAACAAGGTGAAGAGTGCTAGAGGAAGACACAGAGTGTCAAACTCTGAACTCAACATGTATGCACACTTGAGTGCACATGTATGCACATGTACACATATATGTGATCTCGAACACAACACACAAAAGGACCCTAATTTTTGGTTGCAATTAAACTAATGCAAATATGTTTGAAAATATTAGTGATAGAAAAGTATTAATCCCTCTTCTTCCTCTTTCTTTTACTCTGGGTTGCTTGGAAGACAAAAGTTGAAATAGATTATCAGCTAACTGTATACCAGGATACAGACTTGTAAACTTTATAAGTTTGGACAGTGTAAAGAAATGAAAAAGTTTCTCTTTGCTGTAGAAATATTATTCCATTATTCAAGCACAAGACCTTAAAAAATGAATATTTCTAAGTAACAAGCTTCTACCAGACATGTATTTTCATTCCTTTATTGAAATCCTAATATTTTCAGTTTCTCTTTTAGAGTAAACTGAAAAATAGTAAACTTCTAACTGAATGGGTTTGGAGGTATCTCCCACTTGAGAGTCTTTGTGTTTTGTTTTTTCCTTTTTCAATTTTTTATAATTTAGTTTTTATTAATTACAGTTTATTCACTTTTTATTCCAACAGTAGCTCCCTCCCTAATGCCTTCCCAAACCCATCCTTCCTTCCTCTTCTCCTCCCATGCCTCTCCCAAGTCCACTGATAGGGGTGATCCTCCTCCTCTTCCCTCTGACACTAGCTTATCAGGTCTCTGTGGCCTGGAAAGGCTGCTCCCCCATCAGGGGGAGATGATCAAAGAGCCAGCCACTGAGTTTATATAAGAGACAGTTCCTGTTCCCATTCATAGGGAACCCACTTGGAGACTGAGCTGCCATGGGCTACATCTGTGCAGGGGTTCTAGATTATCTCCATGCACGGTCCTTGGTTGGAGCATCAGTCTTAGAAAAGACATCTATGCCCAGATTTTTTGGTTCCGTTGTTCTCCTTGTGGAGATCCTATTCCTTCCAGGTATTTTTTCTCCTCCTTCTTTCATAAGAATCCCTGCACTCTGCCCAAATTTTGTCTATGAGTCTCAGCATCTGCTTTGATACCCTGCAGAGTAGAGCCTTTCAGAGGCCCTCTGTGGCACGTTCCTGTTCTGTTCCCTGTTTTCTCCCTCTTCCTATGTCCATCCCCTTTGCCTTACTGAATGAGGATTTATCATCTTATTCAGGGTCCTCCTTCTTGATTAGCTTCTTTAGGTATACATATTTTAGTATGTTTGTCTTATATTTCTAATATACTCTTCCAAATGAGTATATATCATGTGTGTTTTTCTGCTTCTGGGATACCTCACTCAGGATGATCTTTTCTGGTTTCCACCATTTGCCTGCAAATTTCATGATTTCCTTATTTTTAATTGAATAGTATACCATTGTGTAAATGTACCACAATTTCTATATCCATTCCTCCTCTGAGGGACATCTGGGTTGTTTCCAGATGTTACAAATAAAACTGATACAAACATGATTGAGCAAATTTCCAAGAACACATAAAAGATATCATCCACCATGACCAAGTAGGCTTCATCCCAGGCATGCATGGGTGGTTCAATATACAGAAATCCATCAATGTAATCCACCATATAGACAAACTGATGGAGAAAAACTACATGATCATCTCCTTAGATGCCAAAAGCACTTGACAAAATCCAACACCCATTCATGTTTAAAGTGTTGGAGAGATCAGGGATACAAGGCACACACCTAAACATAGTAAAATCAATCTGCAGCATGCCTATAGCCAACATCAAACTGAATGGAGAGAAACTAAAATCAATCCCACTGAAATCAGGGACAAGGCAAGGCTGCCCACTCTCTCTATATCTCTTCAACATAGTACTTGAAGTCCTAGATAGAGCAATAAGACAACTAAAGGAGATCAAGGGGATACAAATCAGAAAGGAAGAAGTCAAAGAATCACTATTTGCAGATGATATGAGAGTATACATCAGTGATCCCAGAAATACAACCAAAGAACTCCTGGTTTTGTTTTTCTTAGAAAAAAGAAAAACTACCCAGAACACAATGTTTAAGGGTATTTTTTAAATATTTATTTATGTATTATATATACAATGTTCTGTCTGCATGTACACTTGTACACCAGAAGATGCCATCAGATCTCATTATAGATTGTTGTGAGCCATCTATATGGTTGCAGGGAATTTGTCAGGACCTCTGGAAGATGCTCTTATGCTCTTTACCTGGGAGCCATCTAGCCAGCCCTCCTTGAGAGTCTTTTTGAATTAGTGATTTTTTTTCTCTTCATAAACAGTTGACTTTCACCTGTTTTAGAAACTTGGAGATTTAATTTGTAAGATCATCTGAGATTACATATCTGGAGATTAAGGATGCTTGTGAAAATGTGTTCATATCAGCTTTATTCATAATTGCCAGAAACTGGAAACAACCTAGATGTTCCTCAACTGAAGAATGGATAGCAAAAGTGTGGTACACTTACACAATGGAGCACTACTTAGAAGTTTTTTTTAAAAAAAAATCATAAAATTGAAGGCAAATGGATGGAACTAGGGAAAAAAATCATCCTGAGTGAGGTAACCCAGACCCAGAAAGACAAACATGGTATGTACTCACATGTAAGTGAGTATTAGCTGTAAAGTAAAGGGTAACCACACTATAATCCACAGACCAAGAGAAACAAAGCGACAAGGAGGGCTCAAGGGAGACAGAACACATGAATGTCCCTGGGAAGAGGAAATGGAATAGATATCTCAGAGGAGGAGGGCTCTGAACAGGTAGGGACAAGAACAAGAGGGGACATATCAGAGCTGGATGGAGGGAGACCAAAAGACACAAGTAGAATTGGGGGCACCTTGGGGATGAACTAGAAACCTAGCGCAATGGGAACACCCCGGAGTCTTCAAGGGTAACTGTAGATAAGGTCATAAGGAGCCTGAGCTGGCACCTCCTGTAGTCCGGCAAGACTTCGTTGGAAGAACTGAGACACCAACCCAGCCACGTAAACTTCGACATACAGTTTTCCTGCCTACAAGATGTGCTGGGATAAAGGTGGCAAAGAAATTATGGAAGTGGTCAACCAATGACTGGTCTATCTTGAGACCATGCTATGAGAGGGAGACCACCCTCGTATCTACTTAGGGAGCTAACAAGCAGAGGCTGGATAGTGCAGAGATCCAGATTAGAACCAAACTTACCAGGATTTAAAAAAAAAAAAACAGTAAAATGATTGATTCCCTCACGATTTCTGCTATTCTTGCAAACAGGAGCCAAGCATAATCATTGTCAAAGTGGCTTCACCAGCAACTGACAGAAGCAGATGCAGAGACACGGGGTCAAACATCAGCCAAAGCTAGGGGGAATCCTCAGGAAGAGGTGGAGGAAGGACTGTAGGAGTCAGAGGGGTCAAGGACACCAAACAAAACTCACAGAACCAACTAACCTGGGCTCATAGTGGGTCCTAGAGACTGACCTGACAACCAGAGAGCCTGTGTGGGTCTGATCTAGGCCGTCTGCATATATGCTATAGTTGTGTAGCTTCGTTTCCTTGTAATAGCAGGGGCTGTCTTTGACGCTTTTGACTGCTTTGCGGACCTTTGTCCTCCTACTTGGTTGCTTCAACAAGACTTAATAGGGGGGGCAATGCCTAGTCTTACTGCAACTTGATATGCCAAGTTTGGTTGCTATCCATGGGAGGCCTGCCATTTTCTGAAGAGAAGTGTTCAGGATGCAATATATGAGAGAAGAATAAATTTAAAAAGAAAGCTATGTGTACAAAAACAAATGACACTATAATTTGGTTGCATTTGATCACATAAGAAAACACACCTTTTCAAAGAAAACAAAAGCTAACTGGCACAGGGTTACCAATCTATAAATAGAGCTGCTTTCTCTCTGCTCCTACTGTGCTTCAGAATGAGACAGAGATACACTACAGAGGGATTTAAGTCCAGAGGAGCACCAGGAATAGCCTTGCTGTCTGAAGGCCTAGCCACCAGAGGCATACTTCAATAAGGCTCCCATGGAGCTCCCAAGAGCACTACATTTCAATGGCCCCTCCCAGTCAGCATGCTTTTTGCTTTGGATTTTGGATTGCTCCTCCCACACCTTGCTTGCTTACATTTGTAAGTGGGGAGAGGGGTATTTCTGATGCTTTACCATTCCATATGTGTAACTCTGACACCTATTTCATACCATTTCCTACTTTTGATACAATTGTTTGAGATCCGTGTTACAGGCCATTTTCTTTCTTTCTTTCCTTCCTTTTTGGTTAAACTAGTTCAGATTTCATTTTGTCAATAACAGTGAGTCAAACAAAGAATTTTATTTGAATCATATGAATACATGCTGAGGATAAATATCAATGGTGCTCAGGGTCTGGGCTGGACATTTTAGATCCTCTGCTTCTTTTTATTTTTTTTTAATTTTTTTTAATTACAGTTTATTCATTTTGTATCCCAGTTGTAGTCCCCTCCTTCTCTACCCATGCCCATCTCTAAGTCCACTGATAGGGGAGGTCCTCCTCTCCTTCCTTCTGATCCTAGACTATCAGGTCTCATCAGGAGTGGTTGCATTGTCTTCCTCTGTGGCCTGGTAAGGCTGCTCCCCCCTCAGGGGGAGGTGATCAAAGAGCAGGACAATCAGTTCATGTCAGAGACAGTCCCTGTTCCCATTACTATGGAACCCACTTGGACACTGAACTACCATGGGTTACCTCTGTGCCAGGGGTTCTAGGTTATGTCCATGAATGGTCCTTCATTGGAGTGTCAGTCTCAGTAAAGACCTCTATACCCAGATTTTTTTCTTTCTGCTACTCTCCTTGTGGAGCTGCTGTCATCTCCAGGTCTTACTATCTCTCCTTTCTTTCATAAGATTCCCTGCACTCTGTCCAAATTTTGTCTATGAGTCTCAGCATCTGCTTTGATACCCTGCAGGGTAGAGCCTTTCAGAGGCCCTCTGTGGCAGGTTCCTGTCCTGTTCCCTGTTTTATCCTTTTCCTGATGTCCATCCTCTTTGCCTTTCTGAATCAGGATTGAGCATCTTAACCAGAGTCCTCCTTCTTGATTAGTTTCTTTAGGTGTACAGATTTTAGCATGTTTATCCTATATTATATATTTCATTCTAGAGAAGCACTGTACCATATGCACAGTCTTACATCTCAGGCGGTGTTTTGCTTATTGATAAGTTACATGAAATCTTTTCCCTTAGAAAGGTAAATGCTGAGACAATGTCCCCACAAGTAGTAATGTTCAGTCACATATTTGTCCCTTTCCTATTGTGACAGAAGCAGTGTAGCTAGAAAAGATTTACTTAGGCTGATTGTTCCGTGGGATTTCAGTTTCTCATGGAAGGGAACTGAAAGGGAACAGCCTATACAGTGGCAGTGAGATTGTGCAGTGATGGCAGTAATGCAGAGACTTGAAAACAGTCAAAGGGCAAGCAAGCGTCTTTGTCCTGATCACAGACAAATGGGAATTTTGTATCATGCTCTTCTCCACAAAGTCAGGTACTGCCACAGAAGAGTGGGAAAGAAGACAGAGAGAACCAGAGCAAAATACCATCTTCTAGTTAAGACAGAACTGTTTCACCGGTAAAGTCACAATCCATAGGCACCACCAGAAGAGAGACCATTGACCACTGACTGCTTTATGTGAGTTTAGGTATGTTGACCATCTTCAGGGACTGGTTTCACATCCTTGAGCATATGAGCAGCACAGATCAGACCAGCTGGGTTATATACATCTAAAAGAAAAAGAGGACATGAAATTGGGAGGGGTGGAGAGGTCAGAATGGATCTTGGAGAAGTGAGAGGAAGGAATAGGGATGGATGTGATGTAAATCAATTCTATACATATATGAAATTCTCAAAGAACTAATAAAAATATTATAAAAACAAAATATGAGATAAAATATTTTTCTCTAATAATTTCTATCAACTGTACATCTTTAAATCCATCTACATGTTTGTTTGTTTTTTGGTATGTGTTATATGTAATTACATTTCTTTGTAATGTTATACTGAACTTAGAGCCTCCCACACTGAATAGGCTGAGTACTAATATGAAGGACATGTGCCATGCAGGCCAGCTCCCATGTGTGGGTGTGGTGTCCATGTGTATGCATGCACTTAATCTGTAATTTGTATGCCTGTGAGTACACAATGTAGCTATGTGCACATAAGTGTAGAGGTCTGTGTAGAGGTTGATGGCAGGGTATTTTCCTCTGTCTTAGCTCACCAGTTAAACTAGTTTACCTAGCTTGCCCTGGGGAATCCCCTGTCTCAACCTCCCAATTGGTAGAGCTTGGGGGTGGGTCACCAAGGTGCCGGAGATCCAAATCCCAGTCCCCATGCTTGTACAACAAACATGTTATATCCACTGAGCTTTCTCCGAGATCCAACGGTTTTAGGTTTCTGCATATGTTTTACATTTTATCTTGTAAAGAAATCCTTGGTGCTCCCTGAACTTAATTCAGCCTCATATACCAGCTTTTTAAAATTCAAGTGTTTGTTAATTTTTTTCTTAAAATCATCCATCTTACATAAGAATGTTACAAATGACCATAAAATTTGAATTTAAAACATGTTATATCAGTTGTGCTTGTGGGGTGAAATGGGTCTTGATGAATAGCCTTCAGGCTAGAGTGGAGCTTGTGTGTAGCACAGGCTAGCCTCTCTGGTGCCTCAGGCTAGCCTCTCTGGTGCCACGGTAACAGATACATAGCACCGCACCTGGGCTTTGGTGGGGTTTAGTTTTACTTTTTTGTTTGTTTGTTTGTTTGTTTGTTTGGCCCTTTTCATGTTGATCTCTTAGGTTCTTATCCTCAAGATGCCTGTTGTGATATCTGATGTCACTCTAGTGTTATTCCTTTAGAGAAAATATGCCAAATGTCTCAACTTCATATACACACACATATGGCTCACTCTGAAGAAAGGCGCTTGACCAAGTCACTCAGATCTTCACTTTTTGACTAAGTTCAGTTTGTTATCTAATGAGTGCCCTGTGCACATATAGCTTTTGTAAATCATCTCTCCAGTTCATATTTTATGTCACAATATTAATGAAGCCTGTAGATGAAAGTACCAGAAATTGTATAACCCATGCTGCTCAGGATTTTCCTGCCATAGTGAAGCCTTTCTTTACTTCACTCAGAAACAAAAATGAAATAAAACAAAATAAAAATACAAACAAAACAAACAAAAGGTCCTGTACTTTTTTTTGCCTTTGGCATCAAATCATAGTCTTTGAAGCCTGAAATCAAATGTAGAAGACAAAACTGAGCAAGAATGAGTATCCAGGACAGGTGTCTGGAGCCACAATAGTTGGGCAGGGGTAGTGGTGAACAGGTGGTTCTCATAGGCACTTGCCCATGGCTCCACCTGAAGCAGAATTCCATGAGTGGCATTACTGATCAAACAGGTGGTACTGGATTTTTAACAGAGAAATTATCTTCTAGATATAAAAAATATTTTGAAAACAATAAAATACTAATCCCTAGACCTCTGTACTATTTCAAATGAATAATCTTAGGATTTAAGATTTTGTTTCTGACTTTAAAGTAATCTTCTCCTTCATGCCCACGCATTGCTGAGAGTATCAAACGTATTCCCTTGCTAGTAATTCTAATAGTGTGCTCTAATTAACTCATTTTATCTTTTTTGGTATAAATCAATTACAATTAAAATAGAATTTGTTAAGTCTCAGTGGAGTATTGTTTCACATTAAAAACATTTTTTCTCAAGAGATCAACTGTGATTAACTTTAGTAAGGAGCTCAAAGTTCAAATTATTGAGAGATTCACAAGTTCCTCATAGATTTTATTCCATTTTTAAACATATTATGATAAATCTGCTTTTCCTTTTTAATTTAGTCTCAAGTAAAGCTTAACTTTTCCTCCCCAAGTGGGAGATCTAAGAAGGCCACACGGGGATTCTTTAAACACTGCACACCTGTTCTGGAGATATAAATGCTGTCATTATGTGTCACTTAGGCTAGCTGGCCTGATTTTCTTTCCCCTTTTTTGTTGTTGTTGTTGCTTCTGGTTTTTTGTTTGGTTTGGTTTGTTGAAACAAGATTTCTCTCTGTAGTCCTAGTTGTCCTGGAACTCACTATGCAGATGAAGCTGGAATGAGACATCTGCCTGCCTGTCTCCTCCATGTGCCGCCATGCTCATCTTGGTTTGGTTTTCAGTTATGACAGTGCTTTGAAGACTGATTCACATTGGATGTATCATTTCTTCCCTTTAAATGCCAGACAGTTATCTTCTGTGTACAATTTGTCTGATCACTGATTAATTATCTCTGGGCTGTTTCCGGATTGGTAATTAATGATATGAGCCATAACTTGCCAAATATCGATGGATTTGTAGGTGTATACATTTGCTGGTGGTGGAAGAACTCCAGGATGGGGACGCCTAATTTTATGTTTGTTTGTTTTGTTTTTTTAAAGCAGATGCCTTCCTCACCATTATTACTGTTTCATAGAAGGAGTGTTGCAGTGATCACATAAATGAGACCCAGATGAAAACCTAAGAGTTCAGCTGCTTGTGGACACTTGGCATTGCTGGAGTTTTGTATGTGTTTGCATTTGATGATGTCAATGGGATAGATGTGCCATGGCTTCCTAGTAGAGTGCTAATTTATTTTTCCAATGACTTCTAATAGTGGCAAGCAACTTTTCATGTGCTTATGTGATGTTCATATCTCTCTGTGACAAAAATCATCACTGAAGTGTTTAAATCTTTCATGTAATAGGGATGTTTTCTAGTTATTGAATTTTTAGAAGTCCCTAATATACTGGATATAAGCCTTTGGTGAAATACTTGTTATAAGAATTGCAGCCAGTCCTGAAGATACCTGATAGGCTAGGGTTAGATGGAAAGGGAGGAGGACCTCCCCTATCAGTGGACTTGGAAAGGGGGCAGGGAGGAGATGAGGGAGGGTGTGTTTGGGAAGGAATGAGGGAAGGGGTTACAGCTGGGATACAAAGTAAATAACCTGTGATTAATATAAAAAAATAAAAATTATAAAAATAAAAGCCACTTCATCCCCCCCCCCCAAAAGAATGTTTTTTGTTTAGCCTGTGGCTTATCTTTTTATCAAAAAATGCAAGTTTCAACTTCAATATAGTACAATGTATCATTTTTGTTTCTACTATTGATAATGTATTTAAGAATTTTGCCCAACAATGGTAGCACACATCTTTAATCCCATCAACGGAGAGGCAGAGTCAGGTTGATCTCTAAGTTCAAGGCCAGCCCAGTCTACAGAGAAAATTCCAATCAAGCCAAAGATACACAGAGAAACTGTGTCTCAAAAAACAAAAACAAAAACAATAGAAGCTGGAAACAATTTAGATGTTCCTCAACAGAGGAATGGATACAGAAATTGTGGTACATTTACACAATGGAGTACTACTCAGCTATTAAAAACAAGGAAATCATGAAATTTGCAGGCAAATGGTAGGAATTAGAAAAGATCATCTTGAGTGAGGTAACCCAGAATCAGAGAAAGACACACATGGTGTATACTCATAAGTGATTATTAGACATTTAATATAGGATAAACACACTAAAATCTATACTCCTAAAGAAGCTAAACAGCAAGGAAGACCCTAGGGAAGCTACTCAATCCTCATTCAGAAGGACAAATGTGATAGGCATTGGAAGCAGGAGAAGACAGACAACAGGACATGAGCCTACCACAGATGGCCTCTGAAAGACTCTACTGATAGAAGTTTCAAAGGAGAGGCTGAGACTCGTAGCCAAACATTGGGCAGAGTGCAGGGAATCTTATGAAAGGAGAGATAGACCTCAAGGGTACAGGATCCCCAAAAGAAGACCAACAGGGCCAAAAACAATGAGCCCCGGGGACTCTGAGGAGAATGATACCCTAACCAAGGACAAGGCATGGAGAGGATATAAAACCCAGGGTCAGATTAGCCCATAGACTCAGTCTCCAAGTGGGTCCCCTAGTAAAGGCAGCAGGGACTTTTCTCTGGCATGAACTCAGTGGCAAGCTCTCTGATCACCTCCCCCTGGGGGGTGCAACCTTTCCAAGCCACAGAGGAAGACAATGCAAGCAGTCCTGATGAGACCTGATAGGCTAGGGTCAAATAGAAAAGGAGGAGTACCTGCCTTATCACTGGACTAGGGGAGGGGCACCAGGAGAGAAGAAGGAGGGAGGGTGGGATTGGGAGGAGACAATAGAGGAGGCCATAGCAGGGATACAAATTGAATAAACTGTAATAAATGATAACAAAAACTATTTTGTGGTATTTTTAATTTTTTTATATTTTATGGTTTGAGGTTTTACATTTTAGACACATTACCTATTCTGAGTTGGTTTTTATAATGGTGTAAGTATGCACATGAATTTTTACATGATCTGTGCTGTATGTAAAGTTCTCAGCATCATCTTTAAAATCCTCTCAGATTATTGTCATAGTTTTTGAAAAGCACATGTCCGTGTGTTTTTGTGATCTCTGCTGTTTCATTCACATCTGCATTAATTTAATAGTTAAATGTCAGATTAATTGTTTATTGCTAGTACAACCTATCTGCTTGTTATATATTTTGTATATGTTGCTACATTCTGCTTGCTGATTATAAAATTTTCTCTCATATTTTTATTTGTTAAGGTTAAGCTTATGCTATTCATTTAAAATGTTTTGGCATATACCCACTCCATTTTATATCATTTTCTATAAATATTGCTCTAATTACATATCACAAGTTTTGTTAAGAATAGATTTTTAGATCAATTTTTACAGATGAAAAAGACAATATTCCCTTAAACTTCCTTCTTCCCTTACTCCAGTTTATTCTTTTTTTGAAATTACCTCAAAGGAAATAGTAATGAATATTTCATGGGCCAATATTAATGTATTTAAGTTAGGGTTTGCATTTCACCCCAAGGCTCATTCTTTCTGCTGTGAATGCTGAGTTTTAATGTAATTCAACCACCATTATGTCATCATACAAAATAGATCCTTTCTCTAAAGTTTTCTGGCCAGTCACCACCTTATCTTCTTTTCTTTTGAGCTTCCCCCGCCCTCCCCCATATCATAGTTTTACGCTTTCCATAATGTGATAGCATCAAAACACGCCGTCTTTACGCTTTTCTTTCCCCTCTTCACCTCGCCCTCCTCTTCCATCGACCCTTCTGAATTACAAGCATGAACCACCACACCTGTTTTTTAGTGTGCTTATCCATTTCCCTTGAAGCTTCCAGTTTGGTTAATTATAAACTAAGCTGGCACAAACACTGTGGATAAGTTTTGATGTCAGCATAAGTTTTCAGCACCTTTGAATAAATATCAGGAAGCGCGACTACTGATAATGTTTGCTAAGAGCCTGTTTACTGCTGTGTCACATTTCCCTCCGCCCTCTAGTCAACTTCCGTGACCACCAGCACTGAGGTCCCCAGTCCACCCCACACACCCTCTACATTCTGGCAGTCTCCCCTCTGTGTCTCTCTTTTTCTTTGTTGCCCTCTGTCTGTCTCTCTTTTCTCTCCCTTCTCTCTCTTTCCCTCTCTCCCCTCAATGCCATATGATACAGTTTCAGGTGTATTTGCTAACTATTGTTTTTCTTTTATGAACTATGTGTTTTAATTATTCAGATTTTTTTTTCTTAATTGGACTGTCTTCTTTTTTTTTTTTTTCAACCAAACTTTCCTACTTTCTCTTGTCACTTCGCCTTCCACCCCTGGGTTATTTAAAAGCATGTTGTTTAATTTTCAGTAAATTCCAGTTTTTCCAGATATCAGTGTTACTGGTCTGTATTTTGTGGTCATGGAAAATACTTTGTATGATTTCAGCTATTTTGAACATTTTGAAGCACCCACCCCAACACACACACATACACACAATATGGTGGTTATGTTTGTTTCTCTTGTTGGAATTGCTGCACTTAAATTATACAAATTTCTACTATATCCCTGACATTTACTTATATGAACTCTCCTTTGCATCTTAGTACAGTCCCCCAGCTTTCCTTTTGGAGTTGCTTATATGCTGTAATTTCTAGCATTCCACTTTTAACCTATGACCTTGTATCAATGTGAATTTTCTATGTACAACAAGTCATTTTGTTTTCTTTGTAAAATGTAATGATTTCTTTCTTTTAGCTGGTTCGTGAACAATTTATCCGAACATAGTTATTGAAACTATTTTATCTACTTAGTGTTAAAAACTAAAAGTTGTTTCATACCTACTAACCTATTCTCTTTTTTTGGATATTTTTCTCTGTCTTAACTTGAATTATTTTTTGCCATTTTTTCTTCTATTGCTGCCTTTTTTGTGATTATCCAAAAAGTTACAATATAGAAGTTCATTTTATGGTTGTGAGCCTAGCCTTTAACGGCTGAGCCATCTCTCCAGTCCTCCCCCGTTGGTGGACTTGGAGGGGGCGGGGAGGAGATGAGGGGGAGGGTTGGGGAGGGTGGAAGGGAATGAGGGAGGGGGATGCAAAGTACCTAAATGGTGATTGATGACAAAAAAATAAAAAATAATGTAAAAAAAATAAAAAATAAATAAAAAAGAAGTTCATTTTAGAACATACATTCAGTTATTTTTAAAAGGCACTGCAGTCTGTGTTCAAGTGTGACCTCGTGGCTTCTGAAGCCACGTTGCACTATGGCTACTGTGATTCATATGTGCCTAACTGAGCTGGCTTTTGTTCCTGGAGTAATTAGAGGTTGTCATTGTGTCTTGATTTCACTAGCATTTTGTTCTCTTTTATAGTCCTTATTGATATGTCTGGAATTGAGGTGATTTGTTATTAATGTTAGTATAATTTTACATTTTTATGTGACAAATTTCAGTTGACAAAGTTAGTGCTCAGCTTTTAATTCATCTGCGAGATGTGTTAAAATTTGTAAGTATGCCTCTATCTTAGTAATTAAGGCCTATCTAAATAGCTAAGGATAAGTGCATCATTAAATTTTATTCTGGCCAATACTGTGATTGCCTACCCCAAGAAATTCTGTGAAGTGTAGAATTGTGACAATGTCCTTAATATTTTTATTGAATTTATTAAAATTTCATTCAAAATATTCAATTCTATTTAGTCAGTCTGCTCTCAATATTTTATCCAAAACTAATTCATAAGAACTGGCTAGATTTTAATTTTGCATATAGCAATAACTTCTATATTAATTAATTGTTCCATTAACTAATCATAGCAGTATTTAATATGCCTGAGAAATTATTAGATATTCTTATGTGTTTTGTTTCCACCACACACACAATTCATAACTACTTGAAATAATAGATATATTGCTAATTTGATTATAGTAATTATTTGCCTGTATGTGTTATACCTTAAATATACACAATGTTTATTAGGTCTACCTTAAAACCTGATGGAATTGCCTTACCAATACCTTTTATTGTTTTGTAAACCAGAGCATTTATTTTACGACTAAATGAAATCCTCAAGGCGAACTGGATGCTGCAACAGCTGGCCTCTTGGGTGTAGGTGTCGTTCCTTAGCGGAATCTGTGCTTAAGTCCGCGATAGACAATTTTTCTGTGCCTCTTCCGCCCAGTCCCGGTAGTGTTTTCTCTCTTAGCCTTGGCACTCCAGGTATACTTCCCTTTCGCTTGGCAAAGTAGCCACATTTGCCATAGGTCAACTTTTGAAGGTGGTAGGCCTTAGAGTTACAGCAGCAGCAAAACCTGTGCGTCTTATTGCGACGCTTTCCAAAGGATGGCATTTCTTTAGTCTTCTTGCTTCTGCCGCCAAGGCCAAAGTGACCGAAAGAGCTATCTTACCAATTTCTATATGACTAACAATATTTTGCATATGAAATATAAAGTAAACTGTGTAACATTACAGATTACACGCTTTATTTAAAAACCGTTTCAGTATGACAGCCTGTTGGACTTTATATCCTGTTTGTATTACTATCACTGATGTGTTTATCAGGGTGTCTACGTGATCATTTTATCATTAATTGGACATAAAAACAAAGATAGAGTATCCAAAATCTAAGATTGAAGCAAAATTAAATTGTCAATATGAAAAGAATGTCAGAACTCCGGATGAAGTTCTTTATAGCCCTAATGTGTGTTCGATGCCATGTGTACATGTGCAGGTTAACTTGTGGTAAAAAGAGGAACAAGGCAGATTAAAACACCAAATCACCATTGTATCAAAGCTCAACATAGGCTCATGTTAATTTTCTCCCTGAAGTATATCTTAATTTAAATGATTCCGTCCAATCGAAAGCAAACACTGTTTTCAATAACATCATGCAAGGATTCACACTAACGTCAGGACTCACCCCACTCAAAGATGTCCACCCACTACTGCCCTTTGAAGTTACACCTTCTATGGACGGGTCTGTGCTCCATACACCATGGCTGGAATGGGAGGGATCTTGTCTCAGTCGTGCTCTCAGAGAATCCCAGGCAAACCAACCTGAAAAACCAAAATATCCATTTGGTTTTAAAAAGAATTCTCCACAATACTGTTCTGTTTTTCACATTTATTGTTTCTTTTTTAAATAACAAACGTTCTAGGTTGCATTATATATGTAGTATAAGAAAATTTTGCTTTTATTTTGTACAATAATAACCAGTTTTGTTCACAGTGCCTTTCTTATAGAAAAAAAAAAATTAGGCTGTTGATTTCACAGGAAAGACTAAAGTTTGACATTTTAACAGGAGCCACAAGCCACATTTTATTTCCAATCTGGGTGTCCTCTACTGCTCTGGTGCCTGGTGGCTGTGTTACCACCTGTTTTTCTTGGCATCTGATGGCGACAGAGCAGTGAGGTCCCTGAAAGTCAAAGCACTTGCTGGGGTTCATGCCAGAGCAAAGTGCCATGCATTTCTCAAGACGCCTCCCTGCCCAGCACCTGACTTTATTCTAGAACTTTGCTACAAGGACGCCTGGCAGCTCTGTGCAAACCCACCCTAAAATCAGCCTCTGCTCTGTGCTGGACTTCTGCCACCTCCTCTCCATTTCCGTAATTACCTCTGGATTTAACATGCAGTCATTAATGGCAATGTCTATGAGCAGAACGAGGTAATATTTCCCTTCCTTTATTGGATCAGTGCATCTGCCAGTCCGCCCTGCATTTTCAACAAGTGCAATCTTAGAGTCGCAAACTTTCTCTTCTCTGACCCTAGCTTCCTCTGGCTTTCCCTATTCTAAAGTTTTGCTGAGGTATTTTTCTGCTTTCCTGCAGTTTTGAAGGAGATAATAACTTCCAAAATTCACCAGCCTTTCGCTGAAAGAAGCTTCTCACGGTGGTTGGTAGCTAATGAAGGCCCCTTTAGTTTATCTTCATCAATTGTCAAATATTTGAGTCCGTGAAGTGGTGTGGTGAGGTACAAAGACAGATATTTGAAGGGATTTTAACTCATTTGAGCAATTACATGCTTAACTGCCCTGCGATAATCTGTCAGACTGAGTCTTTTCTACACAGCACAAGTGCGGAGCGTTAGAATAGCTGGATTTAGAACATAAAGGCTTAGTCTGAATGGAAGAAAGGCACCAGAGAGATTAATTGCCAGTAACAAACAGCAGGGCTGCTTGCAAGTTATATATCACGTAGTTACCTACCAGCAGCGATGGGGGCCAGCTCACAGGGAGCAGCCCCCGGTGGGGACAAAACAGCCATTGCACAGAATACTGAGCACAGCCACCAATTTGCAAAGGCATAGAGGAGGTCAGTTTGTTGTTGTTTTTTTTTTTTAATATATGGGTCTACACTGTGCAAAGAATTCACACGCACATACATGTGATAGTGAAAAAAATAGCAGCCAATACCAGCAAACCATGAGTTTAAGAGCTAAATCCCATCATTTGTGCAACCAATGGAGTCTTGTCGCTATAGTCCCACTCTTTAATAGTGTGATCTATTCAAGTATTAGAAATTCAAACAAATGTAAGGAAGAGAAAGCTCAAATAACTTTGAGGGTGAAGGGGGAGAAGTACTCCTTGATCTCAAACTAACACAGGGCGAGAGTCTTCAAGGCAGTGTGATGTTACCATGAAGGACAGAAATGGAGATTCGGTAGAAGGGAATAAAATTCTTCCATTCACTACTTCATAAGTGCATTTCCAGACATTAAAACTAGTTTTCAGAGAGCTAATATTCAAGTAAGGGGTCATGGCACAGGTGGAACCATGCTCACTAAAGCTATTGGTGACCATCTTTCTGGATTGTTGTTTTGTTTTACTTTTCCTGGGAGGACAGGTAAGTACCACACCATGTCAGTGCATTCATCAGAGGTGCTATGGCCCGGATGTTTTAGCTCATCCACTTGTCCAGTCGTTCATTCCTTTGTTCAACATTTCCCAAGTGTCCCCTGAAAAGCGTTAGGAAGAGGGACAGAGTGTGCATAGATGGAGGAGGATCTGTGAGAAAAATAAAGGAGGTGGCATTTCAGGAGCCATGAACTTCTGACGGGATGCTCATGTAGGTGAGCAGGGACATACACACACAGGGTCATATAGAAGAATGAAAGCAAAATATGGTGAAAGGTGAACTATGGCCAGAGCTATAGTTATCACCAGAATAACCCTTTCAAAATTAATGTCTATATGTAACTGTAAGGGTATCAAGAGATGGAAACACCCATACCACCAAAAGATAAGAGAATAGTCATTGGACAAAGGAATTCCCAGTTTCATAAGTGACTAAAGTGGCTGAAGGCAATTAGGATAGCTAACAGAGTGAGTTAGCTATCCAAGGAGTGAGTTACAAAAGTAGACTCTCTCTCTCTCTCTCTCTCTCTCTCTCTCTCTCTCTCTCACCCCTCCTCTTCCCTCTTCCTGTGCCTCATCATAGCTTTCTGCCATATCATGACATGAAGACCCCTGCCAGATGTAACTTCACAGATCATGATTTTTCCAGTATATAGAACAAACAAATAGTTTCAAAAACAACCTTGTCTGTGGAATTCTGTCTACGCTGCACAAACTAGATGAAGACACAAATAATGGTACTCTTCTCTAGGAGACCACATAGCAGAAACACGGTGACAAAAGTGCGCTAGGGCAGACCGGAGAGTCTCCAACATTAAAAACATGTTAGACTTAGCTTGGGGCCAATGCTACAACTAAAGATTTGTCTAAAGCAGATGTCTTTATGAATACTAAGGCTAGAAACTTGGCAGGTACTGTGTACGAAAAAGAGACTGGGAAATAGTAGCCAGAAGAAGGCTTCCACAAGTAGGAAAAAAAAAAGAGTTAGGACCAAGTTTGCCCAATAAGGTGGTCATTAACCATCAGAAACATAAGGCCAGTACTAGCTGCTCTAGAATAAAGATGGGAACAGACCTTTAAAATTGCCAAGGCAGAAGACCCAGATGCTGAGTTATCTGAATAGCCCTGGTGTTTGATACCAGAAGTCACAGGTCGTTAAGAGAAAATACAGAAAAAGGAGAGTAAAGGAGGCTAAGACTATTCCACGAAGCATGGTACCTAAATGAAGCAGGAGGCACAGTTTCTCCGAGGATTTTTTTGCGTGTGCAAACTTTTGGTTACAGACTCATCCCATTAATTACCCACATCCAACATATAAGAGCCTTCTTTATTCTAACCCAGGGTGTGATCGTCATACTCAGGTCTAGCGTAGCTACAAAGGTACAGGTAAGGGGTGAAGGAATGAGGCAAACAAGGGTGCTTTCAGGCCATCTGTCAGACTGTTGATAATATTAGTACAGGAATGGGGTTTGTTTCTCTGACCTACCTCTTTCAAATATAAAAATGGATGTATGGAAAAATATGCTTTCCAGTAACACCCAGAAAATTTTCCAGAGAATGATACAAAATAGATATGTACAAGAAGATACCATTCCTAAGCTAGGTGTTATCACATGCCTGTGATTCCAGTTCGAGAAAAATCTAGGGTAGGAAGTTGGAGACAGCAGTCTGGGATACAGTGAAAGACCTCCTCTCAAGATAAAACCAAAATTTAAAAACCATTATAAATTGACATTCTATTAATTCCAAATGAGTCGTGAACATTTTTCACATTCAATGAATCTATTTGTTGTTGTATGATGTGTGTTCAATCTTTCATTAAATGAACAGGTTGATGTGAAAAAAAAAAGTCAACAGTAATTTCTGCACTCACAGTACAGAATTAAATTGGGAAGAAATTAAAACCAGAAATTGAGAGTGTGAAATTGTTTTCTAACATTATAGTACTAGGCAGTCTCCAATATCTATAGATCTACAGATGAACAGTATCTATAGATAAACTAAGACTTTGCAGCCAGAAAGTTTTAGTTCGCAGGAATGAATGACAAGTCTACCTCAAAAGGGAAAAGCCCTACAGAAAAACCAAGTATGATATGGATGAGGAATACCCAAAGGCTTGCTTGGAAATCTCAACATAAATTGGTATTCTCTACTTTATCGTGTACCTGAACTTCCCAAGCGGTATGGTTCTTGAAAAAGAGACGGAGAGTGGGGGTTGCCTTTTTCTCATCTTTTCTCATAGAACAGTCTGCTACGAGAAAAGAAAAGTGCAACGGTATGTGCTGGAATCAATGTTCATGAGGTCTTTGGGGCTGTCACCAAGGACTGTGGCCTTTTTCCCCAAGATCCTTAGCACACTGTCAGGTCAAAGGGCACAACCAAAACCCTTATGTAGACATTAAAATGAACAAACTAAGGAAGGTCTTTGTTATTTAATGGAATCCCACATTTTAGGATGCCGTGCATGTGGCAGTTGGTTCTAAATACCAAAGAACTGTTTAGATCCACCTACTTCCACCCAGCAGGTCCCCACCCATGCTCCCCAGAGACAGCCTATGCTGAGTGTTCATCTCTGCATCACCCATTCACATTTATGTCCACTGCACAACTGATAAGCCTAGTCATATTTTTGTTCTTGCAACTAGCTATCTTTTCCAGGTTCATTAAGCTCCCTAGTGTGGACACCAGCACCATTCACGGTTTTCCTTTGTGAAGATCACCCCAGGCTGCATTTCATCATGCTCTAGCAACAAATTATAATCCCAACCACTGTTTGGAACCCAGCTGATTCTGGTAGCCTAGCACATGAACAATACAACAGTGTTCTCCTCTTGTTTGATTGGTGCCATATGGGGATGCAAAGAGAGCATCTATGCCCTGATGGAAATGGCTACCCTTCGCTGTCTTCTGATATGCCTCCAATGGCTTTATATCGGTCAGCACAGCCCACAAAATACCATGCCTTCGAAACAACACATGCTTCTGCTCCACAGAGCTGAGCTCTCCCAAGTGGCTCCCTATAATCAGGAGGCAAGATTCTCATACCATTTGCAAAACCCTGTCATTCGGTTATACAAAAGCTCTTTCTAAAGGCAAATGGCAGGGTTACTTCTAGTTAATATGCCCAAGCATTCAGTCACATATACCACTTGAGAATTGTTACATGCTACATGGTATCATTTGACCTGACGCATGAGTCACCTATCAGCTCCCTGTGTTTTTCCTAAGGTACCATCTATCCGGTCCCAAACATAACTATTTTCTGTTTCTACTCTACAGAAGTATTTTCTGTTCTTCTGAATGAGTACCCATCTGTTCGGTCTTTAGTACCTGCCTTAGATGATGGCTTCTCTATCAAGAGCATGTTCTACAGGTTTCTGTTGCAGCACAGCTTCTGCTATTTGGTCCTGACCTTCTTTTTATACAGTTCTCAAGTTAGTGTAAATTTCTTGGGAAAAGGAGCCACCATGCTTTTGTAATCTTTCTTAATCTTCCTCCCCTTGTGGAGTATGTGGAAGGTAGATGATCATATGCAATCTATCCCCATTTTGTGAATTTGGACTTTCTTTAGATCTGCAAAACATGGAAAAGACTGGAACTTCAAAATCTAAAGTACACATGACCCTAAACAAATGAAGTGTTCAGCTAGACAGCAGAAGTAAAATGTCTGAGGCGCTCTAGTAGAGATCCGGATAAAATGAAATAACCACCACCTGCTTCCAAGTCTCCTCCAGCAAGTCAGCCTAGTAGAGCTATGGGGTCAAGTCATCTTAGAAACATTGCTTTCCATGTTCCACCACCAATCTTCTAAGTACAGAATACGTACTGTATGAGTCTACCACATCTGGAGATCACCATATTCCAATCATAGCATTTTGAACATCTAATATTTCAGAGTCATGGTGGAATAACTATGTCTTCTCTCCTCCCCAAGACACATGCCTCTACAGTACAGAGAAGAGCATGCATGAGTTATGAGTACTCATTTCACAATAGCTTAATAATAATGCTTATGAGAAGATACTATATCATCAAAGGACTAGCTTAATACACCAGGATGAACATTACCTTTTCCCTATCTAAAGTTTTCATCAGATTTTCATCTCCAAATATTGAAGCATAAATATGTTTAGAATTTATGACACTGAACACAGTAGAGCAAGGTCAAGCCACAAGTCTAGCATTTCATATGCTTGAGTTCCATGCCTGACATCCCCATTCCCGTGGGGCACAACTTTTAATTACTATTTGTAGATCATCTCTTTCTTAACCACCTGAGAAGCGCAATTATCACCCTGAAATGCAATGTCTGAATGCATCTTCTTTTTTTTCTGAAATGGAAATCTTCTATGGAAGTAGAAACCTCAGAGTATAATTTATTGCTATAGAATACCTGACAACCAGTCAGAGATATGTATGTCCAGAATGTGAAAACTAGCTCATAATTAACAGGGAAACTCAGAGCATTTTAAACAGAAAAAAAGAAAATGCAAACTCTTCTACTTTCTAATGAGAGTACTATGGCCCTCTCATAATCATGGCTTTTCATGCTGGCGATACAATTTTTTGTCCTTTCTGCCATCTTGGTTTGGGTTGTGAAGTATCAGTCCTTTGTGGAATTTAATGAATGTGATATGCACATTTATTCTCCTTGTCACATTCAGCTGACTGAATTTTCCCCGGCGCGCTGGCATACTACCAAACCAGACAGCTTGACAAGAATGACACTCAAGCTGACATGGGAAAGGAGCAAGTCTCCCAGTAGGATTCAGGTCCATGTGCTCAGGACCGGCCACAAAGATGCTTATGATGCACCCTCAATTCCCTAAGATGAAGCCAGATGCTCAAGGTGATCAGTATGTGTCAGCATCAGCAACCCTGCAAGTTTGAAAGGATGAGGCTGAGGAAGTGATATCATTAAAAGGGTGTCAGGAATGAAGGAGCTCTTGGCCGGCACAGTGGTGGTTGAAATCTAGACACATGGAAGGATGATGCATTATAGTCTCTGGCTTCAAGCTAAGAAATCTAACAAAAAATTAGGCCTTTTGGTTAGCATTTCTGATGAAGTCAATCTCTTGAGACATCAGTTTCATGTGCCCTTTCCTGAGAAGCATTTCAACCATATATCAACACAGAACTAAAAACCACCTGGGGGCTGATAAGGACTTTGTAGATAAGTGACTCTAGCTACTTCACTTGTCCAAATTTGTGACAAGGGAGTGATTCTACACCTGTTGTAACAGAGAACCTGGAGGAAATCATTCCAACACTGAATCTATCTTTTGTAAGTTTAAATATTGACTTGAATCTGACTTTTGATTATATTCGAAACAAAATTAATTTTATTTTTGTGACACCTATAATTATTTCTTAAATGACTACAGATAGCATATATTGCCTTCATGGACTTTCTATTGCTGTTTCAGTGCCCTAATTTCATTTGATTTTTCTGTGATCTGACTTCACAGCCTTCAATTTACAGAATACCCACCCTCACCCAAAAAGCAGTTCATTAGTACAGGTCTAATAGCCTTGAGACTTGTGCAAGACATTGCTCTCTTAGGAAGCAGAGAATTTCATATTTTCTTTCTGTAGTATTGGAGGGTGAGCTCAGAGCTTTGGACCTACTAGGGAAGTCTTCTATATCCCCAGCCATTGACTTTGTATTTTGAAGCCAACTCTCACTACGTTATCCAGGTTGGCTCTGAACTCACTGTGTAGAGTAGGCAAACCTCCAGCTTGCACGCCTCTTTTCTCAGACTCATGGGTATAGGGATTATAGGCCTATGCCACCAGATCCTGCTGAGAAATTACCTTAAATTGGACTTTCTGTGACTTAAATTCTAAACATATATATTTAGGTATTTCCCTTTGCTGTTCAGTTACACAATGGTTTTGAAAGTCATTCACTTACCTGTTATTTATTAAATAGCTGTGGTGCATAGAGCATTAGAATAAATTTAGGTGGACCAGGTGTAGTAGGACAGGGTTTATAATCCCAGCACTCAGTCGGAAAAGACTAAGGCAAGAGGATCATGATCTCAAGACTTGTCTAAATAACATGACCCTGTCTCAAATGTAAATATTAAATAAAAAGGAAATCTGGGCCTGGTGACATGGACCTACCTGCAAGGTCTGCAGTGGAGAGGCAGAAGCAGGAGGATTGCTGTATGTTTAAGGCCAACTTGTTCTACGTGGTCAGATTTAAACTCTACCCTGAGTACGGAGTAAGACTTCCCTCTTTCAAAACCCACAAATCCTACAAAAGGAATGAACCAAATCAAAATCAAATGAAATGAAAAACAGGCATTAAGAATTTCTGAACCAGTTAGGCTTTATAAGGCTTAATAGTTTAATGATCTGAAAATATAACCAATTTTAACTGAGGCTGTTTCTCAATGAATATTTCAGTGTTTGAAAAAATAAAAGAGGTGGGGGTGGGAACATAAAACTAATCAAGAGGAAAGTCACAACCAAGCAGCTTTCCAGAGGACAGACCAACGGAGCTGCAGCCCCTGCTGGGCTCCACCTCCATGTGGGTGCGGTTTAAAGATCTTCCTTTTGACACCTCAGAAGGCCCTCTGAATTAGCCCAGCCAAAAGACATCTACTCTATGAGTTCCTCTCTACCCAAATAAGCTCTTTCCTTTTTTATTTTTCCTCAGCCTACCTCTCCACCAGCTCTATACATTAGTAGGTTGGTGTTGGGGTTTCACAGATGACCAGTTTCTGCCCGCATGAAACTATAATTTCTACTAAGATCAAATTTTCTGGCAAGTGTGCCTCCATTTCCTGAGATCCCAGAAGAACTAAAGAGAAAAGCTACCTAACCTAAGCCTGTGCTTACTACACTTGTCTAGCCAATGAGGACATTATGCCTTCGTGAGGTACCAAGAGGCCTTCTGGCATGGACGAGAGTAGAAGAAACTCTTCCCATTCCTCATTCAGAAGCCTCTAGACTCTAGGGTCTAGAGCCACCCTTGTCTCATCCACAACACCCCTCCCCCTTTAACAAAGGAAGCAAGATACCTGGAAGTTGAGATGTTTTCCTTGGCTCTTGATGGCCTCTGTTGGGTCTCAACACAGTTCTCATCATTGTATGATATACTTACTCATCTTCATGTCTAACCACCTCTTTGCCTTTGTATTCCTTAGTAGAGTGGCTGTGTTACATTCACTTCTACCTAAAAGTTGCCTCATCCTGGCACTTCCATGGGAGTAATTCATATGTAAGCGTTAAGAAATCATATATTGCTAAATAGAATAGGCCACAAAATACAATGCTTCAAGCAATCATCCTCACAGCCCCTGTGAGAGAGAGTCAGAGACAAAGATACATATATATATAGATATGTGTGCATATAAATTTCAAAAACACAAAGTGCAAAGTTGAAAATATTACATTGAGAAGATGCCATATAGTTTTTTTCCAATATGACACAGTAGTGTTTTTAAACATACAGTTGTTATATCTACCAATAGATCCTGTTGATACAATTGGTTCAATGAAGCTGTCAAAATTTACTGAGAAAAACACCAAATGACCTCTTCATTTATTATCACCAAAGGTTTTCACTAATTAGCGTCTAAAGATATCACATCATAGATGATCCTTTAAAACCTAGGAGCTCGCCAACTCTGAATAGTGACATGGTATCTCTCAAAGTCTTGCAAGGCCTGCAGTCCTGACAAAAGAGATTGCAAAGAACTGGCACATACTACTATATTTGCATTTTTGCATCTCATATAAAAATAATTGCATAACAACACAGTTCTCAACTATCTCATAAACAACATCAGCATTGTCTGAAATAAATGCTTAAATGTCAACTATTGACTAGCAAGAAAAGCTGACCTTTGAAGGGTCTCATTCTTCTGTGATGTAGCCTGCTATACCTCATGCTTTAATTTTCTGTCTGTGTTTGATAACAGAAAAGGGACACCGTGGCTATACAACCTGAAGATGCATACAGAAAACTAAAGAAGGATCAAGAAATTGCAAAGCTGCCATACAGTTATCATTTTCATTTCAAAAAGGCAAAACATTTTACCATGGCAACTCTAGAATCACCAAAATGTAAGGAAAGTGAACATTAACATGCCTACCATGGAATTTCAGCAAAATCATATAGTGGCTTCACATTTAGCAAATGAAATGAATTTATCAGTGATTAATGTTATGTCAAAGAACTGAAAAACCTTTATCCTAGAAGCATGCAACCCATTTTACACATTGTCACAAGTAGAGCCTAAGTGTTGGATGAGAACTAACAGCTAATCTACAAATGCACAGAGCCATTTACACCCTCTCCTGTAAGATCATGCTCACTGGTGTGGCCTTAGCGCCATGGATCTCATATTCGATCCTAAGTTGTCAGTCTGTGGTTGGCACTCCTCAATTTGCTGCACGTTTTCTCAACAGCACTAATCAATTTTATCTCAGCACTGAAATGCTATAGAAATGGATTTCACTGTCCCAAAAATGCTAATCAATTTTGAGAATCTACATCATGGCTTGCATCCCAGAATTTCCATCCATTCCACATCAAATAGAAATGATAGAAAATTATGTTAACATGCTCAGCCGCTTGTTTGGTTGTTTTAGCAGAGGCATTGGTCATGCTTCGGTGCCACACTAACCGCCTGCTTGGAATCTCATCCAGTTTGCACTACTTTAAGTGGCTGTGTACTTTGGGCAAAAATATGTTATGACTATCACACATCACTTTCAAAGACTGGAATTTCCATATGAATCTTTCCCTCTATTTTGCGTTTTGGGAGCACAAGGGGTTATTTTTGTTTAGTTTTTTTTTTCTTAGATGGGAGAATATGAATTTTTAACACCTCTCATTCACTATGAAAAACAGACCCTCGGTGGAGAAGCTGCTGTTTTGATAGGGATGACATATAAATTTATATTTCAGACCCAGTGATAAATATAGATGCTCCAGAAAGTGGAGAAAGGCCTAATGCGCTGAGCCCACATAAATAACCCACTCCCTGCCAAAAAGAAAATGTATCTGAGTATTTAGATTGGGAAGCTGGCCTACCGCCCCCATTACAAAAATTCTCTTCAAAGACCTTCTAGAAAGGCAGCCTTTCCAATAAGTAGAATTGCCTTCATTTCTAGCAAGGGAAAGTTTCACTGCGGCAAGTTCATTGGTTCAAATATTAATTCTAAACTTGAGCTTCCTGTTTTCTCTTTGAGACCTTTTCTAATCAGGCCAGCCTAGGGGTTCTACCGCCATCCCATGCCGATCAGTATTCCTTCTCTCTGACTTTGTGCTGTGTTCCTAACCCCGTGGAAGACAATCTCACCACCTCCTTCCTTCATATAACATGTCACTTAAAAGTCTCCTTTCACTCCCAGTCAATGTTTCCTAGTCACTTCTAGATGGCTAGTTGGCCTTTTTAAAACATCTAGAACCGCCCACAGGACTGGACTGGACACTTCTGTGCAAGATACTTCTGCTGCTCTGAATGCTGAAGTTCCAGGAAAACAGTCTTAAGGACTTAGGACATCCTACTTTGGCAACAAACTTATTGACACATCTCATGTTTGTGATCTGCCTCACCCACTTAATTGAAGTTAGTATGACTGACACTTTTATATTAGGTCCTCTTTCCGGTGACTTTAAGGAGTCTAAAATTCATGGGTCTTCACAAGTGAGAAAAATGGCATTGCTTTGCCCTGGAACCAGAAATAGACTGACCTGTCGTTAGTCATCATCATCATAGCAGCAATCTGACCATTAGCAGGCATGTCCTCCAGGCTAAATGGTTACTTGTGCCTATTAGTATGACCTGCCTTACTTAGTCTATGCCACAGGCCTATAATGTAGAAATGATTATCATTCCTTTTTATAAACAAGGAGACTGAGACCCAGAGCTTGCCTACAGTCACAGAACTAGCAAGTGCTTAGTCTGTTTTAAATACTTCTTAAAACCAGAATAAAAAGAGTAGGCTTCCTAGATAGGAGCTATCGACTTTTCTCTTCTGTCTTATGTGCTTCTCACTGATGTGGAAGAAAGAGCTAACAATCAGAGTGATGGCAATATTGGGAGCTCATCAGGTTGGCAACCTGGACACATCACTCTCTATTCCACAATGGCAAGTTCAACAGTGAGAGGGGCTAGGGTCAGTGCTGCCAGATGGAGACCACACCTTATAGCCACCTACCCTGTTGCTTAACATCTCTCTGGCCTGGCAACCCTTAACAAAAACTACATTACATATTCCCTAAACTCCAATCACCCACTGAGAAATACCATAAAGCCTACCATCTGAATTCCAATGGCTTCACCCAATCACAGTTCCCAACACAGACAATGACAGTGTCCAAGAACACTAACACCAGCTAGACATCAGAGCACAGGCATCATATAATAGGGTGATTTGGAGTCAGATGTTAGAAAACAATCTACATTTTTATAGCTTTTTTATTAGACAAAGATAAAAATGGCAGCAAGCAGCTAAGAAACAGCAAAAGTAAAAAAGAAACATTGCATTATATTTCATTCAATTTAATAAAGCCAGGTGGGGTGGTTGGATAGAAGCCCATATCTTACACACCCATTAAATGAGAACTACAGTGAAATGTCTGACCTTAGATTGCAAGGGCCCTTTTCAGGAGAATCTGGAAAAGTAAGTCTGGTATTTTTTGACAGTTGCAGAGCGTGTAACAGAAGCCAGTAAGCTTTGTGAGTCTTCACACATGGTTTGGTAACCTGGTCAAGAGGAAAAGTGGATATTGTGGCTGTGCCTGACAGCTGTGTCTACTGGAATTCCTACCAACAGCAAGGCAAGAGAACATTGTAGAATAAGTGCTAGAAAGCCAGTTTGATACATCTGCTGACATTCCCCAATCTCTTCCCCAAGCTCTACTTCGTTCTCTCTGCCACTCTGTTGGCATACAAAAAAAGCACTTGTCTATTTAGTGAGTTACCACTGAGGGGCTTTGAAAAACGAAGCAAATCAGCAGGAGAAATGAAAGGGAAAGAAAGAACATTAAGCTGGAACAAGAGCAACCCATTTTATGTAACTGTAGCAAGCATTCAGATTCTCCATGATTCTGAAAGAAAAATTAACTCTTAGAAAAGAATTTACACTTGAGTCTAAATTCTGTGTCTGTAAGGGACCCAAAGCACCACTTGGAGACAGGATGAAGCAAGACATTGAGTTCTCAGGAATATTTCTCTTTAATTATTGCATTTAGGAACTTTTTATTACTCATTCAAGTAAGCTTCCAGGGATTGTGCTTTCGGATGCCATAGGACAAAACTTGAGAGTCAGTTCTCTCATTTCACTGTGTGTGGCCAGGGTACTGAACTCCCACCATCAGGCTTGGTGGCAAGTGTCTTTACTTCCTGAGCCATCTGGTCACCCCAGTAGGCCTTCTTTTCAGCATATATACACGGTTTCTACCACTTTCCTCAGGGGATGGAGGAAAAAGGATTATCCAGAGAAAATGGACTGGAGCTGTGGTTTGTTGCTTGATACATTTGCAGTTTGCACAGCTATGATGCTGGGACGTGTTCATCCTTGGGTGTGGGACCCTGCTCATGTAAAGTTATTTTTCTACTCATGCAATAATAAAAACTCAGCTGTACCAACTACGAAGTTTTATAGACTTTTGAATAAGATCTCCTGTTTTGTGTGCTTTGATCGAGGACTTCTTTGCCTTAACTACTCAGTTCTAATACTGTAGCACAAATGTAGCCAGAGATTAAATATGAATAGATCAAATTGGCTAGAAACTGGAAG
>CM053758.1:48186152-48203652 GCA_028658305.1 Pachyuromys duprasi
GATCTCCTCCCCTTCCATCTGACCCCAGATCATCTTGTCTCCTCAGGGCTGGCTGCAATGCCCTCCCCTGGGATCTAGCCAGGCTGTTACTCCTTGGCATGTATGGGGGAGGGTCGAAGAGTCAGCCATCAAGTTCAAGACTGAAACAGTCCCTGTTTCCCTTACTAGGGTCTTCAGTTTGACACTGAGCTATCATGGGCCACATCTGAGCAGGGGTTCTAGGCCATATCCATATATGGTCCTTGGTTGGAGAAACTGTCTCATATAAGACCCCTGTGCCCTGCTCAGTTTGATCTTTGTGGAGCTCTTGTTCTCCCCCAGTCTTACTAACTTCCCCTATTTTTATTATTACTTCCAGCCCTCTGCCAAGGGCTTAATTGTGAGTCTTAATATCTGCTTTGATACATTGCTATACTGATTCTTTCATAGGTCCTCTTTGGTATGCTCCTGTCCTGTTGCTTGTTTTCTCCTCCATTCAATGTCCATCCTATTAGTACATCTAAATGAGCATTGATTATACCAACCTGAGTCCTCCTTCTTGTATACCTTCCCTAGGTGTGTAGATTTCAGCATGACCTTCCTATCCTATAGGTCTATATAAGTGAGTATATACTGTATGTTTCTTTCTGCTTTTGGGATACCTCACTTAGGATGATCGTTTCCAGGTCCCACCATTTGCCTGCGAATTTCATGATTTCCTCCTTTTTTATTGCTGAGTAGTAATAAAACAGTGAATGATATTTGACCATTAAAGCACAATGACTGTTCCCTCAGACAGAAACAGACCAATGACATCTTTCCTTATTTATTTACACCGTTTGGATGTCAGGACTTAAAATGATGGCCTATGTGATGTCTGAAATTTTATTGTTATTCTAAATGATGATGACTCTAGGTGGAGGCCATTTTTAGAGTTGGTCCATGGGATCCAGATGCCGCTATGGTTGCTATGGGTCTATAGCCTATAGCATGATAGTCCGAGTTAATGTAGGTTCTCCTAAGTCATATGTGACTTGCAATAAATCATGTGGTATTCATATGACTTCAGTGGTAACTGTGATAGATGCAGAATTGGACATTATAGAGTGTCAGCTGCTACAAATCTGCAATTGGAGACTATTGCACAGCTCCATTTCACCAAGAGCATAAAGCCCACATTATATGTCAGACCGCACAATATATAAGTAATACTGGTGGAATTCAAACCCAAATGTCCTCTCTAAGGACCTCATACCTTATGGTTCTTTCTCACTCAAGGTCAAGACCTTAATTCCATCCATCAAGACTGTGACCAAACTCATTCTGACCCTATGAGGTTATGTTTGTTCTCCAATTTCCCTCTTGATTCTAAAGTTTCATTAAAGAAATATTAATTTGTAGATGCAGTTGTGTGAGGCCTAAAGCTTATACATTCTCAGGCCAAGTATGTAAGTAAAAGAAAATACAGCTATAGGACTATTGGCATGTCAAAAACTAGCTAAAAGCATTTGTCAATTCAACTGCCAAATATTTATATTTGAAGATCTACCCATGCTAAACATGTTCCTAGGCACGGAGGAAGGAGTAGTAAACAAAATAGGCAGAGACTCTGGCTCTCAAAGATTTCTATCTTACACAGGGAAAGACAGGCAGTAAACAATACAGTAAGTCAAACATATGCTATGTCAGATGGCAGTGAGTGCCGTGGGAATAAAACCAGCAAAAGAGAGTGATAGGATAGCAACATGGCATGGGGGCCAATGGGCGTGAGCAAGAAATGGAGACATGGAGACGGGGCTGTGTGAGTAGAGCCGTCAAGGATGTGAGGAGTCCAGCTGGGCGAAGGAACAGCCAGTGTGAGTCACTCTAGGAGATTCAGTCACTGAAGAAGAGTGAACAACAGAGCCAGGGATAGAAACTGAGGCTGGAGTAAGGTGAGGGTGTGGGTGAGGAGAGCGCAGTCAGAGAAGCCTCAAACATAGGGCCTCACAGAAAAATTTGAAACTACTGAAGCATTTTAAGCCAAAGGGGTGAACTAATCTAATTGAATTTGTAGGTATGGGAAGCCTGGTCCTGCAGTCATAATATGAAGAAATAGAATATTGCAATCACTTGGGGAGGGACCTGCAACAGGCAGACCACCATAATGGCAGGAAAAAGGGAGTGAGCATGGGTTCCAAGTCAGTAGACTTACAGACCCATGGGTTCACAGAGTGTGGCAGTCAAAAAGGAATCAACAACCGATGAGCTGGCTCGACAAACACAGGTGCTTGCCATTCAGAGGTGCGAACCCAGGGACTCAGATTCCACCTGTGGAAGCCCCGTAAAAGTAAAAGGAGAGAACTGAGTCTACAACATCGTCCTCTAGGCTCCATGTGTCTGCTGTGGCATGAACATGTACCCCTCACACACATGAATAATAATGGATTTTTTTTTATCTAACTAAAAATGGAATTGAGAAAGACACGGGGTCTGAGTGATAGGAGGAATCCGGGGTAACTGAAGACGATGCAAACAGGGGCGAGTTTGCAAATGGAAGACAAAGAAGTTTGTTTGAGTTGCTGGTTAGGTGCTGAGGTGTGAGCTTAAGAGGAAATAGTTCCAAAGTGCACAGTGTTCTCTGGGTGCAGGGCAGCACAGTCCTGAACATCTGCTGTGACGAGCTGGCAAACTGATTCATCTTATCACCTGGGAATGACTGATTCTGTACTATGGACACTTTATCATTTTCTTAGGTTACGAAACATAGCAGTGGTACTTTAAAATAATAAAATTTAAAGTTAGATGCTTAAGTCAGCTTAAGAGAGAGAATACTATGTATATGTGGCTGATCTCATTTAAATCTTTAAAGCCAAAGTAGAGAATAAATGCAAACACACGCACACACATCACACACACACACACACACATACACACTACTTTAATCATTGTGTTCTCTTTCCAGAAAAAAAATCATAAAATAATGTCAGAAAGTATAATATTGTATCTCCACATTGCTGACTGCATCTTTAAAGGAAGAGCTGTGTGTCTGGTTATAACTTCTTTTTACCTTGATAATATTGAGATAGCACAAACAATGTGAACTGTTTGGCCAAACTCAAGGGATTGTATATTGATATCCCGATACCTCCCATAATCACCAGTGTTTTGTTGTTGTTTTGTTTTGTTCTGGTAACATTTCATCTGAGAAAAAGACAGTAATACCTTTTAAAAAAATCTCTTCTTTACTCATTGTAAAAAAAAAAGACAGATAGTTTATGACCATAATTTTGCCTTTCATAAATGTCTTCTACGTTTGGTATTCAGATGTGTTTTTCAGATAATTTGGGATGAATCTTAAGTTTCACGAATAGCTTTCATAGAGCATGAAAGAAGGTAAATGTGTATAAAGTCCCAATATGTATGAAACACAAGTGGCCATGTGCTGTGTTCTTGTCAATTAAAAATGCGAGTCTTAAGATTGGAGATGATTCATTACGTAAAAAGAAGATATTTTCTTTCTCCATGACTCTCCTCTGGAGAAAATAAATAAATTCACAATGGACACTTTTATTAGATTCTCCTCTTTGATAGGAGCCTTTAAGTTAATGATAAGTAATAATATTTTATTCAGTGGAATTTTTACTAGTATGCTTTCTTGGCCAGAAAAAAGAAGAAGAAGAAGAAGAAGAAGAAGAAGAAGAAGAAGAAGAAGAAGAAGAAGAAGAAGAAGAAGAAGAAGAAATGCCTGTGGGAAAGGAATCTTACTGGGCAATTTCCCATGCACCAGGCTGGGCATGAAGCCTCTAGATGCAAAAAGAGCAAGCGCAGAAACAGCGTGAAGAGCAGGAAAGGGGTCCTGTGTGTTCAGCTGCCCCAGAGGCCAGCCACCTGGGTTGAGAGTCTAAATGTGTTTATGTGCCTTGATCTCAGCTTATGTGTGAGCTACCACGCTAACGGTACTGTTGCCCACTCCACCCTGGCTTGAGATTTAAATAAAAACAAATTACAGGTCTTAACAGTGATCGATGGAGTGCTTTTACATTTGTGTAGAGTATTTCTGCTCTAAGATTAAAGGCTTACGCATTTATCTGCATAAACTAACCCCTGGAGTAGGGTACTGCTGACATTTTCCAAGAAAAATGAATATCCTAACTTATTCCAAAGAGAAGACTTGGTATTTGTATGGCCAGAGTGACCTTTGCAAGTGCCCTTTCAGATTAGGTGCACTACATGGAAAATTGTGCTCTTACAGTACTCCATAAATCATACCTACCAATTTTCTTTAAAGGGGTATGTAAATATCAGTGTACCAGGTGGGTAAACAACACTAACCTCATACAAATGGCTTGAAAATTGAAGAAAAGCACCTTATTTTGCTGCTGAAATTGCTTTTGAAGCCCAACAACGGGGCTTGGGTTGTAGAAGGCATGAAATGATTTGTGCACCGGGAATAGAAAATGGCTGATTATAACCACCTTGGACAGAGTGCCTGTACGTCTGAGTTCTCTCTATGATCAAAGATATCATCGCTACATATTACTTTTCTTTGCAAATCCCAAATGCACATACATTTTAAGTGGCATGTGCCTATCTCCAAAATGGTCAGATAGCTATTTCCGCTAGTTAATATCTGTGAGAGAAGCTCATGGAAGCTTTCTTGTTTGGCTCATGCAACACTTCAGTTGAGAAGGGGAGAAAATATCCAGAAAACGTCATGGGAAACATAAAGCATTGAAATTAAGTTTTTGAAATTGCCATGCGTTTAATTGGAACAAATATTATTTTTGTAACTGAACAGAATATGCTGAATGGATATCCTCATTTTAATAAGCCAACAGTCATATATAAAAGCAGGTTCGTGGACTGCAACATTCTACCAGAATGTCTGAAACCTGAGATGAGCTCACACTACATCCAGTGGCCAGGAATGTTTGAAAACAGTTTGGTACACTTTTCATGAAATAGAGATCCTTGATTTTGATATATTTGAGTCCTGTACCAAAACACTCATCCATCTCTTCCAAGAAAATGCATGTTCTAAGCCACACAGCTTCCCAAACTGGCAAAAAAAATGTTTTGACTCATTGACTGTACCTTACCATTCCTGTACCCAAGTATGGCTTGTCTTTAAGGGAAAAAGAGACTAGCATAATTTCCCTTACATGTTTGTAAGAAAATTCATACATTAATATAAACTGGATCATAAAATCATCATGGTCATCTAAAAGTTTCTCTAGCCTTTTTTCTCTTGTTAGCAGTAGTTGCTATGGGTGGATGCTTTCATCTTTTAAGCATACTAGGAGCAAATAGAGGTAAACACACACACTGAGTCCATGAGATAGGCTAGTATGGGGCTCCAGTGCTGAACACCCTCTATTCTTTTCTTAAGCACCTCAAACTTCAGGCACGGCACTCTTCTGCCCCTTGCAAATGCTTTTTCAATCTTACAGTTTTCTACTTTGGTTCATCATTTTCCTTAAATAAATATAGTCATGCATATCACTAAGCAATACATACAGCCCATGTTTTAAAAAGTAAAGGCTGATATTTATTAGGCTGATTTACATTAACATTTATTTATCCAAAGGTATTTTAATGAATGAGATTCAAAACAAACATATCATTATTTCTAACTTTCCACATTTAAAGAAGATACAATTTGGGGTGATTAACAAAACAAATTTTCATTTGAATGGAGAAATACATGATAAGATATAATTCAATATAAGTACTACATCACAAAGTACATAAACCTCCTTATGAAGCATTGATTAAAGCATACAATTTGCAATCATTAATCCATAAATTTATTGTTTGGAATGGAGCATGTACCATTTTCTCCAACCATGATATAAAAGTTAGGTTTATGAGAAGGAATCATGTTTTCACACACTGTAAGGGATTGGCTTTCTACTCTCTTGCAGCCTTTGCTTTGTAGAATTTTAACACTTCTGCCTTGGTTTACTCAACCATTTTTATTGTGTACCTATGTTGTCCCAAGACAGAACATACAGAAATGAATAAAACAAACCCACTACAAAGCTCTGCCTTCAAAACACCAAGCACAAACAAGCACAGAATTATCTTAGTGTACTAAAAAGTGATGTTTGTCTTGTTCTCTATTGCCATGCATTGCCATGAGAAAAGAAAACTGAAAGTATAAAGGATATTCAGTACTTTGCTCTCTGCCATATTTCACAATCATCTTTAGAAACAAAACCTTTTTTCACTCACTTTTAAATTTGTTTCTAAAATATTTTATCCACTTATTTTTACACTAGGGGATTAATTGAGCCATTACTGTCCACTGTTAATGCATGTCTGTTTTAAATTATAATGCTCAATATTGGGTTCATCTTAATTTTTCCAACTATTTCATGTCAGATCAAGCCCCACTTTTGTAGCTTTCTACTGAGCAACCAGTAGGTAGCAAATAAGTTACAAATTATTGATTTTTGTATTTACTCCCCTCAGCTTTGTATTTTGGCCATTCTGAAAGATCCCTAGAAAATGACTTAATTTCTTACACTTCTATCTCCTTTAGCAACTAACAATGCAGGCAACATATACAGTGGATGATCACATTTTTCACTTCTTGTTATTACTCAACTCTTGATTCATTAAGTCGGCAAATGATTTTTAGAACTCTTTTAAAAAGAGTTGTTACTTTAAAAGATCTTCACATTAGAGGAAAAAAGATCCATTTCAGTGGAGAATTCTGTTAAGCAAAAATATGCCGATGACATTGAGTGTATAGTGTCTGAATTAAAACTTTTTTCCCTCCTTAATTAAACCTGGGAAGTGATTCTGCATATTTCACACATTTTAAATAAACAGAATATGGAAGTCAAAGGGTCCCAAGCAGAAAGGCAGAACTCCAATTGAAATCCTGGCTCTTTAAAAGGTGATTCTCTGAATTCCTACACTTTCTTAAGAGAAGATAAACAGCAAAACCCGAATTTCAAAGTTTGTGATATATGAAAACTGAGAGAAAACTCCTTTTAATGGCAATCACACTTCCACGTTCATTTGCCTCTTTTCCTAATTTTATACCAGCGCAGCTCAGGTAAGAAATAGTAAAAGCATCCTCTTTGTCCTAAGTGTTAGAAGAAGCTGCACATGCCATTCAAAGCAAGCAGGAGGCCTCTGACAAAGCTGTGTCAAAGCTTAAAGACATTGCCTTCATTCTTAGCTCCTTGTGTTTGTTAGCTGAGAATCTGTTTTGGCTACTTTGTTGTGTGGGGGCAATGAATGGGTCATCTTCCACCATTTACAGAGCCAAGGAAGAAAGCCAAGTTCACCTTCTATACTTCTACTGGACCTGAATGTGGGTCTGATTCAGGAAGCAAGTGTATCCTTATCTTCCCTTTCATGTGTGTTTTAGCCCCAAGCTGTGCTGAACCTTTTTCCTTAACTTTAATGACAAGAGGTTCAATTTACAAACTTGTCTTCTATAGGCCTCTGCTAGGTATTATAGCCCTTAAAACTTCTTGTCTTCTGAAAATTTCACATGTTCCTCTCAATCTTTCATTTTCTGTTCTCTGCAGCAAAACTTACTGGTTCTGCATCTCATATCCTTTATTTTCTCCAGTGACCAGAACATAGAGATATTTTAATAACAATACAAACACACGAAGTTCTTGATAACAAGGTGACAACTTCAGTGAGTCCTCTCTCCCAGACCTACTAAGCTTTAACATTTGCTTGCTAATTTTAATGATATATTCTCCAAATCTTTCTCTGGCAAAAAGGTGAGACACTTTTTTTTTCTGTCAGTGGCCAGACTATAATTATCTTGGACTTTGAAGACCATGCAATGCCTGTTGCTGACTACATTGCTGGAATAATAAAGCAACCTATTGCAGACAACATGTGTAGACGTGAACACCCTATGTTCCAGTAAGATTTTAATGTACAGAACAGGAAGTGGGGTTGGTTTCACCTTTTGAGGTTTGGAGAGAAGAGATGCTTCCCAGTCTCTGTGCATCTTGGGCAGGAAATGATGTACACCAGAGAAGTGGTTCTTAAACAAATACTGCCCCAGTGGGGCCTGTTTGTGCCTGGTAGCAATTATTTACTTTATATTGAAGACATATATTGTATAATGTACCATATAATTTTTTTCCCTATCTCCTGTTTTGGACTTGACTTCTTTTCCTTAATTTTGGTGTTAGCAATCTGTTTCTATTATTTTTACTATAGTTACTTGTGAGACTTTTGGAAAGTAGTGCAAACTACAAAAGAAAGAATGGTGCCTTTCAGCTCTGCTTAAGTCAGAGAGACATCATAAAATACATTGACTGAACATGTGCTTCAAGCTGCGAAGTTAGGCCCATAATGCAAGACTGAAAATATTTCACCGTGATTGTTCCTATAGACACTCAGCATGCCAGTCCAGATACCTCATGAGGTGTGTCAAGTTATACATTTGCCAACAATATAATTCTAGTCATTTCTGACAGCCACTTAATGGTTATACCTGATATTTGCAGAGGAAAAAGAAAAATGCGTTGGAAAGCCCTGTGTTGAGTTCCCATGATACTGATGCATCAACCAAGGACCATGCATGGAGACAAACTAGAACCTCTACTCAGATGTAGCCCATAAGCAGTACAGTCTCCATGTGGAGTCCCCAGTAAGAGGAGGAGGGGCATTCCCTGACATGAGCTCAGTGGCTGGCTCTTTGATCACTTCCCCCTGGTAAGGTTGGGGACAACCTTACCAGGCCACAGAGGAAGAGGATCCAGCCAGGCCTGATGAGACAACACAGGCTAGGGTCAGATAGTAGGGGAGGAAGACCTCCCGTATCAGTGGACTGGGGAAGAAACATAGGAGGAGGAGAGGGGGGCAGTGTGGGGCCAAAAGGAGATGAGGGAGGGGGTTACAGCAATATAACAATGGTAAAATTAAGCATCAAAATGCAATTTTTATCAAGATTTAGCATAAACAGGAAAAACAATTGAAATTATCTTAGGAAATAATTACTCTACAAGCACTGCAAAACAAAAGAATGGCAACAATGATACCTACTTCAAGGTAACAATCCCCTTTGGATGTAATGCCATGGTTATTCTGTAAAGAAAAAGCACAAAATGAGTCTTCCCCACACATTAAAGTACGCAAGCTACTCCAAATGTTCCTCTAAATGTCCCAACTGCAGAGGTTCCCCCCAAGAAATCCTACAACTAGAAAAAAAAATGGTTAGATCGAAGTCAATAATCAGTTCAGGTGGTTTGTATTTTTAGTTTTCACATTAAAATTGTAATTTACTTTAACCGTTTTGTCAATTCTTTCGATTGTTTGAGAATCTCACAATTCATGTGTTTTGACCAACTCCAGCACCATTATCTCTACTCCAATTCCTCTCCTATTCCCCCCTCCACTTTTTCCTCTCCTTACTTTAAGTACTTTGTTGTCTAAACTTAATGATTCTGTTTAGTGCTATGTGGGTGGGCAAGGGCCTAGGACCATCAATCCCAGCAGGAACACTTTCCAAAAGAAAAACTGACTCCCTTCCACCAGCAGCCCTCAAGTACCAACAGCCCCTCAGCTAAGGTGGGGCCTCATAAGCTTTCCCCTCTTTCCAGCTAAGATTTTGGCTGATTTGATTTTGCGTAATTCTTGAGTGTTTAGTCACAGCCACTGGGAGTTCATATGTGCAAAAGACTCTCATACTGCCAAACACTGTTTCACTGTTGATGGCTGTTATCCTTGCCTTTTAGAGCCTTCCCACTCCCGCTTCGCCAATGACCCCTGAGCCTTTTGGGGAAGGAGATGGAACATAAATGTCCTGTGTGAAGCCGAACCCTCCATAGTCTCTTATTCTTTGCATATGGACCAGTTGTGAGTCTCCGATTCATCTTATTCCCTCTGGTGGGGAACCCATATAGTCTGTTCATTCAACAAAAAATGAGAAGAGATCAACAGGTTTGAACTGAATCACATGATACAGCATCCTGATCAGAGTCCCTGATAGCTTTTGCTTCCTGCTTGTTTTTTTCCTACAAACTGATTCTTAGCTACTCTCCTGAACTCAGTTTGTCTTTTCTTTCCTTTTTTTCTTTTTCAATTTTATTTTGGTGAGGTTGTTACATGTCTTCCTCTCTGCCAGGAAGGCAAGCTTATTCATGTTCCTCTACTACTAGATCATTAAAACCCAGACTTATAAGTCACAATTCAGCTGGATAGGCTATTTAGCTGTGGTTTCCTTCATTCTAACTAATTGGTTTGTGTGTGACATCATTCACCAGTGCTAAAATGCTGCTATCTTTTCTTGGGTCAGACCTGGAATAATAGGTTCAGAATCTTGTCATGAGCAAATTGTCTTTCTACAGTTTTTTTCTTGGACTTTCTTATAGTTCCACTGAGGGCTGAATTTGAAAGTTAATTTTTCCTCCAAGCTTATGTTTTATATGTCTTGTCACCATTGAAACAGAAGATAATGGCTGCGCCATTGCTCCAAAGAGGTGGAAGACTCTTTCACCTCAAATGATGACAAGCATATGACACATAGTCACAGCTCTTTGAAGATGGTCTCCTATCCCTCTTCCTGATCTCGCCACCTTCCTGGAAAAAAAAAAAGAAAAGAAACAGCACTCCTAATTGAGGAACAATGTATTCGAAACTCAGAAATTTGACCTGTGTCTACATTCAATGATATGAATTAGTGGTGACAAGATATTAATCCAGCTCAAACCAGAAGAAAGTTCAAAGCACCACACCATTCAAGCATTATTACAAAATGCCATCCAGTTTGTTGACAAAGTCCACCGAGGAGCTAGGTTGTGCAGGACAGGTTTCAGTGATAGAAAAATTCCCTCTGTGTGGTAGATATTGAGTAGCATTGGCAATTTGCCTACAGAAGACATATAAAATCTTGTTTTTTTGTTTTTCCTTTTTTTCAGGAAGATGGACAGAAGCAGCACAGCCTGGTTCTTTGTGATACAGAGGTGGTGTCCGTGCGAAAAGGGCAAAAGTAAAGAAGTATTCTAGGTGGCAAAACTGTTTCAAAGACTGGCTAGAGAAGCTAGGGAGTTTCATGTCAGCACAAGTGTTTCAGAGACATTAGAAATCATTTAGCACTACTGCTAAACAGAACCAAATAACAAAACACTCGCCGACATGACTGAGTGCTCATTCGTCCCCATACTTCTCGAATCTTCCTACCTGTGGTCTGTCACTCTTCTGAAGACCACTGAGCTGCAGCCTTCTCCTTTCTAAAGATGAGGAAAACGGTGAAATGATGAGTAAACCACTCAAGGCAGGGGCTTAAACCCAGTAAGCAGGTCTTTGGAAGCCAATTTCTCGTCCCTGAGATTTGAAGTGACTCCTGATAACTCTAACATTACACGGATATATACTGCATTAACTCCCCTGCGCATGCCCTTGTTTCCTGAGGTGATAAGTAATGTCTTTCTCGAGTTCCTTGTCTTCACATGTATTGTCCATTTATGATCCAAAGATGGATCTACTTTCCTTTTCCTTACCGCATCAATGTATAACACATTGAAATGAACAATAACTGAGAACGATGACGAGTGTCCATTAAAAGAGAACAAATTAAAGCCTGACGACACATCTTTACAAACACCTCAGCAACGCACATGACAGTTGTCTGATACTTAAGGACACATTCAAAGAAAATGGCACTTTGAACTATAAATTTATTTGCACAGAAGTAGCGAGGCATCACATGCCCTTGCATCTATTTCATACGGGATTCGGAGCCTGGTTTTGACAGCTAGTTCTAATAATAAAAAGGTTTTAAATGTGAGGTATAACATCGTTCCAATCAGCGCCTAATCAGGGTTATGCTTTTCAAATTATATTGTGTCTGCCTTCACCTCCCGCCTGTTATCAACAATAAAAACAGAAGTGCTTGAAAAAAAATCCTTGATCTGTGCACATATATTTTCAATATTAATATGTCAGCCCAATGGCAATAAGGATATTAGGAAAATGACGGAATTCTCCCCCAGCTGGACATGTTAATTGAGAAGCCAAGTTTGGGAGGCAAAGTTCACATTTGTGCAGATGGCGGGACAATGCCGAGCGGCAACAGAGGTCAGTGTCAGCCCCAGTCCCAGCTCTAATGGCTTGAGTCTCTGAATCAGCTGGTCCCTCTGGGCTGTGTAGGTTGGGGAAGGCTGTCTCTCTAGTGTTTCTGCCCTTGACTCTGGGGTAGTAATTTCTCTTGAAATGTCAGTGTGGCTTCTTTAAGAAAAGGGGGAAGAGGGCAATTGGAGAATGAAAACAGGGGAGAAAATATGTTTTATCCTTCTTACAAGAAGATGTATAACTTTGTGTTCGCACCACTCCTCTCTTTTCCTTTTCACTATAGAAATTAAAACATTAACCACCATAATGAGAGTGGGGTTGGAGAATGCTCTAATCACATCAGCAGAAAGAGATGAGTTCTTAGGGAGCCAAGATCTTTGACTGGTCCTATACATGCTTCCTTTTAGATCTGGGTACCTTTAACGTTTATCTATGTATATTGCCAATCTCCCACCTACCTCCTATTGCTTATAATATAATTTGTGTATCACTTTCTACTCATTAAATGCAGCAGAGTGGGACCACTGGTCATTAGTAGTTTTGGTTTCCTAAGTGATATAATTATTTATTATCTCTAATTAAAATTCAGAGTTTGGCTTTCAGTGTGTGTCTAGATGGGAAGTCCATTTTAATGAAAAGAGCAATTGTGAGTTCTAAATTTCTTTATGAAGGAGATAACTTATGTAATCATGGGTAACCTTTTTCAAGAATATTATCTCACTATTTATAAAACAATGCCTCCTTTACTTTAGAAATTGTCATTTGCATATGAAAAAGACATATTTATTGATGCTTTTGAGTGATGTGCATTTTCCATTCAGGAATGCTCTTTTCAAATCATTCACACAGCTTTGGATTTCTCTTTTGAAAACCATGCCACAATTCTTTCAAAGATTTCATATACACATCTACATATGCAGACACACAAGTAGCCATGAAAGAAGACTTGAGTTGTTGATCTCTTTCTTAAAATTTTTTTAATTTGTAAATCCTGAACCCTTTGTGTTTCTGAAGCCACTTGAAATAAGAAATCATTCCTAATACTTTCTGTCATTCACAACCCTATACCTAAATCCCTTTTCTTCCAGAGAACAAACAACACTGGTGTCTAACCAGGCCAGTTTTTAACCGAAGCTGCTACCAGGTTTCTACTGGATCATTCCAATCATTTCATTCACCATGTTGTTTTTCTCTCTGAGTCACTTAGGTCTTTTCCCTATTGAACACATCAAAACAAGAGAAATCACCGTATAATTTGGTACAAAAAAGTCCTTCTAAATTTTTTCATGGAAGCCAAAAAATAGCACCATGAACAAGTACATTTCTACTCCAATGTGTAACTTTTTGTTTTTCTAGGATAATCGTGTTTCCTGGGTCCCTGTCAAGAAACAAACACCATAAATTAACTAATACCTACAACAAAGGAAATTCATGAATGGAACTTTTTCTTACCTTTCTCACATTTCCTCAAGATTTCAGTGACTTCCATATCAATATTATAATTATTGGGGTTTTTTTCTTACATGTGAAATTCGGGACATATGAGCAAAGCTTATAATAGCCTGGTGTGGTGGTGGCATACTCCTTTAATCCCAGCATTCTCAGGAGGCAGAGGCAGGTGGATCTCTGTGAGTGTGAGGCCAGCATGGTCTACAAAGCAAGTTCTAGGAGAAGCATGGCTACACAAAGAAACTCTTTCTCCAAAATAAAATAAAATAAACAAGAACAAAAGTAAAAACAAAAGTAGAGTGAATCAGTTTCTCTAAAGTTTTCTGAAAATTTATCAGGAACAAAAAATGAGTCTTAACTTTGTCATCCAATCACACTCCTGTGTAGTCCCTACTAATTAAGCAAGTTAACATATTCAGCATCTATGTTTTATGCATGAGAATGTCAAGCTTTCAGATTACTTCATTTTGAGACCACATTCTTTACAAATGAAAAGATCTATGTAAATATCTTTATTCAGGTTGTGATAGACAATAGCCTTGCCAGAAGAGGAATTGAACACATACCCAAAATATCCATTCAGATCAGTCAAAACTGGGATTTCACATTTCCATGGTTATTTGTAAAAGGAGCATGATGTTTATTCTCATTAAATAAGTTCATTTCATAGCCCTGGGTATCAAAGTCATATGGACAAATAAGTACCAGATTTTATATATATATATATATATTTATATTTATATATAATGGTTGCTGAATGCCAGTAACTAAGTTAAGTGATTGAAGGAAATAACACTAAGAGTAGTTCTGTCCTTGATCTCAGGAAATGGTAGAGTAAGCTGCCACACACCCAATGGAATCTTTGGCAGCTGAAGCAGCATAGCAGAGGAAGAAGCACAGTTTTGTGGCTTTTAAATGGATTTATCACTTGGGTCGAAAGGCATTTGCCATAGTGCTTAAAAGAAAGGCTTTGGGATCAGACTGGGGAAATTTAAATCACAGCTCTGCCACATACTAGCTACTGGTTTCTTTTCTGTGTCCTCGTCTAGAAAATGGACATGCTGGTAATTTCTGTTTCACCTGGTGTACTGAGAGCAGCAGATCTGAATTGCAGGGAAGGCTGTGGAAGAGGCAGAAGGTTGCTGTCAAGTGCAGCCTCATGAGGAATATGGTTGAGATAGGAAATGACAACTGAGTTTTTAAATTTTGGATCTGCACTTTAAAACCTACTTAAAATGAAAAGATGAAAAAATCTTTCCCTGAATCAACAGAGAAATAAGAAAATAATTATATATATATATATATATATATTGATGAAAACACAATGAATTTTAATTTGGAAAAGAAGCTGGATTTGACATGAAATACTACAAATTAGTTCCTTCAAAGTTGGGAGCAAAATACCAAGACCATGGAAATGGCTGCAGAGGGAAGTCTTTAGTGTCTTTTCCATATTTACATTGACTGTTGGGAAGAGTGTTCATCCTTAGAGCTGTGCATACCATGTGCATACTAAAAACATAACTAGAAAGTAATTAGAAATCTGTAAAAAAAGGAATAAAGTCTTATGTAAGAAGTGTGTCATTTACTCATAACATATTTTGATAAGCAATAGTTAATCTGGATTACTTGTTTTCATTTATTTTGATGTGTCTAACTTTATTTTAACACATAAAGATAAATCTTAATATTTCACATTAAACAAATGAAGACTGTCAAGTTGCAAAATAAAGAATGATATAATCTTCATAGTGAAACACTCCTTTGGTCTTAGCTCTTTCGTATGCACTTCTGTATCTGTAATTTCATATTTTCAGGTGTTCCAACATAGCAGGCGAGCCTGATATTATGAAAGTTGAAAAGAAAAAAAAAACATTTAAAATGGCACAAATAATTCTGCTGCTTTTCCTTTAAAAATAGAGTGTTTAGAGTAATATTCAGTATAAAATTCTTCCTCTTTCCCCAAAAGTACAAAATTCATCTCAGCTGTCTTCATCAAATATTTTCCATCTAATCATTTAAATGATTCCTGGTACCCCTGTTAAACATTAATGAATGTTGCATTAGTGTCAATGGTAGATCTAAGACATTATAAACTTAATTTCAGACTTGATCTCTTGTAGGGATAGAGAATAAATATTGCTGCACTATTCTCCCTGTTAATGCAAATCATAGAAGCCTCAGTGTGTCCACTGACAATTCATTTAATGCTCTGGTCAACTTGATTTGCATTGATTCAGTGTATACAAGGGTTGTTACAGAATCTGGGTTGCATGTGGTCAGTAACAATATAATTACTTACTGTAAGCATGTCCACAGACCTGCTTTATATTTCATTATTATTACCACAGTTTATTCATGTGAAATAATGGCAGATCTGCACGTCCACAGTTTTGGACCACAGACCAAGCAGGTGTTTGCTTAATACTTTGGTCAAAGATCAGTGAGTTAAAGGTTAGGCCAGGGAGAGTGAGAATAGGGGGGTCACTGCACTTGCAGGAGGGAGGATGAGACTTGATCTTCTTGGGTCTGGAATGGTAGAACCCCAAGGTCACCCATTAGTGATCCTGCCTTTAAACACTATGAGATGTCAACAATAAATTCACCATGCCAGAACCTTTAACCCTCTTAATGCTGTGAACACTGGAAGTCAAGGCCAAAACCCAGGAGGAATGGACCCAGGGAGAATTACTCAAACAATTGTTCGTGGGATGTGGCATTTATTTGCTCTGGAGTTGCTTCTGTTAGGGCAGACATCTAAGAAAAAATGTTAATGTTTGATGTTCAAACTTCCTGTGCAAATACTACATCAAGCACAAGGCATAGGCACTATATAAGGATGGTGAAAGTACCACCATTGAATTGTTACAGTTTCTTTTTTATCACAATTGTATCCCACAGTAACAAAATTCTTGACATAAGATGCATCTGTGCCTACATTTAGAACAATCAATTCATTAAGTATAGTGGAATTAATGTATGACATTAGGGAATTAAAGATTATTAAACATTAACATAGTGAAGTCCACACATGTTGAGAAAGTTGAATACTTGGATATCAAACATAATTTTGCTGAACATACAGCTTACTCTCTCAAGCAGTCATCTGCATGTTTATCATCAAAAATTGAAAAAAAACATGGGCAAGCACAGTGACCATGTAGGCATGGATATTATTTTTTAAATGTGTACAATTCTACCGTTATGTTTCAAAAGGTAAATTGAAACATCTGGAACTCAAGAGCTCCATAAATTTCTCATTTGTATACAATGATAATCTCTAAACTTTTCAAAGTGAACTCTTTCCTATAAGTCACAACTTCCTTCCTTGTGGATCGCAGCCTCATGTTGGGTAGAAATGGGGAAGCACTTGGCAACAGACAGTAACTGAAAATCAGCTTCATGATGTCTGAAGAGGTTTTTATGGCAGAGTTCACCCACATTGTGTCACAAGTTCTGAACACACAGTAGGTATACTTTGTCGTGCACACGCCATGTGGTCTAACACCAAGAAACACTGCCTGTGGTCCACTAATTCAAACCCAAGGCTGTTGTATGTTATGAAATGCAGTGTCCTAAGTTTGCATATAAAATTTTCTGCTCTTAGAAAACCATAATGGCTTTATCAAACAAGAAAAGCCATTTAGTATCATTTTTCGGTATCTAATTATCTAATATATCTCTGGATTGTGTTGTGTTAGAAATTTTGAAATTAAAACTTTATGTTTGAATTGGTAACTTGAATTTGTTTAAAAAATAACATTAAATGAGTTTTGGCATGAGATTAAGGAAGAATTTTCAATAATTTCTAAAATAGTTCTAGACCTACATTTGCATTTCATACTACATACTTATGCAAAGCAGTGTTCTCAGCATTAACGAGAACAAAATCAAAACATCAATCAAATCTGAAAAAAACTACTTTGAAGATGCTTTACGTGTTGTGGTATCAGATATTCATCCAAGATTTAATTCTTTATATAAAAATAAACAAGTACATCCATCTCATTAGTGTGTAAATTTACTTTTGTCT
>CM053758.1:48208652-48228735 GCA_028658305.1 Pachyuromys duprasi
GAAGGAGCATATTCCGTGGGGAAGAAACAGAGACAAACAAACAAAGAAATAGGGAAGAAACTTCTTTCAGCAAAGCCCATTTGGAACCATATTAAAAATCTAATGAAACTAGCCAATGTCTTTTTCTAAGAAAAAAAAAAAAGCATTGATTTCTACAAATCCCTGCCTCAGAGTACAAGAGCAAAAGGAAGAAAGGGTGGGACACTTGGCCCTTTGTGAAAATATTGATAGACATTCCCAAAATGACCCAGAATCATGATCAATTAAAGCCTGACTCCTGGTGAGGTTTGAGAATATTTAGCACATCAACAGGACGCCCCCTTCTCAAGCTTACTGTGAAGGACGCTGTGCACACCTGTTCATTTTGCTCTCATTACGCAAGAGTATATTTTCAGTGGGAATTATTACTTCCAAATGAAATCCCCATTTTATTCAAGGAAACAGATATGTCTGAAGGACTCTACAGAGTGAGGACATGTACCAAAGACAGCATAATTATTACAACAGCTTATGTAACCTGCTCGGAATTTCCCCCTAAAACCTCAAGTTATATTTTTCCCCTGAAAGTAGAACATCCACAGTATATTTCCATTTTGGTAAGTGTGCATTATTGTTGGCTTTTCCTTCTCAACTTCAAACAGCCTTTGCAAATAACACGTTTTTCTAAAAATAAGCAATGGCTGTAAGATGATAGAGGGGAAAATATGGTTGTCTAACCATACTTTTTGAGAGAGAGAGAGAGCGGCAAGCTGCTTTTAGAACTGAAAGACAAAGAAAGAATTTCATTATAAATTATTCATTGCACTCATTTTTGGATCAATACTTATAGATATTCACATGCTTTTTATGAAGCGTGGGAGATTCTTTTAAATGTCATAATTTCCTTCTCAAAGCTAAAGTCAGGAGCATAGCACTATGTTGACAATAGATGTGCTGGAGAGAGGCATTCTCCTTTATATCTTTTAACTTGGTAGATGGTGAATTTGGGCCATAGTTCTACCGAAACGCCCCATGACTGATCTGCCACCTTCTGCCAAGATCTTCTACTTTATATACAAATAATCGGAAGCCACTCACCTCTGTTTCACTAAGGGGGAAAAGAAATATAGCTGCTACAGTGGTTCTCAATTGAAGAATTTAACATGGTTTGTTTGTTTGTTTGTTTGTTTGTTTGAAGTAGTATTAAGCAAACAGGGCAGGTACCTAGACATTCTGGGTTGGGGAGTCCTGACTCAATCTCATAGTTTTATGAGGGCTCACTTCTTGTCTGTGATCTGCTGGAAACCAGTCTAAAGGGGATATTTCATTTGTTTTGTTTTATGTCAGTGTGTGTAAAGGTTGGGAGGAGACTGTGGGTGCCTGTGTGTGTGTGTGCATGAGTGGTACAGAGGAAGACACCGAGTGAGAGAATCGTCCCTTATGGTTTTCTGCCTTATTACCTTGCAACAGGGTCTTTCGTTCACCATTTCAGTTTCGATGGCTGGACAGCTCCTGGGATCCTCCTGTCCCTGCCCCTCACCCCACAGCAATGTTGGACTAACATAAGCAACCGTGTCCTGCTTTTCATACAAGAACTGGGGTCCTCATGCTTGCATTGCACTATCTCTCCATCCCTAAAATAACAATTGAAAGACACACTTGAACAAGAGAATATTGCACTGATGTAAAATAGCATCTGCTCTCTCTCCTTTGACCCAAGAACTCAGTCTTCCTTGGGGGTCAAGCATCTTCCTGGATCTTCTGTCAGGAGTAGTATTGTAGTGAAAGAAAAAGTATCTTCCAAAGCTGCCACAGTTTCATTTTCTATGCTCTGAAGGGTGCGTGTGTGTGTGTACATGTGTGCTTGTGTGTGTGTGTGTGTGTGTGTGTGTGTTGGGGTGGGATGTATTCTCTTTACAACATCAGCAAATGTGTTCCTGGTACTTTTCAAGTTAGCACAACAGGGACAGTTTATAAGGATGGAAGAGAATTTAAAACAGAATTTTTCTCTCACCTGTCCTTAATGCAATTCAACTGAGTAAATGAAAGAATTTTGAAAATTCTTAGTTTAGTGAAAAAGGAGAAATCAAAGAGATCATCACCTCTCTTCATTGCCTAAACAAACAGCTTTTCAATGAAGAGGTGCTGCCAGTGGGATTGTAAATCAACTGTGGGTGATTTTATGTGAATGACAAAGGAGCACAAGGTGGCTATATCCAGACCAGGGAGCTCTGGGGCAGCCAGGTTACCCCATCTAGATCTTCTCTTGTCACGAATGGGTGCTCATGGAACAATGGTGGGGCTTTCAGAGTGCAAAGAATTCAGTAACAAGGCTAGCAGTGCTTCACATTGAATGCTACCTCGGCGAGCTCTGGCGCCTTTTATTCTTGGTCTTCAAATGATCACTTCATTAAAATGGCTCCTTTCAATACATGCAATGTCTTCCCACGTAGCAGCAGCAGCTCAGCCACTGGTGACATAAGGAGGTGTAACATAGAATATTTTCAAATGATTTTAAGTATAGGATGTCTCTCTCTCTCTATCTCTCTCTCTCTCTTTCTCTCTCTCTCTCTCTCTTTTGCAATTTTCAGTTTGAGAGGCATCGCTAGGAACAATCCTTAATATCAAATATGAGATTTCAAATCAAAACAAAAAAAACATGCCTTTTAACTTTTTAAGAAGTTATATTAGCCCTTAGAGAAAATTATTGAGAGTAATCTGCGCAAGTTCTTTTTTCTAAGCAAGATGTAGGCTCTGCTGCGGAGAATAGAGCATTTCAATTATATATATTTTTTTCCCAATTCACAGATACACCTACAACTTCTGATGTTTTTCTTTCCTCTCTCTTGATCAAAGAAAACACAGCGTCTCAGGGGCAAGGCCTGTAAACACTCTTTCTATTTCTGTGTGAACTCCCCTGCCTCTCACAAGGGCTGTGATGCAGTCCAGGATCTTGCTAGAAGCCTAAAGCCATTTCCTGAGAGGCTTCCTCCGTGACTTTCTGCATCAGCACTCCCATCTTTGGGGCACGAAGATTGATTTTCTTTCTCCCAGCAAGTGAAAGTCCAGAGTGTGTGCCCCCTGCCTACTATCCTGAGAGTCGACAATACAACCACCAGATCAACTTGAAAAACTCGTCCAGGGGGAGCCTTCCCGCCACCTCTGAGCTCCTCACTAGGTTAAGTGCTCCATATATCAATGAAGGCCAGCCCTGCTGGCCCTGGTTCCCACAACAGCTGCTTGCTGCGATTCCCTCCAGCTCAAGTTGTGATGCCCTGCGCCTCCTGCGCAGGGAGCCTGCCTGGCGGTGGATGTACGAGCACTCAGGATCTCAGAATGGAGTCTCAAAACTGGCGCTGGAAATCACATCTTGGTCTAAGACTACAATAAAAACATCAAAGCATCTGGGTGTGGAACTCATTAATGTGGCCATGCACACACATGGGCTTAAGCATGGTTGTTCTGAATCTCAAACTGGCTTAACACATATGTGGACTGCCTCAGTAAAAAAGGCTGACAATTTTCTGTTTTGTTCTGGTTTTTTCTTATGTGTGTGTGTGTGTGTTTGGGGGGTTGGATTTTAGAACTAAGGAAAATTCTCTTTTAAAGCATAGTTGACAGGCAGAAAATGAATTTTGAATTTAAATGGGGAAATGGAAAAGGCAAGTTAAAATATCTGCAGAAAATCATTAAAATATCTGTTTACAAAATATTTATTTTCTGTCCCTCAGGAAAGTCCTTTTACCTGCACAGTAAGCTGTATACCTGGAGGGAGGTAGAATTAGATGGGAAGTTGAGATACAAAATCTGAGGTTACATGAAGAAGATTGACAAAAGGCTGTATTTTCTAGTAAAGTTCACAAAATCTTATTTAAAACTTATTTTATTTTCTGTGACAAGACTATGTTGCTTGATTATCAAAGATACGATGACTATAACATGGTGTGTTTCCTAAGTTCAATGTTTATGTAAGAAAAATAAATCTCAGTGATTTGATCCCAAATCAGTAGAGCATGTGAGTTGTTCTATTAATAAGAAGTCTGTCGTTTTATTTAGAAGAGGCATTTTTCAATTTTCTCTTTATCATGTAGCTACTAAAATTTTCTAGGTTTAAAAACACATCATCTTCTTTGAAATAAAGTTTAGCTAACAAATACTGAATTGGATCAAGGTATAAATAAAAATTCACTGTTTTATGAGATAACCAACATGATAATTAGACATTTGTTACACTGTTAAAACACTTCATATTTAAAAATTTTCAATTATTAGAGTGTAAATTGTCTTTTAAAACCATCACTTAAAACAAATATCTGGAGAAAAATAAATGTTTCTTTATTGGTAAATGTGTTTTGTACTGTCCACAAAATGAGTTATTTAATTAATATTTTGTTCTTTTTAAAATATCTGTTTTACTGTTTTGATATAGATTAAACAATAAACTGTCAAGTAGTATTCTTCACCACACCAAATGCATTGTGTCCATCTGTATGCTTCCTATTGTAGGAGTCTTTATAAATTAAATTTATATTATAAATTAATTATAAAATTAAATTAAAAACAGAAATTTAACTAAGGAAGGCTTTTCCAATGAAGACTGGGAGACTCTTTCCAATCTCAGGAGATTTAAATGTTGAATTCCTGTAGAAATTTGTTATGGTTCTATAGGATCATATAATTTCATAAAGAAAAGTAAGTGTGCTTAATAATGCAAACAAACAAGGCAGAAAAGAGTAGACAGGGACCCCTCTGTCTACTACTCTAATTAGCAAACTCCACGCAAGCAAACTATCAGAAGTAGTGTTGATTTAATGACATAGAATATTTTTGGTGGTAGGGGGTGTTGATAAAAAGGCAGATTGAAATGATATGTCAAATATTAGTAGCCTTTTAAGACGTCATCGCCCATGGCCCTTAACCTCTTACAGATGGCAAACACGGGGCAGAACAAACGAAATTAAGATGATAGTGTGTTGACAGAAGCAAGGAGATTCCAGGTTTTATCCCCACAGACAACAGAATGACATCACATCTTTTCAAAATGACACATTAATGAATTTAGCAACACCTGAACTTTTCTGGCGACAGCACCTTTGACACCAGCAGGTTCTCTTGTGTCAGTAATGATAGGATTGTGTATCACCCTCCCTCTTCAGAGCTGATGGCAGAATTACCTTTTGGGCTCTAACAAGTTGACAGGGTTTCATTTTGCCCCCCCCCTTTAATGACATCTTCTTTGCAGGTGAACTGGAGAAGTAATGACTTCTTTTTTTTTTTTTTAATTTCTTTTCTCTTTCTCTTTTTTGTCTTGGAGGATTCCTAAATGTCATTGGGAGATCTAAGACATCTCAATCTCATTTAATGCAAGCAGGAAGCCCAGAGTTTTTAAAGGTGAAATGGAGCTTGCTAATGAAGAAGTATCACTCTCCATGGGGCAAGCTGCTTGTTAGTTCAACGTAGGTAAGTGTCGTGGGTTAGGGTTCCTGCCTGACCCAGGGTGTGACCACACATGTCATCTTTTATTTATCAGGCTTTTCAAAAACATAATAGAATAGCTGGCCAATAAAAACAACAAACCCTTCTGCGTTTTGGATGCAAAGAGAAAGGGTAATGAGCTCTTGCCTCAGAAATGTGTGAAGATGGAGTCCCGGTTACGATCGCGTTCAAACATGTCAACTGAAACATGTGCACAGTAAAACTGAACAATAAATACAACTTCCAGTTTATGAGAGCCAGAAACCTAAATTTTCAGTTTGTTTCCATTTTTCAGTCTCTTTATATGTCCCATGACTCTGGCAGTAGTTACATTGTTATGCGTTTAGGTTTGGTTCATTCCCTTTCTTTTTCATAATAAATATGCAAGAAGTATAACACTTGCGATTGCCATCAACTTAGGAAATGTTGTGAAATCCAAAGGAGGGAGATAGGAGAGTCCTCCTAAACATTAGAAACTTGGCAGAGTTAAAACTCTCTATGACTCAAAATCACATAGGTATTCTCTGCTAGATTTTTTTTTCTTTAATTTGCCCCCCTGAAATTGCCAATCCAGCTAGTTACCATCTGGGGAAAATCTAAAAAAGGGAAAGTCCAATTCAAGACGTGACATAAAATCCATCATGGGTGAACAAGACAAAGCTCACCCACAAAAACCTAAGGTAAATGTTCAAGGGACGGAGCAGAGAGGGTTAAGTAACCAGAATCAGCTATCAGCTCACAGACACTTTCAAATGACCAAAAAACACCGAAGGTAATATCTCAAATTATTAACTGATAATACGTTCAACACAGCAAAGCTCATTAGCACACTGCTCTTGGCCTGTCACAGTGTGTTCCTTTTTTTTTTCCTTGTTTACCTGAAAAACCTCTAATTTCTACCACAAAAACTTCAACAGCCCACCGGATCTGTTTGAAAATGCCAGACCTAGCTGTGTGGATCTTGCCTTCTCAAGCAGGAATGGGTGGGTTCATCTCATTCTCACAAACTGGAAATTAGTCCCTGAAAGATGAGCATGGTTTTTGAATGAAAGCGTTTCCTTGAATCGTGCCCTCCAAGGCCGTTTTAGGGGAAACATGAAATTACATTTGGTCCTAACAGGTGACAACAATGACTTCTTCACCTGCCAACTGCTTACTTTAAATTCCCACACATGTGGGCCATTTCTGCTCCGTGTGCTCTTTGAATTTCTGCTGCCTTGCTTTGCAGCGTCTGGTTTCTCCGGTGCCTCCTTTGTGTCGGAGACTCACACACTGGGTTCTCCCTCTTTGGTGCTGGGCTTTCTTTTCACAGTGACATTTCAACATAAACAGTCAATATTCATTACCTCAAAGGAGACTTCCCTCCTATTGCTGACCAATTAAATACCAGCTGAGATAGGCAGACAAAGGTAGGGCTCGCTGTAACACAAGACAGGCTGAGAGTTTCCTCCCTGCTCCCTTCAAGGTTGAAAAATTGTAATCAAAACAAAGAGAGCTGGGGATTTAGGGACTCTCTATGTCCGAGAGGCACGGTTCCGTTGGATATTATGTCACCCTATCTTTTCATCTGGCATACTGCAGAGAGTGGGGATTTTGCATTATTTTTTGTTGTTGTTTTTAATAATTCACCACCATGCATTTTTGAGGTTTCGCCGAGAAGGACAATCAGCCCTTAATTAGTTCCTGACTGAAGATGGCCATATTGGCTTAGGCTGTTTCCTCGGATGCTGGTGGACCTGACCTTTATTTTCTTACTCCGCTGCCTAATTTGATTTAGCTTGATTTCTGTATTTCTCCACCACACAAGAGCGGCTCAGGAGGCGCCACTTAGAACATCTGTTGAGACTGAGCCCTTTCCGATGAACTCGCCACGTACGGGGAATTGCTGGGAATGGCTGTGAGGCTCCTCAACTGAGTCCTCTGAACTGTGCCTTCACTTCAGGGAAGGAAGGAGGGGGGGAGTATTCTCGTAGATTCCCTTGAATCATTAAACAGCTCAACTTCCTTCTCACCCCCAGGCACCCCTCCCCCTACGCACTCTCTCTCCAGGATGCAGAGAATGCAGGGCTCTTCTGGAACCATTTTCTTAGGAAACCAGGATAGCAGTGTTGTTGTGCTTAAATTCTGCAAATTTCAAACTCACACTCTCTCACATACACACAGTCCGGAACAGCTGATTTGCTCCACGTTGTGAGACTTTCCCTTCTCACACAAGAATTGTGCAACAAAGTGCGCATTCTGGGTTTTCCTCCGTGGAATCTTCTGACCTACACAGGCCATTCTTCCTCCACATTGGGAGGGAGTTAACACCACACTTTTTTGTTTGTTTATGCACATTTGAGCTATAGCTTGGCTACAAAGGGCAGTAACCCCAACTGCTATCAAGAGTATCTTCCCCAAATTAACATTTCCTTTAGGGATGACCTGAAAGAGGAAGGCTCCAGATCCAGAAAGCCCTTAGGACTTGCTTATTTTCATTAACTCAAATACCCTTCCTAGCTTTCTCACAAATGCCAAAAAGCAGTCACAATGTTCCTAAAACAAAGGCAAGTCACTCTGCACTGAGACCCCCCTACTCAACGGCCCTTAAAAAAGGAAAGCAGTGATCAATACTCAAAGCAATGGCCAGCTCAAACTATGTGTGTCATATTAATTAGCTGCTCCACAGAAGTGATGTCCCAGTTTAATTTTCTGAGAGCCCTTCATAAATTATTACTTTGCTTTGTCTCATGAAAAGGAGGGAACAATGAACCCAAGGTGGTAAACTTTTATTTACCTGGGTATCTTTTCTTACATAAAGAAAAAAAGGACATTTTAGTTCGGAGGACTTGTAGCCTCCGCCCCCATGTTAGATTAGGTGAATTTAATCATGAGAGAATTGTGTTTTCTATTTGTGCTTCTAGCAGCTAGAGGGCACAAAAGAATGCTTTTACTTTGCCTTGTGTTCCACCCACCCACACCCACCCACCCCCACACACACACTGGATGGAGCTAGACAGACTCAGAAATAAACAGAATGCAAGTGAGGCTGGTGATTTTATTGCACCTCCCTTCTGTAGATGTCATTTAAAAAAAAATCCCCTTTCAACAGGAATACAAATTCCAGATGAGAACAGTATGTTAGTGTGGCCTGTAAGAACTACATCTTCCTAAAACAAAGAGTAAATCACAAAGAATGAGAGCGTCAAAGTGGGGTGAAATGATTCCAAGTTTGGACCATCATTATGTTTCCAAACTATTTTGTAAAGCTCTTTGTTCAAAAGCAATATAAACACATGTTTAACCTTTATCATTGGAGCATCTTAAATATTAATGTTGGTTGTGCTTCCGCATTAACAACATCTATTATTTTTGCACTAATAAGAGGCTTACAAGAATAAACATGAAAGGCTTGGAGCAACCTCCCTGTCAATTAAGAAACAGTCAGTAGTACTTCAAGTGCACACTTCCAGCAGATCCCAGCAACTGGAGTCACATCGAAACACATGCTTCCTGCCCTGAGAGAGGCTACACTATGTCCCTAGAAGTTTCCTAAATCTTCTCCTGCTCACTTGTACACACCCCCATCTTAAAAAAAAAATCTGGCTACTGGGACTCAACGGTAAAAGGCATTCTTTTTGGACCATTTATTTGAAAGCATAATAGTTTGGCATTTTTCTGCAAGAAACACTAATAAAGCTCGGGAGGAGTCACATCTGTTGCTGAAGAACAAAATGGGTTGGGCCTCAATAGCATAATATATATAAACACTTTTTCCCCCTAATGAACTGTACCACCCCCTTAGGCATAAATGAGTTGGATGTGCATAGAGTACCATTTGCCAAATTGTAAATTGCCTACATTTATTTTGGGAGTGCACTAAACAGAGTGCTAATTGCCTTGTTTAGCACTTTCCTTTCTTTCATTTGCACTGGTGTAAAATCTTAGTAAATTAACTCAAGGCTTTTATTATGTAGGTAGCATTTGAACAACCAAGAATTAGTGAGGAGGCAGCATGAAAGGACGGATAAAAGAGGAGTTGGCTCTACCCAGAATGCCATTTATATGTCCCTTGAATTAAAAGGATGGAATTAACTTTTAATCCTTGGGCTTTTTAAATTGCTGATGTTAACACGGAACGTATTACGCAGCCATTTTATTCAAATTTGCTCACTTAAAATGGGTAGAATGTTAACAACCGTGATCATATGGGGAAAGTGCAGCTAGCTGTATTCATATACACAAGTGTATATATTAAGATTCATTCCAAATAGCAATTTATGTAGTTGCAGTCAATTGCATAGTCAAGATTCCAGCTTATTGTCAAAGACAAAACACTCCAAAGTCATTACCATCCATCACTTTGCAGTAGCCTACGTGAAATGAGTTGAGAGTCTGGTTGCCATTTCTAATGGACAGGTGTGCACTTCAGAAAAACCATCTCCAACTCGGTGGCACATAGAAGGCAGTGTGCCATTGTCTGCTTGACTTTGGGGGACAGCACAAAGCAGGCTCAGGCTGAAGGTCATACTCTTACAGGTGGCCTCCTGTGGGGGAAATTCAGCAGAAAGCTCTGTGGAGGAGCCCCGTGAAGCAGTGCTCTCAAGAGAAACAGGGATTTTTTATTTTTTACGTCTTCTGTGTATGCCTGGCTTGGATATATTCACTGGTTTTGCAGATTTTCCCACAGCTGGGATGAAGCCTTCAGTATTTCCCTGTTGCACGTGCTCATTTTAAGTGAAAATCAATGGCAGAGTCCATCATCTTTGTTTCCTCTCAGACCTCCCCCCGCCCCACCCCCGCTTGAAAGTCACAGTGGCTACCCACATACACAGCATGCACAGGGCCTGCAGGGGTCTACACCAGGTCCCCAGCCTAGATGTCATGTTTCCCAGTTTCGTTTCTTATATGGTGTTCGTTGGTGTGCAAATGAGTGGCTCTCTGATTCTTGTGCCTTGTCATGGGCTCTTTTCCTTCTTCTGGTTTGTCCTGTCCAACATAGATGTAACAGTTTTGTTTTATCTTAATGTACTTTATTTTGTTGCTTTTTTTGAATGAATGAATGAATGAATGAATGAATGAATGAATGAATGAATGAATACCTAGCAACTAGGGTAAACATTAATAACTGAACTGTCTGTCATTTATACCTGCTAGGACAGGGAAAACCAGTCTTCTCCAATGGAAATCATTCTGGGTATATCAACCACTCCAGGGCAGGCAGGAGCCGCTGACCAACATATAATGAACTCCATGGGTTTTTGTTGTTGTTGTTTGGGTATTTTTTTTGGTTTTGTTTTTGGTTTGGGGGGTTGTAGTTGTATTGGAGTTTTGTCTGTTTTTTTGAGAAAGAACTTAAAGATTGGGGAATATCGGGAAGGACTTGAGGGAGGGAAAAAACATGATCAAAACCTATTTTGATTTTAAAAAATTGTTTTAAATAATAAAAAATAACAAAAAGAAAGTTGTATTAGCTGTCCTTAGACAAAAGTCTGTCAACATAAAAAAATTAGATGATGGAAAGGTTGTTTCAATGGCTTATTGTTATATGTATATTTATCTCCCATTCATAGAACTTAGGTTTTAAAATCTGCTTGGCCTTTATTTTTAAGAACACTAACCTCATAAATGTGCTTAAGATTCAGAGAGTGGTAAGACACACCTTTAGTCCCAGCAGGAGGAGGCAGGTAGGTCTCTGAGTTTGAGGCCAGTATGGTCTACAGAGTAAGTTCCAGGACAGCCAGCACTACACAGAGAAACTCTGTCTCAAAAAACAAATAAACAAAAAGTGTTGTTTTAGAACAGTCAGGGTGACACACCAGTAAGAACTCAGGAGGTTGAGGCAGGGAGGTGGTTTGATCTTTCTATGCTAAACAGGCCAGCTTAGGCTACATAGTGACTTTCAGGCCAGCATATAGAATCAGACCCATGAGTGGAGGAGGAGGAGCAGTCACATTTGTTTCCTGGTTTGAGATAACAGCTGTGGAAGAAAGTTCTGGAGAATATACGGGAGCAATAAGTATTCACTCTGCTCAGTGTCACTATGTACCAATTAGAAAGATAAATTCTAGGTTTGATCATCTAATCAGCAGAAAAGAAAGTGTGTGTAAATTTGATTTACCATTCCCTGGAAATCAAGCAGTATCACAGCCAGTTTTAACGGGCAATACATTCTTGGTAAGAACATTAAAGCCAAGGAGCAGACACATGCTGATCCCAGCTCAGCTACTGAGTGTCTGATCTCTGAAAAATAATTTCGTCTTTCTGAATGTCCATTTCAGCCTAAGGTGGTGGTGGTGGTGTGTAGACTCTATGAGCACCATGTAAAAGCAGCTGTGGCATAGTGTGTGCTCAGTAAAATATGGACTCACCTTCCAAGCTGCCCCCTCACCCACATTTATAGCTCTTCATTCTGTTCATGAAGAAAAATCCCTGCTTCAGTATTAGAAGATAGAGCTATTAAGATAATTTTAATCTTTTCAGTGCAAGACTAGACATAAAGAGACTCCCCTTACAAAAACCTGAGGAATTTCATTAATATGAAAAAAGTACCATAAAATGTTTTTAGATGGTGTATAGAGTAATAGAAATAAGGCAATAAATACCTCAGTTAGGATATTTAGTCCCCATTCTTTATCTTCCTACTCAGACTTAAAACTAACTTTGTGTGTATCATTGTGAGATCTCTCTATCTCTATCACCCTCTCTCTTCCTATCCCTTGCTCTCCCTCTCCCTTCTCTCCCCAGAAACTCAATAATGCAATGTATTTGTAGTGTTTCCAAATCAGAATGGTTTGGATTCCTTTCTGAATTCTAACTGGAATTTTACACAGCCGTGGTTTCCATGAACTCTACCCATCACTCAACATAAAATTGTGGTTTTACATAAATTTTGCATGATGTAAGATAGCATTTATTGTATCCCCAAAACTTATTTATTTGCCATGGAAACAAATGATGGCTCATTTACTAAACTGACCAATTTCCTCATTGAAGAGCTAGCCTCTTGGTAGAGGAATACTGGTGAAGAATAAAATCAAAGAAAGCTGAAAGAGACTGCTTCAATGTCCATGGTTTATTCCAGGTTCTTTGTAATGCCATGTGTTCTTTAATTTTTGTAGCATGTTATCTTTAATGTAAATACTTAACGAGAGGTCTACCAATAACTACCTGAGATCATTAAAGAGCACACTTACCAACAGGTCCTTAGTGCTCAGCACTGCTAAAGAATGGTTCTAGCCATATGAATGTGTCCTGTGTCAGGCAAATGTCCAGACAGGCATCTTAATATATTTTCCAAGGGCAAAAATAACACTCTATCATCTAACCTCTGAAGATACCAAGGTACTGACTGATGGAAAGCATTTCCATCATTCTAGTCCAATATTTTTTTTCTTCACTTAATAGACAAAGATTCATTTTTTTTCTGGCTTCAACTTACTATTTACAAAATTCTTAGTCTTAAGGATTTGAATTTCAATCTTCAGAAATGTTAATGATACTCTTGATTCTATGCTTTCTAGATTTTCTGTCTACCCTTTCCTATAATCTAATCCTGTATATTTTAAATCCATAATTAGACTCTGGTAAAGTAGTGCTTCAGAAAACTGTCTAAACAGATGAGCTATGGCACATTCACTCAAAGAAACATACATGTTTGCAAGTTGTTTCCTAAATATGTTTCATCTTATGGTTGCCTGGGCTTCCTTACTCAGGTTTGAGTGTTTCTGTAACTCCAATGACCTGCATTCAATATCCATCTTAAATGAGCTTTCCAAGGGCTTTCTGGGTATGTGAACTAATTTTTGTAGCTCTCTGCTCTTGGTATGGTAGCTTTTAAATATCCAAAACTACCTCAGACATTCTAACTGTTGAATGACAACAATAACAACAAAAACTATTTGGTTTTGTGAAAAGTGAAACCATAATCAATGCTGAGAGTGAAAGTGAATGCAGAAGCATCACGTGTAAGGTTTCACAAACTTTCTTGACAAACTGCAGCACCCACTCATCCATCATCTACAAATTTGGTTTATGCACATGCATACAGCAAAGGCTCTGAACTCTAACTGACCATGGCCTGTGCTCTTCCTGTAATTTGAAGTTGGTCTTCATGCATTGGAATCATACTAAATTCAAAATCTTCACAGGACAATATCTACTAACCCTATCCACTGTGTTCCTCTCTACTACCAGGAGCTCCAAAAGAGCACACTCCAAATAGGTGGCAGTCTGTGTCAAGAAAAAAGTAATAGAACCCTTATGATGCCTACAGTGTTCTGAGACATAACTAAATGGGTGTGTGGCAGAAGAGACACCTATTCTGCACATGTAATTAAACCAACAGAGAATCACCTGTGGGAATGAACTAATGTCCAGACCCTGGGCTAGGTCAGCAGGTTTAGGTGACACTGTTTCTACCAGGTGAGGCCTCCTGACACACACTGGATTCTTCTTGTGGCATTTGCTGTCAATATAAGGCTTTAAAGTTATGTCTAAAGATGTCTTTCAACTATAGTAATATTTTCTTCTTTCACAGGAAAGCTAGTGCTAAAAATATTCAGGTGAATTCACTTTTTGAATGAGTATTGACAGGAAAGAGGCTCATTAAACAGATGTGCTGCTCTTCAAAGTTTTCTAGTAAGAATTTGAATGAGAAACTAAGTTCAGATGAGAGAGTGCCTTAATATCACTTAATTACATTCTATTGTATCACAGTTTTATTTAGCATTAAACAAAGCATTTGCTATTAGACAAACATTCAACTAAGAAATCGAAGTTTCATGCAACTGAATATAAAGAATACTTTGAAGGCTCTAGTAAAGTGGAGTCAGCACTATTACCTGAGGAAAAAATTATGACATAGTATAATCATGACTTTAAGAAGGAAAAATGCAAAATAAATGGAAGGAATAGAATGTGGTACAAACAGTTGATCTGTTTGAGTTAAAAGCTAAGATAATGCAAATGTTCTTTCTATTGTAATGTGCTTTTCTCCATTGTATTTTTTTATAATTACTAAAAGTGTATAACAAGAAAAATATATTCAAATCAATCTCTCTATGGGACTGTTGCCTCAGTTAACATATGAATATGTTACTACCCCCCCTTCATCTTTTCATTTCTGTATGTCCAGGATGGCATGAGAGTCAACAAATCTGATCAACAATGACCTTAAAATCTAAATATAAGCTTCTTGTCAGAAGTAGGAACAAGTTTGAAATAGACTTTTTAAATTTGTTTCTGTAACATGGATCTTGTGATATGAATTGTTTTGTAATATGAATTGTCCTTCAGCTTTACAAAAATTCTGTGTCCTTGTTTTATTTAAGAAATAAAAATATGAATGTAGTGGTTACAAAATAAAATTACAGATGAGATATTCAGAAAGACAGAGAGATAGATAAGTAGATAATGGATGGATAGACGATGGATGAATGGATGGATGGATGGATGGATGGATGGATGGATGGATGGATTGGTGGGTGGATGGCTGCATGGGTACATGGGTGCATGGGTGGACAGACTGATCCCAAGGGCTGAAAACTCAATCCTTCCTTATGAGAAATTCCAGTTTCATTTGTGCCACACTCTTGTAAGACTTTAGTTTCAAATAGTTCTTGAAATATTCATTCAAATGCTGATATTCCGCCACAATTTCCCTCAACTTCTGGAACACACAGGTTTTTCTTTTAATAACAGACTTGCAGCTCATTGGTTGAAATTTTGAAAACAACGTTGGTGTTGTGCAGCTTAGTTAATTTCCATTTGTTTTACATCATTCCAACCTCTCCTTGAGCATTGAAACTAAATCAGGGTCCATCACCACTTCCTAAATATAGCAAAGTCAGCCATAAAAGCAAAAGATATTCCAGTGATACTTCCTTAATAGACAACTGCTGCTTTTAATCTGCATGGTTACAGGTTTCCTTCCTAACCTGTAAACCTCGGCAGTGTACTGTAAATAAGTATTAGATGTTACATAAGTTCATTGGCTGAACTCCCAGGTGCTAGAGCTCTCTGCCCACTCTTCTAAGGAGAATAAAGCTTATTTGAAGAAAATGTGGTCTCCATTGGTAAAGGGTTAAATGCAGATTATGCAAATAATGATATTGTCATTTGCGCCCTCTCCTCATTCTGAGGGAAGCTTTTCTGCTCTTGTTTTTCTTCTCCTCCAATTGAGAGATTAACCTGGTCTCAATTGAAATGGCAGTCCATATCATACCTTTCCTTGAGCTCACAGCATGGCTAATAACAGCTGGGGCCGGCCAAGCAGGCCTCTTTATTTTTCCTTTATTGTTCCAGACTATGAGCCCGTGAACCTTCAGCATGTTATGTACTTAACCATGGTCAGGTTGATGTCATTATTTTCTGATTGTCCTGGAGCTCCTGGGGTACTGGCCCATATTGACAGCATAGGGCTAGCGTGCTCTTTGTAGGGTAACCTTTGAAAAAGAAGCCCAGAGACCACCTGCATGTTTAGCCTAGAGCTGTGACTTTGCTCTAGGCCAATTGGTATGCTTCAAAACATGTATTAGCACCACTTGCACTAGTGAGTTCATCTTGCTTTTTTTTTTTTTCATTTCCACTTGGTCTCATTAGAGAAAAGTTATCGGTGCCACAAGCAAATGCTTGACAGAGAAAAAAAATTTAAAGATCATTGGGAGAAGATGTGGTATGTCTGGGTCATTGTGTGCTGTGTCACTCATGAAGTATAGCTCTTCCACACCTCCATTGTTAGTATTTTTCCTATGTTGCATGTCCACATGTCTAAGTAGTCAGCTGAGCTAGCCTGTGGCAGAAACAAACAGGGAAAGGAGCCCAAAATGGCCTGAACAGTAAAGTAAAGTGCTTCCCTGCATGAACCATCTCTACACTCAGCTTTTACAAACCTATAAAAATTGGTCTAGTTGTTATCAGTTCAGGCTGGAAAGCATGCAACAGCCCCTGATCGCCTCAGGCTTTGATGTAAGCACCCCTGACTATTTCTGTTTAAACTCCAGCGGATGGAAGACACCTATAAAGATATTAATTAGCTCCAGTTGTCACCAGATGTGGTTCACATTCTCTGAGCCAGCTCTGAAATCCTGGAATTTTTATTAGGCAAGGTAATGTTTATAGCTCTCATTAAAGTCTGAGTCATAAAAAGCTGAAGATGAGATTGGTGGAAACTGTTTATCAACTTTCAAAAAATAAAAACAAAATAAATAAATATCCCAAAGTCCTGTGTTTCAGACTGGAATGACAGGCTAACTTCGAGAAGCTGGGTAAGAGTCTCCTACTATTTATATTTCAAAAAAGCACCTTTGGAGTTATACTTCATAAAATGTCTGGTTTCTGTCAGATTTATGTTACATTTCCATGCTTAATTATAGTAATGTTAGCCACACAGTACTGCATCATCTGAAGAGAGAAAAAATCAGTACTAATTGTTACTAGATAGGAAACCTACTTGTGGGATATACGGTGACAAAAAAAAAAAAAAGAAAGAAAGAAAAAGGGATTGGCTGTTTATTCAAAATGGGTGAACACTCCTTGTCAACTGACAAGTCAACGAATCAAAAAATATCTCCTAAACACTGCTCTCCCCCTCCTTGTCATTTTAATGCAATGTCTCCATAATGAAGAAAGTGCTTGCTCTAATTTTTCTCTCAGATGCAAGAAATAGTCATAGCTAAAATCTGCTCAGACCTACTAGCCCATTTAAAAAAGAAAGAAAGAAAGAAATTTCCATCTAACGCCAAAATAGAGTTTTCTTCTAAAGCAGCACTGACCTCCTTTCTGCAGCTATACACTGCTCCCCCCGGCCCCACCCCTGGCAAACCTATACACATGACCGTACAGGCCCCATTCTTCCAAGGGCCCCCATTATGAGCTGTGATCTGGGGGTCCCCAAATGGAATCTATCTGCAGCTGGATGACTTGCACAGGGCTTCCAATTTAGAGTTTCATAAGATCTTTGGAGATTTTAAATGATATTCAGAAATATGCTTATGCATTTTTAAAAGATTCCTTTTCCCCATCTGAACTCTTTTAACAAAGGTATTGCACTAAGGACAAAAGCTGTCCAATTTTTTCCAACCTTTTGGTTCTTTCTAAAACACAGTCATTTTGTTAGACATTGAAAATGTCTTGATTTAGTTGTCTTGCTATTTTGGGCCTGTCCTGCCCCCTGCAGTGGTAATAAGGATGGGGGGTCCTGCTGGGCCCTGAAGAATACCATTTCACGGCCGCCACAGAGCTGGCGGCTTTTATTTATGGAGCCAAGAAAATGAATGGGTATTAGTGTCCAAACATTTCAACATGCTCCCGCGGCCATGCACAAAAGGGACTGATTTGCAGCAAATTTCCACTTATTTTCCAAAAGTATTTACCTTGCCTGAGCTTGGCTGATCACTATAATGGCATAGCTGAGGGGGAAAATGACCATTTCAGAAATATATATATATATATATATATATATATATATATATATATCTTAAAAGTGCTCTACTTCTTCTGAATAAAGATAATACTTTGGGTTGCTAGGATTCTATAGATACATGGATAAATCTAAGGGGCCAGAGTCTGTACACCTCTGTTGTTTTAAACATGAAAAGAACTGACACAGCCCAGACAAAGAGAGGTCACATGAGCAGGCAGAATGCATCTAAGACGGCATGCTACAAGTGCCTAGATCATCTCTGGGTGTTCCCAGAGACTAAGGTAAGCACTGTGATGTGCAGAATTGGGGCTAGGAATGACTAAGGTAACACACTCTTTAGCTCATTGATGGGTAATTCAGAAGATGCTACTAAATCATACTACCTATTTGCAGTAAGCAACTCACATAGTCGAAAGCATTGATTGAGCACCTACTATGTGCTGTGCGTTTGAGACTCACCTCAATGAGAATGAGAGATGTTACAACAACTTTAAACCAGGCATTCCATGTTCTCTGTAAAGGGTGTTAACATCTCCTGGTCAAATAGATAGTCTGAAGACCTCTCCATTGGGTCTGTAGTTCTGTCTCTTAAGCAGAGCTCTTCATCTCTCTGGACTATGATTCACTTGTCCACTATGCTATTACATATGAAAATCTTTTGTACCAAATTTCTAATCGAAGTGTCTACTCTTCACATTTCAAACAAAAGATTGCTTCTTCCGTCACTAACCGCTAATGTCCTTAAGATAGATGCAATCTTGGGGCTGGGAAGATACCAAAGTAGGTAAAGTGCTAGTGCTGTAGTCATAAGGACCTATGTCTTATCTCCATAACTTTAATGTAAGAAAGAAAAAAAGGCTGGGAATAGTGGCATGTACTTGTATTTCCAACTCTGGGAAGGTAGAGACAGGTGGATTCCTGAGGGTAGCTGGCCATACAGCTTAGCCTACAGGACAAGCTCCAGGTAAAGAAGAGAGCCCCACCTCAGTCTCAAAAAACAAGATGGCTGGTATGTATGATTGTACCTAAGGTTGACCTTTGACCTCCACCTTCATCCAAGAACATATGTGCACCTATTCTCAGAAACATATACGCATATACATACACATGTAAGCAGTAAATATGAAGTCTCCTTTTTATTTCCTTCATTATATTATGAAATTTCTGTGTTTATTTTTGTGCATGGGCCAAGAGTCAGCTACCTGAGGTCTGGATAGTCATGGATCTCATTGTCCAAACTTCCATGCTCTTTGTATACACTCTCAAACTAGAGGTGGAGGTAGGGGCAGAGGCCACAGGTGTGAAGGGGACTTCCATCAGCTCATTCACTCTTTTGTCTTTTTCTCCTTTTAAACAAAGATTTTGAAAGTTAAATTTCTATATTACCCTTTTCTACTCTGTAAGGTATAAGAGTCATACATGCAAAATGGTTGTTTTCCTATTCATTGAAGGTTCACAATTTGCTTTTCCAATATTTATGTCAAATGTACTCTGATTGAAAATCTTCTAGTCACCCTTCACAAACATGACCACTGCATTTTTTCAAATTTCTATCAATAAAAACCTAACATTAAGCTATACATACCAGTCCAGCCTTAAACAGCTATAACACTGCTCACAACAACAACAACAAAAAGTTGTTATTCTCTTAAAACATGCAATAACGGACAGGAGCAAATCTAGCAGTGTTTTTTTCCAAGCTCTGTACTTTAAGCTCATCATTTAGTTCTCCATACCTCCACTTCAATATCTTTAAGGTGGAATTGATAGTCATAATGACCTTATAGAATTATTTGCTTTTGTGTTCAACAAGTTAACACGTAAAACATTGAAACACTGCAGCTATCAATCAATGTTAATCGTTTAGTTTATATCCTAAATGTGTGGCTTGGGCACCTCTAGTTTCAATGATACTCTTGAATGCAAGATAATAAGTTTCTCAGTCACCTAGTTTCCTATCAAAGCCAGTTCGACAAAATCTACTATATTATCTACCCACAAGGTGAGCCTTCTTTTTTTTATGTTTATATTTTATTTTATTTTTTTTAATTTATTTATTTTTATCTCAATCACAGGTTGGGTACTTTGAATCCCAGGCATAGCCCCCTCCCCCATTCCCTCCCACCCTCCCACTCCCTCCCTCATCTCCTTCTTCCCCGCCCCCTCCAAGTCCACCAACAGGGGAGGACCTCCTTCCCTTCCATCCAACCCCAACTTATCATGTCT
>CM053758.1:48229235-48268241 GCA_028658305.1 Pachyuromys duprasi
TTATTTTATTTTTTTTAATTTATTTATTTTTATCTCAATCACAGGTTGGGTACTTTGAATCCCAGGCATAGCCCCCTCCCCCATTCCCTCCCACCCTCCCACTCCCTCCCTCATCTCCTTCTTCCCCGCCCCCTCCAAGTCCACCAACAGGGGAGGACCTCCTTCCCTTCCATCCAACCCCAACTTATCATGTCTCCTCTTAAGCATCAGATTTCAAGAAGTTTCCAGTCTTTGGTCAAAGCTTGAGCCACACTCACTGTGTCCAGAACTGAACCATAAATTCGTAAGCTGGTCTTTTGATTTGCCAAATGGGTCCCCTACAGACTGGATAGTCAATGGTTGTTCCAGCCAACCTTCATCCTGAGCCACATTTTTCTCCCATGTATATGTGTGGGTTTCTGTGCTATTGAAAAGAGAAGAGTCTATCCCATAGGAATTTATTTTATGCCCCAAATCACATGGATTTTGGTGGTTTGTAATTATTAGAAGTGATATTGACATCACTCCCTTTCTCTTTGTTTCTAATATCCCATAGGTAAAAACAGAATGTTCAGCCAAAAGACATATCTCTAAGGAGCTTTGTACCTTTATATTCACTCATCTTAAGATTTTATATGTATATATGTGTGTGTAATATATATATATATAATATATTATATATATAATATATATATGATACCTTCATCTCAGAAAACTTCTCCTTAGATCTTCATACAATGAAACTTGAGTTTGCTCATTAACAGATGAACAGGGAAGAAACTGTGGAACACACAAACAGTATAATTTAATTCAGCCATCACGATAAATTATATAAGAATTTTTTATGAAAATACTGTCAATCATGAAAGCAGAAAGGACTTTTTCCTTAGAAAAATGTTGGAAAGGAAGGGGTGGGTGAATGCTGTGAGAAATGAGATGGCTAAGCACAAAGTATGTACAAAAAGTCCTGATTATATATAATTCATGATTTATATGCTAACTTAAGAAATAATATAAGCATATATCATATTTCTCTAGGTTAGGTTATTAGTTATTTTTCTTCTTTTTGTATTTTTCTAGTTAGTGAAATATGTTGAAAAATTAATTACACTGAGTAAGCAAATTTATTTCATCAATTTTTTATTCTGTTCTTCCATTTTTTTTACTTCACTATACATTCTCTAGCTTCTTCAACTAAATGCTTAGCTTCAACTAAATTTTAGCATTTATTTTATGATGTCAAATTTAGAAGAATATATTTTCTCTAAGTATTGCCTTGTCTATAATCCATATAATTTAAACTTACTGTCATTTGATTTTAATTAGTGCTGATATCTAAATATATATTTTAGTTTATTTTTTTCTGGTTTCTTCTTTGTCATGGAGTAGTTTAACTTATGCTTTATATATTTTAACATTTGGACTCTTTCTTAAAATATTATTTTGGTATTATTAACTCTTAGTTAACATTTCCCATCTAGCACAGAATATAGACAAACAAATATGGACCGTGTTCCTCTATTTAAAAAGCACATTTTCCCATGTTGAGTTAAAATTTCCTTTTTCTTTCCTTAAACAAATTCACTATGCTTCACTATGCCCTATGTTTTAGTCAGGTTCTCTAGAGTAACAGAACCAAGGGGATGAACACAAAAATGGCTAAACCACATAGGAGAAACTGAGAACCCAGTGCTTACTGAGACCTTGTGACTGAATGCCTCAGTAGTCAGAAGAGTCCCACATTAGCTGTCTATCATTGGGCGGGTGACATAGGCTACTCAGTCTACAAGGCCCAGTACTTCAACACTCCTTATCTAGCGACCAAAGATCCAGTAAGACCCTGGAGAGTTGCTGGTCTCTTGTCCACAATAAAAGCTTGACCACAAGTTATGGTAATAATGGATGAATCAGCAGAAAGCAACAGGACACTTCATCTCCTTCAAGCAAGTAAATAGTGAGTTGATGCTCCTTCTAGCATCCCCTTAATAAGGCTTGCTAGCAGAAGGTACCATCCGCATCAATCAAGGCAATCAGGACAGCTCGTCCAGTGAATCTCTCTACTCACGTGATTCCAGTTTGTGCAAGCTGACATTAAAACCAACCGTAACACCCCACCCCCACTTTACTTTTAATGTAAGAACAAAATCATCCCTTTCAGTGAATCAAGAAGATCACTGATTAGGAGAACCATTATTTCATCTACTACTATCAAAGAAGTATCCTGGTGATTAACATTCCAAGACACATAACAACTTTGAAGGTGTTAAGATATGCAAAAAAAGAGAGAAAACTTGGAAATCACTTAAAAGATGGCTCTTTGTCGTCTTTTACCCTCTCAATTAATTTCTAGGTCGTAGGCTTTTTATATGCATAATATTAAATTTTGATTTGATATTAATATTGATATTTAAAGACTGTCTTCCTTGCAATCTCTTTGTCATTCATAGCACTTTGAAGTATCTTAGTTATAGATATTAATTCTTCATTGTTCCCATTCTATGTAGTCTTCTAGGAGTAACCAGCAACTGTACAGATGTACATGCTCAAGAAATCACTAGATAGGCATATGATTCACTTTGGGTTTGGTTGGATTTTCCTTTGCATTCTAGGGTAATATATACCATTCCATGCATTTATTGTCACCTCATCTCCATCAGAGTCCCTCATTATATGAGCTTTTCTGAATTGTCATCCACCACAGCACTTAACATTCTGCTGTCACTGTAGTCAATAACTACATTTCCCTTCCAGACATATGATGCTGGTATCATATCCCTATTCAAACCATATATTCATTCATTTATTCATTCATTCATATATAAATATATTTATATATTATATATAATAAATATATATATTTAAAAGACCCTTTACATACTCTTGAAAAGAAGTAACACAACAACACAATGCATGAGTTCCTGATGTCTTCTATACTTTCAAGGACCTCCACAATCCAATCCTGTCATGATTCACTTTGATGTCTGGGACTCCCTTCACATATTTATAACTGTGAAATCTTTGAAAATACTCTTACATTTTGGGTTGGAAATGATTCCAATCTTACCCGTCTTGTCAGCAATATGACATCAGAAGTGAAAGACTGGATAAAAATGAAGCAATCAGTTGTCCAAACTTTGCAACTCTTTACAATTCTCTAAGCTTTATCTTCCCCAGGGCTTGTTTTTCCTATTTATTAGGTGGCTGTTTCCACGTGTGCCTCTTTGTTTTCTTTGTAGTAAACTGGCTGGAGCACATTGTATGCGTACATTTTTTAGAAGTGGTTTTATGATATAACATTTACATAAATCACAATTATGCACTGGTTTTCATGAGCTAAATCTTTAGGTCCAATAAAACCTAAAAATGATTTAATAGGACATTTTGTTGAAATGACTTGAGATTCTGAAGTGATTCTGATAAGTCCAAAGAATGACATCATGGAATCTGAATTCTCAGCACTTTAACCACACTGAACTTAGTCGGCCCAAATGTAGAATCTCATTTTCTCTCTCCTTTTAGTGTTTTGAGACAGGCTGACTTATTTGAGCTATATCTGTAACTAAAGATGAACTCCTGATCTTCCTGCTTTACCTCCCCAATGCTGGGATTCCCTGAGTGGGAAACCATACAAAATTAGTATTTTGTTTAATTCTTTTTTGTTTGGGGGGTTTTGTTTTGGTTGTTTGATTGTTCGTTTAAATAAATCTCCCCACAGGTTCCAATTCTAAAACACTGAACTTTGAATGTGACTGAGATCATGCTAGGTGAGGTAAGTTATGCATTACAATAGCTTTTTCATTTTTGTTTGTTTCTTTGCTTGTGTTTCTCCACATAACTCTGGCTGTACTGGAACTAACTCTGTAAACCTGACTAGACAAGAACTCAGATATCAGTCTCTTTTTTTGCCTCCTGAGTACTGGGAGTAAGGTGCGGGCCACCATACCCAACAGCAATGATTGTTATCAAATAATTATAAGAGAAATAAAACTGTGATTTATGTATCCTTTCTTTTCTTTGCGTAATATACTCTGTTTGCTTTCAAAGAGATCCAGGAATGATTTCAATACCAAATTCTCTGCCTTATAAAGAATTATCCAAGAATTTTTAAATATGAAAAACCATAAACCTTAGGTGAAGCAACTAGAAAATACATAAAAATGTAAGTCAAAAGAACTGTGTCGTTTCTGAGTTGATTCCTAAACCAACTGTCTTTGGTTTGCAAATCTTTCCATTAAATTCTGTCATTCATAGGATTCTGTTTCATTGCTTGCTTTATATTTTATTAAAGACCTCTACTGTCAATTCAATTACTATTTTTTAGTCTAAAAAAATTCTTATGTGTTTCTTAAAATTGTTCAGTACACTCCAAAAAAATTGCCAATCTACTGGAGTTTACTTTAGGTCAAAAATCTTTGCCATTTTCTGGAGTGACTCTTGAGTGAAGGGGAAAACACACAGAATAGAGCAGAGATTGCAGCTGCCTGGCATGTCCTTCTGTGTAGGCTTACATTGGAAAGGATTTCTTGGCTCCTTCCTACTGGGAAGCAAAGGCTGACATTCTCATTGACTTGGGATCATGGAAATGGTCACATTTGATAACCTTTGAAAGGCTGGCATGAATCGCATCTTGAACTTTAATCAGAAACTAGAAGATCCCCAGTCCTTTCAACTAGAATGTCAGTAGACAGCTAAATAGTGAGTTCTGGAGAAAAAAAAAGAAATAGAAATAGTTGAGGAAAAAATTAATATTCAACATTAGGGCTTGAGAGATGGCAAGGTGATTAAGAGCACTGCTCTTCCAGAGGACCTGGAATAATTTACATGGGTATCCTATCAAAAGGAATAATGCTCCTTCCATGAAATAAAAATCCCTATGGCAGTTATGGGCTACCACTATTCAAATTTTTGGTTAATAAGGATCCATAGACTTCCTAACATTATAGGCCATTGTCATTTGTCCATTTGTTGTAGTTTCTATTGCAACGATAAATACCATAATGAAAAGCATATTAGGGAGAACAGGGTATATTTTGGCCTACATCTCTGTATCACTTCCCATCATGGAAAAAAATTACAGGAGGAATGGGAGGCAGCAATATGAACGTGGGAACTGCAGCAGAGACCTTAGAGAAATGCCGCTTACCGGCTTTCTTTCCATTTCCTGTTCAGCTTGCTTTCTTATACAACTGGTTGCTCACTTAGCCTGTTTTCTTATACAACCTAGGACCACCCCCTCAACACAGTGTGCCTGTCCTTCCCACATCAGTCATTAATCAAGAAAATGGCCCAAACAGGCTTACCTACCAGCCCATATGATGAAAGCACTTTTTCTATGAGGTTCTCTCTTCTTAAATGACCTATTAACAACAACAAAAAAAAATCTAACTAGCACACCAGTGTTCTTGGCTACGATGTAGATATTGATGGTAAAACTCTGTTGCTGAAGATCCCACATACTTGCATCACAGAACATGGAGAAATGAAGCTAGTAAAGATTCCAAAGCCTCATCCTCACTAGCTAGCCTCATTGTGCTGGAAGGTACTTTGTGTGCTACAAGATGCGAAAAGTACACTGCAGAGTTTGTTTGTTTCTTTGTTCGTTTGTTTTGCCCCGAGCTGTGAACCTAGCCAGCTACAGTAGTGACTGACAAGGAGCGGTCGTTGGTGTAATGTTGGTGGGCATGTGGTAAGAGCCACCATTACACCATCTAGAGTTCTCAGATGAATGCTGGCTTCACACCAGAGAAAACGGCCAGATAATGTGGTGAGAATTTCCACAGAAGACAGTATAGACAAAAAGATGGTTTCTTGGTTGTGAGTGAGTCTACTCAGGATGGTGGGATGGTGGCGGAGACAGCGGCCGAGGAGAGATACTGGAGAAAATACAATCAATGAGCTTACGGACTACTAATTATTTTTTACTACAATCATTCCCTGTTATCAGTATTCAACTGCTCAATGCAATGGTTGCCAATTTTCTAGATCTTCACTTTAGAACGCACTTATGTATCAGAATAATCAGGAAGACTTTCTGAAAAACCCCTACTGATAAACTGTTTCTACTTTCTGTTCAACTGTGTTTATTAACTTTTGCCAAGTGAGTGTTCTTTTGATGAGTCTTGAATCTGACCACTTTATGGTTTTGCCTCTGGTCACGCTCTAAGGAATGTCATCTTGCCAGTCTAGAAAGTCATGAATGTGAATTTCATTTTATTATTTTACATTAAAAAATAATTCTCAGCTTATTACCACAAATCTTGACCTGTGACTAAGTCAACCTCAATTCATATTGTAATTCAATGAAGGAGTATTTCACAATATGCTATAAGAGGGATGGTGTTAGGGTTGTTTGTAAATGACTAAGTTTGTAAGAATTTGACATGGCTGGGGCTTTCAGCCAAAACATTAACTTGGCTTCATTATGCAAATGATTAGCTATGTGGAAGAGCAGGTTTCTGGAGCCTGGCACCATACTGTTTGTTAAGCCTGGTTTAGCACCGGGAGAAAGGGCAAGGGCCCTGTCAAGGAGGAAGGTGCTGCACAGTTTAAGTAACTTTTCCAGGCGAAGCAGATATGAAACACAGCGCCCTTAAGATCACACCTGAAGTCTAAATGTGATATCCCCCCACTTGCACACTACTGTGTCAATTTCACATTTTTTTCATCTCTTTTAAGATATTCAGTTAAGAAATCAGTTTGGTTCTATATCTTCTACCACTGTAATGCCGACGACAAAACGGTAACTGCTTTTGCTTATCTGTGCTGTCACTTCACCCTTGAATACACCCTTCGCAACATTCTGCTTCTGAGCCAGTTCACCTCTGTTAGTCAGGTGACTGTGGTGGCTACCTCTGGCAGCTGCCCCCCTACCCTGGTTGCTTTGTATGATGGTAATGGGTCTTAGTCATACTAAAGTCGATGTATATGCTTGGGAATGGGAGAGAGGGATTTAGAACTATTACCCAAAGAACGCTATCCCAATGCTATAAATTGAAAGACTTATAAAGCAAGATTTTATTGAAAGATTTATTTATTGAAAGGTTTATTAAAAAAGAATTATGAGGAAAAAAATAAACTAACAAAAACATAAAACAAACAACAACAACAAAACGGAACTAGAACACCTAGACTTTAAGATAGTGGTATCCAATACAATGTTCTTCAGTAATGGAAAATATCCATGGCTGTTTAGTCCAAAATACTTCATAATTGAGTACTTAAATTATAATCGTGACTCCAAGTGCAAGCCGTTTAAATTTTATTTAACTTTCATTTAATTAAATTTACATAACCATGCATAGCTAGTGGTTGGCACACCAGACTAGTTTAAATAATCACACAAATGATACAAGAAAATTAGCTTTTAATGCTTATAATGTGGACATTATTAATAGGATGGGATGCCATCTAGCATAGGTTGCTAGTACATTAAATGTGGGCATAGGGAATTTGCAGGTGACTAGGATATAGTAGGTGAGAATAGTTATATGCTTAGCCATCTCAAGCAGAAAGTATATGATGTATTATATAATATTTTTCTAGAAAAACATAATTGTCTATTCTTCTCAGATAGGACACTAACAACAGAATGTGAAGGTTCACAGCCTATGCCCCATGTCAAATCTCATCACTGATCCTCAGACAACAAAAAGAGGCAAATTAGTGAAAAGCAGAAAAAAGAAATTTATTTAATGTGGCCACATTAGGAAGAGGGACAAAGAGTTCCACAAAAACCTCCAATTCTGTATTTTTTGGTCCTGGAATATGATCAAAGTTTAAAAAGAATACCAAGGATTTTTAAATCCATCAGACTCAAGGTATAGTTATGTTAATCACTGACCCTTTATTATCTGAGCCTCAGCCTCATCCTGTAAGGTGGTCTGACAAGTTGTTTTAGTTCTGTGAAATCTCTTTTCGAATGACAAGTTCTCTTGCTGGCTCCTTTTCCTTCTCTCTGTATGAAATTTCTGGAGAAGTTCTTATTTCTTTCGGGTCCATAGTGTCAGTAGTTTGATAGTGAGATCAAGAGATACAAGTGTCTCTTTAGAACATTTTTTATTTTGCCAGGCTAGTTAAAATATTGCCTAAGTAGCACAGTAATTAAAACTGCATTACTAGAGCTCTCTGAATGACTTGCTGGTAGCTCTGTGGTCTCATCTCCTTCCATTTCACTGTTTTTATATCCCTGGGTAGAGACCTTGTGGATCCTGTACATTTCAGGACTTTCTTCAGCCTTGCAGCTGTATCTACTTCTGGCATCCGGGGAACCTTCCTCTTCCCCCCCCCCCCCTGAATTGTTTCAATTTAAAGGAAATAGATACATAGCATGTTACTATAGAAGTGATTTTTTTCTGAGTCTTGCCAGGACTACTGGAACATGTCTGAGATGTTATCTAAAGAGGTTTTAAAAGTTTTTGATCTCTGCAAGTTCCTATCAACCTTGTTGTGGTTACAAGATGTTTTTTTAAAGGTTGTATTTGTTTATTATTAATTACAATTTGTTCACTTTGTACCCTGGCTGTAGCCCCTTCCCTCATCTCTTCCCAGTCCACTGTCCCTCCCTCTTCTCCCCTGTGATCTGAAAGTGTTTCAAACCAAAGCTTTGTTTGAGACAGGGATAGAGGCAATGTTTCCTTCTACTACAGAAAAGGAAGTTTATTGAATGTGATAATAATGGGAAACGTGTACTTCAGTCATCCAATTTAAGATGCATGTGTCTGTTAATTGTTTACATTAAAATCTAAAGAAAAATTTTTTAAAGTTTTTTTTATCTCCTTACAAACATCTTAAGCAGTTGACATTGAGCTATATAGAAGGCTCTCTTTATTTCAGTCATCCAAAGCTCTGCTTCAGAATGAATACTTCGCAGGATCTTTTGTGAGATGAATGTCAGGAAAGCCATTCATCAATCTCTAGTCAGAGTACTTGGTATATCGTCCCCATATGGATATTGCACACTCAGCAGTTAGTTTGTATTGTGACAAGGTAGTTTGATCTTCAACAATGAATGAAATTATCCTCTTCTGGAGTATTCTTTCTTCCAATTACTAAAGCTCCCAACATCCATTGTCTCTAACTATGACCATCATGAGTCTTATTCTCATTCCTTATACCTGTCAGTCCTAGGCCACAGCTGTTTCACCTGTAGCCCAAGTGGTTATGACTGAAAAACATCTGGAATTAAATCTCTATTATTTACTTTATTTTTCTGCCTCACTTGAGGGTACTGAATATATTTTTAATTTTTTTTTACTTTATGTGCATTGATGTTTTGCCTGCATGTATGCCTGTGTGAGGGTATTGTATCCTGGAGTTACAGAGAGTTGTGAGCTACCATGCGGGTGCTGAAGTGAGGTCCCCTGAAAGAGAGGACAGTGCTCTTAACTGCTGAGCCATCTCTCCAGCCCAATGTTTAGTATCTTTAAGACCACATTTCCTCAACACTAAACAGTGACCAGCAGGGCCTGCCTCAGGATGTGATGCAGATAAAAGATCTATAATGGCAAGAAGCTTGATGATCAGCAAGGAAAAAGATAAATACTTGCTCTTTTCTAAATCTGTCCTTCTACTAGATGCTTGTATCACGTCCTCTTATTTAAGTATGGAAATGTATGGAAATGTAGCCCGAGATTTATGACCTAGTGTTGTTCCTTCTCTTCTACTGTAATTGCCCTCAGGGTTGCTAGCCTGGTACCACCATTTTGGTTGTCTAAAAGACATCTCTAACCTTACTTCAAAGCTGGGATGCCCTCAATCTTGCACATATTTGAAAAGATTCATTTAGTTTTAAGAACAAAAAACACCAAAAACAAACAAACAAAACATAAAAATAATTACCTGTTTCTCTCTCTTCTCACATTCTAATTTCAGTTCATACCAGTTCTTTTCAACTTGGCTCTCAGATTAATCTGTAAGTCAAGCTCCTTTATCCCCATCTTCACTGTTAATAGCGTGGTGCAAACTTGGACCATGATTCAGACTCCTAAGCTGGTTGCCCACTCCATCTCTCTCTCTTACAATCGACTGTCCACATAGAAGTCAAGATGATATTTGGGAACATTACTCAGCCTTGTTCCTCTTCATCTTAAAACTCTCTACTTCCTTTCCATCATATTTAAAGTAAATGTTTATTCATGAGCTGCCAAAGTATAGGTTTTACCCTTGAGAGTTGCACTCTCTTCACCATTTCCTGTTTTGTGCTCTCATGGACTGCCTCCATGAGACTGACACCACACATTTTCCTCTCTTAAGCTTTCAATGTAGCTGTAATCATTACTTGGGAGTAATAAAAATTTCACTCTTTTGTTTATTATCTGCATACCCTAATAGAAGATACAAGCAACATTATGGTTTGTATACCTTGGTGCTATGATTATTGAATATTGCCTAGTACATAGAAGGTATCAGATGGTGACAAACATCATTCTCACAAACCCTGGGCTTTCAAGGTCTGGGAAAGGAAATTTTTGATATGTCTGCCTTTGACAAAATCTGATTTTCTTTTACTCCAGAATATCATACACACATTATGGTTCTGTATCTATGCTGTAACACAGGGAATTGAGAATAAGTCTTTATCACACCAATGCACAAATTAAAGGACCTCTTTTTACCCCAGTTGTAATGCCAATTGCCTACAACAATGACTCTATCAATATTATCCTATCACAGTTTCTTTTATGGGGTTGTTCCAAACATCTGCTAGAGCACAAACATGCTGTCTTACTTAGGGTTATTATTATTATTATTATTATTATTATTATTATTATTATTAAACACCATGACCAAAGTGACGTGGTGAGGAAAGGCTTTATTTGGCTTACACTTCAATATCACTGTTCATATAAGGGAGACAGGACAGGAACTCAAGAAGGGCAGGAACTTGGATTCTGGAGGTGATACATAGGCTATGGAGGGGCACTCCTTACTGGCTTGCTCCCTGTGCCTGCTTAGTCTGTTTGTGTTTGTTTGTTTTGTTTTGTTTTGTTTTGTTTTGTTTTATAAAACCTAGGACAAATATCTCATAGTGGTACCACTAAAAATGGGCTAAGCCTTTTAACATCAGTCACTGATTTAAAAATGCCCTATAGATTTGCCTACAGTCCAATCTGATAGAGGCAATTTTATGTAGGCATCCCTCCTATCAGATGATGGTAGGTTGTGCCTAGTTGACATAAAACTAGACAGCACACAGGCCCATTAGTTTCCAGGCCACCTCATCCTTTGCATCTATACCCGAGTGCTGCATTTTATCCCCAGCCTTCTCTGCTCAGAGGAAATGTTCCCTCCTTCTTGACTCTTACCCAGGCCTCTACAATGATATAAAAATCTCTTCTTTCGGGCCTGCAGACACTGATGAATCAACGAAGGACCATGTATGGAGAGGACTTAGAACCCCTGCTCAGATGTAGTCCATGGGCAGCTCAGTCTCCATGTGGGTTCCCTACTAAAAGGAAGCAGGGCCAGTCACTGCCTGTTCTCTGATCACCTCCCTCTGGTGAGGTGGCCTTACTAGGCCACAGAGAGAGAGAGGATCCAGACCTTCTTGATGAGACCTGATAGGCTGGGGTCAGACAGCAGGGGAGGAGGACCTCCCCTATCAGTGGACTAAGGGAGGGAGACAGGGACACAAGAGGAAGGGAGGGTGGGAACTGGAGGAGACAAGGGAGGGAACTACAGCTGGGATACAAGTGAATCATTTGTAATTAATGATAGCATTATTAATGTAATTAAGGATAATAGAATTTTTAAAATCTCTTCCCTCTTATAAACATTCTTTAAAATAGCATGATTTTCTTCCTGGTTTTGGATTTTGGCATACATGAGTCTAATGCCTCTTTTCTGCCAGTCATCTTTATTAAGAATAGAGTCTATGAATTACTTATCATTATTCTCCAAACTACTTAGAAAAAAAAAAAACAGTACCTTGATTAGCATTAGTGGGGAGGCCTTTGGAATTATTTGCAGTCTCATTTTAAACTGATATTTACTACGAACCCAAAATCGTAGGCTCCCAATCCTTCAGTCTTCACATCTTCGTTATTGTGGTCTATGAAGAAATACAACAGGAAAAGAAGTGATGCTTTAAAGGGTTAATGCATTAGTGAAAAATGTCACCTCTCGGTAAACCTGAAACCCAGTATACATGCAGATGCTATCCTGAGAGCCATGTCTGAGGTGCAGCGGTGATGGTCCTCTATTGCTGATCGATACACCCACTCATGTCCCTTTTATCTTAGATCATTCTTTTTCACTGGCATTACTAGATCAACATTATTAACAGTCCAATTTAATAGCCTTCAGTCTAATAATTGAGTGTAATTTTCTGTGCGAGATAATTCTCAACTTTTAAGGCATTGCTAGCTTTGCTAAATGATGGGGATTCCTCCCTCTTCCCGGTGCTTCCTTGGGATATGATCCACACTTATTACATACGTGTTGTTCAAGTGCTCCTGTGCACTTCTTTTTAAAACAAAGGTCTGAGGTGTTACTTTTATAAGTTTGAGTCCATACAAATAGGAGACAAGAGCTGGTAGAAAGCCCAAAGTTTTCTAAATGTAGATGAGCACAGATTAAGAAAGCAGTAATTAATTTCCTTTGACCTCCGGCTGAAATTCCTTTCTAGAGCTGTCATAAAGAGAAAGGGGGCAGAGAAGAGAAGTGAGACTGTGTAACAATGCAATTAAACCCTTGTAATGAGGTCGGGCCTTGGACTTGTTGCAGCTGATATCATTATAGCAAATGAAAAGCCCCTATATGGATGGCAAGGTTTTCTTATTCTTTTTTTTTCTTTTTTTTTTATTCAATGTGCTTTTTTTCTTTTTCTTTTGCTTAACTCCTTTAATACCAGATTCAAAGTACTTTATGAAAGAAACATATAGGCTTTATGTATGTGTGAATAAAAATAAGCATATAGATGTGTGCTTATACATACACTTTTTGGTTTGTTTTTGTTTTAGTTTGTTTGTTTTCCAGAAATAAAAATTCTGGTTGACTCAGGAACATGATCTTTATATGCAGATCAATGAAACATAAGAGACATAGAAAAGCCTCAGGATTACTGCTAGACAGAGTTAAATTGTCTTTTGTACAGTAGCTGCTAATTTACAGGTGTCTCCAGCGAGCTAAGGCCATGTGCTAGGATGTAGGGTTCTGGGCTTGAGTCTCCTACTAAATAGCTCTATGATCTGAGGCAGGGACACTGAATGTATCTGAGCTTCAATTCTCTAATTTCATTGATGGAAAATGTGTTGGTCACTGTTTTTTTGTTTGTTTGTTTATTGTTGTTTTTTCCATTGTGCTGCATGCCATGACTAGTGGAGTTGATTTCAGCTAAATTGGTGTCTTATTATGGATTTGTCAGTCTTTTCAGAGAAAAGACACACATAAGTGTTACAAAACAGCTGTGTCTGTCAAAGACTTCAACAGTTCTTAATCAGGACTTCATTGCTATAATTGAGAGCACAAACTCTAAAATAAGGGTGCTTTAGGACAAAACCCGCATTTCTAGTAATAAGTGTGAGCAAGACAGGTCAGTTAGCCTTTAGCCCAGGCTCCAGAGTATGAAATGGGTAAGACACGAGTAACAATTACTTCAGAGTTGTGAAGTGAGAAAGAGTTAATGGAAGAAAAGATTTGAAGATTTGAAGAGTGTGTGGGCAGGGCATATGTCAGAATCTTCACAGGGCTAATTCTGCTGTTTATTTAGCTCAACAATTCTTTTCTTTTTAGAGGATCCAAAATATATCGAATCAAACTTCTGGTAAAAATTCTCCTTTAAAGTAGAAATGAAATTTTTTTTTATCTCAACAATAACCTCTCTCTTGACTATGATGAGAAAATAGCCAGTATTTAAAGTTGCGTGGACCTTTACCTAGAATGAGAAAAATTCATGAATAGAATAATTTTACTGATAAAGAACGTGATGAGTCAGGAAACATACAGTGTTAAATGACATTAAACATGCTACATGACTTCCACTGGTCACTACCAACCTGCTTGATGCTTACACAGTGGGTTTTCCCTTAACATTCTCACTCATGGAGAAATTTGAAGGAAGAGACAATATACAGCTTTAATTTGGATCGGGACAGTATTTTGTTTGTTTGTTTTTTAAACTTTGGACTCATGAGCTCTTCCTTCTCTCTCTCCTTTTCTGGCCATTAAACCAACTTTTGCTTCACCACACATTTTGACCTTTATATCCTGCATGACCAGAGCCCCAGAAGCAATGGAGACAATAAGCCACAAGCTGAAACCAGGAACCAAAATGAACTTTTTCTTTCAGTGAGCTGATTCATCTCAGGTATGTGGAAGTTTGCTTGGTTTGTCGTTTTGAGATGGGTTACCGTTCCCTTTCCAGACCAGGCAACACTCTTGTTCTGCTTCCTAGGTTACTGCTGCATATGGATCGCTTCTGCAGCATCACGGAGTCATAACATTGAAAGGCAAAGCCAAACAGGTAGAGTGAATACCCATATGTAATCAAGAAATGCGATGAGGCCCAGGAAAAAAAATACTCCCAGAACTATAATAAAGAATACAATCAGTCTGTGAAAAAGGTATATTTCTACAAAGGTGAAAAAAATCGAGATCATTATTTAACAATCCATAAGACAATGTAAAAATATTAGGGGGAAGTTTGATTACTATAAAAATCGCCTATAAATTAATTTTCTTTCTTGATATAATATTTATATTTTTAATGTTTCCTAGTTCTGGTCATTTAAAATATATATATAATTCTAGGTTCAAATGCTCAACTTGTTCTAGAAATGACTTCAGGTTAACATAGTTGTAACCATACGAAACAGCATTGTTAGGATTTTGGTTTTGAACACATTTCATAGTGTGTGTTCATATATTTCTACTCTAGAGCATCATGACATTTATTTAAATCATTCCACAAATATTCACTGAGACTTTTGAATGGTCTGAGGTCCAGAATTAGACAACTCAAAAGTAGGGTGTAGGTTTGCCTCCAGAATTCACATCAGAAATATTCATAAAGTTTCAATTAGTCTTGGATTTCTAACAGAATTTCTATTTCTCTATTTCACTGCTCTTGGGGAAGTGTTTGCACATGTGCAGAGCATTGTTCCTTTCTATCGTTCTCTAATGAGGAGGTATTATCAAGAGAGAGGTTATTGCATCAGAGACACCAACAGTTTTAAAATTCATGTTATAGAATAAAGTCCAGGAGCCCAGTGCCAATGGATACATCTACAAAACACCTCCTACACCATCGGGCTCAAGGGCTATTGCAGAAGAGGGGGAAGAAAAATTGTAAGAACCAGAAGAACAGGGACAGCATTGTGAGATTGTGTCTTCTAGTAATGTCAGAAGCTACACCCATAAAAATCTCACCAACATGACTGCCCAACCTGGAGCTGAACAAGGATGACACCAATAGACAGGCCTAACCGGATGATGGAAAACTCACAAAACCTCAACCCTACACAAAGAACTGTAGGCAAATGAAGACATTTGAGAGTAGGAAAGGTGGTCCTTGTCAGGGAAGAGCATCTCAAATGACCAGCCCGAAAGCATACATAAAAATAACATCATATGAACTGAGTAGGATATATATATATATATATGTGTGTGTGTGTATAAGTATACATATATGTGTGCAATAACAATTAGTTTTTTTTTTAATGCCATGAGTTTGAAGGAGAGCAGGGAAGAATATCTGGAATGGTTTGGAGAGGAGAAAAAGAAGTAATAAATGTAATTAAACTATAATCTCAAGAATAAAAAATAAAAATCTATAATAGGTTCCAACCTGCCATCAACATGGGTTTTCTTTTAATTCAAAATATAGTTTTAGGCACACAGCCTCATCCTTGCTATAAATCAAATAAAACATGTTATCAGTAGTTTTTTTTTTCTGTTCTGCATCTGTTTTTCCTCTTAAGGTCTGTTTGATTACATATTGCTTTAACCATAGCTTTTTATCATTGAGCTAGAGCAAAGTAGGTGCACAATTAACTGTTCCATGAATGAATGAGTGTCATCCTCCAGGATGGTGGCTCTCAGCTCAGCTTCATTTTAGTTATCTGAAGAGGCTTTCAAAATCCTAACACTTGGGCCATGCCCTAGATCTGTTAAAATAAAATCTGTTAGGTTAAGTATCTCTTGAATGTTAAGGTGATAAGATTGTGGAGGCAAAAGTTGCTGTCCAGAGGCTTAAAGTGCAAAATGTGTGTCAAAAGTCTGCAATATAACATTCCCCAGAAAACTGGCTGGAAACTCACCAGTTCAGGAAACATGCAGACACAATGTACTTGAACTTGCACGTAAGCAAAGTCTCCAGGTTAAGCCTACAAGTTTGAGAAGCACTAAAACATACTAAAACTGTATGTTTGCAAGGAAGAGATGTGTATCTATGTGTCCCATGCCTGGTGCCCTAAAAAAAATAATCAAAAAGTAGCTGGTATCAGACTCTCTGCGGCTAAAGCTACAGACATCTGGGAGCTGCCACATATGCTCTAAGAATCACACCAAGGTCCTTTGGAAGATCAGCCACTAATCACAATAGCTGAGCCATTGCTTCAGCTCTGAGATTTGCCCTCTTTGTAAGTGATCAAAAAAGCAACAGGTTGGCAATATCCAACAAAAGTTGCCATTGCCAGCCAGCTCTGTCCAATCCATACCTCTGGGAGGAGGAGAAAATCGAGCACAATGAATCCTTGGTAGAATCATTCCAGTGGTGATTTTCCAAAAAAAAAAAAAAAAGAATACAGCAGAAAACAGAGCCAGAAAGAGTAATGCAGACCCACTGCACAGAAATGAAAGTGTCCACAGACTGTGTGCATTGGTAGAAAACAAGGTATAGTGAGGAAGCTGGTTCTAGGCATGTTCTGGGGTGACTGATTTTCAAGATGACCATATGATGGCTTCAAATTTCACTTGTTCTATTCCCATGAAGGGGTAGTGATCCATCTAAGTGGATCTAGGATGGGGCAGTGTCCCCATCTAAGCAGGTGGGCAGGCTGGTGACTACGGTATAAATGACATATAGTGATTTCCAAAGCTAGGTCCTTAGAAATAATTAGAGCTGGCACTGGAAGCCAGACAGCATTATGGGAAAGTTGGAGAAATAGCATGAAAAGACTCTACATCAACATTCTGGCTGCCTCCCCAGCTGAGGTCATACTGACAGCCAGCATCTACTCCCTGCTTGTGAGTGGGTAAGCTATTGAATATGTACAGTCCACAGTCTCAGAGATATCTTCCACATCTGGTTTTTATGATCTCTGAGACCCTCACCTCCTTTTCCTTGTGTACATTCAGAATGTGACCAACAGAATCCCACTGTTCTCTTCTTCTTAGGGATCAGAGGCTTTGTTGCAAAGTAGTAGGTAACTAGAACACTGACCAGCTTCACAACATGGCCTGGCCTGATGTGGAGCCAGGAAATGCTGAAGTCAGCAGTAGAGCAGTTTGTATAAAAGGTTGGAGCTAGAGGAAGGCAATGCAGCCACTCCTGAAAAGACCCTGTAGGCTAGGGTCAGAAGAAAGGAGAGGAAGACCTCCCCTATCAGTGGACTTGGAGAAGGGCATGGGTAGAGAAGGGAAGGGAGGGTGGGATTGGGAGGGGAGGAGGTAGGGAGCTACAGGGGGGATACAAAGTGAATAAACTGAAATTAATAAATATTTTTTAAAAGGTAGAGCTTTGTTGTGAGGCTGGTTGTCAAAAAAGCAAGAGCTGGGTTTTTAAAGGGTCAACTCTGCCTCCCTCACTTGAAAGATGAGTGAGAGTTTATAGGAAGGTGGGGAAACAATGCTGTTTAGCAGGTGGAGAGAAAGAGGGAAATGGTGAGGGACAGTGGTGCAATGTAGACAATCAGCATGCTTCTTTACACGCATGCTTCTTTTCTGGGTGGGTTATGATCCATACAGGAGATTTTTCGAACTTATAGAGTCAAAAGGCCATTGGCAGACCATGCTGACTTCTATGCAGGCACACTCTTGAAATGTCAGTTGCAAACTGCCCCCTGCATGGATTCCAAAGCCTTTCCCCCCAAAACAACTTACTTTAAGTGCTTTCTTATTCAAGAATCTGTGCACAAGGGTATCCATGTCTTATCCAAGTTCAACAGGACTCAAGATTCTTATGGTTCCAGCCTTTATGGCCCTCTCTGTTCCTGCTCCTGAACAGCAATTTATTGGAGGAAACATTCAAAATTACATTTGGCTGTCGATAACAGAAATGCAACAACCACAAACAGCATTTGCATCAACCAATCCAAGAGGATGTAACTCCAGGGTGCTGTAGTATCTCCCCAAGGCCATCTGGTCCAGGCAGCTTCTATCTGTCCACTTGGTGACTCTAGGCATCTCTTTCATCTTTGTGTTGGTAGGATTGCTGTTTTACCATATGGGTTTAGCCATGACCTCAGTTAAGAAAGGAAAGGAGAACGGATCAAAGGCAAAAGGCCTCTCACATCTGGCCCTTTATGTCTGGAAACAACTTCCTTCAGAACACCACCAACTGATTTCTGCTTATATTTCTTGACCAAAACAGATGTAGCCTCTCTCAGCTTCAAGAAAGCAGGAGGCATTAGTTTCTCAAGTGAATATATGTAACCCTGAGCAAAACTGGGAAAGCTGCAAGCATGAATTCAGGTAGATGACAAAACAGAGCACAGGCTAAGTCCCCAAATCTTTCAAGTCAATAAAAGCATTGCATTGACTAGTGAAAGCTCTTGATGATGGTCATAATGTTTCTTGGTCTTCATCTTCAGAAAATGGGAGGGGCATTGTGATTTAGAGCAATGATGAGAAGAAATTTGTGGAATGAGTTGGAAATGCATTATTAAGCGTTAGCAAGAGTCACTCTGAACACCTCAGGTTCATCATAGGCCCAATCAGAAGCAGTTTACCCTCCGTTGCTGTGGCCTCCTGCTCAATGTAGTCTCACTCTATGATAACCAAGGTGGGTGCCTCCACATAGAGTGCTCAACTGTGGTGTATGCACGTAAGGCACATGCATATGACCCTCTATCAACCCAGTGCAGCTTTCCTGAAACTGTATGTAGCAGCTCACAATGACTCTGGGGCTTCTGTTGTCCTTGCTGCTCATCTCTAGGCAATAAACCCATGGTGCTCTGTCTCAGCAGACTGGAGCAAAGTGGTCAAGATGTGGTCATCAGTCCTATTCCCTGCTTCTCAGAGCTATGTTTTCTCACCTAGAGGCTGGATATCAAGAGTGCCTGCATAAGGCTATTGCAGAAGGAAGGGTAAGGTCAAGTGAAAAACACTGACGACTTTTATGCATATTACTTCCATGTCTTCCACCATTTGCTTTAAGCTGTAGTTCACTAGGAAGTGTTAAATCTGTAATGGCCTTGGCTCCATAGTTGCCAATGTTTTGTGGTACTGAACTTCAAACCTGTAAAACCACAGCTTGGATGCAGAGAATTCCAGACTTTAGGTAGGCTAGATCAGTTCACTAAAACATACACACTTCCATTTCTCTCTCGCTCTCTCTCTGTCTCTGTCTGTCTGTCTGTCTGTCTGTCTGTCTGTCTCTCTCTGTCTCTCTCTCTCTTTCTCTCTCTCTCTGTGTGTGTCTCTCTCTGTCTCTCTCTCTCTCTGTCTCTCTCTCTCTCTCTCTCTCTCTCTCTCTCTCTCTCTGTGCGCATGTGTGTGTGCGCGTGTGCATCTGTGTGTGTTCTTCCCACCCTTCCTCACTCCATCTATCTCCTCTTCTTTTCTTTCTGGTTTCTTTTCCTTTCTTTTCTCTCTCTTTTTATCTCCTTTCTACTTCCTTTCTTTTCTCCCCTTCTTGATTGTCTGCCAGCTTTCTCCTTCCCTTCCCTTTCCCTTTTTCCTTCCCCTTTCCCTTCCCTTATTTTCCCTTTCTTTTTTCCCTTTTCCCTTCCCTTCCCAGAATTGTCACCTTCTTTTCCTCTTTGTTTACCTGTTATTCTTTGTTCCAAAAACAAAGAATACCTTACCTATTACCAGGTCAAGCTAGAGGCTGTTGGGCTGAGTCATGTCCTATTTACATGAGAAATTTCTAAAGTATGTATCCCAGTATCTGGAACATATTTCATCTTGTTAAAATAAGTTGAACTTAATGCCTCTGAAACCCACCTAAATAAAATAATCAAAGCAAATCAATCTCCCAACCTTACTTTGAGATGATGACAGAACACTAAAAAACAAACAAACAAAAAAACCTGACTTCCCCTTGCATCAACTTACTAATTAGTGTGAGGATGACTAAAACAGTAGATGGTCAGAGCCCTGGACGAGGCATCTGAACCACACATTCCACCCACTCTCAGTACATCAGAGGACAAGCAGCACATTTGGAGACATACTCAATGGCTTGCTATGCATCTGAACCCTGAATCATTCTATTCACACCACCACAAGGAAATGAGCTGTACTTCACCTCTTCACAGAGACATGCTGGAAGCCTTGCCATGACTTAGTAAGAATTTGATGGTTTTTTTCTCCATCTTTGAGAAATGAGTCCACCAGCACTGAGGTTGTTACCTAGTACTGCTCTCTCTGAGAGATATACTTTAACAAATACGTACAGGACTCCTAAGCTCCACCTAGCTTACCCTCTATCTGAAGAGATCAGACATAACACGATATATTTGCAGGATCAATGAATGACACTGAAATGGAAATGGGCAAGAAAGCACCTTCTGTTTGGAAAATAATTATCTAACCCAGTAATTATTTCTGTGATTCTTTTTTATTGACCAGAAAGAGCAATTATGCTGAGAAGGTTCATTTTCTTTTATTTTATTCCTATAGGACATTTAAATTTTTTTTAATTTTAACATTTTTATTTTATATTAATCACAGGTTACATACTTTGTATTCCAGCTGTAGGCCCCTCCCAAATTCCCTCCGTATCCCACCCTTCCCTCCCTCATCTCCTCCCTGCCCCTTTCCAAGTCCACTGATAGGGGAGGACCTCCTCCCCTTCCATCTAACTCTAGCTTATCAGGTCTCTTCAGGAATGGCTGCAATGTCCTCTTCTGTGGCCTAGCAAGGCTGCTCCTCCCTCGGCGGACAGGGAGGTCGAAGAGCCAGCCATTGAGTTCATGTCCAAAATAGTCCCTGTTCCCCTTACTAGTGTACCCGCTTGGATATTGAGCTACCATTTGCTACATACAAGCAGGGGTTCTAGGTTATAACCATACATGGTCCTTGGTTGGAGAGACAGTCTCATAAAAGACCCCTGTGTCCTGATATATTTGGTCCTTGTGGAGCTCCTGTCCTCTCCAGGTCATTCATACTAACTCCCCCTTCTTTCATAGGATTCCCTGCACTCTGCCAAAGGGTTGGTTATGTTTCTTAATATTTGCTTTGATACCCTGCTAGGTAGAGTCTTTCCGAGGCCCTCTGTGGTAGGCTCTTGTCCTGCTACTTGTTTTCTCCTACATCCAATGTCCATCTAATTTGACTTTCTAAGTGAGGATTAATCCTCTTACCCAGGTCCTCTTTCTTGTTTATCTTCTTTAGGTGTATAGATTTCAGTATGTTTATCCTATCTTATAAAAATTGACATAGCAGGGACTAAATACAAGTTTCCTTCTTTAAGTAGAAATGGCATGGGGTTGGTACTGTTTTTAGGTGAAATGTTGGTTTGTTCCTTAAGATTTTGTCCTCTCCTAAAGACTTACAATCCCTGACAGCCAATATAGAGCCATACTAATTCCAAACCAGAGTCTAAATAGCCAATGTGTTTTGTCAGCCACAGAGCTCTGTCACCTTCGGTCTTTGTCTTTCTGCTTCACTTTATTGGGTCTACAGTGTAAAGAATGCCATACGGGATGAAAAGCTGGTGCTGTGGATGTTTAGCTGTGTGTGCGTCATTCTCTTTCTCATATCTGCTGTTAGAAAAATACCGAACATCAGTGTTGGGCTTTTTACTGAAGGAGCATGCTCAAATTCTTTTTCTTTCCTCTTCCTTTCTGAGGTGTTATATTTTTTTCACTTGGGGTTTCTATTTTAACCAGAACTAAAATGCTTTAGAAAATAAGAAGCATCCATACAATTATGGAAGTAATATAGAATCCTTGGACAACTTGATAACTACAGAAAGACATAGTTTTGTGAAATCCTTTGGTAGTACGTAAGATTGCTAACAGTCCACAATTCTCTCAGTAGTACTTAGAAGTCCTCTGCTTTTGACCTGACCCACAAAAGGTAAATATTGGCATGCCTCAGAGTCACAAAACATAGACTATGCTTCCAGAAAAGGGGCACTTTCTATGTTTTGCAGAGAATACTGAGGTTTCTTTGTACCTTGGAGAAGAGATAATATAAAACACATATACAACTAACTCAATAGGTGTATCTTTGGAATTATGAAGCTTTGGGGCTTTGAAAAGAATAATTCTAAAAGTAGCAATGTTATCATAGAAGTGGCAAGGAGAAACAAACCAAAACGATGTACACCTGGGGGTGATCACAGTGACATCCTTCAGACAACCCAGATTTAGAGAATCCCAAAAGAGAGAGGAGCCAGGCACAGATGCACACCTGTAATCCCAGCACTCAGAGAAGCAGAGTCAGGTGGCTCTGTGAGTTCAAGGCCAGCCTGGTCTACAGAGTGAGTTCAAGGACAGTCAGGGATACACAGGAAAACTCTGTCTCAAAAACCAGAGAATGGGGGTCGGAGGACAGATAATGGCTGGAGCAGAAATTGGAAAGCCAAAGACATAAACATTCCATTGTGTCCACAATTCTAGGGACACCATTATGACAGTTGGACCAGCTAATGAAAACTATATGTATTCTCACTTGCTGATTGCTGAAACCCCGAAGGCCCTTTCAAAAGTCTATCTCATAATCTTCAGTTTGGATCAATGGAATCAAATTGAAACTTCCATGTTTATTATAGTTTCCTCCTTTCCTCCTAGTTGTATAATGTTCTTCCCTTGCATATTATGACGTACGGATGACGGATGACTTCATCTCACAGATAACTTATACTGAACACCAACTATGTGCCCAATATTACAGCCCAAAGAAGGGTAGCATGGTAAATAAAAACTATAGAATGTATGCTCTGGTCAAACTGACAATATACTGAGTAAAGTGGGCAAACAAATAAGCAAATAAATTAGCAACTAGGACCAGCTAGTGTAACATGCAGAATTCACAGCTCTTCAGATACTAATCATTCTTTATGAAACAAAGCAAGTCGAAATCATCTTTTTATACATTTCTTTATCAACACAGTTGACAAACACATTTTCCAGTACATATTTTAAAAGGCCAGTGATCCTGTTCTAAAGACCTTCAGGTGACTATTTAGTCTCAGTCCATGGTAGAGACACCACTTGGGCTATTTTTCCTGTGGATTTTATATTTCTCAGCTGTGTGTAGGTCTCATAATGGAAGATGGGCTCCAACAGCCTGTTGAGTGAAACCTTTCCTCAGAACAGCAGTCGGTGTATTATTTGGAGGGTTTAACACTTGCCCTCAATATCTTGCAGTATCCCTGGCTGTAATTCATATTCCCTGTGTATTGCTTGCCTTCATTGATTTCACATGTTCATTATTTGGATCCAGTACTCTGCTTCATTATTCCAACACTGTTTTTCTCCTTTTCTTATTTCCAATTGTTTTTCTTTTTTCTTTTAATATTTCCCATCTATTTTCATCTAGGAGTTTTATTTTCATCTCAAAGACTATTTGAACTCTCTAATCCAACATGCCACTCTTCTGGGTGCTCTGAGTTCTCTCATATGATTAAAAAATACTTAAAAAATACACTAATGACCTAGCGAATAAATGCAAAAAATAATCTAAAATACTAAGTAAATAAATCCTTGTAAATTCCCATCATCTTTGTTAATAACCACCACCTTTTGCCCTGTCTCAGAGTTAATGTCATTTAAAAATCATTATGAGCCTTTTGTTTCAACCAACAGCTCTGTCTTCAATGCCTATGTAGGGATTCTCAATTCTGATGCACATATCAGTATCTATTGTCTAATTAAGGACCCAGTACCATTCTGTACTGTGAGTATATTTGTATGAGACTCCAGCAACAGTATTTTGTACAGGTTTTCTCTAGTGGTCTTCATATAAATACAGGAAGAAAAAGAAACACAGTAACTTGATAAATCTTATAGAAGTACATGAAAGAATAGAAGGATCTTCAACACATACCCTGTGAGAACTAGGGAGGAGAAAAACCATGGATGAGCAGAGCTATTGTAGATATATTCATTGTTATATTTTTTTCCTAAGGTATTTGAGTTCTATTATGGAAGAGATTTCTTTACTAGTGATGGCCAGTTTCTAGAGAGAGAGTGGAAGACTCATCCTCAAGGGATAAGGCTCTAACTCTGTAGTAGAGCTTTTGCCTAATATGCATGAGGCCCTCAGTTCCCAAAGCTGGGGATAAAACATTGTGTCTGTACGTGTGATTCTCACATGCAAACCATGCAACCCAATACCAAATATACTCAACTTTTAAAATCTGGTTTATTCACTCACCTGTCTGTCTTTCTGTCTGTCTGCTCTGCTCTAATAACTACAGGCCCACATACTAGTTAATCTTGGTCAAGTTGATGCCCCAGAGTCATCAAAATGACTCAGATCGAGCTTGTTCTAAGGTTCTAAGTTTGACTATATTGCCTCCCTCACTTTTTCCAAACCCCTCTTTTCTCATCCCTTCTTCCTACTGACCAACCATAGTGCCTCCTGTGGCCCAACCTGCTGGGCCCTATGATGTGAAGGATCTATAATAATAAAAGACTTTCTCCATGACTGTCCTGGTTGTGCTTGCCTATCATATCACATATAACACCAGAATCCAAGTAGGGTTAGCATTTTACATCATGTGTGTGTGTGTGTGTGTGTGCATGTGTGTCAGGAGAGGCCAGACATTGATATTGCACATCTTCCTCAACTACTCTCCACTTCACTGTTTGAAACAGGATTTCTTACCAAGCCTGAGGCTTATCAAATCAGCTAGGCTGGATAGCTAGCAAGCCCTAGGGGCCGTCTTGTCTCTTCTTCAGTGTTAATTTTTGAGATAGGAAAAAAAAATTCTCCAAATGGGAATTGACACTGATGCCTTAAGAATGTGAAGAAAGCAGTTTTGAAATGGAAGAACAAAAAGAAACAAAAAGTTCTCCGCTAGCTGTTGTCCTGAAACTGAGTTAGAACTCAGCCACACAGAAGAAGTAGGAGGAAGGCCAGCTATGAATGTGGATCAGAAGGGAAGCCCACTCATAGGAGCACTCTGAACTTGGCCCAGGGTAGGAAGTTTTATGACAGTCTTTTTAGCTAAGCAGCTTCAGTTTCTCTTGGTGTAATGTATTTAATTATTGGGGGGGGGGGGGACATACACATGGAAGTAAGCGGACACCTTGAGGGAGTCTCCTTCTCTCCTTCTACTGTGTGATTTTCAGGAATTATCTTGTGGTTGTTGGCGAAGGCCTTTAATCACTGAACCGTCTCACCAGTCCAACTTCTCTTACTTTAAAAACTAGTTTCTCGTTTCATTTTCTACGCAAAGTTCAAAGCTCGTTGTCACCAAAAGGGGGGAAGGAAAAAAAAATAAAAAATAACATAGCCTTTCTTTTCAATACCATCTAAGTAACACAAACAGACCATCCTTTCAGACATAGTTGTAAAGCAAAGCAACATTCTTGGTTAGTGCTCACCTGTTTCAGATATTCATTTGAGAACATAGTAATTGTAGTGTTCAAAGGCTATCTTTGCAATTTTATCCCTGTTCTTCTCATCTTCTTAGCTTTTCATTTTTACTGCTTGAAGGGCTGAAAATTCTTTTCCTCAAACCTATATTCCACAGAATATAGGTTTTCCTACCCCAGTAAAGCATTACTTAATTGTAAAAATTCATATAATTTATCCTCATAGCATTTTGGCTTTTTAAAATGATATTCTCTTCCCCAATCCATCCCAGGAGTTGCTCTTCAGTACTAATGATGCCATGCTTACTTGCTTCCCTTAGTATTTGCTGGATGTACTTTTGATCTTCTCTATTCATTTCTGCTGTCGTGTTTATATATAATATATATATATATATATATATATATATATATATATATATATATATATATATATCAGAGATGAATTATTTTTCAGTCCAGCCTGAGGTCAATTTCATGTAAAAAGTACCATGTTCCTGTGGCTTTCAGGTCACTTAGTGTTCTCCTACTGTGGCACAGCACTGTGTGCTCCCACACTAAGCTTCAGGGTACTCTTCTGTGGTGGCTTCCACTTCCAGACAGGAGCGGCAAAAGGGAAATTACGGGTTAGAGTCCAAGGCAGCAAGCACTGGGAAACCGCCATTCCTCTACTCATCGCTATTGCCAGTGTTCAGATCTTGGCTCCTCCCTCTGCCTTACGACTGTGTTGGTAGCCTGTGCTTCCCCTACCATCTGGACCTGTCAAGGGCCCTCTCCCACCTGCTACCATTGTCTAGACCCCTTTCCGCCCCCCTCTCCTCTGCATCAGTCTTCACACTCTGACCTAGAGTTGGAAGACAGAAGATTCTCACTGATGGACCAGTGACCTCATTGAGTGATTGCTTACCAGGGCCACGTATCAGGTTGTCAGCTAAGTAGAATATTTTAGATAGTGGACAGAGATATTCTCAATCTAAAGTCCTTTCTACCAGAGGGAGAAAAGTATGGAACTTGGATACATAGGGACTCAAAGACTTTTTGAATTACCTTAGAAAAGCCACATTCTGTACCCCTGTTCCCCTTACTCTCCTTGACAATAAGCCCATAGATGCTGTTACAGAGGCACCTGGCCTCTTCTGTTCTTTAGGGAGATTGAAAGATGGTACTGCATCTCAAGGGACTACTTGTCTGATGACCCCTGACCTCCCCCTGTACTGGAGCTTCAGAATCTGTCTTGATTCAATCATATGAATGTCACTGTACACCTCAGGCTCTGGGTTGACCCAGATTTTACACATTCCCATTTGTGAGCTCAGAGATCTTGGACAATTACTTTAAAACTTAAGCTCCCCATGTCTTTACATGTATAATTAAACTACAGTGTGTTTTGCATTGTGTTGTTTTGAGATGAAATATGTAAAGCTATGACTCCTGCCCAATTCAATGTTGCCCCAATCATTAGAAACCAGAATCCTTGATTCTCTATTTTAACCAATTAACTATATTACTAAGCAAGTATCACATAAAACAGGCTTAAGTCAAGACTGGATTTAAATTGGAACATAAAGCTAATTTAAATTTAATGAAAAATATTTTAAATCTTTGTGGATCATATCATATGGCAAAGAACCTGTGGTCAAGAGAATCAACTAAACAAATTATAAAATATGGCCAAGCAGAAGAGATTATACTTGCTAAAAGGCTATCACTTGATTTGTTTTTTTCAAATCAAGCCTTTACAAAAAAGAAAATATTTCTTCTAGTTTAAATAGTTTGACAATAAAATAAATAAATCTAGTATAACTAACTGAGCTTTGCAGAGATACTCATAAAAAAAGAAGAAGAATGCATTTTGGAGAAAAGGTAGGAATTTGGAGAGTATGAATACATGAAGAACTGTGAGGCTGCTAGAGGCAGATCTGGTCTGGTGGAGACAGGTTCCCTCCAGGCATATCCAATTCTCAAACATAGGCAGGAACCATGACAGATTTCCTCCCCACAAACTGGCCAAGGAGCCGAGAGCTTTCTCATTCTACAGTGTCATTAAACCATTTCTTCTAAACCCAAACTTTTCGCCAAAACTATCTTGCCTGTTGGGTGTCTTAGTCTAATTTCATGTTTAAATCAATAAGCAAACAAAAGGATTTCACGGGGGAAAAACAGCCTTATTCATCTGCCTGTCATTTGTCATTTATGGGGGTAGGAGACATGGTGACAGGGAGGAAGTTTACATATTTTAAATGCCTACCTGGTTTTGTGCTGATTTTTTGACAATCCCAGTTTTCATAGTTGTGTCACTCAGAAGGCAGCATCTTTACCTGGTTGTCTTAAAGCATGAACTTTAGGTAACAATGAAATGACAGGTGTCACTCAAATGCCTTGCAAGTTATTATCAGTAGAGATGTGAAATAATATATCAGAGGACTTTCTTCTTTGGTTACAAAAGATAGGAGAAAGTAACTACCTCACTGTTCACAACATTGCAAGTGTGATGAGCTTGAATGTGTCATCAGATGTGTGTCCCTTGTCCCATCAAATTTAAATTCTTTAAGATTTTTAATGTTAGAGTGTGCAGTTGTCTTACTGATATTTTTCTTGCCTCCCCAACATTCTCTTGCCTGGTATATCATTATGAGATTCTGCAGTAACAAGCATTCTTCTACTAAAATTTATATCAATTAGTTTAAGACAGTAATTCAATTGGACGACCCACTGGATTTTGAAAGACTCAAGACCATGTCAAAGTGATGACCTTTTTCCTTCTCTCTCAGCCAAGAGCAATTTTTTAACAAGGAACCCTGGAAAGAAATGCTGGTTTAATAATTAGTTATTGATCATGACCGATGCCATGGTGAACACCATTGGATTGTCAGAGGCCAGCAAATCAGGACATGGATGTCTCTTGTCAAGATCACAGATGGCGGTTAAGTCAAAGAATGACAGCATAAGATACAATAAAATAGCTAATTACATAGGTTTTATTCTTTAATAGGGAGTTTTTTTCAATTTCAAAATTAGAAGTAAAACTTGAACCTGCATAGATTGAAAGCCAAATTTTTCAAACAATTGCATTCTTATAAAGCAACTGAATAGTATGTCCCTACTTAAGCACATTATAAAAGATCAAGGTGAGTTAAGTAGACTTGAAAAACAACACAACCCCCTTGCAAAAACACCATGCAAAGTTATTTTGATGAATTAACCCTGCTTTGGCCAGCATTTTTGATTCACCAAGATACCATTAACCCCTGTGCCCTAAAATGTCCATTAGAAACAATTTGGATACATGCAGAAGGAGACCATAACAATTATAGACAGGAGCTTTAAAAGTATAATTGACTTTTCTGAGAGCTAATTTAGGCATCACTTTAGGGCTGAATAAAAATTTCCACATATGAGCCACTTAATGGAAGGAGAAACTTCAAGGAATGATTTTATTGTATTTTGAAGGGAAAACAAGAAGATATTTGCATTAGTTGTGCAATTTCTTTCCATAATAGAACAAATACTGAAAGTGCACAGCATGGTAACAAGAAAGACACAACTCACAGCTAGTTGGAAGGTGGGTATACCCCCTCCTTACCACTGACAAGCAAAGATGGAGTCTCACAGGTTTCAACAGTTAATGCGGGTTTTCTTTTTAATATTTAAATGAAATTAGTCAGATTCATAATAAATGGATCACTATAGAAATTGTTTTTAAAATAATGTCATTTGTTGGGAGCTGGAAAAATGCATCAGTTGCCACACAGGCAGGAGAACCTGTATTTCAATTGCTGGAACCCATTGGGAATTACGGTCATGTGCCTGTAACCCTGGTGTTGGGAAGGGCAGAAATGGATGGATCCCCAGAGCTATATGGCTGGCCATCCCAGACAACTGATGACTTCAGTCAGTGACAGATATGTTCTCTCTCATATGTGGATCTTAGCTCCCGATTTTTAATATTGTATGCTTTACTTGAAATGCCTGAAGGGGGACATGAAAGCTAGAAAGGGGCTCTGATGGTTAAGAAGGAGTCCTAAGACAGATGAGGATAGTGGAATGTATCAGATGGAAGTGGAAGGAGGGAATACTGGGAGTGGTCGTGTTTACATGAGAATGGGGATGAGAGGATATGGGGTGGAGGAGAAACTAAAGTTGCTTGAAGAAGGCATGTGTTAAACTACTACTTTATAATTTTTAAATGTAGTTATAATTAAAAGATATAGTTATCTTTTTAAAAGGTTAAATAAAGGTATCCTGCATGGTGTATAATGTTAACCCCAGAAGCCACCGTTTTTAAAATGGAAATCCTAATATGTGGTGCTTGATACTTCCTCATCTGTGATTGATAACCCAAAACAAAATAGACTCCTTCCATCGCTCTTGATTGTCTGCCAGAACTAGGTGGTAAGACTCTCTGATTGAAAACACAACACATTGTGGTTGTAATACAAAGGGAAATCTTGATGGGTCTGAGCTGGAAGCTTCTCCCTTCTGGCTAGCTTTTGTATTGCTGGATACTATTATACAGGCATCTGGGGAAGCAAAATTGTCAGTAGTCAACTCTGCTCTGGGCTTTGCATGCTATAATGCCAACCTGCTGTGTAACATGTGAACACTGTTGCAACAGTGGCACAGCTACTAAGGAAGTAACCAACTACTTTCTGATGTCATGTAAATAATCAAAGGCTGGAGGCTGTGGAAAAGGAATCTCAAAAGCCCCTAGAGGTGAATTTACTCTTGTAGTTTTTCTAAATGAAAAGGTGTCAAACTTGCCCCTAAATATTAGTACCAATAGACTAGTACTACTGTTTGTCGTGGTCAGAGAAGCTTCTTTTGTAGCTAATGGCAGGTAATGAAGATACTGGTCAAGATACTGATACTAAGAATAAGTAACTATTGAATACACAGTTTTAAACAAGGGATCCATGTTTCCCCCATCCAAGGCTCAGGAAACACTGTGGAAGAAGAGATAGAAAAGTGGTAAGAGCTGAAAGAAGGAGAAAAGGCTTCTAAGATACTCCTGAGTATCTTTATGACTCTCACACTCAAGAACTCACAGAAGCTGTGATCGCCTACACAGGACCTACACAAGACTGTAATCATCAACATTCACTCATGGATACAGAGGAGACTCATGTGCTGGCCTCTCTCTCTGGTGTCTATTGGCATTTGATGGCTGCTAAGGGGAGGAGAGTGATTGTCTTCAGTGGTATACCTACTGTTCATTAGTCCTTGTTCCAGGATAAAGCTCCACAGCACTACCCACATGGACAGTCCTAGTTGAACTCAGTGGGTCACAAAACAAAAACAAACCCAAGCCAAAAGACACAAAAGTGAGAAGAAACCTTTTTGGAAGGAGGGAAAGGACTACAGGGTAAGAGGTGCATAAGAGAGAAACCTTGTGACAAGAACACGTTATGTATCTACATGATACTTAAATATGAAAAGAGAGGACCTCTAGTTAATAGAGGTGAGGGTAGTGAAACACTGGGAGTGGCAGTGTTTAAAAGGAGATGAGGGGTATGGGAAAAACGGGGTGACATGAACCCCTAACCTCTACATACATGTGCACATGCACTCATGTAATATATGTTCTAAATGTGAATGTGTTCTAAATATGAACGGGTGCTCAATAGTAGCCCTACAGTTTTGTATTTTCAGGAATCACAGTTTCCAAGCAGCTTTTGAACCAGTGGCAAATAGTTCTAACGGATCCCTACAGCACAGTCAAGCCCAGGTGCTGCAACTGTGTCGGCCAAGATAAGAAAGAGATATCCAAACACTTGGATTGCTCTCATAAAACCCAGTTCTTCCTCTATCATAAAATTCCCAAACCAGACCAGGGGGAAGATTAGCTTGTGGTATCAAAGAGATGACTAAACCTCTAAAAGTCTTCAGAATTCTCTTTGTGATGACATGGCTTCTAGCTGAGTTCAGATTCTCTAACTGAACAAGTGAACAAGCGTCTTTGTTGAAGAATACCAATGTCCTGGAATTCTTTTAGAGTTGGAGAAACTGTCATGATCAAATCCATTTGCCTCTTTATATTCCAGCTCACTTTACAGGTTAAATGTAAAGTGTTGGCCAATGAGAAGCTAAATTATATGGTTGCTCATACTAATTATATACTTTTCATGAAAAATCAGCTCAGGACTTTTTACGTATCAAAGATTTTTCTTTGTAATGGCTCTATGTAAAAAGTCCTGGACTTTAATTTTCTCGCTAACCTTGGACATGTTGCATCAACCTCCCTGGACTTTGTCCCCCTGTAGGATATGGGGGGGGGGGGTGTCTAAATCCTCATCATCCACATTGTTACCCTAGACCACCAGCCTAGACCCCAGCCTAGACCCCAGTCACCTGGGGACTTGATAAAAATGCAGAAACTAGAAGCACTCCTTGGTCCTACAGCACCGGAACTGAATTTAATAAAATCTCCAGGAAAGACCTCTGCCTTAAAGACTTTGAGGTCACTTCTTATTTTGTTAAGTGGGAAAACAAATTCTTTTAAGTTTGAATAATCTACACTCAAGACTTCATGATTGTATGTGCCCATATCTGTGGAGGGGGGTGTAGGGGTGTGTGTGTTTCAAGTGTTTCAGTCCTTTACCACACAAGCATGTGATAGAGGTCCCCAGACCTGTAAGGCACACTTGTGTAGTTCTCCATAGCTTCATTTTAAGCTTCATCTCAAGTAGCCCAACAGTGAGCAACACAGCACAGGCTCCCAGCTCTGTTCCATTCTCTATCCGCCTTAGATGTTTTCTGCCAGGGTCATAGTGCCAAGACTTCAAACTTCCTTACCACAAGAGCTCATCTCAGCTCACATCCAAATTAGAGAAGTAAAAGAAATAAATAATCTCTCCTATTTTCCCCTAGCATCACCTGATCTGTCAAGGCTGTCTTTAGTATCCCTACACCAAGCTGACAGCTCTTCCCCACCCGCCCCTTCAATATGTGGATCAGTGGGAACACACGCCCCACCCCTGAGAAGATTTCACTTATTCAGTAACTGCCGAGGTACTAGCAGAGAATGAACAATGGAAGGCTGTCAAGCCCGACAGCCAGCCCTGGATGTATGAGCGTAGAGCTGACAGCAAGGGCCTCAGAGGGTAAACTGCTTTGCTGGAACTAATTAAACAGATGAAATTATTACATGAATATGCAGATGTTGTTTACATTTTACCATATGGTATTATTTCAGGTAATAACTCGCAGGAGAATCCCTTCCTCTCATCAAGAGGAAATGGGTTGAAACGAAGGCCCCACGTGTCACCTTTCAGTTGCTAGGCAGACACTGATAACGCAGGTTTCCTCTCTGAGTCATCGGGAGGGCTCAGCCTGGATCCCTGTGGTACACGAAGATGAAGCTGGGCCTGCTCTCTGGAAGAAGTTGGGGGTTGGGGAGGACTGCTTTAGCCAAGCCGAGAAGGCTGCAGCTGCTGTAAAATCCACTCTGGGGTTGAAGTGTGTCCAACCAGGGATGTGATGCCGTTCAGCAAGTGGCAAGTAAGAGCCAACATTGGAGCCTCTTGTCCTGGCATGGGCTAGAAGACTTGCGGCAGTGCCTATTAGGCCAAAGCGACTGGTTCTTAATTTACCATGCCAACATTAGACTGTCCATATGAGTGTCACCCTGCGCAATGGTGCCCCCTTCACAAGAAAAGCGCTGGAGCCAAGACAGTTGAGCATTAACTGAGAAAACCATTGGAAGGCCAAGCGAGCACACCAAACAGAACCCTCCTGCCTTACCCCTCCTTCCCTCTCTGCCTAGGCTGTTTTATTCACAGCCAGCCTTTCGGCCAACTACATTTATGTATGCTTGTCCCACTCCTTCCAGAGTCTATAAATACTATGACTTGTAGGTTTTGTTCCTAAATGGTCCCTACAAGGACACCCAGCGTGCCTACCCTGGCCTTTGGCAAGTGTAACTGAAAGTATCCCTACCCCGGGATCTCCTTTTCTTATTCTCTGGCAAATTTTCTCCATTGTTACCATATTTCTCAAATTCATACCTGAAGGGGCTTCTACCTCCCTTCAGAGAAGCCAAATGCAGATTTCAATGTCAGCACTTCAGACTGCTCAGGGTGTGGTCCTATTCTGTATTCTTTTTATTCGACACACACTCCAATTTTCTCTCTAGAAGATTTCATCCTACCTAGAAAATCTGTCCTTCCTTTTCTTTTTCCTCTCCTGATCTCCTTTCACTTTGCTAAGAGTTAACCACATTCGTGGTTTTTGTAATGATTATGGTTCTGTAATAATAAATAATATATTGTATCTTATGTGGATATTTTATATATTTATAATTATATATTTTATTACATACATAAATATGTATTTGTAATTATATTTATTATTATTATGTTAGCCCCTTCTGTAGCCTCCACCAAAGCCCTGAATTATTTATCCCTTTTACATAGTCTAGACCTTCCTCTGTGAGCATATGAAACACAGGCAAACTCCTTATAGAGCACATGTTAGGTTTATTTTTTCCCATAACTGAGAGTCTCTGAACTGCATTCCTCTGCAAGCAGCACTTGCCACCTTACAGTATTTCCGGTGCTATCTAGATCAAAAGATGGAAGAGTGTCACAGACTTCCCCAACACTGCCAAATGCTTCGTGCTCTTCGTTAACCATCACGCACTGAGGCATCTCTTTTCTATCACACCCAATGCTCAGGTGCTTTTTCTTCTTTTGCTTTTGTTTTCATTTTTGCAAATGAAAATATGTGACTATAAATTTTCCTATTTGAAAATCCTGACAGATTGATATCTTTATGGTAGAAAACTATTGGGTTTAAAGACCCACATACTTTTAGGTTTACAAATAAATATTTATACATATATATGAATGTATGTATGTATTGATCAGAGAAAACTTGCAGTATTTTTTTTTTCTGAGTCTGGCTTATTTTTTCATACCATAATGATTTTAGTTGCATCTGTCTTCTTTCAAATGTCGATTTCATTTTCTATGACAGCTGCATAAAATTCTATTGTGTATGAGTGCTACATTATTTCTGTTTCCCATTAATAACAATAACTATATATTTTACAATTCAATGTGATATTTTAATACACAATTAAAGATTAAATTGGGGCAACCCACATATCCATCATTCCTAACATCTCCTACTTCTTACCTAAATTCTTCTAGTTATTTTGTAATATGCATCTTTTTTCAACATTTAAAAAATTTTTATTACAATTTATTTACTTTGTAACCCATATATAGACCCCTCCCTTGTCTCCTCTCAATCCCACCCTCCCTTCTGCTTCTCCTCCCAAGCCCCTCCCCAAGTCCACTGATAGGGGAGGTCATCCTCCCCTTTTATTTGACCCTAGTTTATCAGGTCTCATCAGGACTGACTGCATTGTCTTCTTCTGTGTCCTGGTAAGACTGCACCTCCCATCTCAGGGGGAGGTGATCAAAGAGCCAGCCACTGAGTTCATGTCAGAGACAGCCCTTGTTCCCCTTACTAGGGAACCCACTTGGAGGCTGAGCTGCCATGGACTACATCTCTGCAGAGGTTCTAGGTTATCTCCATGCATGGACCTTGGTTGAAGTATCAGTCTCAGAAAAGACCCCTGGGCCCAGAATTTTTGGCTCTGTTTCTCTTCTCTGCTTGTGTTTTTATCAACACCAAGATCCATGCATTTTCAGTTGATGTCACACTAAGTTGTTTTCCCTCTGGATATGAAGTAATTTTTAAGTAAATAATCTTCATGTTATTTATGCCAGGATGTCTCAAGTCTAAATGTATACACAAATCATTGGAGGGTCTTTTTAAAATATGAAGTCTGTTTCATGAGATTTGGTAGATATGTCTGTGATCTAACAATGACTTCATACCTGTTAGCCAAAGGGCACATGTGCATTTAAACTATACATAATTTCTAAGTACCTTTCTTTAAAGACAGCAGCAATGCATATTTGAATCAGGAATTTGAGCATCGTTCACCCAGTTTTTCCTTAAGGTTATACTACAATTTCTGTGTTCATGTTACAAGTGAGAGCAATATGGAAGCCCTTTTGTTCACATACAGAGTCTATCACCCATTTGCAAGTTCTGCTTCATTGTGTTTGTTATCTGTCAGGACTTCTTTCTTCCTATATGCTATTGTCCACCTTCATTTTTCTATTAAAATGTTTGCACTTCTAAAGACTTGCAGGGTATCCTCAGCTCTTTGTCATATGGTGACAATATAGCTGACTATGTCAGGTTTTGGTTTGGTTCAGTTTGTTTTTGTTTTGTTTGTTTGTTTGTTTGTTTGTTTTTGTTTAGTTTCTAGGCTCCCAAGTCAAGACATCCTCTTCTTGACTTGTAATTACTCATATTTTTATAATTGTTCAACTAATTTATTTTTCTATCTTTTTTTGGTCAGTTTTATTAGCTTATTTTCAGCATTTATTCTTACTTAAAAATCCTTCCACCACATTGCTTACTCACGCTGCGAACTGACATTCAGGTTATAATTAAATCAAATTTATTAACTTCAATAGTTCAATATTCAGCAATGTTATATGATAAAAATATTACTGAGCATGTATCTTGCTTCTGGCTTTCAATAAAAATGTAAAGTATCCACTACTTAAATTCTATGATTTCTTATTACTTTTTTCCCTTAGAATTATGCTTTCTGTGATATCACAAATATAGTCAAACATTTACTTTTGCTATTTTTAATTACTGCATTGTGGATCTTTGTGTGTGTGTGTGTGTGTGTGTGCACATGTGTACCGGTGAGTGCAGTGCATGCATAGGCCAGATGAGGCACAGGAAACTATGGGACTGTAGTTGCAGGCTGCTATGAACCTTCTGACCTATGTACTTAGAACCAAACTCAAGTCCTTTGCAATAACAGTACATGCCCTTAACCTGAGAGCCATCTTTCCAGGCCTAAACTTAGTCTTTTAAAACTTTCTTCTTTAAACTGTTGTTCACATATTTCAAAAGCTAAATATATTCACAGCACCTTGTCAATTCTCTGATTTTTTTATTAATGCTAATAGGTTTTAGTGGACTTTTAAGAGGGACTGTGGGATTGGGAGGGAATGAGGAAGGGGCCAGCTGGACTACAAAGTGAATAAACTGTAATTAATAAAAAAATTTTAAAAAAGATCACCAAATCTACTATTATGCCTTCTACCAATAAAATTAAGGTAACTTTAACTTTTTACTTTATTACTTCAGCTAAAATCATCAAAAATGTTAAGTAGCATTATTATTATTGACAATCTATACAAAAAATCTACATACTATAAATTTATTTCAGTATTTTATAGTATTTCTTTTTATTGTTTGTTTGCAGACACATATTTAATAATATTTCATGGTAAATATTTTAATGGAAATAGCTACTACGTTTTAGAAATTGCCTATTATGGTATCTATTGATTAAATGATATTGATATGATTAATTATTCTGATAAAAGTTAAACAGTTCAATGTTTTTAAATTTCTTTGGTTCATGCTAAGTTATTCTTATAACATACTGCCAGATTCCATTTTCTAATGTGTTCCTAATTTATATTATAAGCAAAACTGCACTATCTTAGCAGGTTTTGAAATTTAAAAGGTCAGCTATCTCAGTAAACTGAACTGAGTAATTTTGATGTGGATTAACCCAAAGCCTTGCTCCTCAAAGTGTGGTGTGAAGCTCGGTAGAAATGAGCATCACCTTTGGACTTGGTAAAACTAAAATCTCACTGTATAAATATCCACAACTTAACAGGCTTTGTGAGTGATTTGCATGTCAGATGAAGTACAGAGAGAACTAGTGGAAACAGCAACGTGATTATCCACGTCTTACAACTCCTATCGGAACCAGCTGCAAAGCCATTTGTCACTTACCAAAACAGGTAGACCAGTTATCTCCTCAATTTCTCTTACATAACTCTACAGTCCCTTTCTTGCTATTTCTTGAATCACATCTGAGCTTTGCGTTTTGCTAGATAATCTTAAATTTCTCCTCATCCTCCCCCATAAATATAACAAGTGTCTGTAGATAAACAGTTCTCCACTTATAGGAAACTCTCTTGATATCTGTGTCCCTATGCCTGGCCCTACCAGATGCTGCTTTGATGATCCCTTCTTCTGCCATCATGTTTAATATATTTTGCTGCACTGTCTTATAAACTCTCTTTCCCTTCTGATAGATTATCAAATCCAGGACAAAAAAAAAAACTACATCATGCAGACTGTCTTTTTATGCCTGGCACCAATCAAAACGCTTAATACACAGTAAGAAAGCATTTAAGAAATATTCTCAGTGACAGCTGGATGGATAGGTAGATGGGGGTATAGTCGGTATATTCTTAAAGGATACCTAACATGTAATTATCCTTATATATCCCTTAAACATTTAAGAGTCCTTGGCATCCTACATTATCCCTAGCATAGGAAAGATAGACATATTACCTCGAGAAATATAAAGCAGTTTTCAAACTGTAAGGTAGTGAAATAATGGTACTGTCATGATGTTATGTAAAAATACATAGTCCTCGGGTAAACTACTCGCCATTCTAAACACCTATTTATGCTTTAACTTGCTTTGTTATCTATTTTGCAGAATTTTCTGACTCACATGTGCTTGCAACTTTCTAACCTACTTCTAAAAAGCCTCCGGGACAGGAAAACCATCACATAAAAGAATGTTCTATGTTTTGGAGTCAGACGTTTACAACTTAGTTCTAGACTTGGAAAACAAAGATGTTCAAGTCTGACGAAGATATTCCAAGTAAAAAAAAATCATAGATATAAAATTAAAAAGCAAATACTCTTAAAGCACAGATGCATGAAAACTAAAGCCAACACTGAAATAATGAGTCCTAAAATGCTTACGACTGCAGCCAGTACAGAGCCCGGGAGAAGCAGGCATGGAAGTTCATCCCGGGTATTGAAGAAGCCTCCATTCTGTCTATGAACACTGTCTCTTTTATAGGACCTCACGATTTTTCAGTGCATATGCACGCGTTTGTTTTCAAATTGTAGCTCGAAAAGAGGAACCCTCCTCCATTGCTGGTGGGAATGCAAACTTGTACAACCACTCTGGAAATCAATTTGGCGCTTTCTTAGACAATTAGGAATAGTGATTCCTCAAGACCTAGCTATACCACTCTTAGGCATATACCCAAAAGATGCTCAAGTACACAACAAGGACATTTGCTCAACCATGTTCGTAGCTGCTTTATTTGTAATAGCCAGAACCTGAAAACGATCCAGATGTCCCTCACTTTGAGGAATGGATATAGAAATTGTGGTACTTTTACACAATGGAATACTACTCAGCAATTAAAAAGGAGGAAATCATGAAATTCACAGGCAAATGGTGGGACCTGGAAATGATCATCCTAAGTGAGGTATCCCAAAAGCAGAAAGAAAC
>CM053758.1:48276821-48347556 GCA_028658305.1 Pachyuromys duprasi
CTCCAGATCAGAGCTGTGCGCCACTGGTCACAGGGAAATTTCTCCAGGTAATAACTGGGTGTCCCTAGGGTTTTCCCACTTGATTTTCTCACCGTAGGAGTTCCGCTCACCTGGCACTCACAATGCTGGCGTTTTAGGTCCCAGAGTTCAGTCTCCTGGTCGCTGCGTTGTTTCTGCTCTCCTACTCCTCAGACACAGTATTCTCTCGTGGCAGCCATCTTGGATCCCCCTCGATCCCTGGATTTTACAAACTCTTTATTCATGTGTAGAGCACTCATTTTTAATTGTGCATGTGGAGGGGTAAAAGCAGACATACACAGGGAACAGCAAGCATGTGGAAGTCAGAGGACAACTTTCAAGAGTCTGTTGTCTACTCCGGCCATTGTAGGGATTAAAGTGAAAACATGGCTTTGTAGCAAGCACCCTTACCTCCTGAGCCATAGCATCTCCCTTACATGTACATCTTTAAAGTACCTGGAGACTGTATGTTAGGACTAGCTGAAGCATCCCAGCATCAGCAGCAGGGTGGAATGTTTGAGATTTGGAGATGGTATCTATCACGTATGATATGCTTCTTAGGCACCTTAACTCCAGGCACTTGGAGCAGTGTGTACATAATAATAAAAACACACACAGAGAGACACACAAAACCCGACTCATACAAAACTTATAGCCTGCCTTGTAAGGATAAATAAATGAAAAACGGCATTAATAAGGCTCTGAGAATACCAAGGAGGACCTCTGGGGGGGGGGGGGTCAATGTAGCGATGTATCAGAGCAGATATTAAGACTTGCGATCAAGCCTTTGGCAGAGGGCGAGAAGTAATGATAGATCTGGAGGAGGTTGGTGAGACTTGGGGAGAACAAGAGCTCCACAAAGACCAAACTGAGCAGGGCACAGGGGTCTTGTATGAGACGGTTTCTACAATCAAGGACCATGTGTGGATGTCGCCTGGAACCCCCGCTCAGATGGGGCCCATGATAGCTCGTTGTCGTACTGAAGACCCTACAGTGAGGGAAACAGGGACTGTTTCAGTCATGAACTTGATGGCTGACTCTTTGACCTTCCCCCATACAAGCCAGGGAGTGACAGACTGACTAGATCCCAGGGGAGGACATTGCAGCCAGCCCTGAGGAGACAGGATGAGCTAGGGTTGGATGGAAGGGGAGGAGGTCCTCCCCTGTTGGTGTACTTGGAGGGGATGGGGAGGAGGGAGATGAGGGAGGGAGTGGGAAGGTGGGAGGGAATGTGGGAGGGGGCTACACCTGGGATGCAAAGTATCTAACCTGTGATTGATATAAAAATAAATTAATTAATAAAAAATAAAATAAATAAGGCTCTGAGATGTATATCAAGCTTTGAAAGCCATATCCCACAGTTAGAACTCTCCCCATCTAGAGGAGGGAGTTGTGACGTCTCTAAATAGAGATGCTGAGAGAATTCTATTAATTGTCAGGACATGTGTGTTCAGACACCGAGCAAACAGAATGTAGATTAATAGGGTATTCTACTGTTTGTGTTCAGACTCTAGATCTTCCACGTCCAGTTGTGGGACTTTACCCAAGTCACTTAACTTATCTGTGACTTGGTTTCCACATCTGTGAAATGAGAATGAGCCCAGCACTTACCTCACTGGGACAGTTATAAAAAAATAACAATCTGTGTCATGAGGTTAAGCAAGTGTCTAGCACAAATGTATATTATCAACTGCTAAATTTCATTTTCCATTAAATAAGCATTTCATGGATGAGTGAATATATGGATCACTTCTTGTGATCCAGATAGGTTTGACTATAATTAAAAACACTATGTACAGAAAAGCTAATTTTTTGTTGGTTTTTGTTTATTTGCTCCATTTTTTTGAGTACTATGAAGTTTTCTTCTGGTATAATGTCAACATCCTGAAATCCATCCCCACTGGACAACAGACATTATGTCAGCCAAGGACAACATCCTGAAGAAGACAAGCTATGGCTGTTTGATTGGATTTGTACAGATTGAGAAACCACGGCAAGGCTGAAGAATTTCCAAGAGGCCAACCAGTAGCAAGTGGTGAAACCTGTATTCTAGCTCAGGTGGGCCTGGTCCCTTCAAAACAAGGCTTTTCTTGCCAGGGAAAGAAACACCTTATATTGTAATATTGTAAACTTGGAAAACTTGGTCCAGAAAGAAAAGATCTGCAGTGGTAGAGCTGAAATCCTGGCCAGGAGGCTCTGTCCAGACTCAACAGCCTGCCTTTCCATCTCACCTTTCCATGTACAAAGAGTTCTGCTTTCAAACAACACTGCCTCTGGGTGCTTCAGCCAAGAACGGTAAGATTTTGCTCATAAATTTGACTCAGTTCTAGGATACATGGCAATAGTTGGATTGCAATCTCATTGTCTTGAGCTGGTTCTGTGCTTCTCCAACTCTGGTGACATCACAGCCCTAAACTGACTGCCTCTTTACTGAGTGGTAAATGATATTCTTTTTCTGGGAAGATGAAATACACAACTACTCACCCAAGGAAAAGGCTCTGTGACAAAACGAAGTATAAATATACCAAAGCGCAACTTGTTGTACAAATGAATTTAATTGGGATTACTTACAGGAATATGGGTGAGGTGTTAGTACAGGTATAGACTCAGACACCTCCATCACCAAAGCTCATGCCAGCATGGGGAACAGCCCAAAAAAGTTGGAAACCTGGAGCACACTGCATATCCTGCAGGCAACTCAACAGGTTAGAGAGTAAATGACTCAGTTGGTCTGAGCCTCTTCTAGGCAGCTCAACTTATTTTTATTCTTTTGAAGTAGTTTGACAGGTCTCTGCTTGCATATGGTAACTGGGCTTCTTTGACAATCTTTGAAGCTTGGTTTGTCTGTTAGTAGCTCTCCGTAGTCTTTATATTATCAAGAAGAGAGGGGTGCAAGTGTATCTGGTCGGTTTTAGGAACTTCCTGAAAGCATTTTGAGTTGTTTACTTCATACCTTAGCTTTGCTACAGAATTTCACCTCCCCTTAAAACATACTGCTGTTTCATTTTCCTAAAAACATCTCTCCTCAATTTTTCCTCAAAACAGAAAGTTTAATCTCAGAGGAAATTGATACACAACTCTGAGGGAGAACAGGCCTCGTGCCTGTAATATGAAATGATTCACGTGGATGGAATGATAACCAAAACTATCTTTATTCTTGCATAAGAAATTCCTGATACATGAAAACTAAAAAGCACAGCTCTTTTTATTTTGTGAATAATAATTTAGAAGCCAAATAAAAACTTTTGGAATACAAACTGTCTTGTTGACTATCTGTAATTTGTTATCTGTCTGGGGATCAAGTTATGCACCTGTTGATTTGAAAGTGTCTGTTGAGACATTGTGTCACTGGTTTCAATTCTGAGCCCCTTGGAACATAGCAAGATTTCTGGGATGCCTAGAGCAGGGAGTAAATTTTAAGAGGTCAAAGAGGGATCACTCATGCATCTTTCCATTCAAATCTGGCCTTCCAAACTGAATTCTCCCAACATAGTATCCATTCCAAATAAATCTATCAATTAGGAGTTGAAAGATATCAGCGCTAAGATCAAGGGTTCAACCCAGAGCTTCACACTGACAATTAAAGGTGGGCTGTTCTTTGATATTAAAATCAGTGTTTAGATATATTTGCTACCAAGTAATTAGTGAATCCTCTTCTGAAAATGGAAAGAAACCTTGTATCTAATGATTTTCTCTAGTTCTGTTATTTATCAGATGCTTCAAGTCTTAACAGAGGGCAGGCTTTGAGCATAAAAATAAATTAATGAGGCACAGTTTGAAAGCATGATATCCTCTCAAATTTCTAAAGTCACTAACAGTGGATCATCTTAAATTTTAGAGCACTCTGGTTACTTCCCTGTGTAGGAAAATGAATAGGAAGGTTGTACACAGCAGGCCTGCATCTCGAAAGGCAACAAGTCTAACGGCATGCGTGATGTTGCACCTGCAATTATTTTGGGAGTACAAAATTGGCTACACCCATAATTGCTCCTATAAACAGCTAATTGTAGCTGCTGTTAGCCACTTGTGGGTGTAATTAGCTACTTGCCCTTAATCTTCGTGGAATGCCCAATTCTCCCTGTAATTAGTCAATTGTCAATGCTGTTACTTTTTTCAAGAGAGAAGAGATGGGATTATTTCCCTTTGAACGTCTAGACTACATCTTTAACTTTGATTCACAATTTATGAAGAGTATGAAGAGAAATAATTGTTCTTACAAAATGAATGGGAGAGACTTTTCTGTTCCCTGTATCTTACAGGCCCTGTGTTCAAAATAAAAAGCTGTAGGAACATCTTCGTAATAAAATTTTATTGTGGGCTGTGTAATGCTACCTGGAATTATTATTTAAATTTAAAAAATTATATCTCTACTGAAGTTTTGCATGAAATAGTGCTCCTCGGAAGAATTACATTAGAAAAGCCTGGACGAAAAAAGCCTAATGCTTTAGGGCAATGGATTGTACAACAAAGTTTTGGAGGGAGAGAGAGACAGAGATGGGGAGAGGGAAAGCAGGAGGGAGAGGCACAGGGACATAGACAAGGAGAGGTAGAGACAACAGACCACCTGAGTCTGAATCTCACTTCAGGCCTCTCCTACATTATCTGCTAGGTTTGAACTTGCAAGGTTTAGATGCTCTAACCTCGTTACCCTCCTCTGTGAAGTAGTAACAGTAAAGCTGTCACTTCCCCAGGTGGCCTTGAGAACTGCACAAACAACCCAGGCACACAGGAGACATTTGATAAATATTTGCTGATCTTAACGTGGCAAGGGAAATTCAGCTCCTTGTGTTCCTTGTGAAGCATAGCGTCTCTCACCCATGGTGCTGAAGTGTGGCATTCCTGTTTGTTCCTCAAATACAGCATATAAAATAAATTCTCATTCTTTCTGACTGTTACCTGCTTTCTCCCCTAGGAATTTTCAAAATTGTCCTATTTTCTCTTCTTAATATATATATGTTTTTGAGAATGGTTTCAATATAGCAATCCTCCATATAATAAATCTATTGCATATAATAAGTTCTAGATGGTAACATATTACAAATGAAAATGTGGATTTGGGTCCCTTTTGAGCAGCAGAAAAAGATATTTAGAACTCTAATCCTTGGGACTGGGGAGATGGCTCAGTGGATAAAGCATTTGATACATAGCCATGAGGATCTGAGTTCGGGTCCCAAGAGCCCACATAAACCAGATGCATAGTGCACACCTGTTATCCCCATCTCTCCTACTGAGAGAAGCGGAGTCAGGAGAACCTTGGAAACTCTTGGCCCAGATAGCTTGGTGTCAAAATGTCATGGGAAACTGACTCAAACGTTGCAGAAGTCAAGAATCAACATTTGAGGTTGTGTTCTAACCTCTATACACGCATACATCACTCATGCATGTACACAAAAACAAACAGAAAAGGAAAGAAAGAGAATGCTAATCCTTAAGTCATCTTCACAAGTCAAATTGGCTCCCATTTAAATGAAAGAAACACATTGAGGGGCATAAAGGGTAACAGCAAGCCTGTCCACAGAATACCACTACTCTGGCCAAATCCAGTCTATTGGGGTCTTGTTGCTTAATTGGAGGAGGAAAATGGTGAAGTTTTTACCACTCCAGAGATAATTTGAAATATAGCTTTAAAAAGGTAACATTTCCAATTTGGAGAAAAAACATTCTCTGGGACATTCCGGTTTTCACTCAAGCACTCACATGACCATGAATATGTGTGTATGTGTGGGGGTGCCTGTCGGAAGGTGCGGGATGGAAGGAGTGGGGGTGGAGGTTGTGAGTAGTGTGTTGTCTGTATGGAAGTGTGAGTGAGTAATGTTGTCATAAAATAGACTGGACGCTTGGGGAGCTTGAAGCAATATCTTTCTCTACTAAACTGCTTTATTACTGCCATACCCTCCCTCCTGGGCATGCAGTCAGCTGAGACTAGGCCAAATTGGCAGTCATTTTCCTGGATCCTGGCAGGTCTGTGATCTCTGGGAGTTCCCAGCCCGCATTGCTGCCTCCACCAGCCCTTCTAAGGGTCAGTGACCACCCTGGCACTCAGGCCCCAGTTTGCATGGGCTGGGCCACAAGTCAGGAACAATATGAATTCATATCTTAAAGTCACAGTGTGAAAGCATTCTCTGCCCCCTGTGGTATTTCACAGTGCCAACTCTCTCCCAGACGCTTTCCTAATCCTGTACTGTCATAACATATCAGGCCAGCATCCTTCAGAGTCGGCTAGAAGCAAAGGATCTCTGTGGTGACCAAGGGGTTAAATTGATAACATATTTTTATTTTGCTTTAAAAAAAAACCTATAATTTGGGGAGATGTGTTGACTGTTGATAAGCAGGCATGAAATAATAATAGCAGGAGCTGCTTATCACAGGCAGGCAATAGTTCTATGAGCATGTTCTGGTGGACGAAAAAAATGGGAACAAAAATTAATAGTGACAGAGCTGGTAGAAACAAGCCACAAATCCGATACTGAGTCATAAAATACAGACTAACCCAATAAACACATGCTACTGTTATTATATTAATATTGTTAAAAATATCATAACATTTTTAAAATGGAATGAGGGTGGAGGGACACTGCTTTTGGAGATAATTTTTACTCTGTGTTGCTTAAAGGCAGAATTTATTTTATTACATATATATATATATACATATATATGTATATATATATATATATATATATATATATATGTTTTGTACTGAAAATACTAAATCCTTAACTCAGATAGCACAGTAAAGAACCTGGTTTGGAGATAGGATTTAAAAGGTTGTCTGTATTTGTGTCCTCAAAAGAAATTAATGGGAGAGAGAGAGCTAGCATTTATTTATTTATTTATTTATGGCCTCGGTGAACTGTCCATATCACATCTCCTGAAGGACAGATAGCTCACATTCCTGAATTGAGAAGAACTGGAACAATCTAGTCAATTCTCTGTGAAGAAAGCAGCTAGCAAGGGGCAGAGAACTAAAAATCCAAACTCAGGACCTAGTGAAGAGAGCTGGGCCCATTTCACTGCAGTAGCTGTAAGGCAAGCTCAGCTGATGTGACCACTTCCAGTAGGATGGGCTGTCCCCAGGAAGCCAAAATGCTAAATTCTAAGGTGAAATCTTACTTTTTAAACAATAGGAAAACTGAACCAGAACCATGGTCCGTGAATCCCCAAGGTGCTACTTCTCAGACTGAACACTCAGATGTATTCTTTTCTCCAAACCACTGTCTCCTGCTTGCTTCCTAGGCTTAGGGAATTCTACTTACTTTCGAGACTTTTTGATTAATGTCTGATATCCTTTATTCATCCTTCAATAAATATCATCATTCTAAGTGCTCTTGACATAATACTATGCCTTTTCTCTCTCTCTCTCTCTCTCTCTCTCTCTCTCTCTCTCTCTCTCTCTCTCTCTCTCTCTCTCTCTCTCTCTCTCTCTCTCAAAATCCCAGACCATTCATATTAACTGCAGGTCACTCATGGGCGTGTTGTCAGGCAGAATAGTAGAGCAGGTCTCTGGGATCTTTAAAATGCGGTCCTCATCCCCGGGGGGGGGGTCTTGTTTCATATAAGAAGCTGTGTCTACTGCTTGACTTTTAAAGTTTAGAAGAGCAACAATGAAAAATGCTCTTCTCCTAAGAGAGGAACGTCTTGAACATGTGCATTTTAAGTTGGTGAAACAAAGGCTAAAATGTCACTGAGTATGCTGGGTCTTTCTAGATGCGTGGGCAAAGCTAGGTACATTGTACCATGCTTCTCACTGGGTTCTGGGCTTGAATCTGCTGGCGACCATCCAAAGAGAGTGGAGGGAAGGACAAAAGGTCCTGGAGGGGACAAGAACTCCTCAAGAAGACCAACAGAGCAACTCGCCTAGATCCATAGTTGCTTGCAGAAACTGAAGCATCGACCAAAGAGCATGCATGGATTAGACCTAGGTCCCACACGTACGTAACCAATGGGCAGCTTGATCTTCATGTAGATTCTCTAGCAAGTGGAGCAGTGTTGTAGCTGACTGTTGCCTGCTTTTGGACCACTTTCCCCTAACTGGGACGCCTTATCATCCTCAGTAGAAGAGGATGCCCTTAATCCTGATGTGACTTGATGTATCTGGGTTGGTTGGTAAGGGGGGGTGGCTTCTCTTTTCTGAGGAGAACAGGGGGTAAGGGGAAAGATGGTGGGAGGGTGGGACTGGGTGGAGAGGAGGAAGGGACCTGTCATCCAGATATAAAATACATACATACATACATAATTTTTAAAGGGAACTGACACAGTCTAAAAGAAATGTCTTGAATACACAGGACCCCTCTTGTCTTGAATACCATCAACACAGTGTAAACTTGGATATCTGTGCGAGTCTCAGGAAATGACACACGTTTTAACCAAAACCAGTTCCTAATATTTTTAATCTTCCCATAGCCAGCCCTGTAAACAACCCAAAAGAGTTCCTCTTGGGCTCTGCATTTTATTTCCACGGCTGCTTTTTCTCACTGCCCTTTATCCCAGCCCTCCGTGTGTGATGCAGTTTCATTCTCGACAAGACATCAGATCTTGACTTAATAGGCAGCAAGGGTAAAACGCCAGCTCTTCACACGCAGGGAAGCCGGAGGTACATGCCAGCCTCCTTCCAAGATGTGATAACGTAATCTAAAGCCAGGCCCAGCCTGTCAGTTCAGGCCTAAAGGGATTTGATTCAGTGTCAGAACCTTTGGCTCAGGAGGTCACTTTCTGTTCTTGCTTTTCTTATAACAAAGGAGGGGAGGAGGGCGTTCTGTGGCAAGTGTGGGTGTATGTGAGTGAGGAGTCCATACACACTCGTTTTTGGTTTTTGTTTTTTGTTGTTTTTTTTTTTCTCAAGCCCCATGAATTCCTCAGCTGCAGTTTGCTGGGCGCCTAGGCCTTTATTTTGGCCCCCTGCAACATTTTCATTAGATGGAGGCTCTGAAGTATGCTTGAGACGTGGATTGTGCAACTAAAAATCTTAGGCCCTCTCCACAAGCAGGCTGATTGAAATCAGCACTGTGTCAGGGCCTGTCATATCTCAGAAAAGACATAAAACACACGGAAACATCAATAAGCAACAAGCCCCTGACAGCTCCGAGACATTCCAGCTGACAAGAAGAGAAAGGGGGTGAGGTTAGGGCTCAGGGGGGATATTTAAAATGCCTAACAGGCAGCAGAAGCGTTGGCAGGCTTCAGGGAGGCCAGAGGAAGACAAGATAAAGTCTCAGGTTATCACCTGGCTGAAGGTGGATCCCTCCCAGCCAGGCTACCAGGATGCTACCCCCTACCTCTTTATTTTTAGATGTTTCTACCAATCAAAGTTGCATGTACAGTGTTGCCCAGACAACGTGTGTGCAAGAAAAGATTTTAAAACGTAAAAAAGGAAAAAAAAATGAAGAAATCTACAAGTTAAACAAGTCTGCTTCCAGCTACAATGTACAGAAATCAAAAAGGCTTAACAAGGTGGTTTTTTTCTTCATTTAATTTCCTGTATACCAGAAGCTTTTGTTAAGAGATCAGAGATATTGCTATTTATTGAATTTTTAATATGATCTTTATTAAAAGGCAGCACACATGTTTGGTTTTCCCTCTCTCTCTTTTTGACATGCATGGATATAAAAATCAAAGGCTAAGAATGAGCTACGGTTGTTTGATTTGGTTGCTTTTGTAATACGGTTGAGGTTTCAGCTATAGGATGCATTTAAAATAAAATAAAAAAAAGAAAACAGATAAATAGCTCTTCTATTCTTTGTCACAGCTTTGGTAATTGGAAGAAAAAAAATGGCGTTATCTGTTCACCGTTTGAGCATTTCAGGCAGCCAGAAGGATTTCAGAAACTGTCCTCTGATTCCCCATGATCAATCTCAGAAGGATGAATGGAAGTGATTTGAGTTTTAGTTCGCTCTCTGACATGGAGAATGAAGGACACATGTTGGTCCTGAGTGCAGACCTGCTGTTCAAAGGACGTTCTTTTCAATTTAAAGGGCTGAAACGCAATACCAGGAGTGAAAACTGGGGGACATGGGTTCGAGAGTCCTGGCTGAGGATTGAGAAGGAAGTGCTGTGGTATCCACTTAAGCTCAAGACTGAGTCTGTCTCTCTAGCTCTAGGAATCAGGGTTTGGACTCTAGGTGTTCTGCACCCGTCTACGCCCCCCCCCCCCCGCGCGGTGGAAGCCGGTTATCTGGATCTTTCCCCCTCCCTATGACGCTACTCTGCTGACTCCAGGGGCATTGGCCATGCGCACAGTGCTTTGCGTCATTTTGAGACACCGCCTCCCCCACCACCTTCAGAAAGGAAGGGACAGCCATCCCAGGCCCTGCCCGTATCTTCCTCTCGATTTGTAGCCATTACTCATTCATTCGTTCATTTACTCATTTTTGTACTGCCTTTCCTATTGAATATTTTCTTATTTTGTTCTCGGTGGCTCCAGCAGTTTGGCAGCCAGGGGCTTGGCCAGCAGCACCAATGTACATGCCAAGAGGGAGAGCATGAAAGGACACGTGTCCGGTTAGCCCTTGAGGTACTACAGTGGATGCTTTGGGGAAATAAGCCAGGGCCTTTCTGTGGTGTGAGTGTAGACTGTGTCCCCCAGGGTGTCATTATGACGAAGGCATGGTCCCGGATTGATGCTGGTGGTGAGTAAGATCTAGTTAGAGGTTTGAGGGTCACAGGGCTATGACCTTTTTACTGTGGAACCCTCTCCAGCTGCGCACTTAGCGATGCAAACACTTCCACAACCTGAACCAATGTCTACTTCATTCCCTTGGACCTCCAAACTTGGGGCCAAATAAAGTGTTTCTTTTAAAAAGTAAAACAGAAAGAAAAGTATTGGAAGAGAAACACAGGTGAAATGAAAGGTGATAGTGGAGTGGGGGAGGAGAGAGAGGCAGAAACCCAATACCAACTAAACTTTGGGTTTAGGGGTTGGGCTTGTGTGTGTGTGTGTGTGTGTGTGTGTGTGTGTGTGTGTTTGAATTAGCAGGACCAGCTGTTTCAGGCACTCCATGAGTTCAACGACGGGGTCGATGTTGAGCCAACTCAAAGTCCTGGATCCAGGCCGGGTCGGTAGCTGAGTTCAGTCTGCCAACTCCCCCTCCCCCACACTACCAGGGTGCTCTCTCCAGCACTGCTCTGACTACCTCACCAGATGTTGCAGCCAGCAAGGGGCAGGGTCAGCTCTGCTGCTCTCAGTTCTCACATCCTAGAGGCTGATTCATTCTCAGCCACACCATCAGGGCCAGCACTACTGTGCTGCCCGACAGAATTACGAGGACGGCTTTCCACAGTGTTGTCGCTGTTGAGGGACGGGGCTAGCTCTCCCTCCCTCACCGCCCCAGGGCAAACTCCCCTGACTGCCTCAGGTGGCAAGCAGGGGGCGGCCCCTCCCTCATACCCATGCCACCTCGTGGCAGACACGCGGTAGAGCCAGCTCTCCCTCACTCATGCCCTCCCCTGCCACCACGGACCCTCAACTGTGTTGCTCAGGCACTGTGCAGGGCACGCTTTCCCAAGTGCTGCAGCAGGTGAGATGTGAGGCTAGCTCTCCGGAGTGCCACAGTCAGTGAGGGGCAGGGCCAGCTCTGCACAGCCCTTGACATCAATGTGGTCCTAGGTGGCAACCCAGACCAGGGACGTCCACATGATCTCTAGTGCTAATATGAGCCGCGGACATTTACACAGATCCCTGTTGCTTCATGGCCTTGGACCCAGACTGGGATTTCACCATGGCCTTAGGTGGGCAGGGCAGGCTATTCCTGTTCACCCTCCATAACGCCACCTCTCCAGTTCCACCTCACTTTATGATGCCCAGACTCTTCTGCTTCTCTTTCTTTTCCATCTGTCCACCACATATTTGCATATTGCAGTGGCTCCTGCTGTGGGCAGGCCACATGACTGGCAGGCAGGCAGTCTACCTGTGCCGCCAGGCAGGTGAGCCTCTGGGTGTCTTCCTCTGCCTGCACTGCCTGGCATGGTGGCAGGTGGGTCTCTGTGAATCCTCCACCGGCTGAGTAGCATGGCCTTATTATCATTTCTTAGATGCCTGTTTGTTTTCTAAGGAAAAACAGGAAGGGTGTGGATCTACACAGGAGAGGAAGTGGAGAGGAACTTGGAGGAGGGAAACCATGATCAGAATACATTGTATAAAAAAAAAAAATCTGTTCTCAGTAAAAGAAAAAAAATAATTCTAGCACACATACAAGCATCATGGCTAAAATTCATAAAATAGAAATGGGGAAAAACACAGAGCCAAGGAAAATAAGAACTGGTTCTTTAAAACTATTAACAAATCTTTAATCAAATTAACAAAAAAAGAGATAATATCCAAATTAATAAAAATTAGGGACAAAAAGTAGATATTACAATAGACACTTAAGAAATTCTGAGAATTATAAGGTAATAATTTAAAATTCTGATTTTCATGAAAATGAAAACTACAAAAGAAATGGATGAATTTGGAGATATATAAATCAAAATGAAGTAACTTAAACAGATCCATGACATCCAATGAGACAGAATCAGTAATCAAAAATCTCTCAACTATAAATACATCCTCAGCCAGATGCAGTCAATAATAAAATCTGATGAACCTTTGAAAAGGCCTAATAGCTCTTTTTATGCTATTTCTGTAGTTAGGACTTGCCCTGGTCACCTACTGATGCTATTATCGGGTAATGAAATCTCTACCAGCTGGGACTTGGTAGGTCATTGGAAGTTGACCATTAAAGGGGATTGTTGAACCAGAATCTTCCAGCTTTTGTTTATTGGTCATTCGATGACTTGTTTTGCTCTGCCATTCATTTGTGCTATGCTGGGCTCTCTTACCATACACGCACAACAATGGACTCAATTGCTCAGAGTTGAAAATCTCCAACACTCTGACTCTAAATAAATTCTTATTTGTTTTGAGCTGAAAACATTTGTACTATAGCCTCTGCTCTTACAACAATCTTATGAGAAAGAGATGTGCTTATCACCATGTTTCAGGTAGAAATATTTTCAGAAAAAAGAATGTTTATGTTGCTTCTTCCTCCATCTGTGGAGGTGAATTCTTTGTTTTACTAGACATGTGTCTGCTTCTCTTGATCTTGTCATACAGAAGTCATGGTGATATCAACCATTCCTAGGCCGAAGGTCAGAATTAAAACAAGGCGACAGGTCATTAAAAAGCTTAAGTTCAGGATTTTCATGTGTCAGATGTGTGAGGTCTCAGCGGTGATCTGGCCTCAGAGTTGAAAGTCCTGTCTTCCTTTCTCCCTCCCACCTGGGGGCCCATCATCATCTGGCAGATGAACTACAAACAAAGTGGAGCCTGAATCACTGACGGACCAGGAGGTGACACATATGGCATCTTTTTCTCTTTTTCTGTGTTCTTGAATTCTGTGTGCATGTCCGTTTGCATAGATGGGAACCCAAGTTTAAAACTATCACGGTAGATATGTATCTAATTGCATTTTTCTATACATATCCACTTAGAGGTTACATGGACTAAATCTAGACCGCCTACACATATGTAGCAAATGTGTAGCTTGGTCATCATATGGGTACCTTAACAATAGGAGCAACAGTCACTTTGCCCAAGCTTGGCTGTTTTGTCAGTAGAAGATGTGCTTAGTTCCGCTGTGGCTTCAGATAGCAGGATGGATTGGTACCAGTCACAGGCCGCCTCTTCTCTGGGAGTAGGAGAAGGGGGGATGTGATCATGGAGTGTAGAAATGGGACTGAGAGAGAGAAGGGAAGGTGCCGGGTTCTGGATGTAAAGTGATAAAGTAAATGAATAAATAGAGGAAGAAAAAAGAAACTAATAGAACTGATAGAAGTTCATAGAAAATCAGGAAAGCCACTAACCCTTTGTGAAAATTCTTGAGTTAACAGCTGCTAGACTATAAGTTGTTATAAATGTATAAGAGACACATTGAGCCACATGAAAATACCAGATGAAACCTTACCATCATGCTTCACCAGATATTAGTGCAAAACCCATCTCAAATCGAAATGTAAGGCCCTTTGTACACAGTCTGTTTAAAAGGTTTCTAAGTTAGACTCTTGTCATTCAGCAATGGGCTTGCATTCCCAAGAACAAGACTAGAATCATGAAACAAAGCATTTTCATTTTCTGCAGCCTGCTTGCTTTTTTGACATGAGAAACATCACAAAATAAGCAAATATGTTACACAGTCCCATGTGTATGATGACTAGCTACACATTTGATATGCTTCATAACTTTGCCAGTGTTTACCAATCATTGCTTTTTAAAAAATTAATTTTATTTTATGTGTGAAAGTGTCAGATCCCTTGAAACTGGCATTACAGACAGTTGTGAGCTGCCATGTGGGTGCTGGGAATTGAACCCGGGTCATTTGGAAGAGCAGACAGTGCTCTTAATCACCAAGCCATCTCTCCAGGTTTTTTAAACATTTGGGGAGCACCTGTGTGTTATCTTGTTGAATGTTGGGATTTATAGCCATCTCTTTGGGTCCATGACATTTATTAGCACAGAATTTTAATTAAGGTAAAGTATAGGGCAACCAAAAAACTTGTTTGTGTGGGGTGCTTTTCACATAGACATTCATATGTGGGTGACTCCCCAGAGCACATAACTTCTTGGGTTCCTGAACTCAAGGAATGAAAAAAAATTATAGAAATGAAACACATGGTGTTTGATTTTTATCCATGTAGAAACTATCACTCTAAAAACCAAAGTCACCTTGGCCATTGCTTCTCAGAAAAACAGAGAGAGAGAGAGAGACAGAGAGACAGAGAGACAGAGAGAGAGAGAGAGACAGAGAGAGAGAGAGAGAGACAGAGACAGAGAGAGAGAGAGAGAGAGAGAGAAAGAGAGCTGGTAATATAGATTACATAGAAAGAGTCTACATGTCTGCACTTTCCAAGCAATGATTTCAGACTCAGAATATATTGAGTGTTCCTCATGATTCTTCATTACACTATAAACTTTAATGGCAATGTCTCACATCTTAAGTGTAATTACAACACCCAATACCTTTTCTCTAGATTTTAATAAATGTTCAATTCTATATCATCATGACGGAGGAGTAAATGTGTATTTTAATGTTCAACAAAGCATTTTCCGTATAATGGATGGGAAAGGAGATGAACCTAGGAAACTCACAGTCACACTACTATTACAGAGTCAATACTTCAATTACAGAGGAAACTCAAAAAAGAGTGATGAACCAAGGATAAGCAAAATATCTTCTGTTTAGAAAAAAAATGTAACTAGTTTTATTATTATTATTATTCATATGTATGCCTCTGTCTTTGAATATGCTACCTTTTGCTGCAGCTTCAGTGAGTGCTCTGATGTGGGTGGAGTTGGACAGGCTCTTTTCTGTCTGATGGAGGGTACCAACAGAAACATCAGCAGCATTCCAGAAACTCCGTGCACTTATGTTATATGTCTGTAAAGAGAAGGAGGGTTTGTTATATACAGCTTAAGAAGGCAGCGGGTTTAGCTGCCTCCAAGAGGTAAGAGATCTCTGTAGGGGGCCAACCCTAAGCTGCAGTCATCCGAGAAGAGAAATTTGTGACTGATACAGTTTGTGTACACTGCCTCAGCATTCACACTCTGACCAGGGAAGACTTTGCTATTTCCTCTGGTTTTACCTGAGTAAGCCTTTGTTAATCCCATGGGTCTGAGGCATTGGGGTTCTTGACATAGCTGTGTTTATGTCAGCAACATACTTCCACTCCATGTTCTCTGTGCACACAGCCAAGGCTTCCTTTATTGCCCACAAGTGTATGTCACTTAGGTGAGTAGATTCTAATGTGCAGAAGAGGGCCCTGGGTCCCCTACCACTACAACTACAGGTAGTTGAAAGCAGCTCTATGCAAGTGCTAGAAACCACGCTTGGCTTCTCTGGAGGAGCAGGAAGGACTCTTGACCACTTACCCATCTTTCCGGCCCATGAAATCTTTTCTTGATATAAATCTGGTGTTCTAGTCAATATAGAACAGGAACATAATTTACTCATAAACGTCATGAGTTACTGTATTTACTTGAAAGACTCGGACTTTGATACTTTGTCATCATCACTCTCTTTCCACAAAGCAAAACCAAACTCAGAAATTCTCCCTTTAGTAAGGAAAGACAGTTACCAGGTCGTTTCAATTGTCTTCCCATCTCTCATACTGTCTTGAAGCCTTTGGAGGACATAGAACAGTGTGTCCACCATCCATGGTCACTATTTTATGGACAATTTTTTTTCTTTCAACAATTCAGTGTTTGTTGTTTTTTATATTAAATTGAGCCTAATTTGAAAAAATGGGGAGGGGTGAGAAGACTGAAATTATAAGCTGGACTTGCCTTGGCATCTAGAAAATAGCATTTTTTTGTATGGGACCTGGGGCTCGGTTACAGGATGTCAATCTCCTCAAGCACCCGTTTTCTTGACAACAAAAGAGGAATAATATTAGTCATTTCAAGGACTAAACTAATCAGGTAATACATTTAGCACATAGAGAGTAACTACCGTTCTGATAATTATTAAATGATATTTCTAATATTGTTTTAGATCATGGAGTTTTATTATCATGGAGTTTTGTGGGTCTCTTAGTTTTGAACATTTTAAAACTTCTTTTGATACATGTTATCGGTATTTACTTAGGAAGTCAATGCAATAATTTGATGCTTTAGCCAGTGATTAACAATCCAATTAGGTTAGTTAGGATTAGTATCTCCTCGAACTCATTTTTTTCTCTGTGTTGGTATTGAGTGACTGTGAAGGCTATGAATTATTGTAGGCTGTAACTAACATGTGCTATTGAAAACTAAGATTACAGTCTCCAATCTAGAAAACTGTGTACCTTCTTGTAGTTATGCTTAGCATTCAAAGAGGAATATAAGTAGCTTTTTGGGTAATGATACAGAATGACAAGGAATCTTCTCTTTTAAAGGTTAAATATGTTGGGGGGCTGGATGGTTGGCCCTGTGGTTAAAACCGCTCACTTAGTGAAGGGGACCTCACTTTGTTTTATAGTACTCATGTGGTATCTTACAACCATATGTAACTGCAGTTTCTGGGGACTCCCGTGCTTTGCTCAGGTACCCACAGGTACCAGCACACATATGGTACATGTACAACCAGGCAGGAAAGCACTCTTCCATGTGAAATAAAATAAGTCTCTAAAGGGAAAAAGTAATGGAGTAGAGAGATAGCTCAATGGTTAGGAATACTTGATGCCCTTGCAGAGGACCCATGTTTAGTTCCCGGCACCCACACCGCAACTCACAATCACCTACAAGTCCAACTCCAGTGTATCTGATGCCCACTTCTGGCCTCTGTGAACATGAAGCATGACAGTGGTGCACAGACATACATGCAGGCAAAATATCCACATACTTAAAATTAAAATAAATCGACCCTTTTAAGTTAGATATTTATTTTCTAGACTTTACTTCTTAAATATTCTTATATTTTCAGCACTCATTGAATCTTAAATTTTGGAAAATATTGGCATTGTGGTTAAACTACGTTATGAGGGGTGCACCCTTCCAGATATTTAGATACTCAGATACTCAGATATTCAGAAATAAACTTTCTATACGATATTTATGTAGGAAGCCAGACACAGTGGAACATGCTGGTAGTCCCAGCACTCAGGGAGGCAGAACCAGGCAGATCTCTGTGAGTGCAAGGCCAGCCTGGTCTACAAAGTGAGTTCCAGGACAGCCAAGGCTATACAGAGAAATCCCATCTCATAAAACAAAAACCAAACCAAAACAAGAGATGTTTATATTGTTTTTAAAAAAGAAAGGAAGAAAGGAAGGCAAGAAACATTGAACCAAAAGGTGCTCAATGGTTATTGTGAACATTTGTCATTGTTTTCAAAGAAATTTTGAATGAATTGGCTCATTAGCATTATCACAGTAAATGTGCAAAGCAAATCTAAAAACACATAACAATATCTATCAGTCAGAAGATATTGTCAGAAACTCGGTCAGAAGGGCCACTCTCTTGTCTGACATTCTTCATACACTAGAATCTATTTTATCTGGACCCCCTGGCTCCTCCTGTTCAGAAAATGAAACACTCTTCCTGTCTTAGGTAGAAAGTGGATAGTTTTCCTGGCACCTTAAGGCTTATCCTAAACACACCCGAAGAGCACAGATCACTAACTGTATTTCCACCTTTGGGCCTGCAAAACATCTACATGTTTATGTGTTTCATTGTGTGTGTGCATGTGTGCACATGCATGTGCTTGTTTGTATGTGTACATACATCGTGGTGTGTATACAGAAGTCAGAGGTCAGCCTTGGGTTCTGTGTTTGTACTGTGTACCTCACTTCAGACAGGGTCTCTTTGCTGTCACCTAAGGCAAGTGAGCTGATCTGTGACTTTCTGGAGACTCCCCTGTCTCTGTCCCCCATGTCCCTCCAGCAGCCTTTGGATTACAGAGCTTTGCATCACTGCATCTAGTTTGTATGTGTTCTGGGATCTGACCTCGGCTCATCAGGTTTTCATGACAAGGGTTTTACCGCGTGAGGCATCTGTCCAGGCCTCAACAAACGTTCATTTGTATCTCTCTATTTTTTGTTCATCTCTTTTTTTTCTCTCTCATATAGTAATCCTGACCACAGCTTTTCCCCTTCCTCAAGTCCTCCCAGTCTCTCCCCTCTCCCCTAGATTCACTTCTCCTCCATTTCCTTTTAGAAAAGAGCAGGCGTCCCAGAAACATTAACTGAACATGGCATAACAAGTTACAGTAAGACTAGGCACAAGCCATCATATCAAGGCTGGGTATGGCAACCCAGTAAAAGAAAGGGGTCTCAAGAGCAGCCAAAAAAGTCAAAGATAGCCCCATTCCCACTGTTAGGACTCCCACAAGAACACCGAGCTACACAACCATAACATACCTGCAGAAGGCCTAGGTAAACCCTATACGGTCCCCTGATTGTCGGCTCAGCCTCTGTGAGCCCCTGTTAGCCTTGCTTAGCTGATCCGGTGTGCCATGTTCTCCTGCCGTTCTACAAACCTTCAAACTCCCACTACAATCCTTCTGCTTCCTCTTCTGAAGGGCTCCCGGAGCTCCGCATAATGTTTGGCTGTGAGTCTCTGCATCTATCTGCTCCTATGTGTTGCTGGATGAAGCTTCTCTGATATTCACTGGGCTAGGCTCTGGTGTATGAGTATGGCAGGATATCTTTAGGAATCATTTTATTGACTCCCCCTCCCCCTCTCCCCGGACAGTCACGTGTGGATATATCTTAGGTTTCTGGGCTATCCAGCCTCCAGTTCCTGGCCGGCTAGGCAGTATCAGGTAAGGGCTCCATCTCCTGGTGTGGGCCTCAAGTTGTATCTGCTATTGGTTGGCCACTCCCACAAGTTCTTCCCACCATTAACCCAGAGCACCTTGCAGGCAGGATAAATTGTAGATTCGGGGTTTTGCGGCTAGGTTGGTGTTCTAGTCACACCACTGGCAGCCTCACCCTGATCCAGAAGACGGCCATTTCAGGCTCCTCATCCCCTGTTACTAGAAGATTTTGCTAAGGTCATTCTCATAGATTTCAGGGAGTTTCCATTGCACTAGGTTTCCAGGTCACCCCAAAACGCGCCCTCAATTCCAGTCATCTCCTCCAGAACTTGCTCCTTTCATCCTCTGCCCCCGTACCCCTGCTATCCAATCCCACATGTCTCACCCACAAAAATCTAGTTTATCTCCCCTTCCTAAGGAGATCCATGCATTCCCCTCCCCCATCCTTCCTTGCTCCTTATCCTCTCTGGTTCTGTGGATTGTAGCATGATTATCTTTTACTTAACAGCTAATATTTATTTGTAAGTGAGTACATACCATGTTTATCTTTCTTGGTCTGCATTACCTCGCTCAGGATCATTTCTTTCAGTTCCATCCCTTTAAATCTCTCCCTAAGAAAGATAACATTTGGTTTCCTAATGTTTTTGTATATGATGTAAAAATGGATGTGATATTAGTATCTGCCCTTCAAAAATATTTCTGAGAATTAAATCAAATAATATTTGCAAAGTACTTATTTCAAGACTGCCCCATCCTAAACCTCCTGTAAATGTTTTCTGCTCTTAAATGTTGCCATTTTGCTTCCAGATTCTGGCTATTACTACTATAGAGGATCCTCTGAAAGCCTCAGTCCAACAGGGGATCGAATCAGATGCTGAGACTCACAACCAAACTTTGGGCAGAGCACAGGGAGTCTTATGGAAGAAAGTAGGGATAGAAAGACATGGAGAGGACAGGAGCTCCACAGGATACCTAAAAAACCTGAGCCCTGGGGGTCCTACAGAGGCTGATGGACCAACAAAGGACTATGCATGGTAAGGACCTAGACCCCCTGCTTAGATGTAGCTGATTGGCAGCTCAGTCTCCATGTGGGTTCCTGAATAAGGAGAGCAGGAGCTGCTCTTTGATCACTTGCCTCTGGTGATGCGGTCTTGTCAGGCCACAGAGGAAGAGGATCCAGGCCTTCCTGATGAGGCTCCATAAGCTAGGGTCAGATGGCAGGGAAGGAGAGCTCCCCCTTTCAGTGGACTAGGGGAAGGGGATAGAGGGGAAGAGGGAGGGAGAATGGGACTATGAGGAGTTGAGGGAGAGAGCTTCAGTTTAGGTACATAATAAATAAACTGTAAAAAAAATTAAACATTGCCATTATGTTATAAATCTGTGTACTTAGTTTCAGAGAGCACCAACACATTTGTTTGGATAATATAAACAATAATACGTTGACATAGAGGCTTCTCATTAGTTTGTAAAAGATCAGATAATTTGGAAGTGGAGTTAAAGATCTTGTCTAATTATGACTATATATTATGCTGTTAATAATAGTTTTAAAAAGAGCATGCTAGATATGCCCCAGAAGAGTCTCCTCAATTTTCACATAAATATTAAAATTGTGTGAATAAATAAATATGTGAAAATCAGAGACTGATCCAATGATTGACATCTGGGTTACTAACCCATTCTCATCATCATGTTGGAAGGATTATCAGGCATATAACATGAGAAGCTCATGATTTCCTATAGGAGGACAGCGTGGAATCATAAGAGCAGGTTAGCACAGATTTTTGCCGACCCCTACCGGAAGCACTGTTTGTAAACATGGTAAACCACTTAGAATTAAACTTTTAATTCCTCCCTCCCTTTTTAATTAAAGAAGGTTATGAGCAAAAATTTGCATTCATTTCTATGATATTGAAAGCAAGCAACAGGGAGGAAAATATTAGCCAGCATTTTAATCTGAGCAATCCAGTGGGGAATGTTGATAGCTTTATCAGGAAGGATGACAACCAAGTGGCCCAACAGTCCCAGAGAAACTTCAAGTTAGTTTGCATACTCTCTCCCAGACTCTAGTAATTGCTGTTTAAGTCTATACATCAGTCTCAGAGCAATGATGATCGAAAAAGTGCCCAAGAAAATAAGAAGGCGTCCGACAGTGAATTCAAAAAAAATTGAAAGGAAGCAGACAATGACAAAGGAAGACATTCTGCAGACAGTCTTGCCCATTCTCAGGACTGTGTCTCAGTCACAGGAAGTAAGAGCCAAAATGTAACTCAGGCATGATGACCAGGCTCAGTGTGTGGTCCTACTGTGTGCCATCTTAAGACTATTTGAGAAGATGGCATTAATCCCAGTGCAGCTTGAGTGCCAGTGTGTGCGCTTTACCGAGAAGGAAGCATCCATCTCATCAGCTAGAGGAAAGAATATTGCAAAAGCACAGTGGACACCACGATGCCATCTTACTGAAAATAGTATGCTCACAGAGAAGGGCTCTGTAAATGCACAAACTGTCCATACTAACTAGAGATTTAAATGACTCTACTGGGTTTTCTACTTTTCCTGCTACGGGAGCACTGAAGGTCTCTCTTTTTTGTTTTAACACCAAATGAAATCAAATATGAAGAAGAGATCATGCTCCATTGATAGAGCATCCAAGATTCTGGGGATCTTACACACAGACAGACAGACAGACACACACACACACACACACACACACACACTGACTTTTTATTTTAATTTCATTTTTTTATTAATTATAGTTTATTCACTTTGTATCCCAGCTGTAGCCCCGCCTCCAATCCCTCCCAATCCCACTCTCCCTCCCTCTTCTTCTCTGATGCCCCTCCCCCAGTCCAAAGATAGGGGAGGTCCTCCTCCCCTTCCATCTGAATCTTGTCTATAAGGTCTCATCAGGACTGGCTTCATTGTCTTCCTCTGTGGACTAGTAGGCTGCTCCCCCCTCAGGTGGAGGTGATCAAAGAGCCAGCCCATGAGTTCATGTCAGAGACATTTCCTTTTCCTATTACTGGGAAACTCTCTTGGACACTGAGCTGCCATAGGCTACTCAAGAAGGAGGACCCTGGGTAAGATGCTCAATCTTCATTCAGAAAGGCAAATGGGATAGACATCAGAAGAGGGAGAAAACAGGGAACAGGACAGGAGCCTATCACAGAGGGCCCCTGAAAGACTCTACTCAGCAGGGTATCAAAACAGGTGCTGAGACTCATAGCCAAACTTTGGGCAGAGTTCAGGGAATCTTATGAAAGAAGGGGGAGATGAAAGACCTGGAGGGAACAGGAGCTCCACAAGGAGAGCAACAGAACCAGAAAATCTGGGCACAGGGGTCTTTTCTGAGACTGATACTCCAAACAAGGACCATGCCTGGAGATAACCTAGAACCCCTGCACAGAAGTAGCCCATGGCAGCACACATATTGTTTAAGTAGCTCTTGCATATGTCAAAGCCAAGCTCACTGACCATTTTCTTTCATATCTTTCTAACAACCAGTGTTACTTTAATAGAGTTGGAGGAAGGCAACCTTCCTTGTTTGTTTGTCTGTGGTTATTAGAATGTATGTTCAAGCCCTGTATTAAAAATAACTTCAGGAGCCAGTGTTGGTCTTGAGTGAACCAATGAAAACTTCTTTGCAAACCCTTGAATCTTGGCTCCCCAAGTATCCATGTACTACACTGTTACAACCTTAGTGCACAGACAACAAGGTCTAATCCTTATCAAGCGGGGTTCTTCTGTGCAACTTTTCACATAAGAGAAAAATAAGTCTTCATTTACAAACATGATTTAACAGCTCTTCCATGCCCCTCTTCCTCTGATTAAGAACTAGTATTTATGAGAGGTTATCAAACTTTATTCTGAATAAAGTTCCTTTTCTTTTTTATGATATCACATGTACCCATTTCTAATTAAAGCTTTCTGCATTGTAATGAGCCTTTAATTTATTTGCATTCAATTAATGAGCTTTGGGGAAAAAAAAAACATATCCACGCATTCTTTTCTATTCTTTTCTTCTAAAAAGTGTTATAAAGATAATTGTTAAGGAAATGTGAAGTCTGAAATCATGAATGTCAAAAATCATCTGGACTGAATTCTGAAGAATTGGGAAAGTCTCTAAAGGGTCTGCAGGGGCAGGTGGACACCCAAACCCCAAGCCTGATTCACCGGTTCTGACATAGCGCCACAGCCCACAGGGGATGATGGAGCTTTGCTTCTGTATGCTTACAAATGTGCAGCTAAGATAGGTGACATTTAACAGGCCCCTCCAGAAAGATGGCTCCGCACACCCTATGGGAAAGAAGGGTAGTGGTGTCACTTGGAGAGCTGAGAAGTTGAGGTGTTTGGGAAAATAAATTTTGTAAGCCTGTCTTTATGACAATTGCATATAAATAAATACCATCATCAGGTTTTTCTTAATTCACACACACAAAAAAAACATATTTCATTTTGCATAGGTTTTGTTGTTGTTACTACACCAGAATGACTGGAGGAGAGCTCATTTTATTAAGGGTACCTGAGATAGTAAAGTCACCCTGGATTTCAATTTCTATTCATGTCTTGGAATATTGCACATTTTCTGAGACCTCCCCTTCCTCCTTCCTTCACTCCGTCCCTCCATCCCTTCATCCCTTACTCCCTCCCCCATGAGAGGTGAAATCATCTCAATATTTGCTTCCTCATTTTGATTCTTTGATGTGGCATTATCTCTTCCCCCTCTTGAAGAACACCCTCTAGGGCACTAATCCCTTCCCTCTGCAACAAAGAAATCTGGACTTTTTTCATTAAAGTCCAGTTCAGCAAAATACAGCCATCTGTTTGACTTAGTGTCTTAAATGTCACATTGCTCTGATGAGAGAACAGATGCCAAGCCAACCACTGTACTGATATATTTAGTTGAATACTGAATATCTAACTTCACAGCCAGTTTCTAGGTAGATATTTGGTCCTGGACCAGTTCTATTCCTAATTGATGAAAACAAAGGGGAAAGTTTGCGTCATTTTAACAGCTTTATTAAGTTGTATCTTAGTTTGCTCCTTTTGAAGATCAGTTCTCCTCTTTGCCTCTTATCTTTTGTAGCTCTTATTTAATTCTGTCTTGAAAAATGTCTCCACTCCTCCCTCTCCACCCTGTCTCCTCTGAGGACCTGGCCCTCAGGCGCCCTCTGTTCTTCCAAAAACTAAACTTCTGCGCGTTTGATTTTCCCACTCCTATTTCACACCTCCTCCATGCTGGTGCTGGGACCTAGAAGAATGCCCTTCCTTTCAAGCCTGCCCCTCCCCCGGCTTCGAATCCCACCCCCTGCACAAAGCACTCTTTATGTATTCTGTGGTATTGGAGAAGGCTTTGGGGAAGTGCGTAATGAAGGTATTCATGTATGTGGTTGAGGGTGAGAAAATAGAATGGATAATTGGATTTTGAACAAACAAGCTCATTACCTAACTCAAGACACCAAAACATGAAATGAAAGTAAATGCTTGATGTGTCCCTTAATTCTGTAATATATTCCCAATTTTAGAAAGATAGGAGCCAGACATTTTGTTTCTTTTATGCCCAGTCTTTTTCAACAAGGACTTAACAAAGAACTCTGTGCAACAATAGCCATGATCCTCTGGCAGGAGAGAGGCATAGAATGAGAAGAGATTTGAGTCAGATAAAACTTGAGCACACATTGGGAAGGCTCTAGCTGGTTCCTGGGTAGTAACAGAAAAACATCTTAAAAGCTCTCTGTGTCCACTCAAGGTCAGAGGCCCACTTGTACCAGAACAGGGCTGACATTTTGTCCCCTAGACCTTGACTAAAGTCAGGAGGTTACATTTTCTCATAAGTATTCGGATAGGCTTAGATCTTGTGATTTATCTTGGCATCTATGTCTTTCTGATAAGCACCAATGTTAACCACTGACCTTCTGGTCAACATTTAAGCTCTGAGTTCTTTGTGAGACAGAGATCTGTGCTTCAGGAAATAGTGCACGGACTGTTTCATGTTGCTTAGGATGGTATAAATTGGCTAGAAGTTTGTGGTAGCAACCTGTAGGACTTGTATAGGATTTATGCCTTCTACATTCACCTCATTTCTGCATAGTAGTAAAGTGTCATGGAATCTGGGAGAGAGTATCTGGGGACTGAGTAGCTCTTTCACTTGGTAAATTTGCCTTGCCAACACTAGTACCTACAAACGATCTCCAAAAACTACATTGAAATTCCAGGCTTGGTGGCTCATGTGTGCAATCAGTGTACTGGGGAGACAAAGACAAGAGGATCTCTGGGACTCCATGACCTAATTCCTGAGCTCCAGGCCATGAGAGACCCTGTCTAAAAGATGTGGGCGTCATTCAGAAGGGTGGTTTCCCAGGTTGTCCTCCAACCTCCACATGTACATGAGTGCATGCATCTTCACACACAGAAACACAAATATATACATGCAAACACACAGATACGCACACACGATTATTTACCCAGAAAAGGGGAGTTTCTGCCCATCATATTTGCTTTCAAGATACGAATTACTAGGTACAGAAAGGACAGTTGTCAGATGGGAGAATGTATGGAAAAGTTAATACATAAGTTGCTAAATCCTGGAAATGATGTTAAGTCACAAGACAATAAATGTTACCCAATTGAAAGAGAGAGAGACCAGATACAGAATATATTTTCAGAGGATCTTGGTCTCTGCTTTAAGTCTAAAGAATTGCAAGAAAGAGTTTGAGTGGGTCTCAGCCTCTGCTTTAATACCTCCATTAGTAGTCTTTCAGAGCCCATCTGTTGTAGGTTACCATCCTGTTCCCTGTCCTCTCCTGCTTCCGATGTCTAGTGCATTTGCCTTTCTGAATGAGCATCTTCCTTAGGGTCTTCCTTGTTGTTTAGCTTCTTTAGGAGTATAGATTTTACTATGTTTATCCTATATTATATTTCTAATAGCCACTTATGAGTAAGTATATACCATGTGTGTCTTTCTGCTTCTGGGTTACCTCTCTCAAGATGATCTTTTCTAGTTCCCATTGCTTGCCTGAAAATGTCATGATTTCCTTGTTTTTAATAGCTGGGTAGTATTCCATTGTGTAAATGTGCCGTTATTCTGTATCCATTTCTCTGTTGAGGGACATCTAGTCAAACTTTGGGCAGAATGCATGGAATTGTATGAAAGAAGGGGGGGGATAGGAAGACTGGAGGGGACAGGAGCTCCAAAAGGAGTCCAACAAAGCCAAAAAGAAAAAAAAAAATATTGGGCCCTGAAGAGACTGATACCCCAACCAAAGACAGTACATGGAGATAACCTAAAACCCTTGCTCCGATGTATCCCATAGACTCATTCTCCAATTTTTGGGTTCCCTAACAAGGGGAGCAGAGGCTGTCTCAGGCATGAACTCAGTAGCAGGCTCTCTGATCACCTCCCCCTTGGCGGTGAGGGCGGCACCTTGCCAGGCCACAGAGGAAGACAATGCATCCAGTCCTGTGAGACCTGATAGGCTGGGGTCAGATAGAAGGGGAGGAAAAGCTCCCTTATCAGTGGTCGAGAGAAGGATCATAGGGGGACAAGAGGGAGGGAGGGAGGGTGAGATTGGGAGGAGATGAGGGAGAGGGCCACAGTCAGGACACAAAGTGAATAAATTATAATCAATAATAAATTTTTACAGTAGAGTGTGAGTGGGACCATTGGCCATAAATAAATTATCAACTACTGAAAAGAACAAATATTCAATGAGAGAAGGAAAGAGGGGCCAGATTTTAAAATCCAGATCTTCTTTGAAGGCATTCTGGGAGGAAGGAGAACTCACAGAGTAATGATGATAGTCCGGATCTGCACTGATAAGAACAGGTCAGGGACACCAGGTGAGGGAGGCCAAAGGCTGCCTAAGGGCATGTATCCTGGTAAAATGAGTATTGGTAAGTCTCAGTCAGGTTATCTCCTCACACTCCCATTCTCTTACTAGACTTTTTCAAGAATCTTAACTCTGCACACCAGACCATATCCACTCCTTTGAAACTCACTTGACTCATAGATGAGGGACAGGAAGAGATGCAGATGTGCATGTGAAACTTTGGGTCTCCAACAAGCCCTTACAGTTTTTGTCCACTCTTTCTAGACCCTGTTTGAGATACTATCACTCTGCTGTAGGTATAAATAAATGAGCTCAGATAAGGCCAGAAGCACAATGAAAGTCACACAGCAAGAAGAAGGTGGAGTTGAGGTTCAAACCACCACATCATTTAAGTTTAGTGACAGGGCCCTGACCACTTCTGTTAAGAGTTGCAGTTCATGACACCAAAGATAAGAGACCATGGCTACACATTACTGCATATGCCTGTGGAAAGTTGGGTTCCAGTTGCCAAAGAGATGGAAATAGGGCATACCTTGAAACAGGCTGCACTGAGAATGTGTAAGAACAAAGAGAATACACCCACCACATAAAGGTAGACCACAGGAGATGACCTAGGTAGGCATGGGGAGAACTTACCACAATTCCAAACAACACTAATTCTCTCATTCTGAAACTGGACAAGGAAATTCTATTCTTCATCTCAAAGAAAAGTAGTATATAAGAATAGCACAAAGAGCTAAAGTAGAAAACACTAATTTTGACATGTTCACACACACACACACACACAATCACACACAGGGATACCATGAACTGATTTTGATATAGTGGAGAAAGCCAACAAAATTACCTTGCTAAGTATCCAAAATAAATTACAACTATACTTAAAAGTACAGAAACTTAGATTCATTTAATCAAAATTAATACTTAAATTAAATTAAAACAAATTCATTAAATCAATTGATAATGACAAATTAATGAAAGGATTGAATTAATTTCTGTATAACATATAATTATGTATAAAATAATACATTAGTACAATATAATTAAATACAATATATATATATATACTTTAAGAATACATTACAAAATTCCAAGCTTAATGACAAACTGAGAAAAAAATAGTAGGGCAAGCATTGAAAAGATATTTAAAATAAAGAACAGTTTCTTCAGGACAAGGGGTTGAAGAAAATCTCTCAGATAGAAATCTTGATGTCTAGTTTGTTAAAAACAATCAAAACCAGAAGAAAACTGATTTCAAAATATACTTCAAAGCTACAATAATCAAAGCAGTGTGGTAGTTGCATGAAAAGAGAGAAATACCACAACACAGTAGATTGAAAGATTCAGGACATGTAGAAAAACCTTAATACAGCCAGGTGATTTGGCAAGAGTTATAACATGGCCAGCACCATTGACAAAGGATAATCTTCCCAGAGAGGATTCCGAATCAACCAAATATCCACCTGCAGGGGAGCAAGGTCCAACACCTACCTCACATCCTATGAATAAATAAATCCAAAATTGATCAAAGACATAAACATCAGCTGAGAACCAGTGGCAGTTACATGTGACATAAAGTAATAAGAGAAAATTTGGATAAAGTAAGAATATGGAAATTAAGAGCATTTGTACTTCAAAGCACAGCATCTAGAAAGCAAGAAGATGAGCCATGGAGAAGGGAAATATGTGCAGATCCTGTATCTAATAAGGAGGCATTGTCTGAGTACAAACTCAACAGTAGATACACAACCGTATTAAAACAAGGCAAGGGATCTCAACAGATACTTCTCCTGTGAGGACACAAATGGCTCATATATAGAAGAGAAGGCGTGGGCACCTTTACACATATGAAACACCAGTCACTGTGGAGCTGCCACACGACTTCATAGTCTCTGACAAGGCTGTCTCCAAACTGAGGAGGTCACAGATATTAGTGCAGATGAAGGAATTCAAAATGTTCATGCACTGTCACTGTCGGAAGAATTTTAAACAATCCTCAGAAGGCAATCTGAAAATGGCCTCATGTGGTTAACCATAGCCACCATGTGACCCTAACAAATCCACTGCTAAGCCTATACCCAGGAGATCCGAAATCAAAACAAAAGCTTCCCCAATGAATGTTTATAGCAATGCCACTTCAAACTGAGGAGAGAGGAAAACAACCTGAAACTCCATCAACCAGAGAAAGAGACAAAACATACATCATGCAAGGAATATTATTCTGCCATAGAAAGGAAAAAACATCCCAATACATGCTACTACATAAATACTGAAGATACTGCATAAAGTAAAATAAACTTGACACTGAAGGTCACAAATTGCATGATTCTACTCATGTAAAATGCCCATGGAGAAATTGATTGGCTGTGAGTGGAGTGTAATCATGGCAGCTGTAGGGTGTGGGGGGGTCTATTTAGGAGGTGGTCAGAATCCAGTTTTCTTCTCTTCAATATATACCTTTGAACAAGCACAGCAGGTAATCTCGACTTTCACTGGAGTTCAAGACACTGCAATTAAATGAATTACAATGGTATTATCATCCACCATCCAACCATTCCAGCCAGGGATCCCAACCTCCTGGCAAAGAGTGAGAGGGAATAAGAGATCTTATTGTCAAGGAAAGGACTTGAATTGGCATAACTTCTTTAGAAAGTGGCATAGTCATGTTAACAGTAACTGCAACACTGACCAGTCCCGCTAGGCTTCTGCCCTAAGGCAAATCCACAGATGCATACAAAACTGTCAACATCAAAGAGAAAGCATTGGGAATGTGTATGTTGTGCACACAGGATAAGCACTCTACTACTGACTTACATCTTCCTACCCTTGCTCCTGACCAGGGAAGACATCTACAAATAAACTACTATATGATCTGTCCTGGGGGATATTATGTAGCATGTTTTAAAAATTAAGCAGACATGATATGTAAAAACATCAGGTTAGACCAAGGTGGGAAAATTGCACGAGGCCTATTATGATCCCATCTGGGGTTTAATTATACTCCAATTTATTTCTCAGACATACATATGTCAAAGGTCCAAAGTACAGTATACATCGGCTACCTTTGAGAAAGGAGAGTTAAGGAGCAGTCCGAATTTACATCTATTGTTTGTGTGTTTGTTTTTAATGAAGATTCTCTTGTGCTATTAGGAAGGAAAGTTGAAAGGAAGGTGAAGAGTGGGGAGACACTTAGGGAAGAACAAAGGGAAAAATAAAGTACATAAGAAGCCCTGCACGGCCGTCCACAGAGCAAACCTGTTGGCTTAAGGCTATGGGATTGCTCACCCAGTAGAGGGACCACATAATACACGCTCCTGGCTCGCAGCTCTTCCCTGCTCTGCTACTTTTAAAAAAGCATTAGGAAACTGTGTAATTTTTTTTGGTCTTCTTTTTATTTCCATGGTAATTTGTGTCTGTGGGTAAGCATTTTATTTTATCAGAGGCATGGGGCTAGAGTTATTTTCCGAGGCGCTTGAGTTTCCCTTTGATGCTACTGAAATGAAAGGCAGCACTGCAGACGGTACCCGTGCTGTTTGTTGGAGAGTCAGAGGTTAGAATTACATTTGCTGCCATTTATTGTGACTATCCCGTGCCAGTCGTTAGGGTAGCACTTCTCATGGGCACTGCGGTATTATTAATATTGCAGACATCAAAACATTTGTGAATGGGATATAATTGACTTGTCAGTCATATTAACAATGTCCCCCGTGGAATACCCGCCAACAATGGCCAAGCAGAATATGGTTAGGTTATTTACAAGTGACTCTTTTAGTCTTCAACCTTTGAAAAATACCAAAGCTTTATTTTAGCTTTAACACAATATTGAGGTATAATTTTTTGTGAGTGATGTATATATGTAAATTGGTGGCAAAGCTTACTCTCAAGGCTACAAGTGAATACTTTTTCAAAGAAAGGATTGTTTTAATATGTGAAAAGCCAGCCATCTTGTGAAAATAATAGTTCAAAATTCTAAATCTTCTTTAAAGAATGGGAAGTCCTCTAATCCATGATTATTTAAAAAAAAATCCATCAATATTTAAATGATGTTTGAATGAATAAACAAGAATAATTAAAAATCTATGCTAAAGCTTAAAAGAGTGTATGAAGTTGAAAGACATAAAAAATTCCATGTTAAACATACAAGAAGGAATAAATAAATACAAAACCATCTGAAATGAAAATTTCAATGTTATTTAACATCTTTTCTTTCAATCCATGAATTATAATTAATTTTATCTTACTCTAAATCCTGTGGTAAGAGCAATTCTTCAACTGAAAATAAAATTTTAGTCCTCTATTGATTGCCATGCAAAATTGATGGGGACCACGCAGTTGGTATTTGGAAGTCAGTTTGTAAGTGGTAGGTAATATTTGTTTTACAAGCAAGTTGGTTAATTTAAATTGGAATTGCATTAATATTTGAGGAATGCAAAATATATATTCGGTAGAGTCAAGTGGTTTTTAAGCTAATTCACTGAGAATTTTTATAGTGAGACATGTTGTTTCATTATTTAAAATTTTACAGAAATATCTAATGAGGAATTAATAACACACCATTGTATTTGCATAAGATCATTATCTATAGTAGCTCAGAAAGGATTTTCAGATTCCTGGCTCATGCCCCTCCATGTGCACACTGAGTTATTGTTTTGATGGAAACAGTTCCCTGACATCAGGCAAGTCCTCTTCTAAGACATTTGGAGCTTTTACTGTGACCTCCTTCCTCTTACACAGAAGTCAGTGATTTCTTCACTCATCTCAATATCTGGACAGAGAAAAAAATAACTGCTAAGAGACCCCTTCGTTGGTTCAACAAACGTGTACTGGGCACCAATTATGCACCAGGTGATCTGGTATCTTCTAAGGTTCTGGAGGAGAACAAAACAGTAAAAGTAGTGGAGGAAGCTGATATCATGTAATTGTGCTCATCCTTAAGTGCAACTCCAGTAAACCATAGAATAAGGGACTGAGAAAGCCGGGAAAAGACAGGATCTAAGATGGCCTCAAATTTCAGTGAATTCTGCGGGTACCCTTTGCAGTCAGATGGGCCTCATCTCTCCTGAGCTGCCTAGACAAAAGAAATTAGAATTCAAGAGCTATTGTTCTCATCCTGATACCTCCAAGACCAGCTCTGGAAGGATTCCCAAGACCCATGTGTTAGAAGGAGAGAAACAACTCCCCAAATTATCCTCTGACCTCTAAATTTAGCACTGAATATTAGAACACACATGCATTAAACAAATAGATAGATAGATAAGTGTGCAAAATACTAAGATCCCAGACTTGAGACCAAGATGAATACTTCCTCTTTTTGTTCTTCCTTAGGAAAACTGGAAGTCCCAACTTTATTCACAGCAGCAGTTTGTCATTTACAACCAAAGCACAAATTGCAACAAAACAATGTCTCCTCTTTAGCTGGGATTAGTTCAAGTTTAAATGACAAGAATTAATTTGAAAATATCACTGGGAAGGGAAATAGCAATCAAGAAGATTGTATTCCTGAAATTTACCAATAGTCAGAAAAAAATCCCACCATATTTTTATATATACTATATGTATAATATAACAAATATGTTACATGTAGTATATATGCATGTATCTGTATTGTATATATATTACATTTTATATATATGTGATAGACCAATAAATTATATAGACATTTGGATACTAAACATATATATGTCTATATATTATATAGATACATATATGTATATATTATTTGTGTTACATCTATATGAAATATAGCTATGTGCCTATCATTCAAAAGACACCAATTTAAAAAGTGGAGAACAGAGTTAAAAAGAGAAGTCTCAATAGAGGAATGTCGAATGGCAAAGAAATACTGAAAGAAATGTTCAACATCCTTAGTCATCAGGGAGATGCAAATCAAAACAACCCTACGATTTTACTTTACACCTATCAGAATGGCTGAGATAAAAAATTCAAGTGACAACAGATGCTGGAGAGGATGTGGAGAAAGGGGAACCCTCCTCCATTGCTGGTGGGAATGCAAACTTGTACAACCACTTTGGAAATCAATTTGGTGCTTTCTCAGACAATTAGGAATAGTGCTAACTCAAGATCCAGCTATACCACTCCTGGGAATATATCCAAAAGATGCTCAAGTACACAACAAGGACATTTGTTCAACTGTGTTCATAGCAGCTCTATTTGTAATAGCCAGAAGCTGGAAACAACCTAGATGTCCCTCAACAGAGAAATGGATACAGAAATTGTGGTACATTTACACAATGGAATATTACTCAGCTATTAAAATCAAGGAAATCATTAAATTTTCAGGCAAACAATGGGAACTAGATCATCTGGAGTGAGGTAACCCAGAAGCAGAAAGACACACATGTTATATACTCACTCATAACTGGATATTAGCCATATAATATAGGAGAAACATACTAAAATCTATACTCCTAAAAAGCTAAATAACAAGGAAGACCCTAGGGAAAATGTTCAATCCTCATTCAGAAGAACAAGCATGATAGGCATCGAAATAGGAGAGACAGGGAACAGGACAGGAGCCTACCACAGACCGCCTTTGAAAGACTCTACTGATTGAGGTATCGAAGTAGAGGCTGAGACTCATAGCCAAACTTTGGGCAGAGTGCAAGGAATATTATGAAAGAAGGGGGAGATAGAAAGACCTGGAGGGGACAGGAGCTCCAAAAGGAGACCTACAGAGCCATAAAAACTGAGCCCTGGGGGCCCTGAAGAGAATGATACCCCAATCAAGGACAACATGTGGAAAGGACCTAAAACCCAGGCTCAGATGTTACCCATAGGCTCAGTCTCCAAGTGGGTTCCCTAGTAAGGCGAGCAGGGATTTTCTCTGACATGAACTTAGGTAGCAGGATCTCTGATCACCTCCCCCTGGGGGGTGCAGCCTTGCTAGGCCATGGAGAAAGGCAATGCAACCAGTACTGATGAGACCTGATAGGCCAAACAGAAGGGGAGGAGGACTTCCTCTATCAGTGGACTAGGGCAGGGGCATGGGAAGAAAAGAGGGAGGGAGGTTAGGATTGGGAGGAGAGAAGGGAGGGGGCCACAGCAGGGATATAAATTGAATATATTGTAATATGATAATAATAAAAAAGAAAATATACTAATATACCTGTACCTGCTATATTTGTGTAGTATATTGATATGTACTATTTAATATGCATAATATTATACATCTTAATAATGCATATTATTAATATGCATAATAGACATACATAATATACATCCATTATATGTAACTTATCTTGATTAGTGTTAAAGATGACTTTAAAATAAACTGAGAATCTGTTACATGTTTTCCCAACCTCAGCAGCTTTCAAAATTTGAATTAGCTTTTTGAATCTTCAGTTCTTAGCATAAAAATCTCTGAAAGAAAGAAAGAAAGAAAGAAAGAAAGAAAGAAAGAAAGAAAGAAAGAAAGAAAGAAAGAAAGAAAGAAAAGAAAAGAAAGAAAAGGAAGGAAGGAAGGAAGGAAGGAAGGAAGGAAGGTTTTAAATATGTGCGCATTGGTCAACGGTGGAAAATGTTGGTGTTGTAACAGCACACTTCCCTAGCATTTTTGCCTGTAGTATTTTTTGACTAGGCAGAGACTGAAAGCCCCAGTAATCTCAGGTCCCAAAGCTTCCTCTTGTCACACTGCCCGGTAAGGGGAGCAGGGAATGCTTATAAGGCATGTTTTGGGTAGATTTGATTAACCACCTATCACAATGAATAAGGCTTTCATGTCAAGCTCACGTGAGTTCCTTTCACTGCAACCACCAAAGATTCACCTTTTCTGCTGCTATTCTAATGGGGTAACCTTACCATACCCACAACATGGCCACGGGCAATGTCAGATAATAAAACTGGTTGTATTCATTCATACTGCTTTAAATATCCATTATGACATTACTATCTATGATAGTGACGTACTCTTTAATCCTTTTCTATGATATCACATGACTGTGGCCTGCCATTAAATTTTCCTGTAGGTGTTGGGGTGGCAGGAGAGCCTGGCAGTCCTGAGATGGGGAGATGTTGAGGTGAGGGAGAGCCAGGTATGTTTGGATGAGACATTGGTGAATGAGAGAAACTCAAAAGTGAATACATCTCTCCTACCATCATGTAGCAATAAGACTCTTTAAAACTTTTTAAAGGATTCTCTGTGTAGGGAGTCTTATGGAAGAACAAGGGGATAGAAGCTAAAAAATAATCTGAGCCCAGGGGGTCCTGTAGTGACTGATGCACCAACCAAAGACCATGTATAGAGAAGACCTAGATCCCCTGCTCAGATGTACCCATAGGGAGCTCAGTCTCCATGTGGGTTCCCAAGTAAGGGAAGCAGGAGTTATTCATGAACTCGGTTGCCTGCCCTTTGATCACTTCCCCCTGGCCATGCACCCTTGCCAGGCCACAGAGAAGAGGATCCAGGCAGTCCTGATGACACTTAACAAGCTATGGGCAGATAGCAGGGAGGAGAACTCCCCCTTTCAATAGACTAGGGGAAGGGGATAGAGTGAAAGAGGGAGGAAACATGGGACTGAGAGGAGTTGAAGGAGGTGGCTACAAATGGGATATAAAATGAATAAATTGTAAAAAATTGTAATAACAAAACGTAAAAAAAAGAACTTTTTAAAGGAATGTGATGGCTTGGATGAGCATAGATCTCCCTGATAGGCTCATATGTTTGAAAAATCAGTCCCCAGTTGGTAGAACTATTTGGGAAGGATTAGGAGGTGTGGTCATGTTAAAGAACGTGTGTTATAGGGGTAAGCTTTGAGGTTTCAAAAGGCAAATCTCATTCCTGGTGTGCCCCCTGTTTCTCTACTTGCAGATCAAGATGTCTAACCCTTTGAAACCATAAGCCCAGATAAATGCTTTCCTTTATAAGTTGCCTTAGTCATGGTGTTTTGTCCCAGCGATAAAAAGTAACTGAGACAGTGAGTTTTCAGGCCCTTTCCAAAAGATGTCTATTTATGGTTCCATTCCTCCGTCCTTCTGGGAGCAATTCCCTGTGTTTCCTTTTCATAGGGAATCCTTTGGTGGCTAAAGAAATAGAAGGTATGTAGCTCTTGGAGCATCAGTTTTATGGCTTGAAGAACAAATGTTGCATTTGCAATCTGATCCAGACCTTCATTTTGCCTATGTCTGTGGTCTGTATTCATGCATCTACATCTAAATGCGTTTTTGCAAAATTTGCATTTTTCCAAGAACCTTTCAGTGTCCTAATCATTGGGAGCAGAGGAAAAGTTTTAGGTAACTAAGTCACCTTTTTCAGTTGGATTGGCCTTGTCCATTTGCTTTTGGAACTGTTATACCAAAAGCAGTCTCTAGACCGAGAATTAAGAAAGAGAAAAAAAACCTCTGTTACAAATACTGCAAGTCCTAGGGTTTTAAATTTGAGTCCCCAGAGGCTCTTCCAACTTAGCAACACTGTCCAGTGGCTGAATTCTCTACAGGATGTGTTCTATAAAAAATTTCTAGGTTTAAGGCTGTCTTCATTCTCATTTTGTGGTGATGTTTCAGAAACCTCCTGTGGCCACTGCCTTTCTGGTCACTCTGTGAAAGCCTGTCCTAAAGGGAACACCTGACACAGGAGACTGCTGATCTGCCCACATTGCAGTGAGCCTGGTTTGTAGAACTTAGGAGCAGGTGCCTGTGTGTGTGTGTCAGTTTTTTTATTTCATTTGTGGGAGATGGGATAGTAAGAAAAAGCAATTCTGTCTGTCTGTCTGTCTGTCTGTCTCTCTGTCTCTGTGTGTGTGTGTGTGTGTGTGTGTGCGCGCGCGCGTGCGTGTCTTCCTCCACCCCCCCCACACACAGTAAAAAAAAAAATGCCTTTACTGTTAAGTCAAATTGCATCTGTATGAAAAGAAAAACAATTTACAGTACTTTAAGGTTGCTGCTGAGACCTCCTATCAGGCAACAAGGCATTAAGTAGGATGTCAGCCACAAAAGCATGAGGGGCTCTCAGGTGGCCCCCTGCTGCATGTCTCTGGGGGAAGTGAGACCACCCCTGTCCCTGCTTGTTGATGTTGTTGAGGAGCAACTAACACACACTCACACTGTTACAAAGCTCTTAAGACACTGGTTCTCCACTTTCCTAATGCTCCAACACTAATGTTGTGGCAGGCCCCAACAACACAATTATTTATTTGCGACCTTATAACTATAATTTTTCTACTGCCATGAATCAGAATGTAAATATATGATATGCAAGACACCTGATATGGGACCCCAAAGGGGTCACAGCACAGGGGTTAAAAACCACTGCTCTGAGGAGATGCTGGTCCCCACTGTCTCCTAGGGAAGGTTGTTTCCTGAGTCAGGATGGAATGTTTTCTTTAGAAGGTCAGTGCTTGAAAGCATTTTGATGACAGTCACCTACAAATGTACTCAATTGATGATTGATGAATAAAAGAACAGGCTAGCGAAAAAATGTAACTGACATAAATGTATGTTTGCTACATTGGTAGCTCTACATTCTTATTACAGATGTGTAGAAGATGCTGTAAAGTGTGACCTTGGTCTACTACCTGCTGCATCCTGCATATATGGAAAGGCAGCGGCTGTTTGGGGTTTGGGCTAAATTTGCCAGTTGGGTTTGACAGGGCTTGTGAAGGATACAACTGTCTTGTACATGCAGAGTCTGAGTTTCTCCATGCCTCTGCCTCAGCCCAGACACCTCCTCCAAGGCCTTCACAGCACATACTACTAAACAGGCCAGAAGCCTCACTCTAGAGCTTTCCCAATCTGCCCATCACCAGCTCCCCAACTTCATTCAGACTCTGTCCCTGACTTCCATCAACTGTAGCAGTCGACTTTATTCGGGGTGTTTAGGCCTCTACCCTAGATGCACTGCTTATGATGCTGCTTCACCCCAAAGAGTTTCAGTCTCCTGAACTGTAAATTTGGATATTTTGAGGGTATGTTTGGTATTTCAGTGTTTTCATGAGGATTATATAACACATTCAACCAGAATGAGATGTCCTGCCCATAGTAAACACTCCAAAATACTAGTGTATTTTCTTTCCTTTGTAAGACTCTTCCTCCATATATGCCTGCCACCCATCATCTGCTTTGCTCATGGCTTGAGCTGCCCTTGATATTTCTAAATGAACATTCCATGAGCTGATAGAGGACCACTGAGCAAGCAAGCTCATTAATACGCTACTTCCCTTGGTGCCTCATATAACCCACATGGAAATCCATAGATCAGAACACCCCAAAACAGAGGTAGACATGGGAACTAGGTGATCAACATAGAAGTTGTGAAATGGGCCATAGACCAGCAACCCCCCCAAAACAAAACCCATGACTACTTTCTAGCCTTTAAAAAAGCCCCACGATGGCTCTGCTGAGAAAGATTTTGGAGGTCTGTCATTTTCAAACAGAGCTTCTCTGGAAGGCAGAGGAAAAGGAAAGGTTGTTTTGTGTTAAGCATTTCCAGGGTAGAATGTGGAAAAATATGACATCACAAAGCACCAATCCAACACATAGTAGGTGTTTTATGAAAATCGGTTGTGTGCAGAGTTGACATTTGATCTACACACAGTGTCTTCATCATGTCTGCTGCCCATAGTTACTCTCTTCTTTATTGATCAGTGCCCAAATATTAAATATGAATGAAATAAGATATGTTAATTTTTATGCATAAAATTTTGTGTGGACTCAAACTTTTGTGTATTTGTATGTCTGTGTGTATGTGTGTGTATCACTAAAATGTATATTCATGCTATACAAGCACACATGTGTGGAAAGGCCAGGGGAAGCCTGGGAAAGCCTGCGATGTCTCTCCCTTGAACCTGGCTGACAGTTTATTCCTCTTGTTTCTGCCAAACATTAAAAACCTGGAGTTACACAGCATGGCCAGCTTTTTACAGGGATCCTGGGGTCCAAATCCAGGTCCTAATTTTTGTGCAACAAGTGCTCTTATTCCCTGAGCCCTCTCTGTAACCCTGGACTTGAATTTTGTAAACTTTGATTTCTAATTTCAGGAAATAAAAGGGATTGAAAGACATGTGCCTTGAGCTAACAGTAGAAATATGAGTTGTGGAAAGCCGTGTTTGGGTTGGGTCAGTTCTCCTAAGCTCTTTTTTGGGAGGGGGGATGTTTTGTTTTGTTTTGGTTTTTTTGTTGTTGTTGTTGTTTGTTTGTTCTTGTAATCTTCTAAGAAAAGGGAAACCATACTTCTTGTTCCAATTGTTCAGATCACTTGGTTCAAAAGATCTGGACTGTGCCAAGACTGTGAACACAACTGGTTTATCTGTGGCTCATGCCTTTCCAGAATAAATTTAATTACAAATAAAAATATTTTATTAATAGAACCAAGAGGCTGGCTCAGCATGAAAGGACACTTGCAGCCAAGACCCATGATCTGAGTCCCATCCTGGGTACCCAGATGGTTAAAGAAGGGAACCAATGCCACCAGGTTTTCCACTGTCACACACACACACACACACACACACACACACAAAGTAAATGCAACTTCAAACTTAAAATATGCTCTTTGCAGAAGCATTTCTCAGGACATCAAGTCTGAAGATGAAGGTGAATGTCCACAGAGAAACTGTCCTCCATTTAGGGAGGGTCCACCTTTGGTCTCTTCTCCTTCACCATGGGGTTACTCACCACAGAGGCATTTCTCTCCCATAGTATCTTTTAGAGAGAAGGAACAAGTCAAGAGAAATGAGGAAACCTATGTCGCTCTCATAGCCATGTGTGAAGACTTCTGCTTTGCAGGTCAGTGGGAAAATGACATCTCAGGATTACTTAGTGGGGAAGAGTTACACGTGCCGTTTTGGCACCTCGTGGATATTGTTAAGAAGGAAACTAAAAGGGCGCTTCTAGATTTTATCTCTCTAAAGCTTTTTGTCTCACAATAAATATTTTTATGTAAAAGAGCAATTTTCTGAACGTGGAGGATGTCTTCTAGTACAGATAATGACAACTACTTAAACTGCATTTTAAAGTGCTGAGTAGTTGATCCCAGTACTTAATGATGTTCCCGTCTACTCAGCATCTGATTGACACCAAAAATAATAAATTAGAACAGAAAATGATTTCATGAGATCTCTGGACTGACAGGCTGGCTAAGCATAATATCTTCCATTACATTTGACAATGGATTCTATACGGTTCAGATCTGAGCAAGGGAGATAGGATTATGCTGTGATTCATGATTTTTATCTTGATTCATCTATCTCTCGACCATATAAAATTAATTTGCCCACTTACAGATTCAGGCAATGAAAAGTGAGGACCAAAAAAAAAAGTCATTCTCTGTAGTGATATAAACATTCTTGTGGGCAGCGTTTCGCACAGACAGGAGTGAAATAATAAATTAAGAGTCATCGTTCCCAGATCATCTGTGACATAGCTTCTAAGACACCTATTTCCTTCATCTCATCCAGTGAATTTATAAATTCAAAATCAATAGTGATTGCTGCTGAATGAAGTACCAGGCTACATTTGAGAAATCATTTTTAAAGAGAGCACTTCTTGGCACTGGTCGTCTGTGAGAGTTCCCTGGGAGAGTGTGTACACACAAACAATGAAGCCATAGGTTTGTTTGCAGCAGTGACTGACCATACCAAGATTAATTTTTATAATTACCTACAAGGCAATGGATGGCTACTATTATGTTGTAGTTGTTTCTTGTTTTGGTTTTGTTTCGATAAATCATGGTAAATTTATTCTTGTGTTGGAGGAAATTAGAAAGAAAACAAAGTACAGAAAAGAGGGTATAAAATAAAACCACTTTTTGTTTAAAGAAATGAGTATTGTCATTGAGGCTAATTTTTAATTTTGACTCACTCAGTGAGCCCTCCTGGTACATGGGATTTTCTCCATGGAAGACCTTAACCACAGTGACCATTTGCAGCTGATGATTTTTATATAAATAATTTATAAAGCCACTATACACTTATACTTTTACAATAAGAGAGAGAGCAGAATTGCATCTTAAACTCTATTTACAAATTTACCTTGGCAGGGCCTCTCACTGCCAATAGGAAGCCACGTTGCATATTTAATTTGCTCTTTTGTTACAACAGGGCTTAGGTTAGTTAATTTCAATTTTCGATTTCAAAAGCTATCAAATATGGCTCAGATGAGAAATCAATTTTTCTCAGCTGCCTCCGTTTTTGTGATGGGCAGCATCTCATTGGCTGAAGGTGAGCCACATGACATGGCAAGAAATTAGTTCACCAGACCCGTGTTGCTGCCACCTCAATTACTGCCTGCCTCTTGTAATTTAGCCTTATAACACCTAATTTCAAGACAGAACTCATATTTAATTCATGAAAGCTTCCACAAGAGTAATTGTGAAATAAATTGCCGTAGAAGATACCCATTTGTGACTCGTTTTAATTTTGTGTGCTACTAGCTGTTTACTCTACTTGTTTAACACTTTAGTACAAACATTTTTTTTTAATGTTGAACTTTATGCACTGATAGCCATACTTTGGCCCATTTTCCCACACTGCATCGCCTCCTCCACTGGGATTTCCTTTCACGAAACTTGCACCCAGCAGTGATTCCAAAGGCTGTTTAAAAAAAAAAAATCAAGAACTTATAATCTCCTAATTATTGAATGTGTTGTTATGATCTGCACAGAACTTTAAAAGTAGCAACTGAAATCACAAATGACAGCAGATAAATGGTAGTTCGATGACAAGGATCATTCGGAGGGGCCAAGAAATAAATCGAGTTTAATTTAAATAATATTTTAAACAAAGGCATTCATTACACATATTGACATTTTCATTTCAACATTGGTATATATTTTAAAATTCGTGAACCAAAACATATATGTTGCCTGTGTGTACACACCATTTTGTCCTTTCCCTCCCTGTTGCTATGCCAACAAGGTGGGTGAGGCCTTCTCAACTGCCAAACTCAGCTGTCATCCCTTCACCCTAAAAGCCTTATAATTGCTTTTATTTGCATACGACAATTAGGCAGGATGGCTCACAGCGAGAAAAACCAACCTTTCTCTCCCCAAGTGCACACAGCGCCAGCCTGTAATTTATAAAAGATACGCGCCATGTGGTGGAGCACTAAAATAGAGTGATGAGCCCTTTCATCTGATTGTAAGCCATTAACAAAAGAAAACATCCCCTTTCAGGCTATAAAAAATGCCTATCTGGTGTGAACCTGCAAAATCACAAAGTGCCCCCTCCCGGCTCCCCCCACTCAGACCCTTCACATTCATTATCACATCGAACTCAAAAGGGGCCGTAGTAAAAGAGTTACATTTGGGTGTTTATGAGTAATGGGGTGCAAATAAAATCCACACTGGGCTAAAATTGCCTCCAGAGCAGTGGGTGCTTGGGGGTAGATTTTTGTTTCGTTATTTTTTTTCTTTTTTTTTCTTTTCTTTTCTCTTCTTTCTCTACCCTGCTCTACAGCACTCTGCATGCTGAAATGTCATATTAATATAGTCATTATTACCCTTTTTCTTCAGGGAAACCATGGCAGGATTTTCCAATCAGCACTCAGGTCTGTGAAAGCTCAGGTCAGGAGGAATGTGGATGGCTTAAATCACCCTCCGTTTCGGTTTTCAAAAGGTCTTCAAAAATTAGTGTCTAGTGTAAAAGGTCAAAACATGGCTGGGAATCATTTCAGTGATTTATTGTCCTCATTTGGGTTTTTTTTTTCCTTTTCCTTGTGACTTTAAGCCCAGTCATTAAGATAGTTTAATTTTATTCCTCATAGTGCATCAACTCTAAGATAAAATTGTAAGCTGATATGTTTAGGAATATTTTAAGTAAGCAACTAAGTTGTATGATTTGTTTTCCTGGGCCTCACTTAGGAGAATTTTGTTTTGGCCACATGAGACCTTTTCAGAGTGAGTAACAGATCTGAATTTTGTTTCCTCTAAATTGTCCCATCTTTAAAACTATTATCCTGAACAGTTAAAATGGGACCTCTTTCTTCTGAGACTCTGTTTTAAAAGCAGCCAACACTGCATTTTATTCACCATTTACTGGATAAATATTGATCATGCATGTAATTTGGACCCAGGATCTGAAACTAAATAGAACTGGTCGCAAGTCACACTGCTATGTACCTATCTCCATGCTTTAGAGAGGGAGGTAATTACAATAACATCTTGATGTATTTCATCTAGATTGCTCTGTAATGGAGTTTTTATTCAAGCATACACAAGTAAAGAATTTACTAAAGCAATAAAGTAGAAAAGTAACAAAAAACATGGGAGCCAATTCAGAAAACAATAATGAAATTCAACCCAAAAGCATTACTTATTTCCAAAAAAGGTTAAATTTCTCCTAATAATTGGAAGACTGAAGCAGGAAGATCATTGTGAGTTTGAGGCCAGCCTGGGCTACCTGTCTCAAAACAAAACTGGTAAATTCCGTCATAAGCTCATGAATATCAGGGTGTAATTAAAGTTATGAAACACAGCAAACTCACACATTAGTGATAAAAGGCATAAATTATAATTCGTCCTCCTCCCCAAAATGTTAAATACCAGGTAAATACATGAAGATGTCAAACTTCACCAATAAAGAAAGAAACTTTTCGCATATCAGAATGTGACAGCTCCAAGTTGGTACTGACAGAGAATACATAACAGAATCCTTGTGGCGCGGGTCCCCCCCTTTTCCAGAAGACAGCTGACATTACACAGACATTTTAAATGAGCATGTTACTCAAGGCAAGAATTTCACTTCCAAAATTTATCCTAGTGTAATTCAGAAAAGAACAAAAAGACCTACCAAATGAATGCTTTCCCTTAATATTTACTATTCTGTTAATACCAAACTTTTGAAACAAGCAATGTATTTGTTAAATAAGTAGAACTATGCCCCTGTAGTAGGAGACTACAAAACTACAAAATCTCAGAATTGTTAGCTTTCATTTGCACAACTATGTATTGATAGATCTGTTATCTATATGCAGTAACATGGATTTCAGTATATGCATGTTTAAATGTACATTAAAGTAAAAGGGAAATCATATGTAATTTAGCATTCTGTGCATGGAAATATAACTATAGACACAATTATGCACTTTTATGCAAATATACACACATGTATACACACATACTCATGCACACAGTCTGACAGAATATGTTCTGTTAGGAAGAGTTTTCAATGAGGTAGATGGAACTTGGAACACACTATACAGAGTTCACTGTGCTGTTTTAAGTCAAAGCAAGCAGAAGTAGAGGAAGTTATAGCCATGAGTGGTTTATAAAAAGTGGCTTCGTTTTTCTTTTCCTTTCTTGTGGAAATGTTTACTTCCCTTACCTCATTCTTAGGTCACTGTTTCCTCTTAATTTCTTAAATCTATGTGAAACATGGACACCCATTTTTTAGTAGAATTGAACAATGTGTTTTTAAAAATCCCTCAGAAATGGTAAAGTGATAAGAATCCAGGAACTCCACTCTTCCCTGCCAGGGTGACTGTTAATAATTAAAGGATAAAGAAAATGAAGATAATGTTCTGGCCCAGCAGAGAGGTTCCACCTCAGGAGGTGAAAACAGATATATCCAGAGAATAGCACCGTCCAGTGAAAGTGTGGTTCCACCCTGAGAAGCAAAGCCTGTTTGCTCCTGGGTTGCCAGGGTGGGTATAGTAAGTGCTGAGTAAATAGCTTTGGAATCCATGGGATAAAATCAACAGCACTACCACTAGGCCTGACCACCCTGCCACCTCCCTGTTAGCTAGCCTGGAGGTGTAAGGACCTTGAATTGAACTAGAAGTTGCCTCTCACTGGAAAAAAATAAGTTTACCTGTTTTCTCTGAATGATTCATTTCGTGTAAACCACTCAACTCTTTACATGAAAATATGCAGATGAGTCTTAAAACGTGCATTTCAAAGTGTGTTTTGCTCAACTAAATTCTTTATTCTCTTTTGCACTGTGCTAGTTACTGCCGGCTCTGAGACCACACAGATCTAAAAAGAATACATTAAACTAATAATGGAGAATGTGCTTGTATTAGAAAAGTGAATTCAAACTTTCAACAGTGACTATGCCTGAGAACTTCCATCTGCATCTCGCTAATACTCGAGACATGAGTGAGACTTCCTAAAGGAAAAGGAGCCCCAAATCCCGAATCTACTAAAGATACCCAGCTCTGAAAATCCTCCCCTTACCACAGAAAAAGAAGCATTTCTAAACATTCCTAATTCTTTAGGACAAACAGATTATGACAAGTCGTCGTGTAGGTAGATCAAGTGCAAAGTTTGTAGAACTGTTACTGTGCATCATAAATACATTCATTAAAAAAAACATGTATATTTTAAAAAAATACACTGGCAGATGCAAATTCTATGTGAGGGCTTTTTAAAAGCGTGTCCCTAACTTTTACTTGGGCAATCCAAAATATTTCTGCTGCTCTAGGATCCATTTCTGCTGCTTTGGGCTCCATTTTGCCCCACTTAAAACAGAAGAACAATACATACACTTTATGGAAAGTGTTGGGTCACTGTGCTTTCACTGTGCACCTCGGAGGCAGAGCAACACTCTTTATGGAATATGATAAGACAGGATGATGGCTTCCTTGGATGTATGTGGATTTGCATAATAAATAAATTATTCATTGTTCTTTTTAAAAGGGCTTTTCAAAATTAAGGCTGTCGTTGTAATTAAAAAAAAATCCTCCATGAATTTTGTAACTTTCTCTTACCCATGAGAGCATCATCCTTGAGGTAAAAATACAAACAGGACAGCATCATGAGAACAGGGCTGTGTGGGGCAGCTGAATTTTGTCTATTGTCTGCTCCTTCCAAGCTGCCTTTCATTGCTGCCTGGGGCACTGGGAGGTGGGAAAAAGAGACTCTGTGAATCTTGACTGTCTTGGAAATATAAAATCTAACATAGAGTCGTGGGTGCCCATTTCATCTTATTAGACATCCAGTTTCTAAAGAAGATGATCAGAATGTACATCCGAGCAGTACATGGACAATTATAACGTCCCATTATGCTATTATTACTACTCATTGTTACTGTGGTCCAGGTCAGATCGTACAGCAGGGAAGTGCCTCGCACTTTTCTTTTTGCAAGGATAGACTTTAGTCCACTGTCTGATGAGATTTTTGCGGAGAATGCCCTACTTAAATCATGATGCTCTGGGGAGGGAAAAAAAAAATGTCCCAAAGAATGTTTTACCTTTCGGCTGTGGTCTCTTTACAGCGCTTTCTTTCATATCTCCTTTTGATTTTCTCCCTACAGCTGTTTCAAAAAGGAATTCATGGCAATGAGTGCTTAAGTCCGAAATGAGATGTTGTATGGAGTGTACATTCCTGAGACATTAATAATAAATTTGGGGCTGGGCAAGCAGATGGTAGCTTCTGCAGCCTTTTGTACCACAGCCCCTGGTCGGGGACCGCAGGGTTGACTCGGACACTTTTAGGGAACAAAGTATCTCCAGCCACTATCTCTACCCCCCTTCAATTCAACCCTCATCTGAGAACTCCTGAAATGAAGCTGTCACTCAGGGTTGCTTGGGGACCTGTCAGCACAACATTGAGCCTTTTCATTTTGATGGGTCAGCTTGCAATCCCCTTGAAAGAGAAGTCCCTGCCACTGTGGTTTCTCTTTCCACAGGAATCCTGAATTCTAATGAAACTCCAAATCGCTCAATAAAGGCAGGGGCACGAGGAAGTAATCCAACGCAGATCTGAGTGAAATTTGTATTTTATCTTTTTTTTCTTCCCCCCAGCCCATTATTCTAATCGCTTAGGTGGCTCACAAAGGGTTGTTCGCAGGCCAGGCGCTGGAGGAATGAGGTGTCCTTTGTCCTGAAGCTCTACTACCGATTAGGTAGGAGCTCTCTGAAAATGAAAGGCCGAGGCTCAAATTTCCTTGGGTAAATATCTGTCCACATACTGTGCTTTCTACTGGAGTGCTATACGTGGATTTCTAATGTATATAGCGCTGATAGAGAAAACGGCATTTTAGGTTAATGAGAGGGGTTTTCCCCTTATTACATTTTGTGTGTGTTCATGAAACTGTCTTTTTAAGTGAAGAAAACAGAGTGGCAATTCTTTATGATTAGAAACTAGCATGCTTCTGACAGGCCATCCAGATATCATACAAGTAATTTCTTTTCTTAGGTTCTTTGAATGGTTTTCACAGTTTTGAGACACTTAACACTGAGTGCCCTATACCCTTAAACCCTCATCTTTGGGAGGGAGAAAAATAATTAATAAAACTTTTATATGGAAGGCATGGATGAGACTGCCCACTGAAATCTGTGTCTTAATATAGTCAGATAGCACACTCTAGAATTGCATTGACTCATATTTTTTTAAAAAATAAAAAGACACTTCACTTAGAAACTCACCTGTGAATCCTTTTATCCTTTTCTCAGAATATTTAGATAAAGGATGCATTTCTACATCATTTAGAAGTGTAGATAAACAGACACAAAGCTACAAAAAACATAGGGTCTAGTTCTAGATATAAATGAAGTGAAGTTGATTCTGTCACTTTACACACTGTGCCCCTATTAACCTTCACTTTTAATTATTTAACCCCCAGGAAGGACTCTCAAGCAGTATTTAAAATACATTCCCATGTCCTTCCAACCTTTCTGACTCTCCCATCACGCTGACATGACTCAATACCTGAGAGGCACAGATACATGCTCTCTTCTCCCACTACGACATGTCACCCTAAAAATGTCAACTGCCTGTCCCTCAAATGCCCAAGGAACATCTGTTAGACCTCCAGGTGCCCTGGTGGACAGACATTAGCAGTGATCATTTTCCCTACTTGATAGAGTGAGTACAACAGACCACTGCTGATCAAACAGCCTCCCTTCACTCTGCCTGGCTGCCAGTGGTGCATATTAAGAGGAACAGCTGAAAAATACCACAAGTGTTGAACTGTGACTTTGCAGGTGGTTTTAAGGCATGATGCATTTTATCATTTGTACATGTGATGCTGGGAAACAACGGAACATTGTTTCAAAAACTGTAATCAACCCTACAAAATATAAAAGGAGATAATGGAAGAACTAAAAGGGAAATCGGGACTTGTAGCTTTTATTCCTCACTTGTTAGATTCCTTACTTGTCAGAATAAACTTCAAATCCAGGGCAGTCAGGACTGTACACCTCTTTTGTTGGACCAGGCTGTTTAAACCATCAAGATAGTGTAAGTGCCTGGTACTTAATGGTCTCTTCCTTGTGCTTGATTGTTTCTTCTCTGGGGTTTCTTTCCAAAAAAGAAAGTAAGATGCATACACACACATTCATATATGGACAGATGCACCCTTTGTATGCTTAACACTACTTTTCCATCTTTATTAATTTGCTTCACATATAAGTATCACACACACAGGGCAGGGGTGGACACTCAGGTTTAGCGGGAGCTTTAAAACAAAACACTGAAGCTTTCAAAACTATTTGGAATGATCTATATTTTTCTTTCTAAAACCTGAGAAGCCACTAACATTGCCAGGGACACTGGTGAATTGTTTCATGTTGTTGTCTAAATATGTGCAAGGGCCTGGTGGGAAAGTCGGTATTAGATTTATGTTATTATTGTGTCTCAAAACAGATATAGAAAGTGTTCTTTGGTCCCTTCTAAAAGCCTACATCTTTTATGAGAGGGAGAAATGTTGTGAACTGTTTTTCTAAATTTTTAGAATCAAATGCCCTGGTTTGAGAACTGAAGGGTTCCAAGCAAGTACCGGTGGGATCGGCCAGCTATTGTCAATTCAACAGTTAGTTAGGCATTCCTCTTTAGTATTAAGGTGAATTGCAGCATCTAATTTAACATTTATTTCTTGCATCAAAGGCAGGTAAAACTTGGGAAAGTCATAGTTAAATAAGAACTCCAAATAGTTTCCTTGCAGCTCCGACTGATGGCCTGCTCTCTTGTTGAGAAGAGAGTCCCAGTTCAGCTTGCAGAATTTGTTGAGGAAAGTCACTATCCACCACCTGGAAGCTCACTTCTGAAGCTCTTTAAATATTTCAAATGCGGAGAAACATTGTAAGTACGAGCATGGGCTCATCTCAGCTGGCAAAACACGTATAAACTCTGGGAAAGGTGTAACTGGATTGGTGTTTATTAGGAAGTAATTGTTTAAGTGAATATTTTATTGGAAAGTTACCTTAAACCACTCAACCTAAAACCAAGCTTTAATAAAGAATGCTAGCACTGGTTCCAGTCACTTGCTTCCTGGATGCTGATATTTCACAGAACTGATATTACTTACCTGCCTCTCACCCTAATTGGGCACATCTTATTCCTAGAGAGATGGCCTTCCAGGTCAGCTTTTGAAGGCAGGCATTTTGCCCCATGTTTAAATACCATGCATGTTATTGGCATAAATAATCTTTTTCCAGAAGTGGAAATACCCCATGAAATAAATAAATACCCCATGAAAAAATTACTCTGTGCATCTAAGAAATGGAGAAGTTCATATGTTTTTTTTAAGCACCTATCACTCTCTAGAAATTACATGCCAAATATCTCATGATGCATTAGAGCTACTGAGGATCCTTCTTTTAAATTCTATTTCCCTAGTAAATGTTATCCTCTTACTTGAGTCTGGACCTTACTTCCCTTTGGTCAATCTGTCCAAATTTTTGTGCATTTTGAACATTCTAACAGAAGTGCAGAATTCTGGAGTCAGTGAACCCTTGGCTGGAACAGCACATAGGAATGTCTCAAAAAAAAAATGGTCTGCCCCACACGCCTTAAGCAACCACAGACACAGAAGTCTGTGCTTCCATTTCTTTATTTGTGAAATACATTGAGCTCACCTGTCCGCTTCCCAATACATTTCCTTACTAAAAAGAGATGAGGAAGTGTTGGTAAGTGCTTTGAAGCTGGAGGCAGAAGATGTCATGTAAGTAAACAGTAATTTCATTAATTGCTGCGAAACAGCCAATGTTGAGCTTAAATCAACGCTACTTTCTCCAGAGCAAAAGCTAAACACAACACCCAAAGCGACACAGTTAAAATTAACTGTGGTTCTTATTAAAGCTGAGACACAATTAAAATTGGGGATTATTGCCAAATCTCATTTACTGTTTTCTTATACATAATATCTGTACATTCAAGTCTTCATTACACTTCTCAATAGCACAGAAATCCCATTGCATCTGTTTATTCCTGATTTTTATCAATGGAAAAATTATTTAATTCCCACACAGTATCAAGCACTATAATAATATACACAGGGATGCTGTAGCAAGCAGGATCCCTACTGGGCTCTCTCTTTCCTTCCTCTTTCCCTCTCACCCTCCAATTCTAATAGTGTGTGTGTGTGTGTGTGTGTGTGTGTGTATGTGTGTGCACGCACATGCTCATGACTAAACGTAAGTGTGTTTTTTACTTTCCAGCTACCGTATGCAATATGGCTGTCTCCGACTGCTCACAGTATGCCAAACGGTGCTGAGTGGGTTAATTGGCATTTTAAAAAGGTAATTGTGAAGTGTAACCGGCAGGGTTATCACCAGAATTGGGAGGTGGAATGTAGGTCTCCCACCCACTGGAGATTCTTACATCTTGAAGAGCAGGCTGAAGACAAAAGCATTTTGACTGCTGTTTCTTGACTTCCCCATTCAGCAGCAACTGCTAACCCCCAATGCTCTGTTTTAAATGTACTGTATCAAGCCAGTAGTTACAAAAGAGGAGGGCATGCTCTGTCCTCACTGCAGAATTACCTCGGGATTTGATTGCAGCATAAATATGCAGGCAATCCTTATGTGCACGGACTGTTTTAATTATGCATAATGTATATATGTGGGATTTGTTTGGGAAAAAAATGTAAAATGCCTGGAGTCTCAAAGAGACTGTTATACTTAAACAAATCTCAGTGACTTTTAGGCTGGACCCTAATTTTTTCAGATGAGTTTTTAAACAGGTAATTGTCAAGCATATGCAAATAGCATGTACCTCAGACTATGAATGCCACAAAGGACAGGTGAAACCACCATGAAGATGGTCTGCCACTCACATCCAACATAATTCTTTGGTTTAACTTCAGAAAGGAAGCGATTTTTTTTTGGTAGCTGTATAGCCCTTCATTGCACAAAAGCCAAGGGCAGAAGAGGAAATTTGCATTTTATTTGGGGCTGGAGAAATGAGTTAGTGGGTTAACAGCACAGGCTGTTCCTCAGAGGAGCTGTGGGTGATTTGCAGAGCTCCTATGGTGGTTCACAACCATCTCTGACTCGAGTTCCAGGGATCTGATGCCCTCTCCTGGTCCTCTCAGGCACCAAGCAAGCATGTGGTACAGTCATACACGCACCCAAAACACCTGAGTGTGTGCGTACACACACACATGCATATATATGTATATATGTGTATGTGTGTGTATATATATATATATATATATATATATATATATCCATCCTTACACCCAACTCACGTGTATGTTTGTGCAGATTCAGGCACAAATGTAAATAGACACACTCACCTACCAACGCCCTGCAGTGCAAAGAGAGTGGTGTCGTGACTATGCTATCCCACGTGTGGCAGCACACAATCATAAACACCACGGGAATTTGAGTTATATCGTTAAAATCGAGGGCTATGTAAAACGCAGAACAATCAGAAAAAGATCCCCATGAATTTTTACAACCGAGAGCTTTGACCATGTTAGGATGGATCCCCAGATATATATATATTTTTTTTTAATTAAAAAAAACCTCTCAGAAACAAAACTGGCTTTGAATAAAAAGAAAAATTAGGTATATGTAAGAATGTAATTTTTACAGTGCTTTATTGTGGGTGATCTTGTCATCCTACAAAATGAAAGCCTGGTCACTACAAAGCTATGTAAACCTCCCAAGTGCTTGCTTGGTGAGTCATAATTATGAGCAGAGGAGATCATATAAATGGACCTTCGCCCCTCAGCCCCTCATGCATACCTGTTCACCTGTTCCATCTACCACCTGTTCTGTAAGGCCAGATACATAGCTCGAGAAAGTGATTACTGTGTTCCAGTGTTCTAACAACCAGAGCTCTGATGTTCAGGCACTGTCACACAATCACACATGCAACAGCACACACCCTTAGACGTGGACATGCGCACATACACCATCTTCTTCTGCTGAGAAACTAGGAATTGGCTTCCTCTGTCTGCAGCAGCCTGCAACAGTGCAGGAATCTACCCCAGCTTGTGTCTTCTCTGCTGCAGACAGCTTCCCTCTTCAGGGAAACAAAGTAGGGGGGATTGCAAAGGATCAATACCTCTTCTGGTGCAACAGAAGGGTGGACAGAACTGTATTCATTCTGGACTCCGAAAATTGCTCCTTTTTGCCTCACCTCTTTGCTATTTATAATAGAAATCTCAATTAATACTCAATTAGTATAATTAGCACCAATTTGCTGTGACTTTGATAACTTGGGATAATTTCATTTAATCTAGTTCATATCCATAGCCAATATTACAACAATAAACAGTTGCATTCTTTTTTTGGACCGGTGTGGGATGTATTTGCCCATTTTCCTTAATGGGAATTCACTGATGAGCCCTGCCTTATGTCCCCCTCACAGGTATACATTTAAGTGCTTTCCAATGGGATTCTGCTGTCAGCGTCCCTGGGCGTCCCCTTTGCCTCCTGCATCTCTTACTTACTTGCGCCCAGGCCTAATGCAGTATAATTGAAACAATTTTATTGTCTGCAGCTATTCATTCTAATGTTTCAATGACAGAAAATACTGGTCAATTTGACAAGTTAATATGACTTCAGTGGTCATTTGAACTCCTTTAAGCCATTGGGTGCTGAAATTGCTTGTCACCTCCCTTCACCTGAGAACAGATTCACCCAGGATGCGAGGTTGTGGGGAGGGGGTTGGAAGTGCAAAAAGTTTCTAGGTGAAAATCACTTCTGTCAGGAGAAATTGCAAGTTTTGATAATTGGTAGGACACTGGCCCTTTTTGAAACGGAGGGAATCTGTCTCAAAAGCAACGTTTGACTCTGCCACTCACTGCTGTGGTTAACTGCTTCTAAACTTTGTGCCTGTTGCCTGTAGCTCAAGCCTGACCAGACTTGTGTGTTCCTTTCAAATTCATGAAACACTGTCCTTAAAAATACCTAGCCACTAAGGAATGAGATCAAGGGAACCCTTTCAGGCAGCACATAAAGGTGGTCCTTCACAGCTCAACTAGAGCTCAGCTAGACAGCAGAGGTTCTGCTTCTGGTGTCCCACTATCCAAAACTATCTCATCCTACAAATTTGGGGGACTATTTAGCAGACAGATATGAACCGTCAGAATCATTTCTTTCTGCATAGCTTTAAGCCATTCCCTAGATGGCCTTTGAATGCACTGGCTTAAACAGAAGATTCTCAAATGTCTTTACAGAACTGAGCTCATAGGGAGGCCACTGCCTGCTTAGCATGTGAGAACCAGAGTTCTGTATGAGGAACTACCAGAAAACAAAATAAGTTGCATATACGGAAAAAAATACAACTTTTCAACTAAGGAGTTTGTAGCTTTGTTTTTGCCTAGAGTCTGCATTGTGAGGTCCAGCGGCATTCTTTCTATCAGGTTCTAAAGAAACCTTTTTATTCTGGTCATACCAGAAGACCTGACACTCTCTTCTTGTAGCAGCAAAATCTTTTTTCCTCTGTAATGTGGTTTCATTTTGAAAAATTACCCTTTAAAATCTTGTTTGTTCTTGGGAGGTTTAATTGGATTCTGCTGCCTTGGCATGCCAGCACCCTTTGGTACTTCTGATTGAGCCTGGCTCAGTGTGACCACAAGCAAACTAGGACTCTTCCAGTTTACAAATTCACGCTCTAGTATCCTGAGCTGGCCATGTTTTAAATAGTATCAGTTTATCTTTTAAGCAGTCACCTTTGTTTGTCCTGTAATGCCTGCACTTCACAGGACCAACACGAATGTCTTTGCCCACTTAAGACACAAGTATGTAAACAGGCTGTAAAAAGTGGATGCCAGAAAAGCAAAAAAAAAAAAAAAAAGTTCTTAGGATGTTTTAAATGCTTTTGCTACACTACTGATGATATCTCAAAAAGATCAAACCCAATCATAATTTACACAAAAAGTTAAGGATAATAGATTTATAACTCCCCCCCCCCCAAACTGAAACAGCTAAGAAGCAGTTTCTTGAAACTTGTGATTTGTACCATGAGGCTACTTTCTCCTGGATCAGAGCTAATGTTTTTCTCCTGTACGGCCTCTTAGAGCTGAGACCTTCAACATGAGTGCTCATAAAAAAAAAAAAAGTTTCCATAACAGACGGTGGCTAATTATTAAAAGGACTGTCCTTCCTGCCTGTTATGATTTATCTATTTCTGTATAAAATTCTACAACTGTGAAGGGCCTTGTAGATCGCAGGAAGGATAAGGGGAAGAAGGTGGAGGTGAAATCAAAGTACTCAGGGAAGATACATCAAAAGAGATGACACAGAAGGTGAGGTAAGCTTCACAAGGCCCAGAAAGCTTGACCAAAGTAGTTAGTTCTAGGTCTACATCAAAAGGAAGTGGCATTCTGCATCATCACCAGCCTTTCCTGTGATGTTTTAGCCTTAATTTTAGAGTCATCAAAAGTGGTGTTATAATGGGGGGCGGGGGAGGGGGGAGAAGGGAAGGAATGGGCTATCCCTTTAAAATTAGATCATGGCGTGTTTTAATATGCAGAATGAGTTGTCAATTGACCAGGCAACAAATGCACTTCCTCATTGCCTCATTTTCACTTCTATCTATGAATATTTTAAAACCCTAATGTGTACTTGGCCATTTGGGTTTTAAGCGAAGACTTATCACAGTGTAAAACCCTTCATTTTTATCCCATAGCAGAGGGCTTCTTTCCCCTTTTTCCAGGGTGTCATTAAAAATCTGATGCCAAGAGCCAGGACTTGGCAAGGTCTGCAATATAATTTGCAATCTGCAGTGTTTGCTGGCTACCACCCTCCCCTGCCCCCCTCTTTTCCCCCCCTTACCAGCCTGCCTGCTAGAGTCAACAGGGGGCATCGCTCATCTGTCTAAAAGAAAAATAGCAGCATACTAATTAGAATTCTATTTGCCAGAAGCCTCGGAGTTGCTGTGCTTATAGATTTCAAGCTTCTTTTGTTTGAATTAAATTGCCAACTTTTTTTTTTCTTCCTCCTTTGCGCTAGCATGAGAGAGAGCGGGTGCCGTATTTGATTGAAATGAGGGTAGGGGGAAGGTTGTGCGCGAGAAGGGTCTTCGCTGTGGAAATGCTGGGGAAATGTCAGGGTTGTGTTTTAAAATGCCTGATAGGCTTTTCAGGGGTTGACTCCTGTCTTTCGCAAAGTTGTTTTTGGGGGAACTGGTGTTAGGTTCAAAGGGCATAGGGCTAGCTAGGGAGTTGAAGCCCCCCCGTCTGACGTGGAAATTCTGACACGCTCACCCCGCGCAGAGCCAGATGGTCCTTGCTGGGATGAAATCCCGGGGCCGGGATCACAGCGCTGATTCAGAAGGGAACACACAGTCTCCTTGCTCTGCTAGTTATTCTTTTCCTGGGTGGGAGGATAATGCCAGCAAGATCAACATCGAGCCAGCACGCTTATATGAAGAGCACAGTCCCTGTTCAATGATCCCTATTTTTTATGATGCCTTAGAAAAGTTTTCATGGCTCTTTTAAAAATGCCAAATTCTCCCATCAAGCCTTTGAAAAACTATACCCATGCTGGGTTACCAAAATTAAACAACAGCAGAAAATTAAGGTTCCAAAAAAAAAAAAAAAAAAAGGCAACATGCTTTGTTGGAGGAAAACACGATGAATCAGCATAATCCCATTGTCAGGAGTTGCCATTTAAGTCCCAGTGTGTCCCTGAATCCCATAAAAGGTTCAGAACTAACCAAAAGGAAGGCTGGACCTGTGAAGCCGACCTCCTCCATACTTAGCAGTTTGCCTCTGAACTAAGCTACTATAAAGGCTCACAGTAGCTCATTATTAAGTTAATTGTCCTTTCAAACCCAAGAAACACGAAACGCAGACCCTACTGGATGCTTACACACTTGGCAATGAAATTTATAGTCTAAATGCCATTGTCTATAAAATAAGGTAGTATTTTCTATGTATGAGTTGCAAAATTTGTGTTCCATTTAGTTGAATTGGATTGACTGCTGTAGCATAGACAGGGGGACCTTTATTTGTAACAAATTTTTGATATGAAGAAAAATACGTTGTTACTATACAGCAAGGCTGTTTCTTGTGTATTTGCATAGAAACATTCCTTCTGGAATTGTAGCTCTGGGGGTACTCACAGCCTCCAACAAAATAGATCTCTTTCTGCCTGTGTGTGGAGCTGGAAAGCATTCCAATGTGTTGAAAACCTAAGTGCCATTCCCATGGATTTGAAAAAAAAAATGGACAAGAATCTGGGCATTAATCCTGACTTCTTGCTAACAATATATATGTCTGTTGGTCTGCATTACTGACTCTCTGACTTAAGAGGAGTGAGGAAGATTTTACTTTGGCGGGCTTATGAGAGGCATGGGAGTGAGTTCAAAGTCAGTTGCCCTTAAAAAAAACAACTTGCTGGTGGAGCATCTGCATGGCGTGACTGTGCTCACAGATATTAGCAAGGCAGCTCTTTAAACTGTCATAGTTTAACAGAGGAGCTGTGGGGTCGGTTCCTACCTAAGCAAGAGTCCACTTTTCCACTTATCTCTAGAGAAGCCAACAGTTCCAGACATTTTTTTTTAATTTCTTGTCCTTGAAAAAGCAAGTATGAGTTAAACGTCTATTTCTTTCTTCTTGCATGCATTCTGTTACATTTCCTAATAGTGCTCCAACCCAAGCTGTAGAATACTGACGCTCACAGTATCACGGAAAGCCTGGAGCCACCTCCCCTCACATCCCTTTGAATTACATTTCCAATTTTAAGCCTCTAAGAATCTAGTCCTCCTTTATCTGTTCTTGTTATAAAAAGTGGCAGGAGGCAGAGTGGCAGAATGACCCACGAGATGGCACCTGTCACCAGGGGATTTTTTCTGTATTCTGCAGGCCAAATTTTGTTTGAACTCACCACGGCCTCTGTCATATCCTCAATTTCCCTCCACTCTTGGCCCTACCTCTTAATCCCCTCTGTGCAGGCTGAGGCAGTTTACCCGACTCCTGAACCTTTTCCTCAGAGAAGCCAGAGTAAAACTTTAATTTGAAATCTGGGCTCAGAATTAAGTACTGGCGGCAGCAGCAGTGTGTGGGAGGTTGGGCTGCAAGGCTGACTTCTAGGGCTTGGAACCAGCGATGGAAATGATTGCTTTAAGCCTTTGATTTTCCCTGTGGCATTGCCCTAACTCCACAGACCCTAGGTTGCAAGGTGAGGGAGCTGATAGGAGCACTAAAGACATTGCAAGGTTTGGGTTTCTTTGAAGGCAAATGCATGGCAAATGGCTGAAATAAAAGTGTCTTGGGGCTTTGGCTCTGCTTGTATTTAAACCTTGGCTAGATTTAAACAGGCACTCCTATAGTTTGGATCCAAGTTCTGTGCATGATAAGGAGAAAAACAAAACAAAAAACACAATCCAATGAGAGGAGAATTGTAAAGATGTGAGAGGAGTTGAGGGGAGAAAACAGATATGAGCAGAATACGTTGTATAAAAATCTTTTACTCTAAAGTTCATTTTTAAAGAAAAAGAACCAACAGATTTAAAGAAAAAGAGAGTTGTCTTTACTGGCAAGTCTGTGAAGTCTTAGTCTTGGGGGGAAAAAATAAGAATGTTGGTTTCCCAGGCTCTACAGTAGTACCACTTGGAGGAATCTAAATGTCCAGAACTTTGTCAAGGAAATGATTTCAATCCAATATATGAAATCAGCATGTGCAAAGAGACTGTAACTGTGCTAGCCAAAGGTTATTTGATTATCAGATTCATGAAGCACCTTCAAATGTTAAAGCCATTAAGTTACTAATGTGAGGATGAGGATGAATATTACATCATCAATAATTATTTGAAACGAACTCAATTCAAGTAAGGGAGGATTTGGGTCTCCTATTAATTAACTAGAAGATCTGTGATAATTAAAAGTCAGGCTAAGAAAAAGAAGCACAGGACAGGCTAGAGGATTGTGGGAGCAAGATGCTGGTCTTCCTCCTAGGAGCAGAGGCTGTATCCTCTGCTGGTGGTGTCCATGAAACTGGCAGATTCTCTGGACCAGTGGCCTCGGTTTCCCCTTGCCTCTTTCTGCACCCCTACCTCGTGGGTCAGGGAAGGCCACGAGGAAGCCTGCCCCCTGCAAGACACAGTGACCCATTGTGTGACAGCCCCCTGCCTCTTCCTTCAGTCTGTTCAGGCAGGCGGGGACTCTTCAAATGCCCATCACGGGTACACGATTTCCTCTGCATTTCAGCAATGGTACTAAAGAGGATCTTGAAGCATTGTAATTAAGCTCATCTACAGCTGCTGTAATGAAACAAATCAGAGAAATGTGTTGCTTGTCAGGGCCAGCAAACATTTGTGCTTTTGTGTAGTTCTTTTTAAAAAACCATTGTCGCTTCCCCGTATTTCTCATGTGAGCACCATTATTTCTCCTTCCTTTAACTACCACCCTGCTTACTCGGGAGTCACTGCTAAGGTCAGCCAATAGATGTTGGTTCTGCTGGAGTAAAAAAAAAAAAAAAAAATCCTCTCCAAGATAGAGATGACAGGCCTATACAATAACACATGAAAAAAGTCACCGGTGATTTATTTTTTTAAAGTGAAAGGAATGAGCTGTCTTTTTTGCATATTAAGTAAGTGCAGTATGTACATTGTGTGTGTGTGCACATATATGTCTGTGTGGTTACAGAATCGTGAGAAGTATGACGCTGTGCAGTAACTTTCTTTTTCTGGTTATCTTAGGCATGCACTGCAGAAAAACTTGTGTGTGTGTGTGTGTGTGTGTGTGTGTGTGTGTACACAAGTAAAATAGTGCTGTAATCTCCCTCCTGCTTCCTCTTAGTGTCAATCTGTGCATCTTCTTCTGCGTGGGTTTTTTTTTTCTTCCCAGGAGACTGAACCATACAAGGAACGGGAGGGGTTGGAAGGAGACACTGAGATCTTTACTGTGTGTGCATTTATCTTTCTCTAAGTAGGACTTGCATATAATTCAGTGAAACCCCTCTCTCCCTTTTAAGCTGGGCACACAAACAAGCTCATGAAATCAAACAAGAGGGTAAGAGCTTATCTGTCCCCCAACAAATTTATCAAGAGGGAGTTTGCGGTGGGCTTATAAAACTGTCATGGAAGGACAAGGTAGAGATCAAATGTACTGTTGAGGAAGGAAACGAAGCACAAACTTTGCCCAGAGCTTGGGGACAATGATGCTCAAAGATTAACCCACCCTCTCAATTAACACCTCACATGAAAATCCCCCACAAGGTCATGGGATCTGAGCTTCGGTGCGGTCAATCAGCACAGCCCGCCTCCATACAAACTGAGATCGAATGCAGAATTAACACCGGTCCCCAAGCCCTGGCTCACAGACTCACGTCAGATTAAGCCTTTGCACAGAGAAGATATGAAAAGCATTTCTAATTAGGGTCTGAGGTTACTGGTTAGAATGCAGTCGAGCAGTCTACAACCATTCTTCTCCTTTTTTATAATTTTAATTAAACTCAGATACTATTTAATTCCTACCTGCATAGATTTAGTGCTACTTGAATGCAAACCTGATAAAGAATACTCCTGATCCCCACTTAGCTGCCTAAAGGACTTATTAAAGAGGGGGTGACAGCCTCCAAGATCTTCCACGACTCCCTCTGCAATAATTACTTTTCTATCAAATGAAAAGCATAATATTTTTCTGTAAATAGGTTTTTTCCCCCTGTGAAACTTTGACTTCACTCCTCTCTTGACAAAATTGTAATTATAACTTCACTATAGGGGTGACTACTATACCATCAGCATGGCTGGCTGTTAGAATTTTTTTCCCATGAAGACTAAAGCTCTCTTTCCTTATGGCTGTGTGTGGGAGCCGGAGAGTTTTTGCTATGATGCATCACTGTTTAGAAGTGGGTGTGTCATGTCTGTATTTACAACATGCTGTCGACTGAACACCACTTGAATTATTAAGAATTCCACAGTGTGTCTGAGTCTTTCTGCTACTGTCTGATTAGTAGTCTAGAGCCTTAGAACCAATTTTTAATATCTGCAGTGACCCCAGAAGCCTTAAACAGCATCTTCAGCATACTAAAGCCGTGTTATTCCCAGGCACAGGTCTGAATAATTCAGGATCTGCGATGGCAGCTTTGCCCCTGTGCAGCTGTGTAGGAGACCCTGGGATTCTCCAGTCTGCAGGGCCGCTTCCCTCTCCACGGCTGTTCTGTTTCTCTCCCAGGGGTGCTTCCAAGCAGCCACAGCCTCAGGAACATTACTCTAAAGTCTTATTGGAATAATAACAAGAGCTAAACTTACCCAAATGGGTTCCCATTTTATGTCATTGTGGAAAAAAAATACAATTGACCCAGCAGCACGTGCAGGTGTCAAGCGTTCCTTCAGCATGGAGGGGTTGAAATTCCTGCTCATGCTTGATTGTTTTAAGTGTTTTAAGTGTCTTCAATCTGAGAGAAAATAAAAAATAAAAATAAACCAGAGTGTGACATCATCAAATATACTTTTTTGTTTTACATTTGTAGAAAGGTATGTTGAATAAAATGGTGTGTGCGGCTGAAACTGTAACTGCTTGGAGACCCATCTAAACTCAAGAATCAGACAAGTTTAGAAACCTGGGATTACCAAAGATCTTTGAGACTTACATTTCAGCCTTCTGACTTAACCGCCACCTCTCTCTCTCTCTCTCTCTCTCTCTCTCTCTCTCTCTCTCTCTCTCTCTCTCTTTCTCTCTCTCTCTCTCTCTCTCTCTTTCTCTCGCTGTCTCTCTGTCCCTGAGAGTGACAAGCATGTATGCAGGTGCATGGCTTGTTCCATGTTGTTTATAGAATGTTATGGAAGATGCTTCAGGCTGCACTGCAATTAAACATTTTGTCTAGGAGGTGTGGCTTCTCACAGGTCTGATGTGTCCTATTCTTGGAGGTACAAAGTCCTATCTCCAGCCAGCCAGAAAACAGAAACATTTTGTGGGAAAAAGCAAAGTTTCCGACAATGGTGTAACACTGTGTTCATCACCCACCCACCCCTGCCGTCTTTCTCTGGGCCTCTTTTTTGTCACCATTGCCCTATATTTAGTCATGTGTCACTTAAGTATTGCAAGAGGCAAATAATTAGCACCCCTTACATTCATAGCTTGTCTAATGCAAACTGTACTCAGTCAATAATGTTAGAAACTGGTACACCCATGTCCCCATGTCCTGGGCTGAAGGCCATGGGAAAGCTTTTTAACTCCTCTCTGTGTAGCTATCCTCATCTCTGAAGTAGGGGTAAGAAGAACCTACCTCCTCTCAGGGTTGGCAGGAGGAAAGGCGTATGAGTGGGACCTTCGTAGAATGGAGTGAGCTCTTCTTGTCACTGCTGTTCTTAGTAGTGTACTTCTCGAGCCACTCTTTGCTTGGTGGGAAGGTCTGAGTCTCTAATCTCTCCATGTTAAAGATCTGTATTTCCTGTACATCCGTGCCTTCTAAAACATTTCCACTGCATTCTGTCAGAACTCTCTATCTTGCTGAGACCCTCCAGCATCTAAGAGTGTCCTGGCACTTATTACAGTTTTCTGAACAGGTCAGTGGGTCTCTGAAACTGTGCCACAGATCAACAGTTGGCTCCTCATTTGGATCAGTGGGTAAAATGTTCTGGAGCTATGGCTTCAACTGTGTACTTGTGTTGGGGCTTGTTGGGCAGAAAAGAGCAGACCCCTCTAGAGGGCAGGCAACACCTGTTTTCTCATTGTCCCTCCATCACTGCAGGCCCAGGGCTTCGAGCAGACCAGATGCTTATCAATGTTTGTTAAATTAATTCTCAGGCAATTTGCTTCAATTTACTTAGAACTCCCTGGGTAAGTAATCAGTTCCTATACTATTCATGAGTTTTTAATAGCATTTACATTGGATGTTCTATACAGGTTAATCAGAACCTGCTCTCAGAATGCCCTGGCTTTGGAGTCAGGGACCTCAGACACAAAATTTCTGATCATGCATCTGCCATCTTAACAGTGGCTGGAACTGAGAACAACCCTGCTTAGATGGTGTGAATACCTTAGCCGTTTGCCAAGCAGATGCCATAGGCAAATATTCATTTGACAGGACAATTGAGTCAAAGATTTAATTTTTGTGGGACAGTGTTTGCAATGAATGACCAGATTGCCTGAATTGCAGAATCTGACCCTTTTCTAATGGTTCAGTATCTTTAGAAACTAAATAACATTATTTCGGGTTCTTTTTTGTAGGGGGGGAGGGGAGTTATTGTTGTTGTTTTATTGTTTTGTTTGTCTGTTTGTTTGTTAGAAAATGTTAAGGTCCTAAAATAAGAGGGATGTTTTTTAAGTCAAAATTTAAACCCAAATGTGACCACAAATATGTCTCACTGTGTGGATCAGCATATACACTGTGTGTACGGGACAAATACTTAGAACACTGCATCTAACCCAAAAAAATGAGTGAACTTTGCCTTGGATTCCAACTCCTTTCCTGTTTTAGGGTAATTCCTGTTATGTCCCACAGTATGCATATATGAAAAAACACAGAGAAAACAAAGGTAGTGAGTTACTGGAAAACAGAAAAATGAAGAAAAACTTGACTCATGACCAAATATAGAAAAATACTTTTCAACAATCAAGTATTATTGATGCTACCCATGGAAAGTCCCCAGATACATGGTCATACGAGTTTCCTGTTATTTGTTGAAAAACTATTTCTAGACTTCATGATTTGATATAAATATTTATTGGTTAGAGTTTGTTGATTAAATAAAATTTAGATGATATAAATAGTACGCAAAAAATTAAGTCTTTCTAGTATAACATTTGATAATTAAAATTAACATTTGACAGGTTTTTGTTTGTTTGATTGATTTGGTTTTTGCTTTCTGGTTTTTGCAGTTAAATCTGGCCTCAAAATCACCATGTAGCCAAGGATGGTGACCAGCTTGACCACCTTGTTCTCCTGCCTTTACTCCCTCAATGCTAGAATGATAGTTGTGGACCACCATGGCTGCATTATAAGGGAATCAAGCATATGTCTCTGTGCATGGGAGGCAGGCACGCCACGAATTAAGCATTGTCCTCAGTCTAAAGTCAATGTCTGAGAAACACACGAATGGACTTCCTTAATTCTGATACAACTTCTGAAACTATGAAACATGCATTCAAGTTATTGTCAATTAAACGTCTATGTAGAAGCCTTAGCTAAAAAACAATGGAATTATAAAAGACCCCTCCCCCCCTCAGAACATTCAGCCCTAAATGAGATGTCTCCATAAAAATCCCTCACCTCAGGGTTCAAGGAACCCCGTGGAAGAGGAAGTGGACAGAATATAAAAGCCAGAGCGGATGCAGGACGCCAAGAAAACAAGACCTTCTACCTCAACATGATCAAAGCTCATATGAACTCGTAGAGACGAACGCAGCAAGCCCAGGGCCTGCGCGAGTCTGCACCAGTTTCCTCTGCATTTCCGTTCCGGTTACGGTTTCCAGATTAACATTTTTAATGGGGCCTCCGAGTGTGTGAGCAGTGGGTCTCTGATCCTTGCGCTTTGTTTTAGGCTCTTCCCTTCTGCTGTTTTGTCTTCTCCCGCGCGTATGTGATTGCTTTTCTTTTGTCTTATCATATCGTATTTTGTTATGTCTTTTTATTATCCCTTAGAGCCCGTTTTTGTTTCCCTAATGAGAGACAGAAACGGAATAGATATATATGGAAGGAAAAGTGAGTAGGAACTTGAAGAAGTAGAGGGAGGGGAAACAGTAACTAGGATATATTATTGGAGAAAAATCTATTTTCAATAAAAAAGGAAAGAAACGAAAGGCCTCTTCCACTCACATAATGGTTAAAACTCCCATTCTGTAGATTAAAAAGAGAAAACTGGGTTCTAAAGAGGTATATGACCATTGCTGATCTATTGGAAACTAAGAGAGTTAAGTCTCTTGACGGCCCCCTTTCTATTTCTATTAAAGGAGGAGGGTCTCATGTGACCCAGGCTGGCCTAAGCTGTCTGTGTAACTGAAGATGTCCTTGAACTCCTGAACCTCCTCCCTCCACTTCCTAAAGACTGAGATCTCCAGCATGTATCACTACCAACCTGAAAATCCCTAATCCATTATCCTAGTTGGGCTTGCATCTGAGATTCACTCATTGCTTATGCTGTTCATTCAAAAGATATTTTGGATGAGCCATTTATGTACCAACATACTTTATTATATATATATATATATGTATATATATATATATATATATATATATATACAGGAAATGGGGAAGCTTATATGGGGCCAGGGCCAACTTATGTGAAATTCCTTGGGTGATGTTCACCTTGGATTTTGAAACAATACCTGTCACTGGGACCTAGGCTGGCTGGCCAGTGAGCCTTAGGGATCTACCTGTCTCTGCCTCCCCAGCGCTGAGAAGACAAGCTTATCTCACTATGCCTGGCTCTCTATCTGGGTTTTGGGGACTAGACAGAGGCTCATGTTTACATAACAAGTAGTTTACTGATTAAACTTTCTCTGCACCATTAGAGGTGTTGTCCAATTAAAAGCTCATACATATGTTCCTCTCACAACAGGAGATGTTGACCCTGACAATGACCTTCCACTGTCCTGGCTTTTCGTTGTAATATTCCCTGTGCCTAATCTTTAATTTATAGCAGCAACTTGTCTTTGACTAGATGAAGAGTAATTTCTTACTTCTCACTAAGCATCAGGCTTTATTACATTGGCCCATATTTATCAAAATATCTCCATTATAACTCTCCACTGGGTCACAGCAGCTTATAGCACAGAGCAATATTTGATGGCCAATGTAAGTGAGACCCTATAGTGAGTATGGGAAAGACTTGTGAAAACCTGAGTCTGTAGCACTTTCTGTATCTCTATAAAGGTTGGTCAATAATTAACTTAAACACACATGCTTGAAGTTTATATTCCACGTATGTTCCACCTAGGTATTTGTTTAACTTAAGGACAAGCGCAAGCCACATGCTCAGCATCTCAGATTGATGCCCAAGCCCGCAGCAAGTCAAGCTAATGGGGTTCCCTATCACCAGACCTCAGAGTCACTGCATCTAAAGTATCAAGCTGCAATGTTCCAGGCTCCATCAGGTCACATATTCATTGAGTATAGCACAACAACAGCAGTGGCAATACTGTAAGGATAGACGAGGCTCCGGTGTCTAGATTTTACTTGTTTTTCTCCGTCATATCTGCATCCCACTGTGCAACATAACTGGGCCTCATAATTTTCAAAGACAGTGAGAGTACTGTTCTTAACATTCTAGGATACATGTGTTTCTCTTTCATTCTATTAATGCGTCTAATGGTGAGGAAAGGGTGGTTGTGCCTGTTAGCTCTACTTGAGCCTCTGGAATTTAACCATTCAGATAGATTAATAATTTGTCTGTGACCGGGCTTAATTTGGTACAACTTTACATATATAGTCAAGTGTTATATCTACTTAATTACCTTTTTAAAAAGTTCTAAAAATAATGGGCTTATTACCTCACATATGTAATTTTGATGGAAATGGAGAGAATTTTAGGGTGCATAAATATCAGAATGCTTTACTTTGTAGGTTCTTGTTTTATTTTGAGTGACAGTGATTTGTTTTCTGAATAAGAAAAAAAATATTTTCTTGGCCTTTGCCCTCAGGAGTGTGGTCAATTAAAATTATGAAACATTTAAAAATAGTTGATTATCCAAATTTTCAAGATTGTTTACAAATAGTGTTGGATTTTTGTTGTTTTGTTTCATTTTGTTTTTTTTGTCATTTGGTGCTTTAAGTAGCATAGCTGCTATTTTCCCATGGGCTTGGAACATAGATAGTAAATTTTGTGCCTTTGCTGTATAATATGCTTTGGATTTTGAGAGGTTTGGTGCAAAAGAACTGACATGATAAAAAATATCTTAATATGATTTCATGTTTAAATGTTTTAGACATGTAAAGAATGAAAAAAATTTAATGTTTTTTTTTATTTTACTTATACAAAAATGTGGATTACAAAAAACTCACAGAGCTAACATAATGTTTCTATTAGACAACACAACTCTAGAATTTTGGCATTTTCTGTAACTTTTTATTAACCCATTTTATAGAAAAGGAATCTTAGGACACAGAGACCCTTAGCCATAGGGAGAGGCTGAACCCTTCATGCTCTTTCTTCCTTTAGAAGCAGGTGTCTAACTCAGGGTAACACGGCTTAGCAGTTAAAAGATTGACCTGAGTTCAGTTTCAAGGACACATGTGGTAGAAGGCCAATTCCTGAACGTTGCCCTTTGACTTCCATGTATACAGTGTGTCATGTGCTTGCACACATATGTGAGTGTGTTCACATAATCAACATTTTTAAGTAGAAAGAAACAGACTTCTAAGTCTTCAAAAGTCAGCTCCTTTCTGTGGTTACCCTGGGCCCAGGGCCTGATGGGAACATGCCAGAAAAATCCATGCTCCCACACCTGAAAATAAAAAGTCCTAAACAGGACTAAACAGCTCTAAGTGAGGGTGGCAATAACCTTTGTTAAATAAAATTCCCTGAGACAGGATGTGTGCATCATGTGTAAATGAGAGTGAAGGCCAGTTTTTGATGAGTTAATTCTGCAGGAGCGGCAGGGGCTGTCATCATGCTCCTCGGCCCCATATTTGCATCGGTGACTGGCACTCTATTAGGATTGGTATCAAGGGGGTGGGATCCGGGTTTCCCTGGATTTGGGCCTTTCACGCATTCTGATTGACAGCTTCTACTTGTAAAGCGGTCACCCGCGCAGCTGTCTCTTGCTCCTGCCCGCCTTTCCACCACAGTCCATGCAATTCTGGTTTCATTCATCGGCCCTCTTGAATAGCAACATACTCCAGTTGGAGAAAAAGCTGCTGTCGATATGCCTGGCCTGCATTTGCATGCATGCCCTGTCCTGCCAAGTGCTCGGTGGCACGGTATCTGCCAACTGACAGGCAGCCCATGGATCCCATCCCTGATAAGTTTTCTGGTTTCTCAAATTATCTATGTTTTACTTTGCTTTCATGCTCAAAGCATAACAAATTTCTTTGATATGTGTCTGTGTGCTGTGGAATGCCAATGGCATCAATTGAACTGTATCACACCGTGGAAAAGCTGTTTTGCAGAGCCTCAATTGGCCATAAGCTACAAATATCTGCTGTTTCATGATGTCTTTGATTGCTACATAAACTCTGATCGTTAAACATTGATCAAAGATGACTTGGGATCAAATGGCCTTACGCTGAGATTGTATAGACACACTAGGCAAGGTCAGGACCAGGCTTTCTGAGTATGCTTGTAACCCCACTGTGGACAACTGAGGTCCATCTTCTTTTAGGGTCCTTTTAATGAATGAGTTGGCTAGAATTTTATGATACTTCTGCATCTTGTAAATACCAAATGATAAAATGTTGGAAGGTAATCAATGAGTGTCTAAGCAGACAAGAAATAAACACACAGAACACAGTTAGTATTCATAATTTTAAATAACTTTAATTTTCTGTTCTAGTGATAATAAACAGTAGCTATTCAATATAAAAAAATTGAAAATTAAAAATAATTACCTAACCCTGGAAACTATACATAATTCTATTTGCATCTTCATTTGCAATCCCTGACCTATTTTGTTATGCAGAAGGACTGCTTTTCAAACACTAGGATAAACTGTACCTGTGCCTGTTGTCATTCTACCTTTGATGTTCTGCTTTCACCTAGATATTTGTTCTGAGCATTAAAACATTAAACATTAAAATATAACATGTATCACAATAGCTATAATGTAAAATAGCTGTAATGTAATGAAATGTCATAATCCATTTAACTTACATTCTATTGTTGGACATAACAGCCTTCTTTTCCTTACATCTGTAAACTCTCTAGTGTGTTTTCCCAAACGAACAGAATACAGGTCTGAAAGGACTAATACAAATTAAGTAGATAACACTAACCTTATAATTGAAGCAAAATTCCTAAGTTATTTAAAGTCCATTGGGAATTTTAAATTTTTTATATTAACCAAATACATATCTCAACAAAAAAAATCCTTATCTCTCCTAATTACAATTTATGTCTCTTAATACGGGCTGCTTTCCATTCTTTCATGAAATAGAGTTTATCCAGATGTTTGCCTCTAGAATTAGAACTTTCTCACTTGTAGGCACTCCAGCTTGGGTGCTAGATCACTAACAGAATTCCAAAGAAATGGACATATTTGAAATGTGCTCTAAGACTCAACATCACAGATGGTGGCAGGCATACCACAACAACTGTGTAAGTGAGGAACGACTGAGGGTCTTAAATGAAAATGGAATGAAGGCAACTGATGTAACAGAAACAGTTACACAGCAGATTTAACCAGATGCTTGTGAAGGCTTCACTTCCTACGACACAGAGAAATCTGCAGGTATTACAAAACTCCGTCCTCATGTAGGTCAAATATCACATGTAGAATATATCAAATAGGCTTATCTTATAAAACCTCTATTTGTGTATATGAATTATAAACACACTGATCAGTGGAGAGACATACAAATTCAGCATATAATAAATATAGAATAGTGACAAGGATCAGTAAGTAATAGCTCCAGAGATACATCCAGAGACAGAGATATGAATATAGTTAAGTTTCCCCACCTTCCCAAAACGTATGCCTCCCATTAAAACTGGGATAGCCCTGTGACCTATTTCAAACAATGAAATGCAGCAGCAGAGGTAAGGCCCTCCGAAATGGCATTTCACACCGATGACTTGAAGAGTCGCCAAGGCTTTCCCAGTAGAAGCCAAACTCCAGGAAGGAAATCTGAGTCCTCATGATGTGATGATGTGAGGAAGCCCAAGCAGCCTGCTCATGTGCATAGATAAGTCATGGTCCCAGGAGACACCCACAGCGGAGCTCCCAGTTAGTGCTGGCTAGCTACTACTGTCCTAAAAAATCTGCTGCATGTATGAGCAGACTGACTGCTTTCAGCCATCTCAATGGCCTAGGTGATTTCAGGCATGGAAGTGCCTGTCTAGAAGTAGTTACCGTCACTGTAACTCTCTAGGTTTTAGGGCTAGATGATTATTCATCAGACTAAAATGATGCATTAATGTCTAAGGTAATTCAGAACAGCATGAGATACAACTTCTTATATCGCATAATGACTACTATATACTTGCATACACTCAGATATCCATATCCATATTTTCTACATTTGACAATTCAACCAACTATGATAGAATGCATCATGGAAAACTCACATGTGTGCCACTTCTTTTCATTTACCAAGTCAGCATGACAGCTATATTCACAACATTTACAATATATTAAGCTTTATAAATTATGTATAAATAATAGACTATTCAATGTAAGGTACTTGAGTGTCCTTGAAGTTTTGTATCCACAGTACAATTTGAAGCCTTTTCCATACTAAAAACAAGGAGCAACTATGCATGTGTGTAGAGAAATTTTAATTCAAAACATGGTTGTTCTGGCAATCTCATCCAAAGATCTTCTAGGTCTGTGTGCTCTGACAGGAATAAAAACACACTTTTAATCCTGGAGGCAAAGGCAAGCAGATATGACTCAAGGCCAGCCTGGTATATAGCAAGTATCAGGTAAAGAAAAGTTTAAGTCCAGGACTGGTGGCAGAGGCCTTTAATTCCAAAATAAGTGAAGGTAAAGTTAGTTCCTTGTAGAAGGAAGCACCCATGTTTGAAAGTGATGCCTAGTTGAGTGGTGACAAATCAGAGAAAGATTTGACAGAGTAGGACACTTCCAAGTCTCACTAGAAAAGAGAGGAAGGGACGCTACTGAAGAGGTAATACAGAGAGAGATACAGAGACAGATAGAAAGACAGAGAGACAGAGAGGAAGAAGTTTTATAGGATAGCTTTAGAGAGACAGGTTGAATGAGAGAACAACTTAGACAAAGATGAAGACACAAGGAGGCAGAGAATAAAGAGGAGCCACAAGATTAAAACAGATTGCTGGAGTTAGTTTGAGGCCAAGCAGAGCAATTCAGAGGCAGAGAGAAAAGTCAGGTTGAATCGAGTCAGCTGGGAGAGTTATACCCAGAACATCTGAGTTGAACTAGTCAGCTAAGAACTAGGAAGACTGAGCTTATTAAACAGTAAGTATCAGAGGCTGAAAATGTTCTAGGCCTACTTTAGATTGCATGGAGGCTCGAAACTTTCAGGACTAGGCCTAGATTAGCAGAAGGAAGCAGTAAAACTCTGAGATGACAATTACATCAAGTAACTAAGAGTTACTTTTACATATGTGTATATAGGAATATACTAATATATACACAGATATCACATTGTAAGAGTATAGTGCACAACAGTAACAAAGCCCACTTCGTTCATCTTATAACAAAATCACACAGCTTGCCCCGATTCAGGTTTCTCAAACTCGTACCCATTGAGGTATTAATGTGAGTCATTAGAGTCATGAATTAACATGAGAAATTTGGGTTTCATTGTTCCTCCAATCAATAGATTCAAATCAAGAGATTCACAAGGAAACAACCCAGATGTCCCTCAGTTGAGGAATGGATACAGAAATTGTGGTACTTTTACACAATGGAATACTATTCAGCAATTAAAAAGGAAGAAATCATGAAATTCGCAGGCAAATGGTGGGACCTGGAAACGATCATACT
>CM053758.1:48348056-48422840 GCA_028658305.1 Pachyuromys duprasi
TTTCTGCATACAGATATCCAGTTGGACCAGCACCATTTGTTGAAGATGCTGTCTTTTTTCCATTGAACGGTTTTGGCTTCTTTGTCAAAAATCAAGTTTCCATAGGTGTGTGGGTTCATTTCTGGGTCTTCTATTCCGTTTCATTGATCCACTATTCTGTTTCTATGCCAATACCATGCAGTTTTTATTACTATTGCTCTGTAGTACAGCTTGAGGTCAGGGATGGAGATACCTCCAGATGATCTGTTGTTGTACAGGATCATTTTGGAGATTCTGGGTTTTTTGTTTCTCCATATGAAGTTGAGAAATTTTCTTTCAAGATCTGTGAAGAATTGTGTAGGTATTTTGATGGGAATTGCATTGAACCTGTAGATTGCTTTTGGCAGTATGGCCATTTTCACTATGTTAATCCTACCAATCCATGAACACGGGAGGTCTTTCCATATTCTGATATCTTCTTCAATTTCTTTCTTCAGAGATTTGAAGTTAAAACAAGTCTTAAGAATTCCAATCATCTGTGAATAAATTGTAATAAATAAAAATTATATTAAAAAGATTAATTTAAAAAAAAAGAATTCTAATCATCAGAGAATGGGTAAAGATAGCTTTGGACAACATATTTGGAGAAAGGCCATGCAGGATCAGTGAGAGTAAAGAAAGGTTTTCTGAACCACCCACCTGTCTTGCCCTATTCTCCTCAGTTTAGATGGAGACATTGACTAGGAGGCTAATGCTACGATGTATCATTTTCCCGGGATACATATGAACAGCCACATATGAACAGAGAACTCTCAGGTTAGCTGATGTGAAGAAATAGGACTGATCCGTCCTGAGAGGGTGGTTCATGGAATCCATGAGGGTCCATACGACCCTACCAAGAGGACTCCTCAGATGAGACAAGGTGCCTGAAACACAACACCAGTTTCATGACCTCTAAAATTGTGACTTGTCAAAAGCATGCTGATGCAAGTCACCTGCACTTCTGTGGAAGTCACTGAGGTCTCAGAGGGCTCTAAGAAACAGAAGAGAAGGTACTGGCTACAGTGTGCACATGAGGAGATGCTGGACAAAGGCAACTCCAGCAGCATAGTCTCTTTCTCAGGCCATTCTGGAAGTTTCTATGGTGGGACATCTACTCTCTTTGGCAGTCGCCACAGAATATTACTTCCCTTCCATCTTGTACAACTCTCCCTACGGATGTCACTTTTGTCTAAAAGCAGAAATTGGGTCACTTCTGTGAGCAAAATCCAGATCTTACCATGAAGAAAAAGGAGAGATAAAAGAGCATCCGTCTATTTTAAAACCAAGAGACAAAAGTGATACTTTCACAGCCATTGACTATGTCTAACCGCAAAGGAGGCTGAGAACTCTCAGCTCCAACAGGAGTCCCAGTGGCAGCCAGCAACTGTTTCTGTAAAAAAGGAAAAAGTATGTGACTGGCTCTGTGACTATCAAATAATATGTCATGATTCAGACAGGCTATAAATTGCAGTGCACTCTTGGTTTCAGAGTCGTAGCAAACTCTTCTGCTCTTTTTACAGCTGTCTGCATGGCTGCTATCTTGGCCAAGTGCTGTGTGGTTCAAGAACTGATAGTACGTTTTGTTCTTCGTAAATCCTCTGTGATGGCCTCCATTTAATTGCAGTTGACTACTCCAGAAAAGTAGACATTGTTCAAAACTTTTACTTTTTGCACTTTTTTTTTTTGCTTTTTGTAAAAACAATTCTGACTTTAAGATTCTGGAAATGAAGTCAACACTACAGTTGGTCTTATTCCATTTGCGTTCATTAGACAGTTGTCTGCCAGGCTAAAAGGCACTAATGTATTCTCTTCACTCCAAACACATCAAAGAAAGAATGAAAAGATCCTATGAGTAAAGTTTTCAAAGCTTTTTCTTTCTTTTTCCTGTTTAAAAAAACTATTTAATGGAAATGACTACTAGATAGTCCATATGTTATCCCTATTTTTTTTAAGGGAAATCCATTTGATGTGTTGTAAAGAGTAACTTTTCAACTTCCAAGTGCTTTAAATCCAGATGCTTCTGAGAAGTGATGGTCCAGGTTACTGCTTTTAAGGCAGGAAGTCCTTATGAGGAGGTAGGTACTTCCTTAATGCCACGTAAAGGGACTTTGCTGTGCCTCTGCTCAGAAAGTGTGATGACCTTCTTAGCACGCAGCTCCAGTCACTATGACTATTCCTGCTTTCATCTTTTTAATGTAGTCTGTCTAAGCTAGTCTGTTTCAGTTTTGGGAAAGAGTCCCTTGTCCTGTTGTTATATAGTCCATCAACATATATAGTCCATCAAAATGGGAATCCATTGTGGTCTCTGCCATATAGTCAAGGCTAACTCTTCTGTTGCCTTTTTCTGAGATCCACTTCCTGGATGGAAGCCCCGTAGACTGCAGCTACACAGACACGTTCATACTCATAAAGACCTTCTGCCATTTGCCAAAGCCTGGCATTTGCCCTTTACCTCTAAGAGGCATTTGAATATTGTCCATCAGTTCATTGGTTCACGGTGCCTGCTCTCATCCTCTGAGCCACCGAAAGCATGGTGAGGTCAAGTGGGGACAGCTAACCCAAGGTGGCTCCTCCTGCTGAAGGTACACCTTGGACTTTATATCTCATGCAGAATATCTGAAGAGTCCTTGACAAGTCATCTCTGTGTGGCCCTCCTGCTTGTTTGAACTGTCACCTGTTTCTCTGGATGCAATATGTTTCTGATCCTGACAGAAAATGGTTCAAAGGAAAGATCTGCGTGAACTTGTCAAACAACAAATCAGCATTAATCCGACCTTATTCAACACCAATTTTTATCTCATATGCCATAAGTCTCATGTTCACATAGAGCTGTCTCTCTGCTGTGGGTCTCTCGGGCAAAATTAAAATACCCAGTAGATGGGCACTGAGGAACAGTTTCAGTTTTCAATATGCCATGTTGTTGGCACAAAGGGGCTCCCTGTAGCTGGAATATAGGTTCCCATTCTTTTGCTTGCCACTGGCTGAAAACTGAAACCTTTCTCTAGGACCTCAGTGTAGAGTCCCTCATTTACAGGTCAGCAATCCTCTCCCACTTGGAATATTTCTCATATCTCACTATGACACACTATTCTGTCTCCAGTGGTGAAAGGAAGGTCTATTTCACAGAATCATACAGTGCTTTGGAGGTCATCTAGAGAATGCAGGATAATCTCATTATTTTAATTACATTTGTCAAGTCTTCTGGGACAGCCACTGTAGGAAAATCCATAGACTCCAAGAATAGAAATATTGATCTTTCCAGGGCCATTCTGCTTACCACTTCTAAGTTTTACTACAACAATAGGGCACAGCACACACCTCAAAGCTCAGAAATTACATCATGACAACACCTGAGTTATAGGACAGAATGATGTACTGGAGCATCTCTTAAGTTTGGAGCAAGATGAGATCAAGAATGAACAGAAATGGCTGTTTATATTTAATTGTGTTTTGGGAAGTAGATACCAGCATGGTGAGGGAATGTCAGCTCAGTTTTGTAGTAGGAAAAAAATTGGGGTCTTTATGTGGCTTTTTTTTCTGTTTATCTATATGAATAGATGTTTTCCAAATTAGCCACTATTTATTCTTAACCTATTTATTTACTTACAAATGATCAAATTAAATAACATAAATAAATATATATATATATATTCTGAAAGTTATAATAACTACAAATAAATCTTATTTGGCAATATATTACTCTCAACAAAATCTTAAATATTAGATGTTCATTAACATACTTAGAATGTTCAGATTTTGCTATGTTCCTGATATTACTATGGCCTGGATACTACATGCTACCAACAGTACAGAAAATGAGCCAGAGAAAACTTCCTGTGCTGAAATAGAAAAGCAAATGGAAATGATTGTTTTTGATCCGCCTAAGCAATTTTCTAAAATGTGCCTCAAATACATACCCGGAAATTTTACTTTCTTTCATAATTGGACCTACATCATTGTTTTCATGCCATCTCAGGCTCTGGGCCAACTTCAGTTTCAAGACAATCAGAAGGCAATCCCTGTTTGTCATAATCCCTGGTTGTGACACCCACAGAAGTCAAAATCAGTACAAAGCACTAAATCTGTCTGTCGGAAGCTCTGCTATGTTGCTCTTTTCCTACCTGGGCACAGGCTCCCTTGCGTGTGGCTCTGACTTGCTCAGGCATCCTCTCTGGAGTCAAAGCGCCCAGTAACCCTCTCCATGGCTACTGGTAACTAAAGAACAGGCATCCAAGCAAAGCTTGGCCAAACTGAGGCTCTTACAAGAATTGCAGAGTTCCAAGCATTCTTTGTATAGGAGCAGAAGTGTGGCCAAGCTGGTCCTAGGAGACAGCCATACAAAGGTCTGGACAACAAGACCGATGGAAAGTTGTTCCTGCTGCCCTCACTATTCCTGTCTGCTTCCCAAAGGTGATTCTACCACTCACAGATGGAGAAGCTTCATGATATTATGCCCACACAGCTACTTCATGTTTACAAGTACAGACTTGCATGTATTTATAGTCAAACCCCTACCCAGTGCACCACTTGTTGACTCCTCCTGCCCGACTCCTAAACTGTCAAACATGCTGTTATCTCTGGTTTCCCTTCAGATCATGTTAAGGCTTTTGCCTTTTAAAAAGCTATGAATTGAGGCTGGATAGATAGCACATGACTCTTTTTCCAGAGGAATAAAGTTCAGCTCCCAGCCCACGTTGGAGGACTAGCAACTGCCTATACTTCTAGCACTGGTAGATTTGATGCCGTCCTCTGGCCTCCATGGGCATTCTCACACACATGCACATTAGCACACAGACACACTTAGACACATAATTCTTTAAAGTAAATATTTTAAAGGGTTGAAGTAAATTAAAAAAATCTTAAAGAAATTAGCAGTAATTACTTTGCAATAACATCTTATAATGATGAGTAAGAAAGATAAAAAGACAAGACCATCCAAGGAGCTAGAAGCATGACAACACATCTGTAAATATCACAATCAAGACAGAAACCTAAACACACACACAAACACACAGTGGACACCTTGAAGCCGGAAGCTCTGAGAAACAGTGTTGGAGGAACCACAGGTCCATCAGGCAAAGGAAAATAAGAAATGGCATCTTTGCAAATGAAAGAAGGGCTTAAATTCCCTACGCTGTACCATTTTGTTTTTGCTGCTTGCAGCTCTTTGTGTGTATGTGTGTTTAAGGAATGTTATATGAATCGGTAAGGGTATTATTGAGATGGTAATGATTCTTTTCAGATACTTTTCAGTGTTATTCTGATGAGGGAGGTAGATGATAAACAATAGATGATAAAGAAATGATAGCTAGGTAAACAATATAGGTAGGTAAAAAAAATAGGGAGATGATAGATATTTAATCTAAAGATGATAGGTGATTGATAGAGAAACAGACTGGATGATAATTGATTTAGCAATGCTTATCAATTAAGATAATCAGATGTATTTAGTCTTACGAAAATGAAAAGTGTGATATAAAATTGAATGTGGATATTCTGGTGAGAACAATGCCACTTCTTTCTCTTTCTTCCACAATCAGAGACATTAGATAGGTATTGCCAAAATTAAAATTGAAAATCTTCACAACTTTTCTTTCTCTGGACTGTTTCAGGCTGGGAGCACCCTTCCCTGGTTTCACCTTAGAGCCTACATGCCCAATAAAGCAGCCTGAGCTACAACCCAGGGCTAAGGGGCCATGATACATACATAACAATTGATGCTAACACCTTCTGAATTACAATAACCTATGTGCTTGTAGATATAGTTCAGCATCATTGTATAATAATAGGCATATTCCATAACCCCTCCTATCATGCTTGTCAGTTTTCTGGTTCTTTGCTATAGACCCTGAAGCTGCCTTTAGTCCCTAGTTTTACCACTGTTCTAAGCTTATAATTTCCCAGGGACATCATAAGACTACTCTGCAGAAATGTCTTTTTTTCTTTTATCATATTTTTATCAATTTTTATACAATATATCTTGAGCATGTTTTCCCTTCCCCAAACTAATTCCAGATCTCTTCTGCTCAATTTTGTGGATTTTTCTCTGTCTTTCTGTCTCAGTCTCTGTTTCTATCTCCCTCTCTCTGTGTCTCTCTTTCTCTCTCTCTCTCTCTCTCTCTCTCTCTCTCTCTCTCTCTCTCTCTCTCTTAAAAAAAGAAGAAAGGAAATAAAAGAGAAACAAAAAATAACAAAAAAATGAAAATGAAAACAATCAAAAGACCAATTAACAAAAAATGCCAAAACAAAAGGAAATAAAAGTCTATAAAAATACCAGAGTTTACTTTGTGTTGACCAACTACTTCTGGGCATGGGGCCTACCCTGCAGTGTGGTACTCCATTGGCCAGAGGGTAGCAATTGCAGATAGTTTCTTGGCTAAGGGTAGAAATTGCATCTAATTTCCCTTTTCAGTACTTGAACCCCGCCTAGCTTGAACCTGTGTAGGTCTTGTGCACTCTGTCACAGTTTATGTGAGTTTGTGTGTATCAGTGTTATTGTATCTGCAATACACTGTTTCCTTGAAGTTGGCTACCATCTCTGGCTCTTCTAATTTTTCTGCCTCTTCTTCTAAGTAGCTCCCTAAGCCTTAAGAAGAGGGGGTTTGATGAAAACATCCATTTATGACCAAGTGTTCTAATGTCTCTTTCGCTGCATTGTCTATTTATGAGCTTCAATGTTAGTTTCCATCTACTGCAAGAAGTTTCTCTGATGTGGGTTGAGTGAGGCACTGATCTGTAGGTATAACAGTATGTAATAAGATTCATTCCATTTCTACATTCCTTTAGCAGAATAACAATACTGGGATTTTTCCTAGGCACATTGCGTACCTGTACCTAGTCTGTTACTTGGCCACACTATCAGTGTTGGATATGTTTCATATGTTTCATGGAGTAAGCCTTACATCCAAGCCAGCAATGGCTGGTTTCGCCCATCACATGTGTACCTCTATTGCTTCATTGTATCTTAGTATATCTTGAATGAATGGCACTGCTATAGGTTTCAGGGTTTGTACCTGGGTGCTAGTGGTGATTACATTTTCCCTCTGGTTGTGCACAGAATATCTTTTAGCTAGTCAGTGGAGGAGAAACTTCTAGTTAGGAACCAGCTTAACTTTTCCATTTTCAATTATATGAGTAAGTGTTGTCTTCAGTAACTGGGCCTTGCCATCAGATTGTGGAGACAACCATTACCCTTGGTAATAGACTGTGATGGTTTTTATTTGGGGATGAGCAGGTTCTAATGAGGCCCTCTTTAGGAAGCAACTTGATAAGAGGTAACCTTTTCCTGGCACTGGATTTTCACTTGGTGGCTTAAGATATCTATTTGGTAGATTGTCTCCACTCTTATTTGCTGCCTCCATTTATAGTTTTTTCAAACATGTTATGTTTTAAGAATCTTCTAGAGTAGTAGGTTTCATATGGTTTTTCAAATGCCTTTTAATCTTATTTGTTCCTTTTAGCATTTTCTCATTTACCCTTCTCCTTCAAGCCCCTACCTACTTAATCCTCCTATTCTAGTCTCCACTTTATCTCTCCATAAATTTATATTCTATTTCCCTTTCCTTTGGAGAGCCTCTCCTCCACTGTGGTTCTTTGCTAGGTACCTAATTTCTATGCTTATTCAGATTGTAGCACAAGTTTTCAAAGTTTAAAAAATAACATTTACATAAAAGAGAAAACATACAAGATTTTTTTCTATCTGGGTCTGGGTTACTTCCTAAAGATGATTCTTTTCCACCTGCATCCATTTATTTGTAAATTTCATTTTAACAGATAGATGACATTCTATATTTGAATGTACAATATTTTCATTATCCACTCATCAGTTGGTGGACAACTAGGCTTTTACACATTCATGGCTATCATGAATAAACCAGCAATGAACTGATGAGCAAGTGTCTCTGTATTGGGATTCAGAGCCCCTTGGTTATATGCCCAAGAATAGTATAGCTTAAGGTAAATCAATAGCTAGCTTTCTATCTAAAGCAAGCATAAATGCCGAATCCTTGAAGAGTAATGAAGATGGTCCAAGCCATATTGGTTGAAGCTTGAGTGACAATATGTTGTTTTAAGACTCCAACATCCTGCCTGAGTATAAAGAGTTACAGGATCACAAAGTGTAGATCATGTAGTAGCTTGTGGTCCATGGCAATTCTTATCTCAGTCCTAAGCACAAGAGAACAACAGTGAAACATTTGAAGCCAGAGAATGGCATGATATAATTTGTATTTTCATCACTATAACTCTAGCATGAGAAGCTGATTACTTGAAGAAAGAATGGATGCCAGAACCTTTGGACTTAAGTGTTGATTGCAGAGATGAAAACATATAATTAAATTCCAGAGATTCTTGGGAGGTGAAGTTAAGAATGTGGTTATGATTTGAAGATGGAACAGTGAAAGAGGAGTTGTCAAGGATGACTTTTAGCTATTTGGGTTGAGCAAGGCACTGGAAGGGTTATAATGTGTCATATATTGAAAATGGTGGGTTTGTTTACCTGTATTTTGTGTGAGAAATGTATTATAAATTATAGTTTGAATGTGTTGAATTCCAGTTATCTTGGGACACACCTAGGCCAAGATGGAATGCAGGATGTTAATCACAATCAGTTTGTAGCAATAGACAGAGGTGATAATGTTCTCCAGTGCTCATGGTGAAGTATGATACTGTTCGTTATCCTACCATCTTCACTCTCTTCTTTCTCTCTTTTATAACACAGTACAATATATGGCCACAAATTCCTCCTCTCTCACGTAATTCTGGGAGAATTTACATACCCTCTAAATAGGGTTTGGCCGCTTTAGCCAATGCAGCATTAACAAATACGCCTCAAGCAAAGGTTTAAGACATCATATCAGTTAGGCTCACCCCTTTTAATGCACTGGCAACTATGATGTCCCCATCGAGTGAACCCTAAAGAAGCCTTCTAGAGGAACTGAACATATGTAAGGTTGGTAAACCCAACACCCCACTTGCCAATTATCCAAAAGTATACGAAATATTTAGCAGCTGACCTTGTCTCTTGAGCATTCTCTAGCAAAGTCAGCCATGTTGGACCAAATTAAATGGTAACCAAGGTGACCAAACGTTGTATTCTAAGTGAAATGGCTATTATTTGAACCATTCAATTTGGGAATGATTTGTTTCAGAGAAAAGCTAACTAATGTAATCTCTGGTTTTCAGGTAGGCTTTGTTGTTGTTTTTTGTTTGTTTGTTTGTTTGTTTGTTTTTTACTCCCTTGTAGCTAAATCTGACTTTATGGCCATATGATCATATTTTGGTTGAGGAGATAATAAAGAATATGGAAGAACCTGGATGATTGTGTTTAGAAGAAATTTCTGATTTATCAACTCTCTCCCTTTGATGTCTTTATCTGCTGTTGGTAGAAATAGAACTTCAGCCATTACTATGGATCACAAGATCAGGGATAAATTCCAGGCAGTCAACATTGAGCATAAAAAGAATCGTATTTCTATGAAGATTTTATGGAGCAAAATGCCATGTAATCTCTGAACTGTCTTCTTTTATATGAAAAAGAAACTCCATCTTGTATAAAGGATTGTTGTTAGGACCTCATTTACCTATAAACTACATGTTTATTCCTTTTTTTTTTAAGATTGAGTCTCTAGCTAGATCTCTGGCTGTTCTGGATCTTACTATGTCATTATGTAGACCAAATTAGTTTCAAGTTCATAGAAACATGCCTGCCTCTCCAAGTCTAAGTGCCCATCATCAAAGTATTGGACAGGTAAAGCTAGATATATTCCAGTCCTTAACCTTGGACTTGAGATTTCTAAATGTTTCATTTTTTTGTTCTTGTGGTTACAGGCCTCTGTAACCACCCCTTAGCTGTTCTAGTCTAAACATTTTTCCCTCATCCAAATATCAGTAGGTGTCTAATTATCTAGAAGGTCTTTAACTAGACAAACCAATTTCTTCCTTATTAAGCTGCCTCATCTCACTCAGCTGTCAACAATGTTACAGTCATTCCAAGCGTCTTTCCTTGAGACACTCACTGGTGCAATACTTTACAAGGAAAAGTATGTACAGCTGTAAGAAATTAAATGGCTTTGTACATATACATCCAGCATCATAAGTATTGCTATGTTAGCATGAAAGGGGTATTTATCGCTTTCACACACATTATTTATACAGAAAGGGTTTTTATTCTGTAAGTTACTAAATTGAATCATTAGACAACAAGCTTCATTTTTGATGAAATAAAAAGAATAGAAAGAACAGAGTAGAAACAATCATTGCATGCAGTATGTGGCGTTTTCTACCATGGAAATATTTAATTAGCCCATGTAATATATATATAATCTTCAGGCCCATTTTTCTCTGTGTACTTTGGGCAAAAATTTAAAGGGAAAGGTGAGCTTTAGAGAATATTTATCATTGTCCTGTACTTGTTGCCTATTTCTCTCCACCAGTTTAGCATTTTCTCTAATTTCCACAGAACAACCACCACCCTTCATTTCTAATCCATGGAGGTATGCCCAGACAAGTAATTGACTTCACCACTAGAGCCAAAGAGTCAACCCAGGAAAGAAGATAGGAAGTTATTTAGTGATTTCCAACCAACTCAGCCTTTTGGGCAAAAGAGTTCCTTTCTGTCCATAGGTTTGTAAGGCTGGGAAACTGAATCATTTTCTGCGCTTGTGTTGCTCTTTCCAGGTGCTGAGGAATCTGTGGTGGTGGTTAGTAAGAGACCAAGGCACAGCCTGCTTATGGCTTGGCTAACCCAGGAAAAGTAGCAGAAGTGGAAATCTCTTGTACACAGGCTTGCCTAAGACATACTGTGACGTTGTAGCCATATCCAACACCCACAGAAACAAACCTCTTTTGCTTCTAATCCAGTTTGACAAGAATTTCTGTCACTTATGGTTAAAAACCCTCACTACTAAATTGTCTTCTGCGGGAGAATATAATTCAAAGACTATTTTGAGAGAGAAAATGTCACCTTAGTAAAATTAAATAATTCTACTAGCATTATATGGTAACAGAATGTGAATTCTGTAATCCAAGCCTTTCTGGTATGCTCATGTTCCTGGTTGCACAGGTGTGACACAGAGCATTTATGGGTGTCTTCCATCTTCACAACTGAAGCAGGAACAACTTCCTGACTGGTGGCAAAGTGTTAGCATCACTCAGTCTCACATTTTGATCATATTTCCCCTTCCTCAGGTCATTCCAGATCCTTTCTCTCTCCCTACTCACCCAACTTTAACTTCTTTCTCAAAACATAAACAAAAACATAATACAATCCCTCAAAACCAAAAAGAAAAAAAAAACAATATAACACAACATCCAAAAAAGAAAATAACCAAATAAACCCACACAAAAAAAGATGTGGAGTTCATTATATGTTGAACAAGAGGCCTATCCTGGAGTGGCTGATATACCCAATGTCACTCCATTGCTGAAAACTGATTTTGCTTCTCCCAGCAGGTATAAATGACAGTTCAGTTGTTAAGCTTTACACTCGTGGCTAGGTTTTCATTCATTCATTTAAAATAAAATATAACAAGATAAAACAAAAACTATCACATCACAGTTGAACAAGACAAACCAACAGAAGGAAAAGAGCCCGAAAGAAGGCACAAGAATCAGAGACCCACTCATTCACACACTCAGGAATCTCATAAAAAAGCTGAACTGGAAGCCATAATGTACACACGGAGGACTCAGTCCCGACCCATGTAGGCCCTGCACAGGCCTCCTAAGTCCCTCCGAGTTCATTTGATCTTCGCCTCTGTTGGTTAAGAAGGCCTTGATTGTGTGTGAGTGTGCGTATGTGTGTATATTCCATCCTTTCCAGCTCTTACACTCTGTCTCCTCTTCAGCAGGGTTCCCTCAACCCTAAGGGGAGGGATTTGATAGAGACACTTCGTTTATGGTTGTTCACGAGTAGAATTTCAAAACTGAGTTATAAGTTACAGGCCGAATGCCTCATCTTTTTTTTTAATTTTCATACAACTAATAATCACTATTATCTATTGAATACACTCCCTCCTTGACTTCTGTTAGCTCAACCTTCCAAAGTATGTGATCTAATGACATTAATATAATCACAAGTTTGAAATCATCACTCTTATCTAATTCCCAAAGAGTTTCATCAGTTCTTCCTGTTAATAATTTCCATTAGCTAATAATCCATTAGCTCTCACATTCCATCCCTGCCTTCTCCCCTCTTCTATTGGCTTCTGTAGCTAAGAATTTGCCTATTCTAGACATTTCATGCCATCAGAATGAGATGATTTGTTACATTTTGAGTCTTACTTCTTAGCACTCTGCTGTCAAAATTAAATCATGATTTAGTATGCTCCAATAATTCATCTTCTAAATAGGTGAATGATGCTCCTTTTTGTAAATATACCACACTTTTTTCACTCATTGTTCTCTCAGTAGGTGGTTGAGTTGTTTCCATTTGGGACAATTGTGAACAATTTTGCTACAAACATTCTTGCTACAAACATTAAATTTGAATCCTTTGACTGTATACTTTGGAATGTTAATGAAACTTAAAATCACATTATTTGTTATCTTATTTGTTTGGATGCCATAGCTCTTTCTAGAGATGTTACATATTCTAGATAATGTACATTATCTACATATTAGGTCCATGATTTACAAACAGTTCACCCAGTCTAGGTGTTATCTTTATTCTTTTTTATAATGTCCTTTTTAATACAATTTTTTTATTTTGATAAAGTATAATTACTTTTTTCTCCAGTTTTTATGCTTTTGGTGTTTGGTGTCATATATAATTTATGACAATAAACTTCATATACATATATGTCTTTCTCCATTCCACAGGGGCCTGGAGCTCTGCTTCTGGACAGGGAACAGGGATTTTGTTTCTCTCAGGGGCAGCTAGACTGCTTTACAGTGAGGCTCCCGTGTGCTAGGTCAGGGTGCAGAAAAGGTTTTCCATGGTGTTACAGTTTAGCTTTTTAGCATAAGATGGCCCATGGTAATGGAAGCTCGGGCATTATAAAGCCTATGGTGATACCAAATTTTTGCTGCTCTTGGTTAAGAGGAGGGGGTCCAAGGCCATGCCTGGTCAGCTTGCAGCCAAGACACAGGCCTACTGAGGCTCAGGCAGGGATGAACAATGACTCTCAAGCAGTCATGGTGGAAGTTTGTTGGTATCATTCAGCCAGTCAGCAGCACGCATGCACCTCCAGCATTTGAAATCAGGGATTTATAAACCTTGAACAGTGGGACAGATTTCTAGGGCAAATGTGTGTGAGTGTGGTTTGTACGTGTTCATGTATCCATGCTAAAAAGCTAGACATAACAGCAAGCACCTGTCTTCTCTCCTGGGGGTGCAAGGACATGAGAACCTGTCAGGCTTGCTTGTCAGCCAGTGAGTTCCAACTTCACTGAGAAACTATGTCTGAAAAAATAATGCGGAGACTCGTGTCAACCTCTGCAAGTGCATACACACATGCACACATGTGTGCACATACACAAACACATGATAGAGAGAGAGAGAGTGCAGGACTATCAGATGAGAAAGAAATAATGTATTCTTTCATGGGTCTCTGAGCCCTCACAACTGCTTGTTACAGCATCCAGCCTGTTTAACCAACATGCCTCCCAAACTACACCAAACATATCATTTAGGTTCAATTAACTCTTCAGATTTTTTTCTATGGAACCCAAAGTCTATTTCCAAAGCATACTAGGACTGTGAAAACAAAAGTCTTCTTCTCATGATAGCAACAGTAAACTTAAATATTGTATTTTTAATGAGATATTTATAATGCATGGTGGACAGGCAGATGACAAAGACTTTGGCCTGTTACTTATGGTAACGTGTTCTTTGTAACTGGGATATAAGTAGCCAGGCAATATGCATTGTGCCTTATTTCTAACAAGAGACCTTTGAGGAAGATGCTATTCCAGTTTCAGAGAACAGTACAATGAAACCCAGAACAGTTTAGCGACTTGTCCAGAATCACATAGCAAGCTGGTTCCAAGTAGAGCCTGGCCTGAAATGTATATAGGTCAGCCTGAGCTCATCAGATCTTTGTCAGGAGACTGGCAGCCCATCTTATAGTGTGATTGCGAAACAGTTACTGCTGCCATTTTATACCAGAGAGGCTTTTGTAGATGAAAGCTAGAGTACCATCTTACAAGAGTAAAACCACTTCTTGCATGACTAGAATGGGACAGTATGAGAAGGATGTATACTGTGTCAGGCAGCTTTGCTCTCTACTGCCTAGCATCTGTAGTATCCTCTGTCTCTAACACTGTCCCTCACCAGCCGTCTGGCCAGATTCAGATCCTATCACTCCAAGAAATGTTGAAGCAAAATCCTACAAATGTCCTAACATTAGATACAGTGGAACCTAGCTCCTGAAACACAAACAAAAGACAGTACATACTAGAATGCATTTGTATCAAGGGCTATGTAACTGTCCTGGTTAAGTTGTTGTCAACTGGACACAGATAAAGTTATCTGGGATGAGAAGCTCAGTTGAGAAAAAGCGTCCATCAGATTGGCCTGTAGGCAAGCCTATACTGTGTTCTCTTGGTTGATGACTGAGGTGGGTGGGTCCAGTTCGTAGGGTGAGCAGAGAAGCAGTGTTATTCTTGAGTGGGTGGTCCTGAGTTGGATAAGAAAGCAGGCTGAGAAAGCCATGAGTAGCAAGCCAATAAGCAATATTCCTCCATGGCGTCTTCTTCAGTTACTGCCACCAGAGTTCTATCTTGAGTTCCCGTCCTAACCTCCCTTAGTAATGGAGTCTGACCTCAGAATTATAAGCTGAAATAGGTCTTTTCTTCCCAAAGATGCTTTCTGTTGCAGCATCTTATCACAGCAATAAAAACTAACTGTTTACTGTTATTAAGTAATAACAGTTTACTGTTATTAAGTAATAACAGTAAACAATGCTTATTATTTTTTTACTGTTTGGGTGACTCAGGAGTATAGATATAATTTAGAACCATGTCCTCTGTTCCTAGGTGTCTTACAAGTCAACAATCAAAGTGTTGGGTTTGAGTTGTGAGCTCAACCTCTACTGGGAAGAATCTACTTCTCCGAAATACAATTCCTCCTGGTCTGCTGGATGAAGGTTGCAGAGAAACTGCTGTCAGTAGAATCCCCTTGGCTTCTTGCTACCTGGGCCTTCATGCAGAGCATCTCACAGAGCCGGTGGCTCTATTAAAGGGGAGGGGGCAAACAGGAGAGAGAGAACACATGTGAGACAGAAATCATAGTCTTTTGTAACCCAATTAGTGCTTCTATCATATTCTAGTCATTAGAGCCACTGGTCCACTTGGTCCACACTCAAGACAGGACATTACATAGTACATGATATCAGTATATGGGAACACTGTGAACCAACACACTACATGAAATATCTGACACAAGTTATGATTCCTGGCAGGTACTCTAAACAGTAATGGTAATTACTAAACTCTCTTTCTATGGAACTTAGGATGAGCTGAAAAAACCTTTCTATCTCAGTTTGTCACTGGTACAATGGAACTTGGCTTCTTGTAAAGGCTAAATTCCCTGAGATAAGGGATGCAATTTAATTCAGAGGGCACACAGTGGCAACTATTCAATGCATGTTAGTAAATATTCCCACCATCATGATCATGCTGTCTCCATCCTAGGTTTACTCAAGTGCTCACCTATAGCCACAATCATTATATAACAGACACCCACAAAGGCTTTAAGAGCATCTCTTGCTTGTTTTTAGTGGAAGACAGCAGAGAGACAGATAGGAGATCAACACCAAGTATTTGTTCTAGGCTTCTTTATCATCATAGCTCCTTAAAGATACAAGTAAAACAAAGCAACGCAAAGCAAACAAACAAGACATATTAACCATGGATTACAGCAATCCAGAATTTTTTCCTCACCACACCCCTTGTCAAGGATGTTCCAGATAAAGTCACTGGATCAGATAAAGCCTGAATCGAAGGCTGGCCTTAAGAAAGGAATCGACTGTCCTGAGTTTGTAGTACATGAAAAATACCTTTATTTCCAAGAGGTCATGACTCCGTTCACTAATTCCAAGAGCTCAGAATTCTAGGACTTAAGATCAAAAACCATTTTAGTTCATTTTTCTCATTAGATAAGGAAACATAATTTCAGAGAAGTGAAGGTAGCAAGTGAGTATATAGTAAAACTCCAGGACCTTATTTTTACGTTGTCTAGCCAGTCCTTAGCTTAGGTCTTCCATCTCTGTCTAAATAGAAGTTTCCTTGAGAAAAGCAATTCATTTTGCCTTCATGCTTAATATGATTGACAGCAGGAAGCAGAGACTGCAAGCTTTTTTCGAGTCTTCCAAAGAAACTACCCAGCCTACCTCTCACTAATTCTGAGCTAGATGGCTAGTCAAAGCCCCTTCGTTGGAGATCACCTGCAGATATGAACACAGCTTCAGCCCAAGGTAATCACAGAAAAGCCCTAGGTACAATAACGAAAACAGTTTCAGCCCAAGGTAATCTTAGAAAAGTCCTAAAAATGCTTTACATAGACAATGGTACCTCTCACCAAGGACAAAGGCTTGCCAGGGTCCAGACACTAATAAGGAACAAAGGAAGTGTTAGGTGCAGCTTTTCTGATATCAGGGGAACCAAGTGTCTCTAGACTTATTCAGCTAGTATTTGAGGTTTATCTTCCCAAGTACCAAGAGTGTCAGTGTGTTGTTTGTGGGACACACAGACCACATTCACGTTGAAATAAGCATTTAATCCCAGCACTCAGAAGGCAGAGGCAGGCAGATCTCTATGAGTTTGAGACCAGCCTGGTCTACAGAGCGAGTTCCAAGAGAGCCATGAGTACACAGAGAAACCGTGACTCAAAAAACAAAAACAAAAAATAGACCAGAAGGACCCCACTCACACCTCATCACCTTGTACTCCATTGACTTTTGTCTCCTGCTTTAATTACATTGCAGGAGATATTTGCCAAGAAGCCACTACTTACTATATCTGCATGAATATCAGGATCAGAGGTTACCATCCATTCCTCCTTTTGACTCTATTTTTCCTTCTAGAATAATATCACTTTTTCTGTTTCATTTCTAATGTGATAGCAACATAATGATGAGGTTTAATTGTTCCTGGGAGAAAAGCTTTTTTAAAAATGTATTTTATAATATGCTTACAATAAGCAATTTCTCTCCAGAGGAAGTTTTCCATGGGAGGACGGGGGGAGTGATTCTTAAAAGTAATTTCAGCAGCAAAGTAGATTAAATATCCACCATATTAGTCACAGAGCATTAGATGGAATTGAGTTGACCGAGCAGAGGTCAAAGAATGGTTGAAGTTTGTAGCCCACCAGAGGAACAATAAAACCCAACCACACTTAAAATCATGAACTTTAAACCCTTTGATATGAGATCCAAAAGCTCATGGCTCCTTCCAGAAATTTCCAATGCCATGCCTAGTAAAAGAGCAAGTCTCTTCCAGAGATCTTCATTTCATAAACTCCTTTAAGTGGATCAGAAAGCAACGGGAGAAGGCAGGGTGTCCAGATTCCTAAAAGAAATGCATTTCTATGTTTGTTCAACACACAATCGCCAGCTCCACTCTTCAGAACATTCCCAGACAAACAGGTTTCAACAGAACGTGGTATGGGAGAGACGTAAAGTTCATCTATGAAGCCGTGCGTGGTTGGGCATGTAATCCCAGCCCGAGGAAGGCTGCGGCAGATGGACGTCGGGCTGGAAGGCCAGCTGTGCTACACAGAGAGAAACAGACCTCCTGACTGAAGTTTCTGCTTGCAGTTCTCTCCGCCGCAGCCCTCAGTGCTGCTGCCGCCTGGGAGCCCCTCAGCTCATGCCTAAGGGGCAACGGTTTCAGGGCTGATTGGTTTTGATTATAATGTCAAACTGAGCTCCCAGTAACTTCCAAAGACACTCTTGTGAGACATCTAAAAGCCTCAGTGCCCCTGCCTGTGGAGGGAAGCAGCATGAGGCAAATCTCTGAACTTGAAGTTGGCCTGCGGAGACACCTGGAAATTGAGGCAAAGGCTGGGAAGTCATGAAATATGCAGAGAAAGGGCTTCCTATTTGCCAAACTGACTGCGAAATTAGAGGCATGAAGAACAACAATGGAAGAAAATCAATCCACCCTTTCTAATCACTAAACAACTTAGCTATTCCTTCCGCCATGGCTGTTAAGTGCACTGGGTTCCGTCTCCAGCAGCTAATAAAATCAATGTTAACATCTATTAAAGCTATAAGCAGTACATCTGTAAATAATGGGATGTTCTCTTTGGTGCTGGCTTTAGGATGAATGATTACTGACTATGGAGAGGATTTATAAACACAGTTGTACTTATGATTAAACTGTTTATTTCTAAGAAAGTGAGTAATTTGTAGAATTCCTTATTGCTCAGGCAAATGTATATTTGAGATAATATTATGGAAAAATTATGTTCAATGAAAATTTTAACCCACAAATTTGTAAATGGGGAATTACATCATATGGCTGAGAAGCAAAATTTCAACATTTGCTTTCATTGAAGAACACATAGTTTCCCAGGATGGAAGAGTGGACCATGGACAGACATATCCCCATGGGAGTTAAACAGTTCATGGTTGCACTCAGTGTACCTTGAGTGGTTGGGAGAATATTCCATAGCTGTGGGGTGGGGAGCAAATCCATTACATCATTCAACTGAGAGGTATTTGCAATGTGACAAGACAGCCATGTCACCGAGATTCCATGTCATATGCAGCCTCTGTGAGACAGCATCTGAGCTCAGACCTCACTGCCTCTGTGAGCTCAGATAAGTGGCCTCCCTTTCTCCAGCCCCATTCTATTAATCTGCCAAGTGAGGGGCAGCAATACCTCTAATCCCGTGTGGTCATTGTAAATATCCAGTGATTTAACTAACCCTTGTGGGCATTAGAATAGTATTGCTACATATTAATCATCTAAGAGTTGGCTTTTACTATTTCTTTCCCAGTGGATACATGTAGAGTAAGCTCCAAAAGGCTATAGTGATAAGGAAGGTGACTGCTACTGCTGGCCCTTGTACTTCCAGATAGTTACCAGATATTTAATGAACCTTCAAAGCACATTATACTTACAAAATACGTGCTTGTACATTTTGAAATGATGGGATCTCTTTCTTGTCACTGTGCAGTTTCCTTATTTCACTTAATGGTCTGCTCGAAAGCATCTCCACCCCAGTCCTTTAGAGATGCCCTGCTCATCTCAGTGATAGACACAACATAGGTCACTAAATATCATATGTTGAGCAGTTCCTTGACGACGCCCATTCAGACCATTCCCAATCTTTTTTTTTGTCATAAACAGTGTCTCAGTGTACGCATGTAAGCAGGCATGTTTGCACATGTGTGTTTCTATCTGTAGAAACAATGTCAACAAGTGGAAGTGCTGAATCAAAGACAGAGTTGTGCTAACTCTGGCAATAAAACAAATATTCATTTGTCCCAAAGCAGATCTTCAGAGAAGAATCTATCCTGCCGAGCTGATTATATTAAAAAGAGAAGATATTATTCTGTTTCATTATTTTTATAGAAAAACAATGTAGCTTGTTGGGGGAATCCAGCCAGAGAAGACTGAAGAGAGAGATGACAAGGAATACCTTGGCATATACAGTATGATGTCAAGACTAGCCTGGGCAACTGAGTCTATCCCTGCTTCAAATGACAGAAGAAGAAGAGGAAGAAGATGATGAAAAAGAAGAAAGAGAGAGAGAGACAGAAAGAAAGAAAGAAAGAAAGAAAGAAAGAAAGAAAGAAAGAAAATGAAATAAGAATGAAACTTAGCCTTCACTTCACATTTATAAAGCCCAATATGAAAGAAGGAGGAGGAAGGGGCTAGAGGGGAAGCAGGGAGGAAGAAGAGGAAATAGGAAAAAGTGACAGTGGGCTGGGGAAAGTAAGAGAAATACCTACTGAAAATTCAAGAGTTCTTGGCTTAAGATGTATTATAATATTTAGAAAGTTTTGTGGCTACTTTTTTACCAAGTTATCTTCTCCAAAGGCTCAGAGCTCATGAGTTACATTTATTGCCAATCAGATCAAGTGTTTATTCATTATCTGAAAAAAAATTATTAAAGTATAATTTGAGTTAGGAAATCAACAAGGGAATTATTTTTCTCATTTGACAATTTTTAACACATGGAATATAGGTTTGACCAATAGCTCGTGGTCAGATGTGGTATCAGTAGCAGAGAAAGGCCTAGAACGTAGGGGTGGGGTACTAATCCAGGGTCAGGCCCCTCTGTTTACATTGGTTGCCTCCTCCCTAATTTTGGAATCTTGTAACAAATTACATGAGAACCAGATCAGGGGTGAGGAGACTAACTGAAACTTAGATAAATAGAATTGAAAAGACTTCCACCTGAGTTAAGGTATAGCCATGGAGAGGACAGGGTACAGTTCATAAGCCTGTCCATTTTTAGTAGCATAGTGATGAAATAAAGGAGATCCTGCATGCATTGTTCCTCATGGTAAACATTTGTGCTATCAGGAGTTATGTCAGTAATATCAGCATTTCATGGTTCTCTGATAAGAGACACAAAAAAATGTATTTTTATGACTCTCATACTTTTACATATAGAATGTGGTTTGCAGCCAGAGAGATTATATGTTCAATTTTCTAGAGATTGAAAGATTGTTTTTTCAGTAAAAGTTGGTGAAAATGAATGTAATAATGCTCTTACATAAGCTAGGTTTATTTCGTAGATAATAATGAAAGACAGGATTATCTCCCTAAACTTAGACATTTTTCCTTAAGATCTGAATCCCCCTCTCTGAAGTGTGGTTTCTCAAAAAGCAGCGGGCAACATCAAATGTCTGCTGAGTCCCTGTTTCATTGTCCTATACAAGCATGACAGATTCAGAGCATTGGTTATGAATCAAATAAATAAAAAAAATAAAAACCTTAATTTTAGCATTAACATTACAACATATAAATGGCATTACTCTATTATAAAGAAAAATAGCTATTGAAGAGTTAGACTAGTTTATAGCAATCAATTCTTACCTAATGGAAGGAAATGCAAACCTAAAAAGCACTCCGTAGCTCCTTTAGGTGAGGCTTAAGACCAATCCTATTAATTAAAACCAAGTGAGGGAGGCCACAGCATCGTTTAGTTCCCTGTGACACAGAAATTCCTCATTGAACATCTTTTATTTGCCCCATACACAAAACACAAGAGTGAAAAGTTGACAAGGAATTCAAATAAAATGAGTCCGCTACAAACTCCCACACCGTATACATGGAGTGACTAATTATTCCCCTGCTTGTTTGGTTGTTATCATTAGAGTACATCTCGTTTTACTGTTTTTTGTATGTGCTTTTACATGTTTCTCCAGTTTGATATTATCTGTTACAAACACCCAGCTACTTAGGAGCTGCTTCCACAGTATTTTATAACAAGCCTGGGCGGGCACTTAATGAGCCTATTACAAGGACTACGGGGAGAAGAGGCTTTTGTGAGCCCCTTTTCTGCCTATCCCCTTTTGAGTTTAGGAGGTGGGATAAAGCTGTTGAGAGGGGAGCTTAAATGAGCTTTTGCTGGTCGATCCACCTTGAATAGAGCTGGTATGGTTCATTTAGAAACAGAGAAGGGGACCAGGAGGACTCGAGGGAGCATCTCTGAGGGGGGTTGCTGTGGCCGCCACCTAAAGCTCCCAAATGAGACTGACTGAGCCCGTTCCAGATTCTAGGCAGTTGAAGTTTTTACCTTTGCTCTGAGTGAATAACTTCACAGACTTTGACGTCATTCTACTTGGAAGAGAATACAATCTAGCTCATAAATACCTCTCGATGGGGATAGTTAGAATAGAGGAAAGGGATATGGAAGGTTCTGGCAGTTGAGGTCAGACCCACCAACAATCTAATTCTACTCCTGCTTTCCACTAGTCCTGTGGCTGAAGCTGTCTCTTAGTAAATCTACTTGTGATTCAGTTTCCCCCACTGTAAAATGGGTGTGAAGATCCCGCTGCCTGTCAATAGCTTGCTATGTACAGGTAGGTGCCTTACTATCCTTGACTATACCCAGGACCCAACAAGGGCTCCCCCGGGGGCAATACTGTTTCTACCTATGGAAGAATCAGGTAAGAAAACGGTACTCACCCACGTGCATTCTGAAAAAAAAAAAATCTAAACATCTTACCACTCCACACTTAACCTAAGTTTTTTTTCAAATTGACACAAAAGGTAGCCATTATGATTTATTACCTAACAATTCATTGATGTTTTACTTTATTTTCCCTCATGAATTTCTCTGACACAATCACCCCAGACAAAACAGGCAGCTAGTCATTTGAATTTTTGAGTTTTCTTTCCATGGGGACTTTTTGAGGAATTAAAGTGATAATTAAGGTTTCTTCCAATATTTTGTAAAAGATTAAACAAAGGGTTTCAAACTGGGATTTTTGCATGGGCATGTACAGGCTTGTGTTTGTGAAGTCGTGTGCTTTAAGTTGAATTTGAAAACCTTTAGAGATTCAATTATTATTCAGCCTATGGAAGTCCTACCCCTTTGATTCTTAATGTCCTTCATTTATTTATTTACTTATTCTTAGCTGATTTTGTTTTCCTGAAAGAGTTCATGTCATCAATCCCCAAAACACATGAATCCACTGTATCAAGTATCACGGAAAAAAAAATCATAAGAAACAAGAGCATTATATGGGATAGATGAAACAGAGACTCCCCTGGGCCAGCAGAACCCAGAAACTGGCATAAGAAAGACAGTCTTCTTGGCTAATGTTGGGAGCTCAGAAACAAGACACAGAAAGAGATTCCCAGGCTTACATCTGTCTAACACACAGGAGTCACAGAGCCTATGGTGGGGGAGGGGAGAGGCTTGGATCCTAGGTACATTAGCTTTCATGTAGGTCTGATGAGCTGATTACCCAAGAACCTTTCCAGGCCGCCATGGAAAACAAAGAGGCCAGGGAGCCCACCAGCCTGAAAGCACCTGACTACCTAACAGCCAGAAGATGTCAGATTAAATCAGTAAAAGATAATACAAGGCATGAGAGCTACCTTCACAATTCCCCAATTGTCATTCCTAGACAACTTATTGCCTTTTTAATTATGATCTATTTTATGCTTAATTAAAGAACACAAACACTGCATTTCAGTGGAGAATAGTGTAACTATGTTGCTTCGGCTTGGTTGGTTGGTCGGTTGGTTGTTTTGTTGGTTGTTTTGTTGGTTGGTTTTCAGTGTTGAGGACTGAGTTTAAGACTTAGAACATGCTCAGCAAGCATTCTGTCTCTGAGTTATATCCCAAGTCTTTTTTTTTTTTTCTGAGACAGAATCTCACTAGGTTGCCAAAGATGATGTGGACTCACTCTGTAGTCCAGGCTGGCCTGGAGTTTTCACTTCTACCTTAGCTTCCTTTCCAGAGTTACACTGTTTCTAATGTGAGTGTCAGAAGCCACCACATCATGTATGAAAATCTAGAAATGTCAATGTCAAGTGGTCTCCCTGCTCCAGGTTGCCTCCAGCTGGTTAATCTGAACAGTGACTTTATTTTTATTTAAATAAAAAACTAAACCGAGGGTATGCACATACCTCAAGTAGGACACCCATTTTCCAGTTCACTAGTGGTCCAACACAAATCTCTACACCCCATTGATAGTAATCACGGGAGTCTCTGAGTTTCAGAGTCAGGGTGGAGATGCTAACTCTTTAAGGCAGCCTAACTCCCAGTATGTAAGTCCATCCTGACACCCTCTTACTGGTGTGGATTTAACAGAAATCTGAAGTCAGCTTTATTCCCTTCTTAATAAGCAGAACTGGTGAGTGTTATCTATGAGATAAATGCTCTTCATAAACAAAGTAGTTCAAAACCACCACAAGTCTTCCAAACAGTCTCTATAGTGTGTGAGTGTGTTTGTACGTGTGAGTGCATGTGCTTGAGTGTGTATGTGTGTGAGTGTATGTTACTGTGTGTGTTAGTGTAAGTGTATGTGAGTGTGTTTGTGTGTATGTATGTGTGACTGTGTGTTAGTGTGTGTGTATATAATATATGTGATTGTGTATGTGTGAGTGTGTGTATGTGTGTGTGAGAGTATGTATGTGTTACTGTGTGTGGTATCTAATGTGTTGTATGTGGATATGTGTGGTGTATGTGTGTGTGGATATGTGTGTGTGTTGTCATGTGTGTATGTGTGAGATGTATGTGGGTAGATATTTCTGCCATAGCATGCAAATAGAAAACAGGGACAACTTTATGGAGGTGGTTCTCACCTTGCACCTTTATGTAGGGTTAGGGATCAAACAAAGGTTGCCAGACTTGTACTATGAGCATCTTTACCCACTGAATCATCTTGCTGGCCCTACAGTAGATTTTGAACAACTACATGTTTGACTCTAACTTTGTCTTCAAGTATGCTTTTCTTGTCTCCTCTCTCCCTGTTTTCCTCCCTACCTTTCTTTCTTTCCTGAGGAAAGAGAAGCTTCATTTAGACCTTTTGCCTAACTAATATGTCATTAAAAACAGAACAAAACAAACAAAAACCCATTGCTGTTAATTACACAAATTATTCCATGACTAACCACTAGACCTCAACCAGGTTCAAGTGCAATCTTAATTGATTCCTTAGATTTGAAACTATTTGTTCACATTAGTCCATATATTGTGGTTTTGTTACAAGCTCAAAACAGGTTCTTTGAGCATTAATTGCCAACAGGGCACCATTTTCTGTTTTCCAGAGTTAAGTTACTCCAGTCCTACTGTAAAAGAAACTGAGCCTGTCACTGCTTCATACCAGGGCACACTCAGTCCCCCTCCCAAGGTGACCTCTGAGGCAAAAAGAGAAATCTATTTCTGTGTTGCTGACAATTCCTTACAAGGATGAAAATGTCCTAATTCCATAAGCAACGTAATTTTGATAGTGTAATAGCTGACCATTAGGTATCAGACCAGATTCAAGTGGGACTGGCCCAGTTTCCTGAGGTCCGAATTAATTCTCATTAGGTTATTTCATGCAAACTTTTATTTTTATTAGTTGTCAGTATTTTACTAAAAAGAGAAAAAAATTAACCTTCAAAGTAGACAGTGTACTTTGGTTCTCATGCTCAGATAAATAATTATCAAGGTAGAGATTCCTACTAGACTTTTCATGGGTGGATGGGGGAGGTAGCAGTGTGTTTGTGGATATGGGTGCCTGGACCTTCATATGGAGATGCCAGAGCCAAACATTAGGCATCCTTCTTAATTGCTGTCCATTGTATTACCAGGGTTTTTTTTAAACAAACAAACAAACAAACAAACAATATTTATTATCACAGTCTCTCACTGAACTAGAAACTTACTGTTTCGGCTAGGCTGGCTGGCCAATTAGCCAGTGAACTCTTAGTATATGCTTGTAGCCGTCCCCAAGCTAGGATTTCAGGCCTGCAACACCATGCATAGCCTTCAATGTGGGTGCTAGGGATTCAAACTCAGGACCTCGTGCTTACAGAGCAAATGCTCTTATACACTGAGCCCTGTCTACAGCCACTACATATTGTTGCTTTTGGTTGGTTGGTCGGTTGTTTGGTTGGTTCTGACTCAGTCTTGTCCTGCAGCCCAGACTGCCCTCAAATTCATAATCAGTTCCTACCTTCCCAAGTAATAGGACCACAGCCCTGCACTACCATTCAGGCTGTGCAGACATGAACATGTAATTACATTCTAAGAGACCATTGACTTTTTTTTTCTTTCACAAACTAATTACAGAAAATACTACCTTTACAGCCTCTCAGAGTTTAGCTGGGGAGCATTTGCAGACAGTGGATCCCAGATACTGTTTCAGTAGAAAATCCAGATAGATGTTGAGAATCAGGAAAAAAAAAAAAAGAGGTTGATTTTTCTCATGTTTTACAACTTTCTCTCATTGCAAAGATTGGCATCTTTCAAATACACAAAACCCTGTACTGAATTGTTTTCTTGTTTTCTCTGATAAAAACATATTGATGAATGTAACCTCCCAGGACAATGACCTGTGTCTCAGTTCTAAAGCAAGTACTTGAGAGGTGTCCGTCAGATTCTTTTCTCATAGGCTTCACAGAAGAGTGAAGACACTGAGAAGTTGCAAAGACATATTTCATCAGTTTGATAACATGAATCGAAATCAATAAAACAGTGCATATTTCTCCCTAATTAGAACCCAGAGTTCCCCATGCTTTGATATTTGCTAAAACCAATTTCCAGAGTCCAACTACGAAACTTCCTCGTTCTCATTTTCAGCAGCTTTCCATTCCCATCCTGCAATGCAGTTCTGGGAAGAATCATGGTTGTTTCCAATTCTAACTCTCACTTAGTTAATTACTAAAGTGGTTGGTCACTGTGTTCTCACAATAAGAGGCAAATGTATGGGGTCCACTGACAAACACAGGTGTTACTAATTACTATACTGTAGCAGTGTTTTCCCCTAAATCAGAAATTGTCACCAAAATCACAGGCAAAACAAAAGAATGAATGAAAAATGATAGGGAGAGAAAGAAAAAAGAAAGAAGAAAGAAAGAGAAAGAAAAAGAAAATTAAAAAAAAAGAAACGCTAGATGCCTAAATTTGTGCTGAATCAAGCTCTAATTTTGATAAAGGGAACCAGTGATTGAGAAAAAGTAAAGAACATTGTCAGGTAACCATAAGAAATGTAGGAAAATAGGAAGACAGAGGTTAGGGGGTGGGGAGGGTGAAAAAAGAAAAGGAGGTGCGAGTAACAGTCTTTAGAGAAAAATAACGCCGCTCTATCAAAATGTGCAAGCTTTCTTATCAAAGGAAGTCTGACTTGAGCCATTCAAATCAGAACTTCAGGAATGTGGCTAAAGCGACCAATGTCTTTTCACAGATAACAGATGAGTGAATGCTTTCCCCCAGCACTTCTTTTTTTGAGCCCTTAAAAATTACCACCTTGGTGTCTGCAGCAACCCCAGTCCCGCTTCCCGCCACAGAAAGATGCCTTGGGCCTGGGGAAGTCCCACCCCATCCTTGCTGAGAAACGTGGTGTTGCTGAAGTATAAACAGAGAGCGCTCTTTCTTTGACCCACTCTGCAGCGTGATGGGGTAGTGTTGTTAGTTTATGTGAGGGAAAATAGCATAGGCTTTCTGAAAAAAAAAAAAAAGTGGAATTGGATTAAGGCCTTTGTGCGAGCCTCAATGCTGAGGGGAATTAGCAAGGGTTGTAGGCACTTAAAGGGGCCCTCACGCCGAAGCTTATCCCAGATTTTGCACAATAAACATTTGAATATCAACAGTGTTTTGCAACTTGCAGCACTAATGTATAAACTTCTCCCTTTTGAAACTCTCAAATCCTTCCAAATGTCTGTAACACTTGCTACATAAACATATAGAAGCTGGAGTAGAAAACACCAACTCGATGATGTAAGTCTGCTTTTTGAAAGATCTTTCTCCCTTTCTATCTGCGGGATCTAGAATGTTTTATAATGGCTGGCTGGTTTAAGGACTTTAGATGCTCTATTTAATTTTAATCATTCAACTTGCTTTCAGGCTTTGCATTCTGATATGGGGGAGGGGAGAGTCTCAGGGATGGACAAGGATACGTGACTGAGTTCAGAACTATTTGAGACCAGATTTTTCTTGTTGGATTTTTAAACCTCAGCGTCCTAAAGGATCTTTTTGTTTTAAAAGGAATCCTTGTAAAGGTTTCAAAGCACCATCCACCTTGGAAAGAAAAAGACTATATTGTCGATTAAAGCTCACTGACTGCCTCATTGGGAATCCGCATAGGAAAGCCAATTCCCACCCAGCAAACTAATCTGATATCCAGCCATCCTGGCTGAAGACAGGAGGCTGATTTTTGTAGCGAGGGCGTCCAACATCAAACACTTATTTGATGTTCCTGACATTAAGCAACTTCTGTTTTTCTTCTTGTTGAATCCCAAACTGAAAAGTGAAATCAACATGTTGCAGAGCCTAAGGGAACAAAAAAAGGAGAGAGAGAGATCATTATTCCCACTCTTCCCAAATCCATCAGGAGGCAGGCAGACTTGGTATTTTGTTTTTTGAAAATAGGATATTGCCTGTAGGTTGTTGGAATCACAGAATCCCTGCGCTTAGCTCTTTGTGTAAGCCATGCCTTAGCATCATTTCATAAGGCTTGAGCCTCTTCTAATGCAACACAAACACGTTTCATTAAAGAACTCCACGGTTTAAGAAACTTGACAAATAAACAACCCCCTCCTTCCTTTCCAGCAGGTAGAGAGGATTTAGAGCAACACTGCCTGGTGGTACCGTATTCCACCCAATTGAGAAATTTGTAGGAAAATATATCTAGAGTGGTCTAACAGAGTAATAAAACACGTGTTTGAAATTATGATTCTTTTTGTAACTCTGCTCATTTCATGCCTGAAAAGACGGTGGTAAAAATCCAATTGCACTGGGGGCCAGTTGGGGACCGTGCGAGGATGAAGACATCACTGTCCGCAGCAGCTCAGAGGCTTGTTGAAGCAGTTTGCCTATTGAATTTGATACAATGACGTGTAGATGAATAAAGTTATCTCCAGTTCTGAATAGGATGGTGTCAGTGGGAGGGTAAGAAGGGGGAAACTTACAATCTGAAAAGAATTCTTTTTTTTTTTCTAAAAAAAAAAAAACCCTTGAAGGTCAGGGTCCAGCTGCCAGGCAAGAGCAGAATACAACAAAATGCTGGACAAGCCTAAATAAAGACGACTATGGACACGAGATACACATATTGCAAAAGTTGCTTGCTTCAAGTAACTAATGTATTACCTTCTCTTTCTATAGGCAAAGAGTTATTTTCTCCCTTTAGAATGCCTTAGACTCTGATGAAAAACATAGGAATATCAAGAACATCTGTAAAAATCACAGCTTTTAATGAAACAGACGAAACAGGCCATCAAAGGTAGGAGAAAAGAAGAAATTCTCATGATTATGGCTTAATTCTAATAGATTATAATTATTATGATTGGTATGAGCCAGCCTCTGACTGACATTCCATTTTCCCCCCATTTAAGCTTTCATTTAAAGGGTGGGGGTGGGTGAAGGGGAAAAAAACTAACAGCCATTAATTATTCTGCAGGATTTGCTGCTTAACTCAATACAAGGCCTTTAATCAAATAGAGTAAAGAGATAAAACCTTTAACGTGAGTCATCACAGACACCCACTTTCCCCAGCTCGTTTGCTCTACATTGGTTTGGAAAGTTAATATTTTGATTCCTGACCATTCTAGTTTTTGCGATACGGGACAAACTGACGGACTTGCAGGAGGTCAGCTGGGGAGTAACTCAAAGTTTGGAGAATTTATGATGAATTGACTTGATCTGCTAATAAATGTTTATTAGCAGTTCTCACTGCTGTTGATTCCTTTGGCTTTAAAGAAAAGAAAGAAAGAAAATAACTAAAAATTAAACTAAATGTGCTGGATCCCCAAGGATCACTGCACGCTTATTTTGGTCAAACATTGTACTTCTATACTCTGCTATAGTCTTAGAAGACAGAATGAGAAAAGGGGAGATGAAGTAGAATATGGGAAATGCATCTTGGAAGTAAGAGGAAAAATACTCTTCCTGACAAATGCTACAGCTGTTTGCTTTTGGTTTTTTTTCTATGCAGATGTCTCTACAGAAAGTCATCTCAAAAAAGAAAAGAAAAAATCTGAGATGGCAGGCATTCATTTTTACATTCATGTTAGGTGTTTTTAATTGCCCTTCCTACCATGGTTACATTAGGTTTGAGACATGGTCCATCAAGTTTTTATTTTGTACAGTGCTCAGTGGTAAGTTAGTTGCCCATGAGCTTGCCAATTTACAAAATGGGGAGATGAACATTTTATTTCCTTGCATTTTGACCTGAGAATGTTAGAAGTCCAGAGTGAACATCTGAACTCACTGTGGTGGCGATTACCATATATTAAAATACTATCCACATCAGTCTTAAATTTCGCTTAATGTTTGTCATATAGGCAAAACCATCTTGCCAACAGAAAGCTAGTTATCCTTTATTTAAAGTCATGAAACACAAATAACAATAGAGGAAAAAAAGTAAATTAGCTCATTTGCTTACATGACGTTATAGATGTCCAAATTTTATCAAAGTCACTTATCTGCATGCCTTTCTTTTTTCCTACCTTGGAAAGAAAAGCCTGAGGATAATCAATAGATTGAACTGGTCATGCGATAGAGTAGAACAATATTTTTATACTTCAGTCTTTCTGTACTTCAACAATAAAAAAAAAGGATGAGTTTCTTCAAGACACATGTTGCCATTAGACTGTTGGCGTACCATTATGCAGTTAATAGAGGTAAAGTAACTCAGAATGCGGGATCGCAAAGGTTTCTTTAAAATGTCTTTGCAGAAATTATAGTTTCTCTTGTGTGGTCCTCCAGGCTGCACTGAGCAGCTCTGTGGCGGCACTTGTTAAAGGGAGGATTGGCGACGTGCTGTGTGTATAATGTAACTCTTACCAACAACTTGCAGAGATTAAGGGTCTGGCAGAAGGGTGTCAATGGAGGTTTAAGGGCTCTGCTTTCTGAAGTTGCTGCAAGTTAATAATTAATGAATATCTTTCTTTGATGGTTCTTTTATATTTGGATGCGGCTGCCTGAAAATCAGACACAAAGAAAACTTGATTTTGTTTGTCATTAATTTTGACTTTGCTTAACAAATTGTGTGTGTGTGTGTGTGTGTGTGTGTGTGTGTGTGTGTGTGTGTGCATTTTAGCATCATAGCCCTGCTTGCTTGGCCTCGTTTTAAGGTAGAGATGAAATCCTTCATGAACAAAACTGTTTAAATGTACCAGCGTTGACGCAGCAGTTTTTTACAGTTGGTACATTCTAAGCAGTTTTCAAGTCTTTCAGATGGGCTGGATCCAAACAACCACTTGATACAATATGTTCACAGAGGAGTTCCTAGCCTCACACTGTGTAATAATTTATTCTGAGTTCCTTTAGCATATGACACTTAGGCTGATATTTTATTCTATGCTGCATTTTAAAGTCGAGGGGAAGGATTACATAATCACTTATAATAAGCAAATGCTAAATGTGTTGTCTATATGCTAGTCATGGCAGCTAATAGGCTACGTTTTGGCCAAAGAAGTATAAAATATACTAATTGAGAAAAATTAAGTTTTGAAGTATACCCAGCCTTGAAGATGTTCAAATAAACTGTTGCCATAGGATACATGTAACTTATCACAATCTTTATTTGTACCAAATCCATTCTGCTTACAAGACTACAGAATGATCTTAGCAATAGGACAGTGACTGTGTGGCTTACATTATCTGCATTGGGTATACTTCAATTGGGACCACACTTAAAGTCATTCCAAATGTCTTTTTTATGCCAAACCAATTCCTGTTGACTCATGTCCAATCTCTAATTATATGAATAATTATTTCTGAATCCCATAGTTCTCCTAAGTAGCATCTCTTTTAATAACTGCAATTGATACTTCCATCAGTTAATATACTGTCTTGCCTCAGCAAATAATCAAACATCTGCTGGTTGCGTTTCCTGTCACTGAGTAAATGATTTTATTTAAGAGAAATCATGTAAATTAAAGAGGGAGACCGACTATGCAATTTGCCATTTTCATTAGCAGAAGTGCGCCGATTCCCGTAAGAACTACTTTCACACCTGAAGGAAAGTGCTCCCTCACTTCCTCTAATGAGGTTAGGGAATAGAATTTGATTCTAGAAAAACAATATAAAAATAAATTCTGTTTGAGTCTACATATTTTTTGCTATTCTAACTGTTGATATTTAATTAATGACCAGCAAAAGGTGATCTTTAATGCATCTTGGTACTGTGCGGATCTTGCTGTGACATGGTATATTAGGCTTCTTTCTAACTGTGGTCTTAGAAGTTAATACAAGCTTCCTGTATGTAACAACTAAGGAAGTGGACTACATGTTGCTATAATTTTACACGATGCTTTTGTTATCTTTGTTGTTTGTTTGTTTGTGGGATGTTTTATTAGTGTGCTTGCTAGCGCTATGAGTTTTTCCTTGATACCTTTTAATACACACATATGGCATCCATTTAAAGAAAAAAAAAAAAAGGAAGGCTCCCTCCTCATTCCAACTCCCAATGCTATCAGTGATCTCCTGTAATTGATAAGAGCATTTCTTCCTTGTTTCTGTCTGACAGATGTCAAATGCAGAAACTGCTGACCTAGAGGGGCCATAATACACTTGTTCTTGTCCTTACCTGTTTTCACAGAACAAGCTAGAAAAGAAACCTGTCTGCCTGGATATGTGATTAGTGCTCAGGTTGGACATGACAATACCTCAGGATGATGTATTAAAGCGATAAGGGATGAAAACGATAAAAGATAATAAAACTTCCAAGCCAAAAAGCTAACAGGTAACAAGGTCATGAACACAAAGAGAACAGGAAAAAATAGGTGAAGAATTATCTTAACCAGTGTGGTCGATAATACTGCTTTAGAAATACACACTTCCATTTAAAACCAGGGGAGGGGGCATGTTAAAGATTTTTGATAAAAGATGTTTTTCTTTTTTTCAACTAAATAAGGTTCACATAGTTAATATGGAAATGTCTTTTAGAGATGAGTGACACTTGTTGCAAAGATTTTCCTTTGGAGAGTTCTTCACACACTAAAAAATAAATCTGTATCCTTGTAGGGATAATTATATAAGTTCAATCTTGCATAAATGACTATGGCCGTGTGATTGGTTCAGGACTTCTAAAATCAAAGACTTTTAAAGTACCTTATTCAGGGAAGGAACAAAAGAAAGAATACTGCCATAAAAGGAGACATTTTTATCATCTTTGATTTAATTCCTTTGAGGTTCTTCCTTTAACTAAAAATAGAAATTACCCTTCTCACTGTTTCTGTCAAGATATCTAATTTATTCCATTGTAATTTTCCAAATCATCATACATTTTTGAAGACTAGAGGGAAAATTATTTAACAGAAATGTTTGCCATTTAGAATTATTCAGGGGAAAAAAAGCCTGAATTTAGTATTATGTATCGCTTCCCAAAGAGATCGTGAGGAACTGAAAAGCAATGTTACCTGGCTTGTCTGTTTCTATGTTAGAGAAAAACCTCCATGTTGTAGAGCATTCTTTTTGCTATTGATTATAAATGAACCTAAGATGTATAGCCATCTTTAGAATGTATAACCTTTATATTGGCCAGAGCAAACTCCAAATCTGCACCTCATTTTCCTTAATCATAAATGCAGAACGGCACAGGGAACAAAACCCTCATGCAAAGAGAAAGCGTACACCACATTCACTGCATTAGCTTTTCACTGGAACAAGATTAAATATTGTTTTTTCTTAAATTGATTTTTATGTGTTCCTGCTGTTTTTCCTGTGTCCTTCACTTTGTACTTTGGTTATGTTACCCTTGGCTCAAAGAAAGTCCACTGCTGGAATATCAGAAAGTGGAAAAAAACCTGCACCATTGTCCCCATGAAATAGATATTGTTTTAGAATGTTTGTCCTTGAGTTTAAAATAAAAGATATGCTAATAAGTGCCCTGTTCAACACTGTGCTCTCCTACACTAAGAAGCTTGTTTTCATTTGATGAAAACTATTAATGCTAAAACAAAAATTGTTTTGGATTCATTTATAAGGGATACGCACCTACCTCTTTAGTTAAAATCAGTGATCCATTAAGGCCTTCCTAGCTTTTTTCCAAGCTCCGAGCATACTGACTATTTAAGTATGAAAGAGCATGAAGGTGGGGGGTAGGTTTAGCTAAATAAAAGATTGCTTGATATCTTGGGGTTCTTTGAAGAGTTTTATAGGCTTAGAGTTCACAGTTTGAATGAAGGACATTTTTTTAACTTTTATATATGGAAGTTTGTTAACCTGCATTTCAATTATTGAATAATTAATTAATTATACTAATTGCCTCAGTGAAAAATTACACTATGAGCAACTGAAGCTGCAGTCATAAACTGAAGTTTATAGTTGCAATGTGGAAATAAATAAAACTATATGGGGTTATCAGTGGTTTTCAATCTGTAGCATAGGATGTTTATTTTATATGAAGATTCAAGATACTCTGAAATGTTAGCTTTGTATTTTATGAGCCTGATATTTGAATGCTAAATCTGTCAAGTTATTTTATGTAACAACAACAAAAAACACCAGTTATTTATCTGTTGTGTTATTTTGACTTTGAAAATTTGAGAATATTGACAAACAAGAAAAATAAGTCTTTATACATGAAATACATTCTTGTAGAAAAAAATGATGCTTACATGCTCACAATTTTAAACCGAAAAACAAGGAAGGATCTATATTTCAAAATATAAAGAATTATCTTTGGAAATTTTGTCTTTAAAAATGTACTTTAAAACAACAAGTAATTGGAAATTCTCTAAATTGAAGGAAGGAAACTCATTTCATTAAATGTTTACTGTCAGTTTTAAAACAAAAGCTCTTATGCTTTCTTTATCTTGAAATACTTAAATAAGCCTTGGAAAGCAATGACAAATAAACTAAACCTCGTAGACTTCCATGAAATACTTCTCTTGACAAAAATAAATAGAATCAAACAGAGTCCACATGGGCCAATATTGACACAAACGAATGAGAAACAGAAAATGCTCTTCCATTCTGCTTAGCCTTCTCCCACCTAGCACAATGCTCTGCTACAGTATTGGTTTCTAGGAATAAACATGATTAAGATATCAAACTTTTTTTCTGCCCTATTTATCACCTGAGATATTAACTTAAAATATTGATACAATTATTCCTTTTTAAATACGTCTTGAAATTTTTATTATCTTCAATAGGTAGGAGCTCTGTGTCAATGATGTGAAGCATAGCAATAAGTCCAACAAATAAAAATTGAGTAAATTCGTAAACTAAACTTGTTACTCAAAATGTTGGCTTCTTTTTAATTGAATAGATCCAGATAGTTTTTGACTACTTTTGCTACATTTTGTTATTTATTATGGCCATTGAAACTGAACTTTTGTTATCATTTTCTGAAATAGAGCACACTGTATGATCACAAATTATTTTAAATGGTAAATTATAAAATCAAATAGTAGCTTATAAATCATCATGTTGTCTTTCCCTCTTGATATTGCCTTTCAAAATGACTTTTACTTAGAGAAAAGCAAAGTAATTTCAAAGATTACAAATTATCTTTTTAAAATATTACAAATCCCTTCCCCATTCTTATATGTATTATAGGTAAATCTTACAACAAATGAATTATAATTACAAAGAATTTTTATAAACCATAATAGAAAAGTACATAATATTTTTAAATCTCTAACTTTATAGTCCATGGAAAAATATGAGATCTGAATGAAATTATTTTTACTTTATTGTAGTATAGCCTGTAACCAAGTAAAAACGTGTTTAAATGTGTGTAAAATCAGCATTCTTTAAAAATCAAAACCTATCCAAAGAGAAAAGAAAACTATACTAAGGTAAATAAGCATTGTTTGTTTTTTCCAAACCACAATAGTTTGTTCTAATGCTGCAATTATTAAAGGCTTCTGGGGTGCAATGTTGATAAAACTGCTCAGTTGACAAGATCTTAAACTTTTAAGATTATGAAACAGAAAATTGTACATTCTATTTTATTTTTTGGTATACAACTACTTGAAGGGTTCTTAAAGTTTACACAGATATTAGTATAATATTTACTTAGCATTCAATTTATTGGACAATTATTTGAAAATAGCAAAACAAAGAACAAAGCCAAGTTTTCTTTCTTCTTGAAACTCAAGTCATGGAGGAAAAGTTTGATTATTTTTACTGAAATATTTATAATTGTCATTTGAAATTTAAATTAATGCCTTCTGTGAAAACTTTTTTTTAAAAAGACAGTATCTTTTCATTAATGACATTTTTTCCAGTGGTAAGCTGTGGGAAAAAATACATTTATTTATGCAATAAATCCTAACACAGAGATGAACTGCTCTTATTTTAGAAGATTTAAAGAACATATATAGTTTTAAAATGCTATTGGTATATTTAGCCTTTTACTCTTGATTTATTTAGATGCAAATTATATTGCTTGTACATAAAATGTCTCTGTCCTTTTTTAAATGCTCAGAAATTAAATAGGATTCCACCGTATTAAAATCTGAAGCTATTTTTCCTCATCCGGGATCTGTTTGCATTGCTGTTGGTTTAGAAGCCACGCTTGCTCTAGGCTAGCCAGCGCCTGTAAGTGACTGAAACTATTGACCAGTGTTCTGCTTGCAGTGACTAAGAGAGTGGGTCGCTCCCAACTTGCTTCTTTTCAAATTACGATTCCTACTAGGCTCATGTCAGTGTTTTCCTCTCTATATTTGGCTGTCATACTGCAGTTTGAAGCCATTAAAGGGTCTTTTGCAGCAAATCTTTCTTTCAAGGAGTTATCAGAGAAGGGAGCTGTGATTCATGAAGAATTTCAGATTTTGTCAAAAGATAACATCAATTTGTGCAATAAATTGGCTCATATATGTGTTCAAAATGGAAATAATAAAGACACGTTTTCCAAAGTTGATTTTTTTATTGCTAGAAGTCCTTCACTAAAAAACTGATCTGAATTACTTAGTTAGATCAGATTATGTAATAAGGAAAGAGAAAATTCTAGAAAAAAATAGAATATAGTCTTCCAAAAATAAAAGAAGGCAATTATATCTACAGGAAGCTTTCTCAGGTTTTTTTTTTCCTTAGAAAAACAAACTCCTTGGATTATGCTATAGTTATTTTTAAAAATCATTTACTAACATGCTGCTAAACTGTTTGATGATTTAACCTTTACTTGTAAAGGAGTAAAAATATTTTACATCTCAACAAAGTAAGAGAAGCTAGAAACTAGCAAGCCTTTTCAGACACTTGGTTGAGCTGGAGTTAAATGACCCTATTGTCTTGTATCTTCTCCGCCAGCACATGATGAATAGGTAAATTCACATAGTAAAAATTTGAATTGAATGCATACTTGATCTGGATGCTTTCCTGATTAATTTAGTTTACTTATTTGAGCCCATTAAGCATAGAAAAAAAAAGTTGGCTGTTTTCACAGTACTGAACTGAGAGCTATCCATATTTTATGATAGATAGGGCAATATGATCAGAATGTGGAATTCAAACTTAAACCTAAAAAGAATAAACTGTTCTCATCCACACACACTCATAATAGGAATCTTGAAACTATTTCATTATTCTTAATTTAATTAAGAGGCCTCAAACAATTAACTGATACTACATTCACACACAAGAATATATTATCAGCAAAGCCTTAAGAAGGTGTTACAGATCCTAATTTTAATCCTGAATTTTAATATTTCCCCCTCCCTAAAAAATAGGCTTAGCATCTTTGCAAACACTCATTTTGTATACAATTCTGGAACTTCTTAGTGTCCGCTGGCTTCATATTAAAAATAGAAACTGCTTAAACTAACATATTAATTAAATAATAATTTATACATATTTATACAAAGAGTATGCTAATATGAAGCTCAGTTATGTTGGCCATGTATATGTATATATAAATAACTGATGTGTGGACTTCATAGTACATGTACTTCAAGAGATAATGTGCAATATTCACAAGACATCTTTATTTAATTCCACTTGTGTTCAATGGACTGAGGTACTGTTGAACCCACAGGCAGATGCTTTGAGCATCCTAGATGATGTGATCCAACACATTGCACAATGCCAGGCACTCAACAAGCCAGGCAGAGATGCTCAGCACTGTTTCCTAAGCAGGTCTCTCTCGCTAATAGCATGCTGTGTCATTATAGTTTAAAGGAAGTTCACCAGCTGGCACACATCTTCAAAGTAACCCTCCACCTCAGCTTCGCATGTTGCCACTATAAGATGCATTATCGTGGAGGTTTAGACACAGCATTATGGAGAAATTGGTCCAGGGCGAATGAACCTCAGACAAAATGGATGGAAAAGGTATAGGAGATGATACTGTAGCAGAAAATACAAACATGCGGGCACACACACACTCACACACACCAAGGCCCCTGCTTTAACAGCTATATTTATAGAAGTTGGCAACGACATAAAATTGTATAAATTGAATACATGGCACTGAGTCATACTTTAAACTTTCCCCTGAGTAGTTTCTTGGTTTGCTTAATTTAAACTTGATTGGCCCCTTCTTGCAGTCTCTAATAAAATAGAAGGGAGCTCCAGCGGCCATGCAGGCAAAGGGCAGGAAGCCGTACAATCCATTCGGCGCCCTTTCTGATACATTTGCTCTGACTGGCAGTACAGGGTGATAGGATGGAGCCAGGTGTATGATCTGATGAGTGCCTGGTGTGACTGGGGGTGACTCCTCTAGACAGCTAAATTAAAAACCTCCCTGCAATTTTGCTCTTAATCACCCCCTCCCAGGCTGTAATTGGTGATGGTCACTTAACTCTTTCTCTCCTCTACATCACGTGTTTCTCAAACCCTTCCAAGAGGATTCAGTAGAATCGGCTGCGCTGACCTCCCCTGAGCACTGGGATATAGCAGGCGTGGGCCAGGCCAGCTCTCACCAGCCAAATGTGTTATATCTCCTTTCCTATTCTGAATAAGAGGAAGGAGATAACGGGTGGGATGATGAAGTACCATTCATTTTTACTTTTTCAAAAGTCCATCACAGATGTTGACTTTTAGAAAAATAACCAAAGATGTCCTACATTGTACCTGCAATTGATTGGAGTAATAAGGTCCCTTAAAAGTGTTAGTAATGCAGATCGAGCAAGAAAGGAGGAGAAAAGCAAATGTTTAAGGGACCTCCACATGAGGCAATACCTGATGGTACTCAAAAACCACTCAGTGCAACAAAGGCCGGTAGTGTTTCCCTCTTTATGAGGGTGCTCATCTGGTTGTTTTCCTTTGTGCATTTACTTTTCGCCCAGACATATAAATTATTGGAAGGTGCCATCAAACTAGGGTGATTATAGATGATGTCACAGACCCGTGGCAACCTGGAAGACCACTGGAGGAACTGAGTGGGTGATTAACTTGGTTTAATAAACACATGCTGAGCAGGAGCAGGCACGCAGGATGGGCAGATGAGGCTCACTCCCTGCCAGTAGGAATGCACTGCCCCATGGGAAAGAGACTGGACAGTCAAAGGGACATATCACTCCAATGCCGAATGAAGCATGCAGTCACTGAAAGCCATGCGAGATACAAATGGAAGCTACAGAAAGGGGCCAGAGGAAGGCCAGGAGTCTTGAGAAAGTGCATGTTTCACCTGGTAAGTAACCTTAGTAAGAAAGAGCAAACTCACATAGCTGAACTTTAATTGATACAACTGAGATTTACAGGGTTGGCTCCGAGCGCAAAATGATTGCCTAAAAGAGGACCAGCCATTTCTCTCAGGCCAGAGAAGATACTGTGGGTCTGTCAATGGAAACACAAATGGCTTTCTCTCTTTGGACCCCGGTATCCATCTAGGAGGGCATCTAGGCTGGAAAGACAGTTTGTTTCTCCTCCCAAGGAGAACAATTTTCTCAATCAGTAGGCTCAGGCTCACATATCTACAGGCACATCCTAAGCTCTGAACTGTATTTGACTGCCTCTGTGAGAGAGGGATAAGAAAGCTATTTTCCAATTCATTTTGAAAATAGTCCTTAGTTCCACATGAGAGTTAAGCCAATTCAACCGAGGTGAAATTCAAAACCAGAATCCCTCTCTGAACCTGGAAACAGGGGGTGTCTTCATCTTCATCATTAACAATGACTGACTTAGTGCAGCAAAAGCATGACATTGTCCCCACCCATTGGGTCCATTTAAGTCATTGCCACCCCTGCCTTTTTGCTCTGCTTTGGCAGAATGAGAACAGTCCAGCCTGGGACATTTACATTCTTACATAAGGACCTGCAGGAAAATCCGGATCCTTTAAACTGCCAAGTGAACTAAACCAAAGAAAAGGTTGTTGGTTTCACAGCACAACAAATTTTGGCCAAAGAGTGACTGAGCAGCTTGCCCAAGTTAGCAGCTAGGAACTAGGACCCATGTGCAAGGGACCCTCGGTGGTCTGCACAACACAAAAATGATCTCATTACCACTATGACTTTGCTGATATTAGCCAGATCAGACAGAGACACCTTCAAGAAGATGCACCTGAACCTATCATCAAATAGCCTGATAGAGTGATAGAGAACAGCTGGAAATTTCAATGAAATATGTAGCTGGGTATGGCTCTGACTAGACCCTGAGAAAGCATAGATAAGAACTGTTAGTTAGCCCAGTCTGGTGGCACAGGCCCATAATCCCAGCATTCAGGGAGGCAGAGGCAGGTGGATCTCTATGAGTTTGAGACTAGCTTGGTCTACAAAGTGAGTCTAGGATAGCCAAGGCTACCCACAGAAACACTGTCTCAGAAAAAAACAACCAAAGAACTGTTAGTTATTTTTTTTATTTCCCAACTAGATACCATCTCTGAAGATTATTAAGTGTCCAACTGGAGTATTTGGACTTTCCTACTGATGCACACAAGAGGTGAATGCTCATTTGTAGCATCTTCCTGAGACTCACGGGTATTTCCAGACACAGCCGCTCCTTCTGTAGGAGCAGAGTCTCCTGTCTTGAAGCCACAAGCAGATAACTGCTTCATCAAAATGAATGAACACTGACAGTGATCTCTCACGGGTACTCTTCTACCATGAAGCACGCTGTGATGGCTTCCAAGAGCAAAAGCTTCAGCTTCAGAATATGGTACAAGCGCTGGCCCCCTTCTTACCTCTATGGCCACCTTCTTGTACAGAGCTGTGGGAATATGGACAATAGCTGAGCAACCACACAAAACATACCAGGCAGAGTAAAAACCCTGAGCAAAATAGCTCTCATCCTTCTGCAGAGCAGACACACAAGATTACTGATGCCAAGTAGTTTCCTTCAGGATTTTTCAGTGTCTTCCCACTGAGCAACAAATCATATAATATCCAGCGTCCTGATGTGAGCAGCATGAGCTTCCTGGGGGCACTGCAGAAGACATATGGAAGTGGTATTCTCTCCATCAGGAGTTGCCAACCCAAATACACGAACCATTTCTTCCTGAGGAGGGTGTGTGCTGCCTTTCAGAAAGCTTTGTCTTATGATTATGATCTTGCAGAGTATGAGGGCAAGTCAATATGCTGGTTACAAGACTCCACGGTGGGAGAGGAATATGGTGGTGGGCATTAGCCTGGAGAGCTGCCCAGATGGGATTCTTCTCCTCCAGACTAGCAACAGGCAATGTGTATCCAATTCTTCTCCCCAGTCCATGCCCAAAAATAAGAGGGGTGGCCTTATGATTGGAGGCTTTCTAATCTACAGGTGAACAGGCCTGAATGAGAAAAGCCTAAAGGGATAGAGTTTTAGGAACTCTTAGGTAGGTGCTAAGTCATAAAAGGGGGTGCTAAGCAGAGGAGATAGAAAGCAAATGTTAAGAGCCAGCATTTGAAAAAAGAAGCTGAGGAGATGGATAAACATGACTTCTGAGGGTGAACGAGAGGTTTAACCTGAGGGAAAACTGAGATTGAGGCTTCTGTCTGCATCTGTGCTCCAGGGTTCTCTGTGGCTGGGTGTAACAAGTGTTGTTGAGTTTGCATTTTTCTAGAGGCACAGAGGTGGGGAGAGATTTCAGTGGGAACCTCCATGCCCATTCAACACTTCTCCAGAGCAAGAGTGCAGAGACGGCCGCTGCCTTGGTCACTGCTGCATCCGTAGACAGGCAAACAGCCTGAGAGCTAACAACTATACTATCTGTGTCCAGAAGCTCGACCCTTGCCCCTCCTCCCCATCCAGGGTAGGATCGGGGCATCCTCTTCACTTTTCACATCTCCTGACCCAACTACCAAATTTTCCCCGTTCAAATGGGAGCCCCAAGGGAAGCATAGCCATAGGCAAAAATTAAGTAATGATTGGATGCAATTCTGGAATGTTTTCTGTGTCCTAGGCTCTGACAATATGTCTTTATTCATGAATGTTTTCTTGCAAATCTCTGGATATAGGTTCTCTTATTAACTCTTTACAGAGGAAAAATACTGATTGAAAGGTGTGCCAAGGAGCTGCAAAGATCACGTATCCAAGAGGTGACTCATGGAGGATTTCCAACCCTGACAATCACCTAAGAACCAAGACACGTTGTTGTCTTCCAGTAAAATTACCTTTTCTTGAGAAACTCCCCACCAGGAAAATAATGACCACTGTGTTTTTTCCTAAGTTGAAGGTCAGTGGGGCAATGTCCTCCAACTCCTCTTTGCTGTGGTCTTCTAGTGTGAAAAAAAAAGTTGTTCTGTGTGTGTGTGCTCGTGAGTGTCTGTGTGTGTGTGTGTGTGTGTGTGTGTGTGTGTGTCTGTCTGTCTGTCTCTGTGTGTGTGTCTCTCTGTCTCTCCCTCTCTTCCTCTCCCTGTTCCTCCCTCATTCCTTCCATTCTAATTACAGTCTTCACTAGGCAACAAATACTTACATGGAATTGAGGTCAAGGATCCTGGATTTGACACATACTTCTGTCTCCTGTGATGGAAAAATAAGAAGTTTTTAGAGATCTTTGTTGATCTTAAACCTCTAGGGTAATGGGCCCCTAGAAGCTTAACTTTCAGAGCTGAACAGCAGATGGAATCATGGGACAGGCCTGGCTGACAAAGGGAAAGAGGGTTCTCCTGCTGCATAGGAAAAGGCAAAGCTGACAGTGTGCAGAGTTTGGGAAGGGCCCTTAAGTCTCAAAAAACTCCCAGGAAAGAGGGACACCAAGATAAGTAAGACCAACTGGGAGTGAGTTTAAAAAGAATTCAGACCTTGACTCCCCACCTTCAACATGCTAAAGTAAACTCCTTGACAAAGAAAAATGATAATTAAAAAAAAAGTGATGGAGTGTCTAACACCAAAGACAGAAAGAGAACTCGGGTAGAAGAGGCATTTTGTGAAGCCAGAAATTTTCTAGTAAATGTATTCCTCCACCCCACCCAAGTAAGGGTAATCCATGAATAGTATCAATAAAAAAGAATCATGAGAAAAAAGAGGGAATAATTTTGAACACCGCCTTTAAAAAACAAACTAAAATGCACTAAATGCAAAAGTCCTCTAGAAATTAAAAATATACAGTTTGCATCCAGCCAGCAGTCCCAGCAATTCATAGGCTGAGGCAGAAGGATTGCTGTGGCTTGAGTGAGACCAGACTAAGCTACATACTGAGCTCTAGAACATCCCAGGCTAGAGAATAAAACCAAAAGAGAAGACAGAGAAGGAGAAGAGGGGGAATAGAAAGAGGAGAGAGGAGGAGGAGAGGGAAAGAGAAGCAGGCTTGGGAGAGACTCAGCAGGTAAAAGTGCTTGCTTCACAACCCTGGGTATCGCAGTTGGGTCCCTGGAACCAACATAAATATGGAACTAAAAAAAAAAAAAAAAAAGAGGCCACAAAGTTTTTCTCTTATCTTCACACATTAATGATGGCAAACATGTCCACTCACAAGCACATTATGCAAGCATACATGGGGTAAGAAAGGATCTGTAGGGAGTTCTTAGAAGCAGTACAGTGCCAAAATCAGAGAGTAAGCAAAGAGCAAACTGTGGGGCACAGAGAAAAGAAGGTCTAGCATGGAAGTGGAAAAAAATGGTCAGAGTGAAAATGCAAGGAAAACTCCAGGTGACATCTGAGCCCCAGAAGACATGGTAGCCAGGCCAGATAAAGGTAGGACAGGAGCAAAGGAAAATAAATGGGCAAGATGGCACATCTGATCATCTTCAAAAATAGTGTTTACATGGCCTCTGTGATATAAATGAGGAATATCGTTCTAAGTAAAAAACAGTTTGGTGGGTGCATGTATATCTCACATGCAAGCATGCTAGTGGGGGCCCAAAGTCGATATTGGGTATCTGCCATGATTGTTTTCAACTTCATTTATTAAATCAAATTCTATTTTTGAACCCAGAGTTCACCGATTCTAGATACTCTATACTTGCCCAGAGATTCCCTGCCTCTGCCACCTGAGCACCAGGATTCAAGGTGGGTCACAGGTCCATCTGCCCTTCCCATGGTTGCTGAAACTAACTCCAATCTTCATGCTTTCAAGGCAAACATCTTATCCACTGAGCCATTGCTACAGTCCCTGATCTGACCAAGAAATTTTAAACTGCTATAATAAGTGAGGGGTCTGGAAAACTGTACCTTAGTATAAAACTTTTAAGTTCTATATTTAGTATATAAATGATGTACCAAACAGGACAGAGATATGGAAAGTTTGCAAAAAAAAAAAAAAAAAACAAAAAACAAAAACAGAAAATACAATTCAACGGAACTAAATTGGCACATTGCAAAAGAAAACATACACTACGTACAGAAGGTGTTGATCATCACTAATCAATGGGCAAAGCAAATAAAATCCACTGTCATCTCACTAAGAATGGCTACTATGATAAAGATAGCAAAGGTGACAAGTGCTGGCAAGATGTGGAGAAAAGTAACCCCTTGTACGCTCTTAGTGGGAGTGTAAATTCTGAAAACAACAGGGAAATCCCTCAAAAAATTGATTTCTCACATAACTCAGCAACTCTCAAGTTGGTTATATGTCCCAAGGGAAGTGAAATTCATATGTCACCATCATATGTGCATTGCTTGTTTAGTGTAGCACTTTCCACAGTAGACAAGAAATGGAAACAGACCGAGTGTCAATCAACTCATCAGTTGCTAGAGAGAACACGGCAACTGTACTCAATGAACTACTATTTGGTTATTAGAAGGGGCAGAATGTGGTCTTCTGTGGCAACATGGATAGAGTTCTAAATAATTAATTCATGTAAACCAGACAGACAGGGAAGCACCACATGCTGTCACTCAGATGTGCAACTGTGTTGATTCCCCCATTTCAGTTTTCAACAGGTATCCATACAAATTCTGGGGGTTTTATCACATAAATATAATTTCACATCCTCTCTCCCTCAACACTAATAATTCCATCTAAACCTCGAATGAACTTAAAACCGTGCTTCATTCTAGACCCTTCTGCTGTGAGGTGACCTCTCCTTGCTTCATCAGCTGGGTTTTTAATTATGGGTTTGTTTGTTTGTTTGTTTGTTTGTTTTGCATAAACAGATTCACATTTTCTTCTCAGAATATGGACTTGAAAAATAGAGCTCAACACCCCACATGCACTTCTTGTGACCATCTTTTGTCTTGATTTTATAAACTTTAGATCACAGATACACAGGCATGCACGCCTGCGTGCACACACACGTACGTGTACATGCATGCACAAATGTGTACACAAGTGAGCACATACACACATATATACACACCACCCAGATAAGGTTCACCTATGTCCTCAGTGATAAGATAGATGTTTTAGCCAAGACAGAAACATGTGTCCAAACACACAAGAAGGCTTCTCCTTGAGTGGGACCTGAGGCCTTCTTCGGCTCTTTTGTTGTGAGAACATACTCCATCCTAAGGTAACCATGCAGAACAGCTCCTCAGCTGTTTAGGCCTCAGTGTTCCTCTCTGCCCACCTTCATCCCATTCTGTTCCCATTGCTGCATGTCATGACTGGTCTTTTGGTTTCCTTCTCTCTTGCTCTGCTGCCAAACTACCACATGAAGGCTTCCTCCTGGGGCATAATGAAACTTATAAGACTCTACTAAAAGAACAAGGTTTTGGAAACTCTCAAAAGTTAAAAATACTCAAAAGACCACCCCCACCCATGGTTTCTAAAAGAACAAACAGTTGCTGGGAGAGGGGGCTCTTGGATCAGCTGAGTTGCCTGCAAGGTTCACAAAGAACTTCCATGACACCTCTCTTGTGAGTGATTGACCATGCTGAGGTAGGCTTCTCTGTGATGATGCAGCTGCTTTTGAAACTCCTATGCTCCTGTAAGTAACACCTCATCAAGACTCTATGAAGACTCCTGTAGGTAGCCCAAATAACTGACTGGTTCTCCAAGCTAGACTTCAGTAGAATCATTTTTTTTTTAGTCCAGAGAGAGCAGAGGTAATGTAAGTTTGTAAGGTAATTCAAGGAGCATCTAGAAAGCAGAGCTTCCCCCTCCCTGAAATTTTAATAATTTTCCCAGAGTCCGCTAAAATAATGTTCAATGGGTACAAAATCCAAATACTTACCAAGTGAATCCATATTGAGACAAATCTCCAAGTCCCCATAGAGTACCTGGGGAGCAATCTCCAAGCAACCAGAAAGGCTTTGCCACCTGGGATACCTGAGCTCAAATTATATCTCCGCATTCTGGTCTGTACATTTTAGAGCCACTCATGCATGAAACAGAGGGAGTGTTCATGTCTAATGTCAAACACAATGGGAAGATAGGTTTTCTTCTCCAAGACAGGAAGACACCTGGTAACTTTAATCAGCCTTGTGATTACACCAAGGAGCACCAAAGAGCAAGGTAGACGGATGCTAGGAAATTGTTGGTATTGGGCCCACTATGGGGTTCTAACCATTAACAAGGAGTCGGTGATTCAGAGTTTCAAAATCAGAACCAGGAAGTCCATGCTCCATCGGGAGGGCTGATCCAGGGAAGGTCCAAGGCCTGTATAAAATCTTGAGGTTGGCAGCCACATGATGCAGAACAGCTGTTTGCCATTTCCCATAAGAGCAGTGGGAAATTGGTTTAAACTGCAAGAATTTGAGTTCAACATAAGGAAAAAATTCCTGACAGTAGGGATAGTCAAGCAATGAAACAAGTTAGCAATAACAATTGTGGGATGGATTGCCCAGGGCTCTTTGTACATTGTTCCCTACTTGTTGGGAGGGGGATGGGATGTAACCTTCCCATTGGAGACCTCCTAGAATACTTTCCAGGTCTCTGCTTCTTAATTAGTTCAGCATGCTTTTGCATTAATAGCATTATAATCCTGGTGGCAACTGATTAAAAAACAAAAATCAATTTCCCATTCAAATCCCCCAAACAAGGTGTCTCTTGCTCTCTCATGCACAACAAAAGCCCTGCTCTGTACAGTTTCATTCATGTGCTTTTAATTTCTTCAGCAAAGTTTTAAAACCGAGATTACCATAAACCAAAGTTTAGGCCTGGAATACACTGCATTACAGACTGGTGGAAATGCTGAATAGAGATATACAATAGCAACATTAATGGGGCGTTAGCTTCGATGCCAATAGTATGTCACCACAATGCAAGGAAATCATGTGAAAGTAGCTGCTATTGTAGATAAGGGGGTGCTGCTCTTAATAATGGATTTTTCCTGCATTGCTTCTGTGCTTTTAACAGGTTTTTTTCCATCATGAACAGTGACCTTGGAATAATGCTAAGAACCATATTTTGTATTTAACCTAAATACCAAATTTAAAGACTTAAATAGATAATACAACGGGCTTGATTCCATGCTGCTGAAGATTGAGCAAGGTCACAGAATGTGGCTACAAGACTCATATGTAATGGAAGTAAATCTTTTCATTGAAAATATGCAATGCATAACTGCATTCCTCCAACAAAGGCAGGGATATTTTATAAAAAGAAAAAAAAGGGAAAATGCATACACTGTAGGTCCCAAAGAGAGGTGGGAAGAGCTCTCCCCAAGGTCACCTTAAAGATGTCTGAGGCCAAAAACAGGGTCTTTGCCATTGAGCCTCCAAAGTCCTGTAGTCAGTCTGCAAACCTCAATGATGTGTCCACTGCCTTCCTGCCGTGATTTGCTCACACTGTGGTAAGTCTCAGTCTCAGAATCCTACCAACAAGCTGGCCGGATGGATTCACTAACCCTGCAGAGTAGCAGAAAAGAGCCATGCTAGTGAAGACTGTGTGCTCTAAACATGACCTCCCGGCATTAAATGTCATTTGTTTCACCTCCCATCCCTGAGCACTGATGATGACCTGACCAATGTCATTAGCCTCTGTGCATTCTTTCCTCCAGCTAAAGAGTGGAGATGACAATAACACCATCCAGAAGATTAAGCGAGTTAGTGCCCATAAAACATAGACCTCAAGCAGCAAAGAGTAAGAATGTAAGGATGTTGACATGTGAGCTGGGTGCCAACAGTGAAGACTTTGGCTTCTCTGCAGTTTGGGGAACACTGATCATGTGTGCAACCTGAGGTACAAAGCCAGACATGATATTTGAGACAATGGGTCACAGAAGAGAAGAGAGACATTTCTCTGCCTATGAAAATACATAAAGATACATAGTATGTGTGTGTCCATGTGAATGTAGACAAGAAACATCTTAACTGAAAATTTCACTTGTCATCCTCTTCCTTAAGAATAAGGTACTGGTTTGCATTGTTTTCTAAAAGTCTGGCTTTGGATAGGCCATAGAAACTTTGTGAGCTTTACTGTCCTTCTTTAAAAAAAAAATACGGGCAATTTTGGACTTAGGGAGTTCAAAGGGGATGCCATAAGTAAAAGAGTTTATACTGAAAGAAACTATAATTCTGAATTGTATTTTACTGTAACTAGCTCCCCATCTGTCTCACTGGTATTTCAGGTCAAGTGGTAAAGTGAGGCAAAGGTATCACTAGGGTACCCAAGTGATACAGCGCAAGAATGAGTGAGATGGTTGCAGGAGAGGGTGATGGACAAGGAATAGCAGGATGATGAGAAAGAAAGGAAAACAAAACAAAAATACAAGGAGGATATGACAGCTGCATTCATTGGGAATTTATCATGTGCTAAGCCTGGTTACAATAATTAGCAAAGAAAAGCTCACCATTCCAATTTCCAGGGGAGAAACTGAGGCCCAGAGAGCAGGCCTGTGCATGCAAAACCTTTTTATCAGATAGCTAAGGCTTCTGGCCCCAAATTATCTCCCTAAACATAGGGTAGAAAAACTGTCTTTCTTCTCTAAATTCCAGTTACATCTATGTCACGGTTGTGTTACCACCAGGAATGGCGGGGTCCCTGTGCTTAGGGCGCCGCCTGTTCTCTGACTTTACAGCAATGTCTGAGGAAGCCTCACAGGTGGGTGGCTGTCCCAGCTTTGAACTTTTCCGAAGCAAACTTTATCTCCCTTTACTTTGTGTTTCTGGCAGAGTCTGGGTGGGAGGAAGAGCATCTCTCTTGACCCTTTGTACTTACAACATAGGCATTCATTATAAAAACAAATTCTATTCATTTGGTTCAAAATATCAAGATTCTTAAATTACAGGTTTTCATTTTCCACAAGGCCAAATCTTTTCTCAACTCAAAGGTTTTTTTTTGTATTTTTGTTTATTTGTTTTGTTTGAGCTAGAAGTCAAGTTCAAATTCAACCTTCTGGGTTCCAATGCCTGTTCCTCCATGGACTACATCTCCCCTGAACTCTTGCCTAACCCCACCAGCAGATGACAACGATGCAATTGTGTGATGCCAAAGCATCAATAGATCCTGAACAGTCCTAGCCCAGGATCTCTCAGGCTTCATTTCCATTCATTCCCTACAAACACTAATTTTCTCTGCCTATTTCAGTCAGTATATATTTTTTTGTAATAAACACCTTGAACCCTGCATATGTGTCTCACTCTTCTTTGATTTCCAGCACTCTGAGATACACACAATCCTAAGCTTTGGAGAACTGGAGGTGAGTTAGTTCTAGGCATCACTTTCCTCTCCCTTCACCACCTCCCAACTGTTTTTCTCCTTTCCCATCTTCCTGCCTTTGGACATCTTGACATGTTGCTTATAGCAGACAAATTGAGCATATCCTGGCACCCCATGTCAATGTAGATTCACATAAAAACCTAACAGCAAGTAAACGGAAAAGACAAGGGCTTGGGTTTCCCAATACGTCTGCTATCTGATCATATTTTAATTCTAGACATGTGTTCTCCATTGCTACTTCCTGGTTACTGGACTAAGAAAGTAAACTCTGTGGATAAAAAACCCACTGCCCAGGTGTTCCTGTGACATTAGCATTCTAAACAGTGGGTCCCAGAAATACCCCCCACCCATAAGAGAGAAATTATTAACATTCAGTCCCATCTAATGCAAATAGAGGTATGGATCCAAGCATCCATTTCCTTTCCGCTTAGTGTATCATACAGTTCAGAAGCCATGTCGGTAGAAAATGAACCACCAGAGCTCATCAAACTCAGGTATTGCTTTTGGTCTAATTGCCTGCCTCTTTTTAGGAGGCCTGTTCTCTCAGACACTAGAGCATGCTTTGACTACAAGGAAGGGGTCAAGGTGCGAAGAGACCGCAGTGTTAATGTGGGTGTCACATAAATGCATTAGCTGGGTGGACCAAATAAGAGGAAATATTTTGATGAGAAAATGGCATTTAGAAGCGTTAGCGCATTTAAAACATTTCCCCAGTGTGGTTACATTAGCAGCCCTAAACAATCAGAGGCCAGGAGGTGTTGTTGCAGGGATTGTGAGCTTAAAAAGTTACCCTTGTTCTGACACCTATTAATAACCACCTCTGGAAAATTATGAAGCATAACGAAAAGAGAATTCTGTAACTGTGTCTGGGGATTCTCCATAACTGTGATTCATATAGACAAAATAAAATCTATATAGCAGGATGTATGTTTGATTCTCTGATGAACAAGAAGCTTTTGGCTAAGAAATCTATTGTTAATTCTAGGTCTTGATGGTACTCAGGGCCTTTTCCTGATATTTCTCACTTAAGGAACTTACTGCATAATATTCACCAGGAGAAAAATATCACATGCAAGTTTACTTCAGATTTGAAAAACAAAGATTCAGTTCTTTGGCTAAAGAAAACGTTAACATATGGGCAGAAGGGAACTTTTATCATCCTGAACTTTTTTCTTCTACTACTGCAACAAGTTCTGGAAGCCTCCCTCAGGCTGTGTCCCATGGCAAGAAGAACACCTGGGGAAGGGAGGGTTACATGGGGTGTTGTCCAGAATGGCTACCAAATGCCAAAGGCTCACTTCCTGGACATCTACATGTACAGCGTTATGCTGCATAAGAAGAGGAGGTTTAAGGAATTCTCTGCCACTGCTGACCACTGACGCAGCACCATGAATACCTAGCCACTGCTACTAGGATGCTTCACTATTTTATAACAAAATTTGCCTCTGGCCATACCTGTGGAGGCTCCAGTTTAAAGGGCTTACAGAGAAAAGAAATGTTTTAGTGTAAATTCAGCTCTGAAGCCAGACTTTGGCCCGACTGGGCAAATCAAGCCGATTTTAGAAGAATTCTCACATGCCAGAGACCATTTGGTATGAGCCACAGATCTTTCAGGAGGTGAACAATTAACAATGGCCCCAATTAACAATGGGGTTACCTTGGTTTATAGGGCCTACAATTGTTCTTTTCTTTCCATAGATAATCGCACTATAGTACTGAATCTTAAAGCCCTGCAAGGTCAGGATTGAGATGACTCTGGGAACCATGTCTTCCTGTTCCTCACAGCTCAGAAATTTAGATCCCACCACTACACCATTAGCAACCTCAGCTGCAGCATCCATGCAACATGACCACTCTCAGAACACCAACTGAAGAACCACTGTGCTCAGCCCACCTGGAACATTAGTCTTCCCTTCAACTCTGTACCATGGTTATCATTAACCCGTTTCATTTGTGAGGAAGCAGAAAATTAAAGCCATGTAAATCAAGAGAAGCTGGAATTCTGAGCTCTAGCTAAAATACTCTGAATTGCACACCAGTGCCCACCTGAATACAGCACCACCCAAAGAAATTGTTTCTGTGATAAGAGTTTCCATTTTGTCCTATAATATAAATGGAAATGTTGCCCTTTGATTCAAATCCTTCCTGTTGGGACCTTCCAGAGCAGATGTAGCATGCCTTTTATTGGGAAACCATAAAATGATCTGGAGACATCAATTATAGCTCTTTCTGCAAATTCTCTTTCCTTCCAGCTAAATTCTTGGCCCTGAGCTCTTATGCTTTGACATTTCCCATGGGTGATGATGTGACATACCCTGAAGTTGCTTTATTCCAGAGCAAGATCCATTTCTTATTCCTCTCCTGCCCTCAGGATGAGGCGCTATACCTAGTATAACATGAGTTTTCTGTACATTTTAAGGGATGGATGTGTTCAGCCAACTTTGAACTTCCTGAAGGTTTGTCTTTCAAGTTTGGCAGCTTTTCCCAACTCCTCACAGAGTGTGACATCAAAATGAAGTCCAGTCTTGTTGGATGATTTTGCTTTGAAGGTCACTAACACACTCTCTGTCTTGGTGATGCACAGAACATCATTTGGATTCTGATGCTGTGGTCAACTTCCTGAGTCATCCCAGAATCCTGAGAAATATGTTCCTAGGTCTTGGTATATGATCCTAACTCAAGTTGTACTAGAAGAATAGTTTTCAGACATAGGTCATCGTCTTGGTTCCACTCATTGCAGGGTTAGACAACAGTCTAGTGTGTGGGGAAATTTGGAGATCTTACTGCCTTCTATGAGGAAAAGTTGCTATCCTTTTTGGCTTTCCTTTGTTCTGAAATTTGGAGAACTTCTAGACCCTAGTTCTAAACTTTTGTAAATGTTTATTACTTTAACAGTTGTCACCTTACAAAGAATATTTCATTGTTGCCATTTTCATACAAAATTTGATTGTGTTACTTCTCTCTGTCACCCTTCTTTCCCATCCCCTTCACTCTCTTGTATCCTCCCACACCCTATAGCCTCTTTTCTAATTTCCTGTCACATGTTCAACCTTCCCTCTTCTCATCTCTTGTTTTCCTTTCCTGGTGTCCTGTTCAGTTTCAAAGCCTATACAAGTCTCAGAGTCCCTTATTGGCATAAATATAAACATTAAAAGTTACCATCTCCATATGATACAGAATATATCATATATTACGATATATGATATGATATATGATATATTCATTATCCATGCTTCTGTTGATGGCCATATAGGCTGGTTTCATTTCTTTGCTACTATGACCAGAACAGCAATAAACACAGATGTGCATATATTTCAGTGATAGGAATTAGAGGCCCTTGTGATATGCTCAGGAGCAGTATAATTAAATCATCTCGTAGTTGTATAATTTCTGGGGGACCCTCCACATTGACTTTTATAGTAGTTACACTGCTTTGCACTCTCACTGCCAGTGAATAAGGTATTCTTCTCCTTTGGTCTTTTTCGGCATTTGTTGTCATTTGTTTTCTTGATCATCTTTATCAGGCCTAAGACCAAATCCCAAGGTGATTTCAAATTGCATTTCCCTAACCGCTAAAGGTGTTGAACAAATTTTTTAATAGTTACTGAACATTTGTGTTTCTCCTTTTTATAATCACCTGTTTATTTCCTTAGTCTATTTATTGAGTGCCAGTTTTACATTGGGTATTGAATTTTTGTCAATCTTTATATGTTGTGGATATCATATAAAGATATGAGACCCTCTGTCTGAGGATTTAGCTGATGTTGTATAGTAATTGGCTCTGAGAGTTAATGAGAGTTAAGCCTTCCACTTGGATAAAAAACATCCTAAAACATAGAATGTAAAAATGGGACATAAAAAATAAAACAGGACATTTTCAAGGGATGTTTATAGGGAGGTAAAGCAACATGTAAGAAGATGAAACAGACCATTCTACAGGGAAGCTCATTAAAACAAGTAGAAAACAACTCATTCAAAACTTCTGCAGGAAGTTCCTAAAACTGACAAAATTCACTTGGCTTCCTCGAGAGTATATAAGCAGTAAAGACTGCTGAGAATTGATCCCAGACAAGCTGAGCTGCCTAGAAAAGGCTCAGATCAGTCCCGCTTTCCAGAAAAAGCAGAGACCAGTCAAACATCCTGGAAGAGGCAGAAGTGGATGGATCCCTATGAGTGACAGGCCAGTGTAGTATACATAGCAAGTTCTAGTCCAGCCAAGGCTACATAGTGAGACTTTGGAGAGAGAGAGAAGGTGACCATAGCAGTGAATTTACCACTGGTCTTCTATGCTGTCCCATTGGTCTACATGTCTGTTTTATTCCAATACCAAGTTTTTAATCACTGTTCCTTGACACCTGGCCTCCTTCTTTCTTAGGTTTGCTTCATCTGTGCATGTTTTCTTCATAGAAAACCCATTGCTGATTTTCCTTCCCCACAAACTGAAGTCCTTTTGATTCCTACCAGCAGATGTTATTGGACCCCACATTTTAGAATCAGTCCGGATTCTTCAAAAAAGACTCAAGAAGTTTTGTACTCAGGACCTGAGCATCAGGTCTCTTTATTCATTCAGTTCTACTCATCCCATCTCTGATTGGTTCTATGTTTAGTACATTAGTCACATAGGAGCCATACTCATTCAGTTAAGGTAGGACCTAATGGGAGAATAAGCAAGTCCCTGGAGCTCAGTAAGTAACCCATGCAAGGTAACTGAGCATTCATGCAGAAGAGCAAACTCCACTCCAGACTGATCTTATTCCAGGTAATAGTGTCACAGTTTCAACGACATTATCTGAAGCAGGTGAGAAAGAGGACCGAGGTATCTCACACTTGCTCTGCCACAATTCTCCTGGAAATCTCCCACCAGATTTGGGTTTAGAACATGTGAGAAAACCCCCTGTTAACCCTGCAAACCTCTGTGTTCTTTCCACAAGTAAAATAACACAGAAACTAGATAATCCTGAAGGACAGTTTCTGCCAAAGCCATTGATTTTCATTTTCTTTCTTGGTGACCAAACCATCTACTGTTTGGTCAGACAAATACTCTGTTTTCTTTCCTGCTTCCCATTTGGTGTAGATTTTAGAATTTCTTCTTCTTTAATTTCTGACAGACTTGGAAGATGCCCCTCACAAGTAAAAAGAAAATCCACCCACAGGAATTGGCAGAAAAACAATTTATGACATCATACTGAAACAACAAAATTTCAGTTGTACATCTAGTTTAGAATTTGACGGCTCAGGCAATGCCGTCAGTCTAAGTAGTAGGTCCTACTCTGTAAATGCTCATTGCATGATTATCCCCAACTGCTAGGCAGTGAGAGCACCAGGCTCTCATTATCACAAAGCATGTTCTGGAGAGAGAGAGTGGGCAGTCTGATTCTTCCATACCTCGAGGAAAGGTGTCACATTGTTTCTGATTAATGCCATGGATCAAGGGCACATTCCTAAGCCAATTGCTGCCAAGTAAGATTTAATGCTTTGATTGGTCACCTGGGTCACATGGTCTTTCCTAAAGCCAGATGTGGGTCTCTTTTGGAGTCTTGTGCATGCGGAATAGGTATAAATTAAACCCTCAAATGAAAGTGGTTTTGTCCGGAAAGGAAGGAATTTGTTCTTTGAAGCCTCCAAAGCTGCTTGCTAACTATCACCTTTGGGGTACTCAACCCTCATAGAGGTTTCTTGGAGGTTTTCCTGGCATTCTTTGCCATAAGCACTGTCTTGTCCTCCTTCAGCCTCCAAGTGTGCATCTGCTGGCTAGGACCTCCTTCATTTCACTAGCAGATTTATTCCTACATCAAAACATCCCTGGTCTAGCCTTCCTCACAACTGAAAACAGGCTACACCTGACCTATCTCCCAACTAGTGCAATGGATTAAAAAGCACTTTGCACAATCTTCCCAAAACCATCTTCAAGATGAATAATGATGCTTCTTTACACAGTGCTCTTAGCATCAATTAACCCGGGATTGGCAGATGGCTCAGTGTCTATAGGTTCCTACCCACTAAGCCTGATGACTTGAGTTTGATCCTTCAGAACCAACATGCTTGAAAGAGAGAATTAATAACCACAAGTGGTCCTCTGACATGCACACAGACACACAGACGCACAGACACACACACATACATACACACACACAAACTTTTCCCTTACTGTAATAAAACACTGAGCAAAAGCAAGTTGAGGAGGATAGGACTCACTTGACCTTTACTACCCAACCACAATATACCATGAAAAGGAAGTCAGGGTTGGAACTCAAGACAGAAACTGAAATAGAATCCGTGGAGGGATGATGATTACTAGCTTATCCTTAGGTTTGCCCAGTCAGCTTTCTTATACAACAGAGGATCACATGCCCAGGTGCGGTATTTCCTAGGGTGGGCAGGTCCCGTCCACATCAATTGTTAGTCAAGAAAATAAGCCCACAGGCTTCCCTGCAGGCCAATCTAATGGAAGGAGTTCCTCTGCTGAGGTGGCTCCAACTTGTATCGGATTGATAAAAAAAAAAAAAAAAAAAAAAGAACACCTGAACGGGTTTACAATTATCTAGTTTACATCTTTTTCATCTACTTTACGTGGGCACTCCATTATTGAACTTCTGAAATCTATACACACTTCACCTTTCTGACTCATAATCTCATACTGAAAGAAAATGAAGTTATTAGTCTAGCAAGATTTATTGTCAGTGAGTTCACCCTGGCTTCCCAGACCACCACTGTGATTTTTCAAAGCTCACAAACCATCCTCTTGATAGTGTAGTTTAGAATTTCACTCAAGCACAATGCTAAGCTTACTAGTTTTTAGTGGCTAAGCTCCCTTCTCTGCTTCTCAAAGCCAGAGCTGTGTATGTCACATCCCCATCTCTCGGCACGGCATCCTCTGCTTCAGGACCAGCTACTGAAGAACTTCCCTTAAGTCTCCAGACAAGTCCTGGAAGTAAGCTTCAGAAGACCCCGCTTGTCGCCTCTCCTTTTCTTCACCCTTCTTTTATAAGCTCAGAGAAAGCCCGAGCTCTCTTTTAATTTTTCTCCTCTTTTATTGAAAATAGATTTTTGTCACATAATATATTCTCATAACGGCTTCTCCTACTCTTTCCACTTCCTCCCCACCTCCCCTGCCATTTGGATCCACATCCTTTCTGTTTTAGAAAACAAACAGGCATCCAAGGAATTATAATACAATAAAATACAATACAATAAAACAAAATAAAACAAGAGAAAACAAACTGCAATAGGACAAAACATACAAACAAGAAAAAGAGCCGAAGGAAAAAAATCACAAGAAATGCATATATATTAGAGACACATATGTTCATACACACAGAGAGAGAAATTCCATAAAGACAAAAACTAGAAGCCATCATATGTATATTTCTTTTTATTTATATAATTATATATACTTTTTATTAATTATACTTTATTCACTTTGTATCCCCCCCATAAACCCCCTCCCTCTCCCCTCCCAATCCCATCTTCCTTCCTCTTCTCCTCCAATGCCCCTCCCAAGTCCACTGATAGGAGAGGTCCTCCTCCCCTTCCCTTTTACCCTAGCCTATCAGTTCTCATCAAGACTGGTTGCATTGTCTTCCTCTGTGGCCTGGTAAGGCTGCTCCCCCATCAGCGTGAGGTGATCAAAGAGCAAGCCAATCAGTTCATGTCAGAGGCAGTCCCTCTTCCCATTATTATGGAATGTACTTGGATACAGAACTGCTATGGGCTACATCTGTGCAGGGGTTCTAAGTTTTCTCCATGCATGGTACTTGGTTGGCGTATCAGTCTTAGGAAAGACCCCTGTGCTCAGATTTTTTTTATTCTGTTGCTCTCCTTGTAGAGCTCCTGTCCTCTCCCTATCTTACTATTTCCCACATCTTTCATAAGATTCCATGCACTCTGCCCAAAGGTTGTCCATAAGTCTCAGCATCTGCTTTGATATTGTGCAGGGCAGAACCTTTCAGGGGCCCTCTGTGACAGGCTCCTAGCTTCTTTCCTGTTTTCTTCTTCTGATGTCTGCTTTGCCTTTCTGGCTGAGGATTGAGCATTTTAGCCAGAGTCCTCCCTCTTAATTAGTTTATTTAGGTGTACAGATTTTAGTAGGTTTATCCAATTTTATATGCCTATATGAGTGAATATATACCATGTGTGTCTTTCTGCTTGTGGGATACCTCACTCAGGATGATCCTTTCCAGTTCCCGTCATTTACCTGCAAATTTCATAATATCCTTGTTTTTTATTGCTGAGTAACATTCCATTGTGTAGATGTACCACCATTTCTGTATCCATTCCTCAACTGAGGTACATCTGGGTTGTTTCCAGCTTGTGGCTATTACAAATAAAGTTGCTACAGACATGGTTGGTCCTTATTGTGTGCTTGAGCCTCTTTTGGATATATGGCTAAGAGTGGTATAGCTGGATCTTGAGGAAAGGCAATTCCTAGTTGTCTGAGGAAGCGCCAGATTGATTTCCAGAGTGGTTTTACAAGTTTACATTTCCACTAGCAGTGGAGAAGGGTTCCCCTTTCTCTATAACCTCTCCAGCATGTGTTATCAGTTGAGTTTTTTATTTTGGCCATTCTGATGGGTGTAAGGTGAAATCTCAGGGTTGTTTTGATTTGCATTTCCCTGATGGCTAATGATGCTGAGTATTTCTTTAAGTGTTTCTCTGCCTTTCGATATTCCTCTATCAAGAGTTCTCTGTTTAGCTCTGTACCACATTTTTAATTGATTTCTTGCTTTTCAACTTCTGTAGTTCTGTATATGTACTGGACATTAGCCCTTTGTCAGATGTAGGGTTGGTGAAGATCTTTTCCCAGTCTATAGGCTGTTGTTTTGTTTTGACAACAGTGTCCTTTGCTTTACAGAAGCTTTTCAGTTTCATGAGGTCCCATTTATTGATTGTTGCTCTTAGAGCCTGTGCTGTTGGTATTCTGTTCAGGAAGTTGTCTCCTGTACCAATGAGTTCAAGGCTCTTCCCCACTTTTTCTTCTAACGGATTTTATGTGTCTGGTTTAATGTTGAGGTCTTTGATTCACTTGGACTTTAGTTTTGTGCAGGGTGATAAGTATGGATCTATTTGAATTTTTCTACATGCAGACATCTAGTTAGACCCGTACCATTTGTTGAAGATGCTGTCTTTTTTCCATTGTATGGTTTTGGCATCTTTGTCAAAAATATTTCTTATCTAATTTTATGAGACAAAGACCCTCCAAAAACAACACATTTTGTTAACCATCTACTGCTGGACATGGAGCCTACCTTAAGAACTGTTTGATTGCTGCTGTGAGATGCCCTTGGAGAAAAGAAATTTTTCATGGGCAAGTGGCTATCAACTGGAGAGAGCTTCTGGGTGAGGGATGAGTACATGTGTCCCCTCTTTTTTTTATTTCTAGGACACCATCTTGTGCAGACCTGTACAGGTTCAGTGCATGATGCTACAGGCTATGTGCATTCCTATGTGAGCTGACCCTTCTGTGGCTACAAGTGGCTCCTTAGTATCTTCCACACTCTCTGGCTCTTACACCCTTTCTGCTTTCTGTTCTGCAGAGTTCCCTGAGCCCTGAGAGGAGGGATTAGGTGGAGATGTGAGTACTGAGTGTTCCAGCATTTCTCACTGACTGCAAAATATCTGGTGGTGGGTCTCTGTATTTTTTTCCCCATCTGCCAGTAGGAGGAAGCTTCTCTGATGATGGCTGAACAAAGCAGTGATCTATGAGTATAGCAGAATGTCATTAGGAATACTTTTATTGCTATGTTTCTTTAGTAGAACAGTGGTGTTTTGTTTTTTCCTAGGTATATGGCCTATCTAGTCTCAGGTTCTTGGCCACCGGGCAGTATTGGGTGTGGATTCTATCTCATGGAATGTGCCTCAACTCAAATTAGGTATTGGTTGGTTACTGCCACAAGTTTTGTGCAGTAATATATTTTGCAGGCAGGTTGCCATTGTAAAGTGAAAGGTTTGTAGCAGTGTTGTTGTTTACCTTTCTCTTTTGGTATGGTGCAGAGAACCTTCCTGTACCATGAACAGTAATCCACAGGAATAAAGGCTCTAGACAGGCACAAGCTCATGTTCTCCACTGTCAATGAATTGTGCAACTGTTTTCTTCAGCAATAGGGCTTTATCATCGACTTGTAGAGAGCAACCAGTAACCTTAGCAATTGCCTGGGTTTTGGGGGATTCCTATGGGATACATTTGGCCAAGAATTTAATTAGATATAACTCTAAATTTGTATTGGATGCTTTATTTGATGACAAGTTGGCCAGTTGAGTCTCTCTTTCCCCTATTACTTGGTGATTTCATTTACATCACCTTCAAGTATGTATATATTTTAGGATACTTCTGCTGTTTTAGACATAATCACTCAAATGGCTTCTGTCCCTCCTCATGTTATCTCCCTCCCCACATCTTCCCTTACCTTCCCTATTGAATCCTCCCATTCCAGTGGTCACCACACATTACATTCACCCACAACTACCTGTTCTATTTCCCCTTCCTAGGAAGATCTATCCCTCCCCTTAGTACCTTTCTCTCTACAAAACCTCTGTGGGTATATAGATAGCACAAGCTTTCTTTATGGAAATCAATCCCCTTTGCTCCTCCCATTATGTGCCTTTTCTCAAGAATTAGAACAGGAGGTAGAGAGGGATCTTGAGCTAGAGCTTCCTTGTACCCATAGCCCAGGCCTAAAACTTGAGGAAGCAGGCTTAGTTGGGTCCTTGCTGGATAGTCAGTATTAATTGGTTTTGTTGTTGTTGCTGCTGCTGCTATTGCTGTTGTTGTTACAAAATAAATTTACCTGGAGTTGGGGATGAGTCATTATGTGGGTGAAAGGTTGAAAATTCCCCAAAAGCTCCCAATTTATCTGAAACTCTAGGAGTTGGTCAAGGTGGACAAGACACTTGCCTTTAGCCTTTCTTTCCATTTTTCTATGGGGATAGCTTTGCCTTTAAGAATTGCTTCAATTTCCATTTCACATTTAAAATCCCAACTAACTCAGCATAAGCTAATGAGAAAATCCACATCATGCCACCTCTTAGAGCTCAATTACACAAAAATCAGAGTGGTATTGGGTGCATGTCTGGGAAAAATAGATTTCCAAATTGGGTGTAAAGTGTACTTAATATTGATAGCTCCGTAATTTCCAGACGAGTTCAGAAAGAGAGTGATGTAATTAGATTTTATTTGAAGTTTTTCTTTAGATTTAAAAGGGACGAAAGGGAAGAGAATCAATACATTATCTTGCTATGAAGTAAAAGTAAGTGAATGACCCATCTGTCTTAATTTATTGCATGAACCGAAGAGAATACTATTCACCTCTCTGAATGATATTTTACATCATAAATAGGTGCTGTGCTAATTTTTAAAGGCAAAATTCAATATTTCCACCAAACAGGAGGATTGTCTTCCGTTCCTGGGCCCCAGTATAATTGAGTGCAGAAAATGTGCATTAAATATGTAGGTAACCTTTTGCCTCAGACTGTGATTTAACATTTCCTTCACTTTGTGCTAGGCTCTATGTGTGTGTGTGTGTGTGTGTGTGTGTGATGTGTGTGTGTGTGTGTGGTATATGATGCACAAATGTGTGCATGGCTTTGGTATGAGGATGTTAGGATAGGAAGCTGTCAAGTACTCTCCTTTATCACTCTAGACCAAATTCTTTGGAAGAATTTTCTCTCACTGCGCCTGCGGCCTCCTGTTTTCAGGTAGGCCAGTAGACAGCCTGCTCTGTTGGTCTTCTTGCCCAGTCAATCGCTACTACCATCAGTGGGACTGTCACATGGGTGATGGTATTGAACCCAGGTCTCCATGCTTTTGCAGCAAACGTCCTCACCCAAGGAGCCACCATTACAGCTCCAAAATCAATCAACAATTATAACTTCTAGTATTTCATGTATTGATCAGTGGTTGCCCAGTGCATTGCTTACATTTCTATGGCCACAATATAGTGTGTGTGTGTGTGTGTGTATGTTTGTGTGTTTGTGTAATCACATACTCACGTGCATGTAGATGCATATGTTTGCCCATGCATATGACGGCCAGATATCAACATCAGGTGTTTTCTCAATCACTTTTCCCTTTGCTTTGATCTCAGAGCTCATCAGTTCAGTTAGGCTCACTGGTCAGTGAAGAACAAGGCCCGCCTCCATCAGCACCACACCCTGCCAGCACTGGCTTGCAGACATGCACCATCTCACTCAGCTTTTGCATAGGTGCTCAAGATCTGAACTCAAGTCTTCATGATTGCTCCAGCTACCTTCCCTGATCCCTCACAAAAGAGTAATTTACCTTACTCATGGTATCAGTTAAGCTACTCTCAGACTCAGTTCCACTGCTGGTCTTCAATCAAGTAGAGATATGCTCTCATGTTTTCATTTGGGGACCAAGGATTCAGGGATTATTTTTTTCAATGAATTTATTTATTTTTATATCGATCACAGGTTAGGTGTTTTGCATCCCATACGTAGCCCCCTCAGTCACTCCCTCCCACCCTCCCCAACCCTCCCTCATCTCCTCCCCGCCCCCTCCAAGTCCACCAACGGGGGAGGATCTCCTCCCCTTCCATCTGACCCCAGATCAGGATTCAGGGATTATAACAGTAACACAAAACACAAACTTCTCATGGAGAAAGTCAAATTCAAGTGCAATGAAGAAAAAGAACACCCAGATCCTACTACAGCCCTACTTAATGAGGAAAACCATGATATTCTGTCCACATTTTATGAGAAAAGAAGCAAGATACATTTGGCCAAGGCCAACAACAGAAAAAAAAATGTATTCTACCCACAGTGTAAAGAGCATGGTAGAAGGCAGATGTGAGCAAGAAGTCTATTCTAACAAATTCCATATGGTTGCCATAGAAGGTTCCCATAAATTAAGGCAATATAAAGACCCAAGCAGAGTTGGTGATATAGTTTAGTGGTAGAGCACTTGCCTTTTACGTATATGGTCTTGGTTTGATCCCTAGCACTGAATAAAAGTGTTGTTTTAAAGGGTACATGATGGACACTCAAAAAAAATTCAGTGGTAGTTATTGCTTTCTAATTATGTGATTAAGTAACCTTAAAATTACCCACACATTTCTCAACTCTGATGCTCTCTATTCTTTAGAAGCTGGCATCATAGTCACTTGGTAACCATGAAAAAAGAGATCCTTTGCCAAAGAGGTGCACTACTTATTTGAAGTCCTACCCGTAAATGTTCTGGGTGCCATCAAGACAGAGAGGGAGAAGTATGTGTGAAATTGTTGTACTTTAAACACTACTGAAATCAACAGGTTTCTGCCTTCTCGCCGGGCCTAGAACAGGAGCAGGCTTCTTTGATTGGTCAACTAGGGAAATTGAGCAAAGGCATGGGAGCATTGGGTGAGCAGTCCTAAGATTCAGAAAACACTGCTTTGTGAGTCAAATTTTTCCATTGTACTTAAAACTCTTTATGATGTTGGTGGTTTGGGGAAAGCATTAACTTAGGGAAATTTAAGATTGAGAAAAAGGAGAAGAAGCTCAGTAGAGGTTCTTAGAAGGGAAAGGCATCCCTGATACCCTGCTTAGATCTGTGTCACTTCTCTAATGTGCATGCCTCCTAAAGTCTCCATGCCTCTCTCATCTGTGAGGAGAGCTGGCCTAGACAATCTCCACAATCTCATCATAAAAAAAAAATTATATCTGAGCATGACATTGTGGGGCGGAAATCCAAAACTTGGCAGGCTGATACAGGAGGACTACAAGTTCAAGGTCAGATTCAAGTATATTATCAAGACCTTGTCTAGAAAAGAAAATGGAAGAAAAAGGAGGAAGAGGAGAAAAAGAAAGAGGGAAAGAAAAAGAAGGAAAGGGAAGGAAGAAAAAGAAAGGAAAAGGAAAAAAGAAGGGAGAGGCAAGGGGAAGAGGAGAAGACAGGAAAAAGAAAAAAAAACAAAGTGAAAGGAAAAAGATAAAAAAATATTTCTAGGTTTCAAACTCCTGCTCACACTAGAAGGAACCATAGCAGAGATACAGACCAGGAATGTTGGTCAAGGAATGCTGAGGTTAAGAGACATCCACTGTGTTAGTCAAACATTCAACCTAGAATTTTGCTGCATCACTGCTGATTTTTCTCACCTCTTTTACCCATGTTTAACTGCTAGAACACACCCCAAAACCTCCTATCACCTGGCAAATATTATGTAAGGCCATTTAGTCTACCTATGCATATGTGTGTGAGTACACACGTGCACAGGGATTCACGCTAGTAAACAACCTCCCATGTTATTCCTCAGAGATCATCCACTGTATTTCCAACATGAAGCTTCTTATTGGCCCCGAGCTCTCTAAGCAGTTTAGATTGATTGGGCTGCAAGCCCGAAGGATCTTGTCTCTGCCTTCTCAGTATTGGGATTACGGTACTGAGATTTTGTTTCTGTGAGTTTTGGTGTGGCACCCCAGGTTCTTTGTGTGTATGACAATTGCTTGGCTGACTGAGCTCTCTCTCCAGCACCAGCAAGATCATTTCTCATTGACAAGAGCTCTAAAACCTTGTGACACAGTGATGGTTGTTGGATTGGTGGGGATATCTTTAAATAGGATATTCAGGAATATTTTCCAAGGAACTGACGCTGGACCCAAATACCGAGTACATAAGAGAATGCCTGGAAAAGAAAAGGTAGAAAGGAGGTTTCAGAAATAACTTGGCATGACCAAGGACCTGTACAGCCCTCTGTGGCTGGGGCACAGTGTGTTGGAGTTGGAGGACAGAGAAGAAGTCAAGGACCAAGTACTATAGGGTCATGAAGACCATGGAAGGGGTTGGCAATATAGGAATAAGAGGAGGATTTTGGGGTTACAAAAGTAGTGATGATAGGGTTTTAATTTCATAATGGAATTCCTGCTGTTGGAACCCTCAGTGTATGAGTCTACATTGTGGGTGAAGAAAGCAAATTCTTGGAAGTTGTTCTCTGACCACAATCCTTATCCACATACATATACCACACACACACACAAATATGTAACAAAAAATTAAATAAGTAAATATTGTAACATCAGGTATCTATCTATACCTCATGAGGACAGTAAACATTCCAGAACATTCTGAGAGGGTGTGGCGGGGATCCAGATAATTCCCTAAGATCAAAACCTCCCCGTGTTACAGTGACTTCCTCTGCTAGGGAATGAAAAGGACCCTGCGGTGTGAGCACCTAGAAAGTCCTGGTGTAGCTGCTGAAGCAGCCACCGTGCTTCGCTCACCGCACGCACACTCAGCCTCCGGTTCGTGGTCTGGGAGATGGAAGTCGCAGCAGCAACTGTCACCCAAGAAGAACTGAATTCATCCTGTGGGAAGAGGCTCTAGCATGCAATGTGCTCTTGGGAAATTTGAAGCTCTTCATTTCTTTTCAGTGAACTGCATCCATTAAGATGTTTTAAGCCGCAAGTGGACTCCTGACTGAAAGAGTTTAAGTAACAGGAGTTCTGGCTCCTGTGAGCGGAGAGAGGTCAGAGGAAATGGAAGCAGAGCCCATCAGCCCCAAGTGGACCAGAGAGACGCGCTCTCCACCTTCAGCCCCTAGAAAGCAATCATCTCAGCGCCACTCAAATCTCAAGTGTGAAAGGGTGAAGGAAAGGACAGGAAAGAGGTTTCTTAGTGGCGTCCTTTCTCTCTCCCTGTATCTCTCCTGCTCCTCTCCTCTTTCTTCCTCTCACTCTCTTCCTCTCTCCTCCGCACTCACCTCTTTCCTTCTTCTCTCTTCTCTTTCTTTAACTCCCCTTCCCTTCCTCCATCAATTTCACAGATCTTGCTTTTATTCCTTCAATGTCTGCTCTCTACACCCTCCCTCCTTCTCTGTGCCCTGAGGATTCATCTTCCTGCATGGAGGCTGACTCCCTTGGTCCTCTGCTTTCCAATGCACTGACTCCGCGCTGAGTAGCATCCATCAGGAAAGGCGGTAGCTTGCTCTAGCATATCTCCCATAGCTCTGCCTGGTTTCCCACAGCTCTGGAACCCAATCCCACTTTCGATCCCAGCGTGATAATGACTCCCCCCTACCCCCAACTTGTAGCGCCACAGTGAGTCTCTTCACCAGCCTTTGCAGGCCTCCCATAACCCCACTCAGACCTCTGTAAATAGTTGCTTTATTAAATTCTCCCTTAATTACCCTGTTAGAGTGAGCCATCTGTTTCCTGCTGGGACACTGACTGATACAAGAAAATTCTTTCTCAAGAGTTATCCAACACACCCATCTCTCCTTCTGCTATTTCCTATCCTTTGCTGTTGCCAAAGAAGAAAAGACAGAAAATCTTTTTTGGCAGTCCTAGAGCCTCGAGCATGCTGGGCAAATGCTCTACCTCTGAGCTGTATCCCTGACCCTCTTTTTCCTTTTTTTTTTTTTTTGAGATACTATCTCACTAAGTTGCAGTTGCTCAGACTGCTCTCAAACTTGTGGTCCCCCTGCCCCATACTCCAAAGGAGCTATAATTACATGCCTGGTCTACCAGGCCCAACAGAAGAGCTAGCATTTCTTTGAGGTCTCTGCAAATAGCCTGTGTAAAAAGAAACCATGGGAACATAATGAATTGGTATTTCAGAAGCTGGAATGGTGACTGACTGCCAACCAACTTCCACAGAGACACTACAAAGAGAAAAATACTTAATGTAGTGTCATGTAGAGTTGCAGTTCCAACTGCTCAGGAGGCTGAGACAAGAACATTTCTTTTTTCCCTTTTCCCAGAAACAGGGCTTCTCTGTGTAGCCTTCGCTGTTCTAGACTCCCCTTGTAGACCAGGCTGGCCTTGAACTCACTGAGATCTGCCCTCCTCTGCCTCCTTGAATTTTGGGATCACAGGTGTGAGCCATCACACCCAGTGTAAGAATATTTCTTGATCCTGGGAGTTTAATGCCACCCTGGGCAATGATAGAAAGATGGTCTCATGATAACAGCATAATAATAATAACTTTTATATAATATGAAATGCCTGTGTATGAATATAAATATAATATACATAATGCCTGTAGGTATTATTCTAGAGAGAGATCAAAGGAATGATTATCTTTCTATTATAAGGAAACAAGATTATGAATGAATTATCTAATTATCATAGTCACCGTAGCCATATACAGGAAGACGTCTTCAAAGGAAAGATGGACTGGTAAAGGCTTCTAGCTCCTTGTTGTAGACTCATGGAAATGCCCTTAGAGGACCAGACAGCCACTGTAAGAAAAAACACTTAGCTAGAAAATGATCAAGTTTTTCCTTCAAACTGAAACCCTAAAGGGATGACACGTGTACTATTGAACACCAGCCCTGGAGATACAGGGGAAATATTCCCACCTCAACCTCATCTTGATGTTTCTCGCCAATGTGGCTGGAGGATTAACTAAGAGACCCTATATCCTTTTGAGCTGGCCATAAATATTGGTCTTTCTTCTCAGTGAGTTCAGAGGGAGCTAGTGCTATTGACCAGGTCCTGGGAGCATTGCCACTATATCTACCAAAGCCTGCAGAAAAAAAAAGTTGAGCCTATTTTGTCCCACAGAAATATAAGGGCAAGCATTTTGATACAGCAGTAAGTACCCAGTAAGAAGAAGGGAGAAGTCTGTATTCCTTCTCTACCACCAACCACCAGAGCACAGGAGCAGGAATACGGGACACCTACACTTCACTCCCATGGGGCTGCACCCAGTCTGACCACTTCAGAAGATATATTCTGCTGTATTGTTCACAGTTGAGAATTAATGTCCCACGTTCTCTTTCTTAGATACAATATGTTTGTCCAGTATACCAAGTCATCCTTGGCACCATACCCATATTCCACATCTGCATGACAGCTAACACACAAAGGTGGGCTTGTTGAGCTAAGGATCCCAGTCTCCCATCACTGAGACCTATTGGTAAATAACAAGTATCCTTATAGTAGATCAGAAAATTTCAAGTTCTCTTGATTCATGATTCTTTCATTTTATGTATGTATGTATATGTATATATACATACATGTATCTTCATTCTACACTCAGAGCTTTTCTTTATGGGGTTCCACATGCCAGTGTTAATAGTATTAGAAACTGAAATCAGGACTAGAGAGACAGCTCAGGGTTTAAGAGCACTTGCTTATCTACCAGAGGACCCAAGTTCAATTCCCACACCCATGTTGGGTGTCTCCCAACTACCTATAATTCCAAGTGCAGACAATCAAATGTCCTGGCCTCTGCAGGCAATTGCACTCATGAATACATGTGCACGCACACACACACAGACAAAATTAGAAATAAAATTAACAATTTGAGAAGGATTTAAAATATCAATTTATCATTTTTAGATAACAAAAACTAAGCAATTATACATTAACATAAATGACACACGCTTATAAAAAAAAAGTCATATTTTCCAAGGGAAAGAGATGCAAAGACTGGAACCGTGTTACATTTATACAAATCCATTTAAAGTTTGGCTTAATAAAATCCAGCTGGATTCTTACATCTGCTTCTGTACTTTATCTGACGTGATGCCGTACAGATTGTGTGGGGATGAGAAAAAAAAATGTATTATGATTCATCTCGACTACATCCAACCTCCTCCTCTTGGAGCCTGCTGCCCTTGCTTTACAAGTGTACCTGAACCGCGCTGTGTGTCATTCACAGTATGGAGGAGCCCGTGGAACAATGTGGTCTTGCTGACTCAGTCTCAGAGCCCTGCACACCCTGCCCTTTTACTGTAATCTACTCTTTTACCAGCTCCAGATCTTCAGGGAGCATGCTGTGATGGTCTGGGACTACAATATCACAATGGGAAAGCTTAGGGGTCATAGTAACGGACACTCACCCTGATTCTCCTTACTTATGTCTGTCTCCAATGGCCTTTATTCTAAACATTTGTTACATTGTATTTATTCCTTTACTGTGCACGTGTGTGCCTACAGACTTTCACATGGCATATGGGGATGCCTTGTTAGTGCAGTAGTGTTGGTACTCACCTGTCTCTTATGTGGTAGGTCAGTACATGTTTGGTATCATTATCTACCAGTCCTTTGATGCCACTGAGATTATTTTGAGTTTGGAATCAATAACAATCATTTAGCTAGACCTAGTGTTACAGATCTACAATCCCTTACTTAGGAAAAACAAGACAAAAGAGTCACAAGTTCAATATCAGCCATAGCTACAGAATGAGTTCAAGGCCAGTCGGACAACTTAGTAAGACACTGTATCAAAATAAACATAAAGAGAGGGTTGAGTTAAAAGAGAAAAAAAAAAGTAACCAATGATTTTACCCAGCTGTGAACCCTGTGAACTATAATAATAACTGTCCTAGCAAAATATGCCCATGATACAAACATTACAGGGAGAACCAACCACTCTCTGACTGGATTAAGGCCTGCTTCAACAAGGAAGGGATACACAGTACTGTAAATCTTGCAAGAATCCCTGTGTGTGGAGCTCAGAGGACCAAGGGGGAACCTACCTCTGTTATTCTGTTAAACTGATGTAGTATCAAATTTACTGCCCCCCTACATTTACATCTCTGTGCCCCTGGATTAGTCTGATTTTGTTTTGTTTTGTTTTGTTTTGTTTTCTGAATGGGGGTTACATACAAACTCAACAAGTGCCAAAAGTAAGTATGAGTGGAGGACTAGAGAGATGGGAAAGCAGTTAGGAGCACTCACTATTCCTGCAAAGGACTCAGGTTCAACTCATAGCACCCCTGTGGAAGCTCACCATTGCCTGTAACTCCAGTTCTAAGGGACCGGACACCCTCCTCTGGCCTCCATAGGCTCCTGCACATGTGTGGTGAATAGAAAATCATACATATGGACAGACACACATACACATAAATAAAATAATTTTTTTCTTAAAAAAAGTGTCAGTTAAGTGCTCAGCCACAAATGGGACATCTATATCACACACAGACACAGTCACAGAGAGAGAGACACACACAGACATAGACAGAGAGACACAGACAAATACACACACGGAGATATACAGACACATGCACACACACATGCCTAATATTTAGAGATGACTGTGAATGAGAGGGAAGAAAGACTGTAAGAGACAGCAGTCAGGGAGGGCCAGAAAGAAACAGCATCTCCCCAGCATGACTGGACTACTGAACTCATGAACCCCCAGCAGCTGCAGTGTCTGAACAAGATCAAACCAGTTCATCATTCTAGCATGAGTCTCCACCCCTGGCAGAGAAGTTCACAGGAAGAGAGAGTTGGGTTTCTTGAAGGTTGTGGACACTGGTAGATCAACCGTGCTCTGGTGGAGAGACTCACACCCACTACTATAAGCACAGCACAAATTGAACTTGGTGTGCTATTTGTCAAAAAGTGAGGAAACAAAGTGAAGAGCCGGTGGGGAGATAAGGGTGGATCAGGGAAGAGTTACCTGCAGAAGTGGAGTGTGAATATGATCAAAACACACAGTATACAATTCTCAAAGAACTGGTAAAACATATTTTGTTTTGGGAGCTGGGGATCTAGCTCAGTGACTTGTGGTAGAGTACTTGCCCAGCTTGCATGATGGTCTGGATTTAATCTTCAGCACAGAACAAAGAATTATGGGATGCTAATCCTATGACAGTCGCTAGCGTAAGTGTTCTGTATTTATCATTTCAATCAACCCTCGCAACAGCCCTGTGACGCTAGCAACATATCCATTTTTAGATGAAGAATCTGAGGCTTGGGCAGCATGAGGCACTCAACTAAACGATGCAGCTGTTGAGAGCAGAACAGGAATGTGAGCCTAGATCTTATCTGCCCCTATGCCTGCTCACTGAAGAGCCTCATTAAAGTCTGCCTCACACTGGAAACACTGCTGTGGAAGTGAAGGTGGAGGCTGCAAGGACCTGGTCAGAGCCAATGCTAATTGGGTCTGTGGAGGTTGTGGAACGCCACTGATTCTGATGGCGAGCCAGGAAAGGAAACAGCAGTCAGCTGAACATAAGTGCCTTCATAAAAATGAGACTGTGAGGTAGTAGGCTGGGGAAGTCATGTGATCCAAACCAGATGCCACACTGTGAGGACATTATCATGACCTGAGTACTGGGCTTTAAGACTATCCCCTAGACTTTTGTTACATTTAAATAACCCACATCTCAACACTGCCAACACTGTGAAAGACGAATTGAAATCCCAGTAAACTGACAGCACATCAAAGGTGGTGAATTATCTCACTTTGCTTTGAATCCAGGACAAGTCCTCGTAGTTGAAAGGAAATTCAAATATGATGAATCAGTTAATGACTAACATGATTGAACCACCCATATCCTGAACTACACACATACTAGCCACATTTATTAAACCACACATATACTGACACACGTGTAATTAACTATAGGTGTATTGAAATATACATGTACACACTACAGGTGTCCTAAACTATACATTGCTGAATCACACATATACTGATACACATATGTAGTGAACAACATGTGTACTAAAACACACATATCCTAAATTCCACATGTACTAAACCACACATTACTGAACCACATATGTACTGACACATACATGTACTAAACTACATATGTACTACACAATGCAAATGCTGACACATTTGCATTGAACCACATGAATACTGAAATGCACATATCTTGAACTCCACATATACTGAACAACACATTGCTGAACCACACATGTGCTGAATTACCTGTGTGCGGAATTTCTTATGTACTGATGGCAATGTGTATTAACCACACAAGTCTGAACTACATGAACACACATACACAATAACAATAACAACAATAATGGGCCTGGAGAGCTGGCTTAGTGCTTAAGAGCACTGGATGCTCTTCCAGAGGACCCAGGTCTGAATTCTGGCACCCACAGGGCAGTTCACAACTGTCTGTAATTCCTGTTCCAGGGGATCTGACACTCACACAGATTTATATGGAGGCAGAACACCAATGTAAATAAAATAAAATAATAAAAAATATCAACAACAGTAATAATGAAAGGGCTTTTAAAGGATTAATCTCAACAAACGGTATGGTAACAACAACAACTGGATGTGAACAGTATGTGAAAAATGAACCCTTGACAATATTGACAAGAACTAATTAAAATAAATCCAATTAGAACTAAATTTTAAAAAGAGGATAAAGGGGCTGGAGAGATGGTCCTGTGATTCAGCACTGGCTGCCTTGCAGAAGACCTGAGTTCAATTCCCAGCGCCCACATGGCAGCTCACAACTGTCTATAACTCCAGTTCCAGGCGATCTGACACCCTCACTTAGACATACATGCAGGCAAAACACCAATGCACATGGAATAAAAAGAAATAATTTTTTAAAAATAGGATAAAGGCAGAAAAATATTTTTAAATACCAAATTCAATACGATGGAAAATGTTTAAATGTGTTTCAAAAGAACAAATAAATGAAAAGGCAATTATTAAAAATAGTTAGGGCAGCATTTTATTAGAGTAAAGTATTTGCAAACTATATTTGAACACAGAACTTTTACCAAAGGGATAGAGGAACTTTACCATTCAATGAACTACACTCAAAATGTAACTAAAGAACTGTGTATAGCAAGCACATAAAAAGATGCCAAACATCATAAGTCACAGGGAACTGTATGTCAAAAACCACAATACCATGCAATTAGATGGGAATAATTCAAAATTCTGACAATACCGCGTGTTAGCAAGAAGGCGAAAAGCCTGGAAATACTGACTATGGCTGGTGTAGCATAAAACAATAATGTCACTGAAGAGTGGGGTGGCCTTTTCTCATTCACACACATACTAATCCTATGAGCCAGCAATAGCTCCCTTTCATTCCATTTGTAAGAAATTATATATATATAAAAAATTATAGTGACAGAAACTATTCTAGCCAGCAGGGAAAATGCAAAGAAACCATAATGAGGGAACAGCTGTAACTATAGGATAGTGATTATTTTAAAGAGAGAAAGAGAACAAAAGCTGGTGAAGGAATGAATATGAAGAAAAAGGGTGGGTAGAAACACATATTAACACAGCCATTGGGGGAAGTTGGATGGAGATTCCTCAGACTTAAATATGGGTTAAACTACCACATGACCAGGGAGTCATGTGTACTCCCAGGAAAGGGATGGCACTGCGGACTAACCTCTGCATTCCTCATGCACTCTGGCACTATTCCCAAAGACGTGGAAACAATGATGTCCCTTACCAGGTGACCACATATACATGTAACAGAATACATAAATTCTGCCTTTCGAAGCCACAGACACAAGACTGAGAATGTGTATGCTGTGAAATAAGTAACATTTAGAAATGAAGACATTACATGACACCTCTTATGGGTGATGCCTTTTTTTCATTATCAAATATGTAGAAATAAAGAATAGAATAAGAGGCCGAGCATGGTGGTGCACGCCTTTAATCCCAATACTCAGTGGGCAGAGGCAGGTGGATCTCTGTGAGTTTGAGTCCAGGTTGGCCTACATAGGGAGTTCCAGGACAGTCAGAGCTGCATAGTGAGGCCCTATCTCAAAATAACAAAAACAAAAACAAACAAACAAAAACAGTAGAATAGGAGTTGGTTGAACACAGGTAAAAGATCAGACATGGCTGTATCTACCTGTAACTTGAACAGTGAAACTCAAGACACAGGAGAATTCCAAGGGTTTGTTGGCCAGCCAGACTATGGGAAACAGGAAGAGGTTAGCTCAAGAGAGCAGCACGAGGAAGAGACCCAATGTCTTCCTCTGGCCTCTAACACACACCCACAAGCACAAACTTAGAATCATGTTTACTGAAGGGGTGCCAAAAAGGTAGGTCAAAGGGTACAAATCTGCAGTTATAACTGGTGACAGGTCTAGAGCACTGAACTGTAGTTAGTAATAACGTACTGAATACTGGAAATTATCCAAGGGTAGATTTTAGTGCTCTTTCGCCACCCACACCCAATATTTATGTAAAGGCAAGTAAGGACATGAGGTGATGGATAAATAAATTGGTTTAACCACAGTACTCATAGTACTATGCATGCAAATATCAAAAGATCATGTTACATACTTTATGTGTATGCTATACAAATTAAAAAACAAAACAAAACCAATGTTTTAAAAACATACCAGTGGTGGTTGCGATTCAAAAACTAAGGAGACTGACGACATTGGAGCCTAAGGGGATTTTCTTGGTGATTTCTTCATGGAAATGATCTAAATCCCAATTTTCTTCCGGTGGCTATGTAAATGCAAGGTTTGTCTCAATTCTTTTTCAGATGCAGAGACCCACAGGCAAACATTCGGTGAAGCTTGGGGAAATCCATGGAAGGAGGGGAAAGGAGGATTGTAGGAGCCAGAGGGATGAAGGACAGCACAGGAAAACCCACAGAAACAACTAACCTGAGGCCATAAGGGCTCACAGAGACTGAACCAACAGCCAGGAAGCCTGCATGGGACTGCCCTAGTCCCTCCATACGTATGCCATAGTTGTGTGGCTTGATCTTCTTGTGGGAGTCCTAAAAGTAGGTGCAGGAGCTGTCTCTGCCTCGGTTGCCTGCCTTTGATACGCTTTCCCCCTACTGGGTTGCCTTGTCTAGCCTTAGAAGAGGAGGAGCCTAGCTTTAATGCAACTTGATATGCTGGGAAAGGTTGATATCCATCCAGGCTGGCCCTTTTATGAAGAGAAATGAAGATAGGGTAGAACGGGGGAGTGGGAAATGGGAGGAGAGGAAGGAGGGGAAACTCTGGTTGGAATGTAAAATCAATATTTTTTTTAAAAAATCAATATAAAAAAAGTAAATAAGATCCTTCAGCATTTGTGCAGTCTGACAAAAGCCTTGCTGCTCTGGGGGAAAAAAAAGAAAGAAAGAAAAGAAAAAAATGTTTCATTTGTTATATGGAGATATTTAAATTCTACTTCAAAAAGTTTATTAAATGTTCTCAAAGAAAAAAAATTATAAGCCTGAATGTGTATCCACACTAGACATACATACCACATATAATCACATGTAGACACCTTGCAGTAGGCTTTGACACCCATGCAGAATTGTCAATTGCCCAAATAATATAGTAGACTTAAAAAGACAAATCTTCGATAAAGTTTAGATTCGTGTCAATTGCCCGCCACTGAATACAGCATGCCACACAAGAACTGTATACAGACACAGCTGATTCCCTGCATATTTTGTTCATGTCAATAGCATATGAAGTGAGATTGCATGGCAATCCACCCATACACTCACTCGCACTTCCTCCTGATGTTAACCATAGTAGTCATTTCTTTAGATCCATTTCTTAGAAGACAAAGCTAGACCATGGTGGGTAAGAAACTAACTCTCGGGGATCCAAGATGGCTGCCACGAGAGAACACTGTGTCTGAGGAGTAGGAGAGCAGAAACAACGCAGCGACCAGGAGACTGAACTCTGGGACCTAAAACGCCAGCATTGTGAGTGCCAGGTGAGCGGAACT